>OZ018330.1:112460631-113060631 GCA_963969495.1 Ceratothoa steindachneri | reverse complement strand
TTTCATACAACCTCTCCCACAACTTCCAATGGTCAGCCTCTAATTTCACAGGGTAGATGCTGACCTTCTTCTCAAGTCAACCATCCCGGATCGGAGCTGAGGGGGGAGGGGACAATGTTCCCTAACCCCTGAGCTCCGGTTAGGGATGTTTTTATTTAACAACCTGCTTCATCCCCACCCATACCTTCCTCACATCCCTTTTCTTCTCCTCTTCACATTCTATCCATTTTTACGCCGTGTCTAAGGAGGAGCCGCCATGTCGATGGACTGCCAGGCCACCACGCGGGAGGGGTGGTCCAAAATGGCGGCGCCTGGCTCTGCCAGGCCTGTAAGCACCTCTTGCAGAGTGGGCAACTGCAAGAGGTGAAGAGCTATTGCGTCCCGTATAAAAAAGAGGGTCACCATGCCCATGTATGAAAAAAAACAAAAAAACCTTAACTTCACCTGAAACAGTGACGGAGCCGCCCTCGGGCAGCTCCAGCAAAAAAAAGTGAGGTCCCCCTCCCCTGTGCTTGCGCAGGGAACCCTCCATATTTCTCTAACCGGAGAGGAGGCTCACTTCTTTCCCTCACCTACGGGTGCAGGGGACTCCCCCTCACCCCCTTCTCTGGAGCTGGTTTCGGGCACCTCCCCTTTTCCAGCGGCAGTCCCCTCTTTTCTTTCCAAGGGGACTGCAAAGAAAGCCAGCAGGCAACCCATTGCCGACCGCCCCTCGTGTAAGCGGCTTGGAAGGGCAAACCCCCTTAGGGGAAGAGGGAAGCCAGGCCCCTTCAGTTGCTAGCCTCAAAAGACCTGCTGGCAAGAATTTTAAACCTTGCCGGGGTCAAGGCTTGTGCCTCCCCACACAAGACTAGCGACACTGCCAAGGGGACCTGTGATGTCCTGGGAGGGGATGGCCAACTGGAGGCTCCTCCTGTGAAGGCATGGTCCTTGAGGAAATCCAGCCTCAGACGGTAGGGTCTTCCATGGGGGAAAATCCAAGCTCAGCGCCAAATACCGAACCCGAATCCGCCCCTATGCAAGGTCCTCCTCAAACGGCTACGCATTCTGAGGCAGTACAAGGAGGGGAGGGATCTCCTCCGAATGGTGCCCCTGTGACGATCAAGACCTTCTCCATTTCGGAGAAGGACCTGGCTGAGGCCGGTCCATCTGACCTAGGGGCTTCTACCAGCGGAGGTGAGATGCGGGTTCATTCCCCGCCCTCCTCTCCTAAAAAGAAAAAGAAGACAAGAAAGACTAAAAAGAATCGGGGCTCCTCTCCATCCGCGGGAGCTACCGGGACGGATGGGTCTGCTGCCACTCTGGCAAGCGACCAGCCAAGATCGGCACATCCAGCCCCTCTGCCCCCCCATGACAAAGACCAAAAGTGCACAAGGCGGAGCCTCGATGACATCGGGGCCCCTGATTCAGAGGTTACCTGGCGTTTTCGAGCCTGCTGGCTTCAAACGCTTCCTCGTTATTGGCTCCACTGATGGCACCATGTTGTCCAAGGGGCAACATGATCCATCAGAGGAGAGGATTAGCTAGTGCAATTGGTATAGAGCCGAAGGTGACCCGTTTCTCGGACGAGAGCCTTCTGGCGAATGCGGCGAATCCCGCCGAGGCGGACAAGATAAGTGCTCTTCGGACACTTCATTGCACCCCGGTGAGTGTGACGCCGCACTCTACCATGAACTTTGTGAAAGGAGTAGTTTATGCGAGGGAACTCGTTGACTACTCCATTGAGGACATCAATCACCCTAGAGCTGGCCGACCATGGGGCGGTCAAGGTCGAACGTGTGATGAGAAAACAGGGAGGAGCCTCGAGACCCACCCCTACACTCTTCGTCACGTTCGACTGTGACAAGCTCCCTGAGTCGGTGCGTGCCGGTTGGTACCGCTACCGCGTGAAGGCATTCGTGCCACTGCCGCGGCGGTGCTATTACTGTCACCGCTTCGGCCATACGAATCGCTCATGTAGACGTGCAAAGTCGGGGTTACCCGAAGTCTGTGTAAATTGGTCCAAGGTCACACACGATAAGTCCAAATCGTGTGTGGCCAAGTGTGTCAATTGCGGAGAGCCGCACCCTGCTTCTTCGAAGCAATGTGGTGCATATCTCCTTGAGAAGGAAATCCTGGCCGTTCAGGCCCAGGATCGACTCTCATTCCGCGAGGCTAAGGACTTGGTCCTGGCGCGCCCGACTCGGCCTGGGACGTCATATGCCTCAATAGTTAGAAAGGCACCTTCTGCTCCTGGCTCAGCCAGACCAACGAGCACGGTTGTTTCCGCGTTCATTTGGAGTCCTTCTGTGGGTTCTACCCAACCCGGGCGCTCCCCTGGTAAAGCTGGCGGCAAAAAGGGTTCATACCCAGCCCCGGCTAAATCCAGGGCTCCCCCCTCTTCCCCCAGCGTGACCGTTTCCCGTAAGGCGAAACGGCCACGCGCCTCCAGCAAGTCGTTAGACTCACAGGAGGCAACACCCCTGAAGATGGTCGCTAGGCCATCTTCCGGGGTTCCTAAATCTCCCCCCTCGAAAGGAGGATAGCAACAAAAGAGCTTCGGCTCCTTTGCCCACGCCCCGAGGTGGAGCGAGTGGCTCGGAGACGGTGGTTCCTCGAAAAGAGCCCCCCCCCCCCGCCTCCGGAGCCGCAACGACCGCCTAAGGTTTCGTGGCGGAGGGAGGAAAAGACTCACATGTCGAGCCCAACCTCCCCCAATAAGTCCTCGAAGGCGACAGCGCCTTCAGCGCTTTGTCCGCCAACAGCGCCCGGGTTGGGTTCTGCCCCCGGGAAGCGTACAACCATTCTCGTGAGGGTCTTCAGTTCGAGGAGGGCCCCGGTGCCTCCTCCGAGCTAGGCCTGGAGGGCATATTCCTTCAATGAAATTTCCGTGGACTCCGGGCCAACTGGGAGGAGCTGCGGAGGCTCGTCTCGTCCCGTTCCCTGTTAGCTATCTTTTTTCAGGAAATCATGCTAGGCGCGTGCCCCCTGCCTGCCATCCCGTGGTATATGGGTCTTGCGACCTCACCACCGCGGGATGGCCGGGCTGGGGGATGCGCGGTTTACACCCGGCATGATGTCTCCGTTCTTCCTTTCTCTTTAGATACCCCTTTTCAGGCAGTGGCTGTGCAGCTGCATCTGGATAGGAGGTATACTATCATTTCTGCGTACATTCCACCGTCAGCTGACTTCGACGCGGTGGATTTCCGCCGCGTCGTGGCACGGTTGCCGAGGCCCTATCTCTTGCTTGGAGATCTGAATGGCAGGCATCCTCTCTGGGGAGATTACTCCATAAATCCTAGGGGACAAGTCCTTGCCGATCTGATCGAAGAGCTTGAGATGGGTGTCCTAAGCGTGGATGAGTTTACGCATCACTGTCCGAGAACCGCTTCATTTTCTTGCCTTGACCTATCTTTGTGCTCTTCGGATGCATAGACTGATTTTGATTGGGGGGTGGTCGATGACCTCAATGGTAGTAATCACTTTCCCATTCAAATATCATTTTCAGGGCAACTGCCGCATGAGAGACCACCTCGGATTTGCTTGGCGCGGGCGCGGTGGCCTGCATTTCCGGAAATGACTGAGTTCTCTATCTCAGTCGAGGAGTTTAGGTCGGTAGATGAGGCCGTTGAGTTCTTCTCCAGCAACCTCATCGCCGTGGGCCTGACTACTATTGCTAGGACGTCTGGTCGTTTTGCACGCCGACCACTCCCATGGTGGTCGGCCGAGTGTGAGACGGCCCTCAAACAGAAGCGGTATGCCTACATGCACTATAAGCACCGCTGGAACGATTTCACTGTCGCTGAATTTCGTCCGGCTAAGGCTAGGTTCCGGTATATTTCGAAGCACGCCCGCCACTCTTCATGGCGGGCATACGTGTCTTCACCTAACGGGAAGACCCCTTTAGCTGAGGTGTGGAAGCGAGTCAAAAGGATTCGGGGCAAGTTCTCGCAAGACCCCCCTCCCGTTCTCCAGGAGAATGGGACCGCAATCTTGGACCCCGCGTCCGTGGCGGAATCCTTAGCGACCGCTTTTTCCGCATTTTCTAGCCGTGGTGCTGCTCCGCCAGGATTCAATGCAGTTCGTGATGTCGCGGAAGGCCGCCGGCTGGACTTTACCTCCAGAGGCGGAGAACCCTTCAACGACAAGTTTACTGTGAGTGAGTTGCGTTCCGCTCTCGCTTCGTGCGTGGACACCGCCCATGGTCCTGGCGATGTCCCGTACGCCATGCTTCGACACCTGGGTGAGCGAAGCATAGCCTTTCTGTTAGATTTGTTCAACAGGATCTGGGTGGAAGGTCTTCTCCCAGACTCCTGGCGAATCGCTACTGTGCTCGCCTTTCGCAAGCCGGGGAGAGATCACTCTACTCCGACCGGTTTCCGCCCAATCTCTCTAACCTCTTGCGTGTGCAAGTTGATGGAGAAATTGGTAAATGTTAGAATAGCCTATTTCCTGGACAGCGGAGGCCATCTATCTTCCGCACAGTGCGGCTTCCGCAAGTTCCACTCCACGTCGGATGCTCTGCTCCGACTGGAAAATGCCGTCTGCGAGGCTTTCCTTCGTAGACAGCACAACGTTACGGTGTTTTTCGATCTGGAGAAGGCCTATGATACTTCATGGCGATACGGTATCATGGAGACTCTCCACACGATGGGGGCGAGGGCACGCCTTCCAATGTTTATATCTGAATTTTTGCGGGATCGTCGATTCCGCGTACGGGTCGGGGGAGCCTTCTCCGGCCCAAAGGAGCAGGAAGAAGTGTCCTCAGTGTCACACTCTTTGCCCTGAGCATCAACGGCATCACCTCGGTGCTGCCGGAAGATGTTCTCGCTACGCTATACGTGGATGACCTTTCGATCTCTTTTGGCGCGGCCCAGATGCTAACTCTGAAGCGTCGACTCCAACAGGCATTGAACCGCGTCTCTCGCTATGCCGAAGCGCACAGGTTTCGTTTTTTTTTGGCCAAGACTAAGGTGGTGCACTTCTGCCGCCATCCACGGCTTCACCCCGACCCAGATTTGTTTCTTAATGGGGTGCGCCTGGATGTGGTTGAGTCGCACCGTTTCTTTGGTCTTGTATTCGACCGACGCCTCACCTGGGAGGCTCATATTCGCAGCCTTAGGGTCTCTTGTACCCGCGCCATGGACATTCTCCGTTCCGTGACGTTCAGCGCTTGGGGCGCTGATAAGGCTACTGCCTTACTTTTTTATCGACTCTTTGTTCGCTCGAAGCTCGACTACGGATGCGAGTTTTATGCATCCGCAGCCGATCGTTTATTGTGGTAGGTGGATTCAACCCACCACACCGGCCTTCGCCTTGCGACCGGTGCCTTCCGCACTTTCCCGTTACTGAGAGCCTGTTGGTCGATGCTGGGGAGATGCCACTCGCTCTGCGCCACGTGTAGTGCATTACTCGCCTGTACGCGCGAGCCCGGCTCCTCCCTCAGTCGCCAACAGCTCTCACTGCATCCGCAGCTGAGCTCGATGGTGCCTTTGCCGCCGAGAGACGCCACTCGGGCAGTGGCAC
This sequence comes from Ceratothoa steindachneri, assembly GCA_963969495.1. Classification (NCBI taxonomy): domain Eukaryota; kingdom Metazoa; phylum Arthropoda; class Malacostraca; order Isopoda; family Cymothoidae; genus Ceratothoa; species Ceratothoa steindachneri. The sequence continues at coordinate 113,055,126 of OZ018330.1, read as the reverse complement.
CCCTGGTACTGCCTAGGACGCCACCCTGGTGATTACCACATTTGCCTATTTGTCGCCAAGCCTCTGCTCCCAAAGCTTATACTGCGCCGGGAGTATTGCGTTCGACCTTTTTGTAGCACACATCGTGTCACGCTGGAACCGTGCCAGTGTATACGGATGGCTCCAAGTCCCAAGAAGGGGTCGGCTTCCACGCGTTATCCCCTCTGTTTGAAGTCAGCGATGCTTTTCTAGGCGCTGCGTCTGTCTTCACGGCCGAGCTGGTGGCAATACACCACTCGGTACGGGAGATTACGTGACGTGCCCGGTTCGGAGACCGGATTGTGATCTATAGCGACTCACAAAGCGCCCTGATTGCTCTCGGAGCATTGGAATCTCCACATCCCCTGGTTCACGATATCCGTGACGCCACAGTTTTGGCGAGCCAGGCAGATGTCGAGATAATCTTTTGCTGAGTTCCTGGACTTTTAGGAATTCCGGGGAATTAGCACGCCGATGAGGGCGCCAAAGAGTCCGCGAGGACTCTGCGACCGGACCAGCGTTTCGCTCTTCCTCACACCGACTACATGGCAGGAATACGGGCAGCTCTTCGGACTGCTTGGCAAAGAAGATGGGAGACGGTCGAAGGGAACTTAAAGTTGCGTGCCATTGCGCCGTGACTGTTCCCATGGACCTATCCCCCAATGCCGCGGCGGCTTCAGGTTGCTTTCTATCGTCTCTTAATCGGGCACACTCGTGTGACGTATCGCTATTTGATGGACCGCTTGCCTGCGCCCTATTGCAACGACTGCGTCGTTCCCCAGACTGTTCGGCACATTCTTGTCGAATGTCCTAGTCTGGGTGATCTTCGCGCACCATACCTCTCCCGGTACCGGGATGGGCGGGGTCGCTACCGCCTGTCCCTTGTTCTCGGGACGAGTTCGTGCACTTTGACTTGTGGACTTGTTGACTTTTGGTGGGAGGCTGGCTTCTCCCCTTTATTTAAGTAGTTTTTATTTTGTTTTTTGTTTATTCTCTTTGTAGGTTGCATGCTCCTGCACCGGGGTGAGGGGGACCTACCCCCGCTGCCGGAGATTGCTTCCTTTTTCGTTAAGTTTTTCCAATATTTATCATTGTTATTTTTTCATAATTTTATACTAAAGTACCCTAGTTCTAGGCTGTTGTATTTTCGGCGATTTATGCCCAAGTGGGCAGTCGCCAGAAAAGCTCTAAAAAAAAAAAAAATGTTCAACTGATGTCCAGATGAGTGGCACATCCGACTCGATTCTCGCAGTTAAACACCCTATGCCACTCCTTAAGGTCCTGTGCCCTTAACTGTGCGCCATTACTCCCCCATTCTTTGCAATACATGTGGCTTTACTTCTCCCACTAGTTTTGATCTTTTCTACATTCAACCTTTTCCTTTCAGATATCTCCTTACTGATTTCTCATACCTGGTACACAGGATACCATGATCACAAATGTGGTTCTCCAAGTGAGCCTCACCAATGCACTTCTCTGGTGCTAACCGTTGCGATTATTCCACATATGGTTCACTCAAGCGCGTAATTTTTCTGGTGTTGGGTATATACTCGGGCGCTTGAAGGAGGCGGGGCACTCACCGACAGTGGGGCATGACTTTTGTTGTCTTTTTTTTCTAGTTTTGGTTTTTCTCTTTCTATAATGTACCCTAATTGCCCCAACCTACTCCATCGTGGAGCCCCCTATTTCTATTCTTCTTTATTATATTATCTAAGCTATCCCTTTCCAACTTTTCCTCTCGTTTTACAGAGGATCTGGCCGCTCAGTGCGCTTTTAGCCTCACCCAGTGGCGGATACACCGTGAAGGCCGAAAGGCCGATGACTAAGGAAAGTACTAGGTGATTGGTTGCTGGTTGCTAGCTCTCTTCATCACTGTTAGTTCTAATATCAGGTGGCTATGCCGTCCTAATGACAAATTTGTTATTGTGGTGGGTGGGGTTCAGTGGCGGGTCGTGTATAGGCACTGCTGAACTGCAGCATCCCTTATTTCCACTCGATATTATCGATAACATTCAATATAATGAGTCCTTTTTTAGTCACGTGCGAGGATAGTCGCGAGCGACTCTACATCTCACTCTTTCGGTTGGTCGCTCGGTCGGTCCCGGTATTGCTTTTTTTGTAATAACATCATAACTATTCGGCAGATTCTAACGAAATTTGAAAACCTTATGTTGTTTTACATTCTCTTTCGAAAGCTATAAATGCTAAAGTACTCTCAAGTTAGCCCGGGAATTATTTTGTTTTGGCAATAAAATCATAACTATTCCGCCGATTCTAACGAAATTTGAAACCATAATGTTGTTTTACTTTCCCTTTAGAATGATATAATTGCTAAAGTCTTCCTAAAGTTAGTCTTAGAATTATTTTATTTTGGCTATAACATCATAACTATTCGACCCATACTCTACTAGACTAGACTAGGCTATAATATGCTATACTCTGCCTGACTAGACTATGCTATAATATGCTATACTCTGCTAGGCAAGCCTGGGATAGGCTATACTATACTAGGCTATTATAGGCTAGGCTTTACTATGCTAAGATACAATGTACAAGGGTAAGATATAATATGCTAATTTAAGCTATAAAATGCTCTGCTAGGATAGCATGAAGTACGTTAGGCTAGACAATTTAAGCTATGCTTGCCTAAGGTATAATAAGATGGTATAGGCTATACTTGGCTAGGATAGTTAATGCTTGGCTAAGTTACACTATGCTAGGCTAGGCTAGGCTAGGCTAAGCTATACTAGACTATGCATAGCTATACTATTTTATGCTAGTGTAGGCTAGGGAGAGCTATGTTCTTCTATGCTAGGTAATACTATGTTAGGCTACGATAGGCTAGCTAACCTTGCTTAGGCTAAGCTATGCAAGGTTATTCAAGTCTACAGTATGGTATTCTAGGATAGGATAGGATATACTAGGCTAGGCTATAATATGATGCGCTTGGTTCTATTATGTTAGGTGTGGTTATGCTGCGATAGGCTATAACAAGCTATCCTATAGTATGCTAGGCTAGGTTATCCTATGCAAGGATATATTTGCTAAGCTATACTAGCCTATTCTTGGTTGGCTATAATAGACTAGGCTACTCTAGGCGACGCAAGGCTAGGCTCTGGCATGCAATGCTAAGCCATACCTGGTTAGGCTAGGCTATAGTAAGCTAGGCTACACTAGGCTATGCTACGCTAGGCAAGGCTATACTAGGAAAAGCTAGGCTATACTATAATATGCTAGGTTAGCTAGGGTCTATTAAGCTAGGCTAGGCTAGGCTAGGATACCATAGGCTAGACTCTACTAGGATACGATAGGTTAGGCTATACTAAGGTAGGATAAAGTAGGCTATACTAAGCTAAGGTAGGATAAAGTATGCTATACTAAGCTAAGGTAGGATAAAGTAGGCTATACTATCCTAGGTTATACTAGGCTAGCTAGATTATACTAAGCTAGGTTAGGACAGGCACAGCCAGGGTCTTCTATTTTAGGCTAGGTTCTAACGAAATTTGAAACCCTTATGTTGTTTTGCATTCTCTTTCGAATAATATAATCGTTAATGTCCTTCCCTTTAGAGAGAAGTGATTTAAGCCCGCATGAACGATTTTAATCAAACTGAATTCGTCGCGCGAGACTTAAGTTCCGATATGTTCCGAAACGGCCTTTGCTTTCTTTGCGAGAATACGTGTCTCCACTCAATGGGAAGAACCCTCTTCCGGAAGTGTGGAAGCGCGACAGAAGGATTTGGGACAAGTTCTTGCAGGGTTCCCCTCCAGTCCTTCTGGAGGACCGGACCATGATCTCGGACCCCGCGTCGGTGGTGGAGTCATTTGCCACTGCATATTCTACCCGGGGGGTCTATTCCGCCAGCATTTATTGCACGTCATATTCTCGCTGGAGGCTGCTGACTGAAGTTTACCTCAAGAGGCGGGAAACCCTTCAACGAACTGTTTACCCAATGTGAGCTCCGTTCCGCTTTCTGGTAGATTGTTATTTTCCCAGATTCCTGTTAATGATTACCTTGCTTGCTGTTTGCAAGCCGGAGAAAGATCATTATCTCAGCTGGTTTCTGGCTAGTTTCTATTAACTTCCTGTTTGCGTATGGGTGATGGGAAAGTGGCTAATTTTAAGTTACTTATTCCATGGACAAAAGAGGTCAGCTGTTTTCTGCACAGTACGGCTTCCGCAAGTTCCATCAGTCGCCGGGCCAGCGCTTACATGTGCAGAATGCAGTGCACGGTGCAGAGCAAGTGGCATCGACAAGTAGGATCTCAATAGGGGACGTGCGAAAAACTTTAAAATTAAAGTTTTAAAGTTACCAGAAATCTAAAGTGTCCAACAGGTAGCTCACATAAATACCTTTATTTTCCATGTATAGAACTTTGAAATATGTTTACCAGTTCAGATTTATGGTGTCATCAAACCCATATTTTGGCAAGAATGTTTTTTGTACGGTCCGTGTTCACTTTACCTTACCTATTGCATAAGCAAAAGAAATCAATTGCATTGCTATACCAAAAATTGTTTCTATTTTAATCAGAGATCTCATCTTACAAACCCAAAACGAATATATTAATTATTTCATTTAAGTCCCCCTTGTATAGTTGCCAAATGTAACAATTTCTCCTATTTCAAAGCTTTTGAACAAATATTCTATTTATTAACCAAAAATTATTAAATATTAGGGTTTCGTTTCTTTTTAAAATTGGTTTAAAGTTCTTTGAATAACGTGAATAAAAAAATATTTAGTTAGTGGTAAAAATAAGCAAGTGATTGAGATAATGACAATAAATTGGAGAAATATGACTGAGTTGTTTCATCTGAATTATAATGCAAAAGAGAAGAATTTACAATGCAATTGATTTCTTTCTAGAGCACTTATATTTCGGATTCCCATTTCATAGAATGTTATTTGGTTTAAAGCTACTCCATTATAAGATTTCGTAAACATCCAAGGTGCTCAGTTTTTAGGTATCTTTGGTTGTCTTATTCAATTTGCAATGTAAGCACTACAATTTAATCTTTAAACCCCTAAACAAATGATAATCAATTAGAAGGAGCAAGCTCAGGAGGATATGGAGGGTGAAGCAATATTTCACAACCGAGATGTGAAGACAAGCATTGTCGTGATGGAGGATGACACTTCTTCTGTTGACGAGGAATGGTCACCTTTTGTACAAAGCGGTTTTCAAACGAAGTTGATTGCAGTAGAGATTAACATTAATTGTTTTCTAACAGTCGTAATGGACATGGAGTACTCCTCTCGCTGTTGAGAAATTCTGCTTCTTCGACTGATCCACGAATGGAGTGCGTTTAACGTTATGGTAGAGGATCCACTTCTCATCTCCAGTAACAAGCCTACCTCAAAATAGTGCCAGAAGGTGTAGTGAAAGCAAGGACTAACAACAAGCAACACACTGATGCAGATTCCTGGGACCCATTTTCCAATTAAGGGAACCTTTCGAATCCTTTTTTTTTGTTAGCGTGGGGTAGTCGGGTAAGTTCCCTTAAATTGTTCTGAGAGTTTCCTAAAAGTTGTAGCAGGATTTGCTCTGGAACAGCTTCTGACTCTTTGAAATCGAGTTATTTTGTCGACCTTCTTTTGGTCAATTCTTTAGACTGAAATCCACACTTCTGAAACGGGAAACCACCTTCTCCCTATCAGTGCTCTGAATGGATTTTGCCTCTGCACTAATGTGATCTTTAGCTGGGAGAATTTAGGGGTGAATACCGAAGAATATTATAAATATAGTTTTTATAATCTGAAGTAGAAACGTATAAAATACTCATTGTGGCATTCCTAAACGATAACAAGAGGCACTATTTTAATAAATACTATCTAAAACTTTATTCGAGAAAATCGGACATTAATTTCGTCACAGCCTCTACAGGGTTTAATTTCTATTTACATGAGATAGAATTAAATTCAATTTTAATTTAAAATAAATATAAAATTTAATAACTTTAAGTTACAATAATTTAGTGTTAAATATTATATATTGTGGCCAACTAATTTATTTAATAATTTATTTGTTCCTCTTTCGTTTGGGTGTGCCGCAGTAGATCAAACTTAGGTAGTAAATTTGCTCGATTGAATTGGGATAGAGAACTTGGAATTAAAAGGAAATACCAAAGAAACTGGAATCGAAGATTAACTATGGAAGTTAATGGTATCACAATAGTACGACCATCCAAAATGGAGAGGTATATATCTAATTTATTACACTTAGTAATAATGAAAAAGAGGTTTAATTTGAAAGAAAACGCATCGACCAGATCTGGTCACATATTCTCTGCAAGTAGATAGGAAATATACAGTCGATGGAGCTGGTAGTGCGAAAGGCGCTTGAGACGGCAGATTAGTCATGGTAGGAAAGGTTTCCAGGAGTCGGTGGGGAACTGTGAGATTCGTTGGTGTCCTCCACATTTTGTTAGACAAGATTTGAGTGAAAACATTTGACTTGTTTTATTTACAAGAACAGGACTAGTTCCTGAAAATTACGTTAAACAAGAGAAGGAGCGACACGCACAAAAAAACATGGGAGCAATATTTATAAGGAGGGGTTGGATCCTCTTTGGGTCCATGTGATACCTATTTGGGTCCTTTTAAATACGAGTATTGCCTCCATGTTTTTTTTTGTGAGTGTCGCTCTTTCTCTTGTTTTACGTTATCGTAGAATTATTTTCTTTATTTCTAATTTTAGTGTGAGCAGGGGGAGGGGGCTAACGCCCCCCCCCCCATTTCATACACGTTTATGTGTATATTTCTTTTTTAAGTCATACTTGTATTCTGCAATTCAGAAAGAGTTATTTAATAATATAGAATATAAACCTTTACGATCGAATGCACCATATATTATATATGTCTAAAATAGAGGTAAATCACAAAAATAATTATTAAATTCAGTATTATACCTTAGCTGACGTCCAAAAACTACAATTCATAATTTTCTGATGTGTGGAAAAAAAATCTAGATCTGGAGAGTTAGTGCTCACTCCTGTGTGAAATACCCCCCCCCCCCCCCGCCTCCTCTAGAACTCCGCTCGAAACGCTCACCCTCAGGAACAAGTAGTAAAACGACAGTTAATGAGACAGGTGAAAAATATATATTGGGAAATGACGAAATATTATGGTAACAAGGAGATTCGCGAGCTGGTAAGTGACCGGGGTACAGAACGTAAGGTTTACCCAAATTTTAATTCCAACCGTAATGACACCGGAAACGATACAACAGGGCGGAAGCCGTTCATAATCTTCAGTAAGTACAAATTACTACTACAAAAAATAATAGGTGCAAAGGAGTATCTTGCGTAGGGATAGTACCTAGAATACGATGGAGGAACTACGAGAAAGATTAGGTAGTGAAAGTAAATAATAGTTTACACAATTTATGTTTTTCACTCAAGGTAAACTTCGTTATTAAAGGGGACAACTTTATAAATCGAAGAAATCTCTATGAAGGTGATGGCGTTCATCTCAAAGGGATAGGAATGGCATGACTGGGCAGGTGTCCTAGATAAATGTGTTACAAACTGTCCTTCAATTGCTCAAGATAGTAGCTACCAACCTCTTTATTGACCCTATTAAGATTCTTCAAACATTATGTATTCCTCAAAAAACGCTTTAAATATTGAAGGTAGAAACTTTGGATTAACCATTTTCTCCAAACTAAGGACAGAAAAGGTCACTCTATAATCGGCTAAATAGCGATTAGTCACCAAGAAAAAAAATTTGTAGACCTACAAAGACAGATAAAAAGAGAAATACATACGGCTAAATGCAGGTACAAAAATGGATTAGAGGAATGGTCATGCGAAAATCTAAAAGCATTCTTTTCATATTATAGAAGAAAAAATAAGAGTTAGTTCAAGTGCTAAAGCAATCCAAGCGATTAGTTCAAAATGATCTCGAAAAGCCGTCAATTTTAAATAATTGCTTTGCTTCAGTATTTAAGAAGGATATTCGTAATTTAAATAATGAAAGCCTGGAAAACATAAATACTAACATTCTAAAAATGAAGGAAATAATAGTTATGGCTTATGATATAAAAATGTAATTAATAAATTAAGTCCAGATAAATCAAACGTGCTAGACGACATATACGCACGAAGTATTAAGGAAGTGAAGAACAAAATTTCCATTATACCCGCGTTTCTGCTTAATTACTTCCAGAAAATTTTGTTCAAAGGGACTGCAAAATAGCAAATTATATTATCGGCAAATAAGGTTAACTTCATTTATATGTAAAATAATGAAGTCAATTATTAATATAAAATTGCGCAATCATTGAATAAATAGTCAACGCGGTTTTAGGAAAAGATCTTATTTCACGAGCCTGGGTACATTTTATGACTGTGTGGTAAAATCTGTCTATTCGGGTTCAAATTACGTTGTGATATACGAGTATCTAGATTTTACTAAAGCCTTTGATAAACGCTCATTAAAAATCATTGTTTCAAATTTAAAATCTATGCAAATTCACGAAAATATGATAACTTGGATTAAAAGTTGATTAACAGATCGTAATCAGAGGACGTTTTTAAATGCGGTGACATCCGACTGGCTACCGATCATAAGTCGAGTTCCTTAAGGTTCCGTTTTGGGACCAGTCCTATTTTTAATTTTCATAAACACCATACGTTCTGGAATAAAGTGGCAATTAAATTAATTTTTTGACGATATAAACTTGGGTAGATAATAAATGATAAAGAGGAGAAAATTGTTTACAAAATTGCTTAAATAAGACCACGATTTTGGCATGAAACTTAATGTTTCCAAATGCGGTGTTTTACACTTCAGAACCCTATATTTAAATAATTTAAAATTAATCTTATTTAAATAGTATATTTAAAATACTGAGCTTATATAAGTAAAAGAACAAGTAGATATAGGAGTTAAAAATTGCTAATAAAATAAATTTGTCCAGTTACTGCATAACAGTTAGAAACAAAGCAACAAGAGTTGCATCACTTATCATACAGTGCCTTGCTGGTCTCCACCAGTTTTTTAGACATAAGTGGTCAAGTTCAGTTTCGCTTTACGAAAATGATAGCGGGAATGAAACATCTTAGTTACGAAGAGAATCCAAGAGAACTCCGTCTCTTTCCACTCGAACATCGAAAGAAAATGGGGAAATAAATAGAAACTTATAAATTATTGAGTTAAATTTCCGATACTGCAGAGAATATGTTTGATTTTTCAAGCATGACAGCGACGAAAGGATGCGACATAAGATGAAGACGTAGAAATTGAAAATATCGACGCGAAAAATTCCCTTTAGCAACCGCATTGTTCAAGTCTGGAATTGTCTATTACAAGAAGTACTAAGCGCTTCAAGCACCGAAATTATGAAAAACAGATTTGATCAATTTCTAACTAAAAAATAAAGAATAATAACTTATAAATATAAAATAATATAACAGAAATATAATAAAAATATGTTAATCAAATAGCTATATTCTTAATTAGGGCTTACCTTGTATAAACTGTTATATGTAACTCTCTGTAGGTACAAATATATAATTTGTTTGTTTGTAAAACACGTGTTGTTTTTTACAAATACGACTCACAAAAACAACCACGAAAAAAAATCAAGTCCATATTAAAAAAAACATTTTTTTTTTAAGCAAAATTGTAAAAATTACCTAAAACATAAACACCCTTTAATAGTCTTCCTTTACTTAACACCTAGATCCAATCGTGATGTTTGTAAATAACATTGTATTCATAAAAGTATATTTAATCAATACTGAATAGACATGTTTGGCCCATCTTTAAACAAATAATAGGCAGCTACCTTAGATGCATTTAAATCCCACCAACATAAAAAGTATTAGCGCCCAATTCACCCAAATTATGCTGTTTAACTTCCACAAAAAAATAAGTTATAAAGGAACCTCTATGAAGGCCTCTTATGCACTTGAGAAACTCTTTTTTTTATTCGCTTTGTCCCTGGTATTAAACCTTTTACCGTTTATTTTAGTAACCTTTTCTTGCATTTTCACTATTTTTTTCTTGTATTCTCTCTCTCTATTTCTCTCTCCCTCATTGTTACTGAGCGAGCTTCGATGTCCCGCTTGCTTTTTATATCCTTTTTTTCCTCTGTATTTGAGGACCATTCCTGACGGTGTGGGACTTGGTTTGTCTTTTTTTCCTGAGTGGTCCATTTGGTCCTGGGTGACAATGCTATCCAGCCGAGAAAAGAGAGGGGTGGGATGCAGAAAGAGGGAGGTGTGCTGGTTATGGTAGAAGGACGGGTTAGAGTGAAAGAACGGGAGTTGATGTGTCAGGTGTGGGTTTTTTTTCTTTGGTTGGTTGATTCGATTTTTCTGGACAGGGGACTTTGGGGGAAGGAAAGCTCATTCCTTTGAGGGCGGGAGGATTTATTTCCGGGGTTTTCAGCTCTTCCCTTCGAATGACACACATGTCCAATTACACACAAACACTGGTACGCATGCATGACTACCAATATTCAAACATGCCAAACCACACATCTATACTTAAATGGATACATAAATAAAACTTATAAACAATACCACTAAGAACACCAAATCTCAAGGACACATCTATGTATAAAAAAAACACAACCTAACAGGCAAGATAGCACACACACACACACACCTACACATATACACCATTGCATTCCCGATGGTGCGAATAGTTCGTGGCCTTCGAATATAAATTACTTCTTTGAGCCGGGTTCTATTTACCATGCGAGTCCGGGTGGGAACTAGAAGCGCGGGCCCCCTCCCCTAAAGAATACCGTGGGCAGAAGGTTGTGAAAAAGGGGTGGGGTGGGGAATAGTGTGTAACAGGAGTTGAAAGAGATCTCCCATACTTCGCAGCCCGAGTGGTTTTGGGCCCAGTCTCTTCAATGCTCGGGCGCTCCAACGAAACTTGTGTCCTATTCCACCTGGGGCACCAGCCATCATCAAGCCCCATGACTACTGCCCTTCAAGCACGCCTCCACACACCACCTCTTTCCACTAAGGCAAACACTCGTAACTTCATTTATCCTATGCCTACAAAATTTTGTTTATATATATATATATATATATATATATATATATATATATATATATATATATATATATATATATATATATATATATATATATATATATATATACACACACACAGGGGTTAGACAAAATAATTTGAACACGTGTTAAAGCAATGGATATTTATTTAATACGGAGTTAGTCCTCCTTTTGCTTTCTGAGCATCGTCGATGCGTCTTGCAATTGATTCATACACCTTCGTGACTTCATTGAAAGGAATCATAAGCCATTCTTCTTGTAATACCTGCTTCAGCTCTTTCAGACACGACAGTGGGCGTAACGACTTCTAACTTGTCGCTCTAAGACGCACCAAAAATGCTCACTCTTATGCACTTCATACCAATTCTTCACAATATGAGCGGTGTGTATTGGGGCATTGTCATCTTGAAAAAAGCACTCACCATCAGGGAACAATGTCTAGACCATGGAATGGACTTGATCTTCTAAAATATTCAAATATTCGTTGATATTGATCCTACCATGCAGGGCAACGATAGGATCAAGATAATTCCAAGATATGGCTGCCCAACCCATCACTGATCTTTTTCTGTGCTTCACTGTAGGAAGAAGCCAGGCAGGATTCAAAGCTTACCCTGGCAGCCTCCACACAAAAACTCACCCTGCAGTGGGGAAAAGAGAAAAACTGGACTCGTTGGAGAATATTACTGGCTTCCATTGGTCTGTCTACCAGCCCTTGTGATCTCTACACAAGTTCAGCTTTTTCTGGATGTTTTGACGAGAAAGCATATGTTTATTGATGGTGGCTCTTCCATGATATCCGACTTTATTGAGCTCACGGCGAACAGTTTTGGTCGAGCCCGGGCTAGTGAAATGTTGATTCAACTCTGCAGTCACTTTAGGGGCAGTTGTCCGGGGATTTTTCATCACAATGCGTTTCAACATTCGTCGGTCTCTTTCAGCTCGGAATTACTCCTCCTGCTGGAGGTTTTGCCTTGCTTCTTGAATTCTGGCATGGTCCTTGATGTGGTAGCTCTCAAAAACCATGCAATTTAGCTGTTTTGGTGACGGAAGCTCCTGTAATTCGAGCTCCAACAATTTGCCCTTTTTCGATCTCAGTGAAGTCACGCATTTTAGCATCGATACCACGATCTGAAAAAGAAATACAAATAATTATTGAAGTTGATAAATAAAACTATGTATCTACAATAAAAACAAAACACTCACAATGAAATTTGTATGAATATTCGTAGTATAATAGCTCATTGAAATTAAATTTTGGTGTTAAACTTCTACTGTTCCAATTATTTTGTCCAACCCCTATATATATATATATATATATATATATATATATATATATATATATATATATATATATATGCATTCATTTTCATCATTCTCTCGCGCTACTTTGAGAGATATTATATACGAAGGGCAGTCAATAAGTTTTGCGAATCGGTAGGGCAAAACAGAGGAAGGGGGATGGCTGTTTGTGGGGGTGTTACGACAAGTTATGAAGAGTCAGGACCTGCAACCGCACGCTCCTGCCTCATCTATTTAAGAAGTAGTAACTGATCGCAGATCGTCAGTCACAAATTTTTGAACAATGGAGAAGGTTGAGCCCGCGCTATGATCAATTTTTTTACCAAGGAAGGCAAGAATGCAAAATAGATCCATGAACGCATGGTTGCAGTTTACACCGAAACCGCACCTTCCTATGCAACCATTGCTTACTGGAATACGGAGTTCCGCCATGGTCGTGAGTCCCTTGAAGATGACCCCCGTCCAGGAAGCCCGCCAGACGTGACCAACGAGGACAATGTGGCCCGTGTGGAGAGGAGGATCCTTGAAAATCGACGGATGAAGGTCGAAGAAATCGAGCGAGAACTTGGAATATCACATGGAAGTGTTATCAACATCATCCACGACAATTCGGCCATGACCAAGGTCTCTGCCCGTTGGGTCCCTAGAAACCTGACGCCCCATGATCGACTTCAACGTCGTCAAAGTTCGCAAGGCCAGAGTTGCACAAGCTGCCCTGCGCGAGTGCGGATTTGAGGAGCTTAACTATCCCCCCTACAGTCCAGATATGGCCCCTAGCGACTACTCAAGGCTGCACTGCGTGGACGCCGGTTTGGGGACGATGAAGATGTCCAGCTCGCCGTCCAGGAGTGGATTGAACAGCAGTCGGGAGATTTCTGGTTGTCGGGAACTCGAAGCCTCAGGGACAAGTGGCGCAATTGCATTGAAGTCGAGGGTAGTTATATTGAAAAGTAATAAAACACTTTTCCTCATATCTCGTTTCCTTATATCCGAATTGCAAAACTTATTGACCGCCTCTCGTACATATATATATATATATATATATATATATATATATATATATATATATATATATATATATATATATATATATATATATATATATATATATATATATATATATATATATATATCCCAAGCTGTTTACAACAAGGCGGAGGGGGGGGAGGAAGGCAGCTTCTGGGAGGTCGATTTTCTCCCTGAACCGCCGCGACCGTACATGTGAAGGAAATGCCAAATAAACTCATCACACATCACCCAACTTTGGCATACATGTACACCTTTAGTCGCTGTGTAATAACTGCACAAATGCTGGTTTATCCACTAGTTGTACGTCATCTGGTCTCATCAGAGGAACGTTGGAATCTTCTTGCCTGGTCTTCACCATACACAATTATGTGATGACTACACAATATATATGTAAGTGGATTTAACGCTTATGTTGCGGCGTATATCATAAATGTTATCTGAATGTACATGTACAAGGAGTTTGTCAGTGGACGGATGGGCATCGATCTTATACAGGTGATCTGCAAGCTAAAGTAGAAAGCATACTACTACTACTCCTAATTCTAGTAATAATAATATTAATAATATTAATAATCATAATAAATAGCAGTGATAAGAATATGTGAAACTGGTATTAGAACTTAGGACCACAGCTTCTGTACCACATCTCCGTCAATCTGGTATTCAGGGGCCCAGAAAATGATCTCTACCACGCCATGCATACAAACGCACATGTATACGAAAATTTCTTGTGCATTCATTCACGGATTCACGCATACGCACATAAATGTAGGGTTAATTGCTTCACGTTCAATACGAGACGCTCACTCATGTAAGGGAATCGGTGTACATGTGGACTAATCGCCACAACTGAAATTCCCGCGAAATCTCGTCTATTACCTGTTCTTTAACAGGTGTAAACAGCGTGGGAATTCGAGCGTTTCAAAATGTTTCGTCCTTCTCGTTATTCATTAATTTATACCTATAAATATCTTAATTAAATTATTGATATTATGAACACAGTTGAGTCGTTATTATTATTATTATTATTATTATTTATTACTATTTTAGAATATATTAAATTTAATTCTTAAAACATACAGAATATTATTTTATTATTTTTGAACGGAAATTATGGCAAATGAGCGATGTATAATGATATGGTCCTAATTCTTGGAGATTTTTCAGAACCGTTGCGGGAATCGAACAAAGATGAGGGCCACAGGTTAGTGGGTGGGTGTGTCTGTATATGTGCGCGCGTGTGTACCACTCTACCTCAGCTTGTTTTCCACGATTTTTGCATATTTTCAGTTATGTGTACCTCTGTGCATTTTCTTGTGTAGCTTTTCTCAGTGTATCACTGTGAATTGGTCCATATGTGAAGCAGCTGTATGCGGAAACATGGCATATTTATAAATGCATTAGCACATTATAACGCGAACGTGTACATTCTCGTATGTCTGGATGTCTGTGTTGTATCTCCATCCTCCAATAAAAAGAAATCAGTCATATTAATATTTTATTTGTATTATCATTATTTTATTTAAGTTAATGTTCACTAGATTTTCATTAACTTGGAACACAAAAATAAGTTAAAAAATAATATTAGTTTTCTATTTTTCTCGATCAACAACAATTCCTGAGTGCCAATTATTGTCATACTGATTTATTGATTCTATTTGGGAGTTTCATGGATTACGACAAGATATGGTGAAGTTCAGAAATAAATATAAGATTCGAAATTTGGGGAATTTTTTAAAACCCAAAGAATTACAAAATGGTGAAGTTCAGAAAATTTATTTTTATATATCTTCTTCTATAACTATATTTTAGCAACGTGATATTTTTAATTATTAAATTTTAAACTTAGTAGTGAAGCGCAAGCTTGAGTGGCGAAGCCATTGCCTGGTATCCTTATAAAATAACATGGATAATAGAACACTTCATAGTATGCTAACTGGTATCAGAGAAAATCAACGTACTTATTTCATTGATTTTCTCGAGACTTTTCTCTCCATAAAGGATTTATATATATATATATATATATATATATATATATATATATATATATATATATATATATATATATATATATATATATATATATATAGATATAGATTTAGATATAATTAAATGAATGAAAATTAATCAGCACTTAAATAAGAAAATATCTACCATGTTCGAAATCAACCGACGATCGGTCGATGCGGTAAAAAATTTTATCACTAAAGATGGGATATCCTTAGAAGTGGTCGAAACAGCAGCCCACATCTCTTAGAGGGACCAATATAACGCCCCATTCATGTAGATTTGCCATTTGAGGGTGCTCCAGAGGTTCTCAATGGGGTTCAAACCCGGGGACCAGGCAGACCAGTCCATTCCTTTGCCATTTTTAACCCCTTTTCGTCCAGATACTCCCGCGTCAACTTTGCCAAATGGGATTGATTATTGCAATGTATGAAAATTAATATCACGAGACGAGGTTACCCTTTAACAAGCCAGTATGGGTTATTGCTGACAATTTGACGCCATTAAAAACTATGAACGGCCATATCAAATTCTTTCCAACGATCCCACTCCATAACATAACACCTCCACCGAACCCGTTGAGGACGAAGGGCCGCTTTGTCGCACCATCCACTCCACCTATCGGAGGTTGCTCTACATTCGTCGGTGAAAAGAAAACATTGAAATTCTAGTTTGATATGTTTCTCTGCCCATTCAATTCGCTTGGTCTTATGAATGGTCTTCAAAAGAGGGCGAACCACCGGCTTAGTGCTTTTTCCTAGGCGCTTCAAGAGCCGGTATCTAATGGGTTGGGGCACATTCCTGGCACCAGCAGCTTCATATTTTTGTTTGCTACTCTCCAATGGCGGTTTCAATGACTTTTATTTGATAATATTTACAGTACGACCGCTTACACGACAGTCCTTTCACAATTTCCTATTGTCTGATCGTCCATAGTATGCAGCAGGGTTAACACGTTTTGATCCTATAATAGTTTCGATGGAGAATTTTGGCAATTTGCAAAGTTGCTTTTCCCCCGAGAATTTCCCTGGTTATTGTTGAATTTTCAGCTTCTGTCAATGCTCCACCACGACCTATGTCGCATACACTGTCGGAGAACAGAAATCACCGTCAAGGACAAAGTTGTTTGTTGTTTGTTTACTAATATGTACAAACGGCTGCAGATTGCACATCACGTACGAAACAGTGTTACCAAATAGTAGGAAAAAATTTAGCTGGTTTGACTTGAATTTTAGTGGTTTTATGGCTATACATAAAATATAACTTTGTATATATTTTTGGAACACAGTGTAAAGTGCAAGCAGTGGGGTCCTGGGAACCGATAAATACAGTTCGCCTAAACATGCCTCCTATTTGGCATAGGAGACAAATCCTATTGCGGGAGCTGATTCTCTTAAATGATCGAGATAATCCTAAGGCATTTTATGCAAAATATGGGAACTGTTGATATCTGGGCTGGCGCATGTGCCTTTTGGTATTCATTAAGTTCCATCTTCTTGGTATTCTTATCTTTCCTATTGGTCTATTCTCCAATTTCTATACTGATGGCAGACAAATCTCTCTCTGCTTCTTCCCAGGCTCGTTTGCAGAGGACTGTTAAAAATGTTTAATCTGGTTGCAACATCATCACTGAAATGCACTCATGAGAAAACTAGGATGGTACTGGTGAGTATTCTCTTAGCTATTTCACTCTAGAGCTATCAAGCGTGGTTTAAAGACACGCCTTTACTCTCACCTTTTCTTCTCAGTTGAAAACTGCTACCGAGGTCTAAAATATCCCCATTATTTCTGAGTTTAGCCACAATACAAACGCGAGATTCTCAAAAGAATTCTAATTACTTAAAGAAACAACAATAAATTCATTCAAACCAATGAGTACATTTATTTCGCCTGCAAAAAATTCGAGACACTTAATTTATAAAACAAAAACAACTTGTTCATTTTACTTGTCTGGATTTAACTTGGATGCAAGTTTTTACCAAATATACATTCTGCCTTTGCTTATTTTTTTATGTTTGGTATTTGGAAGGGTGGGGAGAGCTCTACATTCTTCTTTTATAGCCCTCCGATCCTCCTACGAAAAGAAATTGCTGGAATCAGGCAATGCTAAAGGATAGTCATTCTTCGAAGCTAATAATAAGAAGACACCAACACTGAAATTGTTACAACACTGTTACATAGATAATTAATGCGTTGGATTCAAGCCTCTAATCGCGGGATCAAATTAGTCGGAAAGATAAATATCAAGTCAAATGGAAATTTCGAACTTGTAAGATGTTCTTTCTTCTCCCAATAAATTAGCCTTTTTTTCTATATATAACTAAATTATTATGAGCACATAGAATACCCAAGGCTAAAAAAATAGAGGGAGATAACTTATTTTAAGGAAATAAAATATTGTGCTTAGGAGTATCACCAAGAAACGCAGCATTAAAAAATGAGAGAGGATTTCTTAAGTATTACAAACTTTATTAATAATGCATTTATATATTGTTAACAATTAATTTAAATATACATCTACTCAAAGATTTACCTACATCACATAAGGTGCACTTTGAGTGAGGCCGTGGCTGAATTTTATTTTAAGCCCATAACTCATATCTACATTTGTTCTGTTCAACTTCAAGCCAATATCCCCCCCCCCCTCCCTGTTATTTATCCTAACCTAACTTTATTAGGGAATGGAAAGATCCTTTTTTTTTGCCACAAGGTGGCTTGATCACATTCAAACCAAACAGCTTACTCTTTTGTCCTTGGGCCTTTTATTCTAATAGGCTTTTTTCGTATGGCTAACAGCCCTTGTGTAACGTTATTATTGCAAAGTAGGAATATGATAATAATTCATGATAAGTCACATATTAATTTACAAAAGCTCCAAAATAAGTAATGTCAATTTTCTTCTACCCATATTGATCAACTTGGGAATATTGGGCATCTAAGCGTTCTTCTGAAGGCGTTGGAATTCTTCACTGAAGAATGTTACTTCTATTCTGTCAAGTCATTTTAGTCTGATGATTGCAAAACAATATATATGAATATAAATATATATATATATATACACACACATATATATATATATATATATATATATATATATATATATATATAATATGTTTGTCTGGTATCACAGAATCCTAAAAGATAAATAATGTTTCTTAAAAATTGAACTAGTTACCAATACATATAAAACAAAAGAATTTTTATAAGAATATATGCATTTTATGACCTGCTGGTGAGTCTGATTCGAACGCTTCTTAGTTATTTGCTCCATCAATGGCATGATGTTGGCCAAAGGCCACATGTTCCATCAGAGGATAGCACTAACTAGAGTGATTGTTTATCGGAAGGAAGCTTCCTAGCGTATGCGCGGATCTTCTAAGGCTGCCATCATTACTTCTTCTCGGACAAGCAATGGTTCGTGTATGCAGGTGACACCTCACTCTACCCTAAACTTCGTCAAAGAGGTGGTGTATGCGAGTGAATTCGTGTAGGACTCCTTAGAAGGCATTGCTAACCGAAGCGCTGTTAGATATGAGGGCAGTCAAGGTCTAGCCTGTGATGACAACACACGGGGGGATGTCAAGACCAACCCTACTCTCTGCTTCACGTTCGATCTCCCTGACTCGGTGCGTGCCGGTTAATATCGTTTCGGCGTCAAAGCAGTCCTACCACTATCGCGGAGGTGCTACTACTACTACTGCCACCACTTGGGCCACACAAATCGCTCATGTAGGCGTGCAAAGTAGTGTGTACCCGAAGTTTGTGTAAATTGCTCCAAGATCGTACACGATAAGTCCCTATTATATATGCCCAAGTTTGTGAAATGCAGAGAGCCAGAACTTACATCTTCATGTCATGTATCTCCTCGAGAAGGAGGTTCTTTCTAGTCGTTCAGCGTGCGGACGGACTCTCTTTACGTGAGGCTAAAATTTTGTCCTGTCGCACCCTGTGGGACATGGAGTATTATATGTTTCCAAATTTTAAAAGGTATCCTCTGCCTCAGTCCCATCTAGGCCTACTAGCACGGTCGCTTCCGCGCCAATTTGGAACCCTTCTTAGGATTTACTCCATCACCCCCCGAAGCTCCCTATTGAGCTGGCGGCTCCAGGGGCTCACCTTCCGCCCCGGCTAAGACAAGGGTTCTCCCCTACACCGTGGTGTGAAAGCTTCCCGTAAGGCAAAACGGTCGAGCACCTCCGCCATGTCGTCAATGAAGAGTTCCTATTGCTTGACTGTCTGCCGTAACCACAACTCTGTCATGCTTCAAAAACCATACTCAGCTGAGGCTCCCGATCTTATTCCCAAGAACAGTTGCCCAAACCAAGTGTTGAACACACAGCACTTTAAAAATTAACCAAGAAATTACGAGCCCATTCCTTTTGGCGACCAGGGCTCCTACGAACTAGGCCTTGTTGGCATATTCATTCAGTGAAATTACCATGGACTCCAATCTAACTAGGGAGAACTGCGGACACTCGTCTCTGCCCATTGTCCATTAGGAATTTGTTCACACGAGACGGTGCTTGGAGCGAGCACCGTGCTCCTGCTCACCCCACCAACCACGGAGTCTAAGGCTATTGAGATCCTACTATTAAGAGTTTGAGCCGGACAGGAGGATGCACGAATTACACCCAACATGATGTCTCCCTTCTACCAGCTATAACTATCTCATTTCAGGCTGTGTCATTGCAGTTAGACCTGGATAAGAGATATACTTTTATTTCTGCGTACGTTTCACCGTCAGCCAACCTTGACGGGTCATCGCACGTTTTCCGAGGCACTTTCTCTTATTCTGGGATTTGAACGGTAGACTCCCCCTTCGCGGGACTATATGAACGAACCCACAGGTCAGGTCCTCGTCGGTCTCATCAAAGAGTTAGAAATAAATGCCCTTCATGTGGATCAGTTTAAGCATCACTGTACGAGAACCGCTTCATTGTATTACCTTGATATGTCCCTGATGTAACACCTGAGTGGGGAGTAGTTAATGACCTTCATGTTAGTGACAATTCCCCAATTCAAATAACCTTTACTGGGCCGTTACCTTTTGAGAAACCAACTCGGCGGTGCTTGGAGCAGGAGCAGTGGTTTGTTTTTCAGGAAATAATTGATTGCTCTGCCCGAGTCAAGGAGTTTATATCGGTTGATGAGTCCATTGAGATCTTTTCTGATAACCTCATTACCTTGGGACTGACTCAAATTCTTAGAAATTCTAGCCGTATTGCACTCCGTCAAATTCCTTTGAGTTCTGCCGAATATGAGACGTCGCTCAGAGAGAAGTAACACGCCTACATGCGCTATTAGTGCATTTAGAACGATTTCACTGTCGGTGAACTTCGTTGAGCTATGGCTAGGTCCTAGTATGTTTCTAAATACGCCCACCGCTATTCTTTGCGGATAAACTTATCTTTATTTAACAGGATGACTCTTATGTGATGTACAAGCGAGTCAAAAGGATTCGGAACAAGTTCTTGCAGGAGCTCCATTCCGTTCTCTAGGATAACGGGACCTCAATCTTGGACCCCGCGTCATTGGCGGAGTCCTTCCTGGCCGCTTCCTACAGATTATCAAACCAGAATGATACTACTCTGTCAGCATTCAATGAACGTCACAAATTCGCTGAGACTTTTCAATGACATATTTACATTGAGTGAGTTGCATTCCGGTCTCGCTTCAAGCGCAGAAAGCGCCCCTGGTCTGAACGATGTTCCTTATACCATGCTTTGACACCTAAGTGAGCGAAGCATGATATTTTTTTTAAGTTTGTTCAACAGGACCTGAACAGAGAGTATCTTTCCATACTCCTAGCGAATGGCTATTATGCTCGCTTTTCGCAAACCGGGGAGAGATTACCTCTTTCGGGAAAGTCCACCGCCTTAATTTCTCTAACATCCTGCCTATGCAATTTGATGAAGATTTGGTAAATATTAGATTACCCCTTTTCCTGAAGGGCAGAGGCAAACTTTCCTCTGTACAATGCTGTTTTCGCATTTGCATTCCACTTAGATAAAATAATCTGTTTATAGATGGAAAATTCTCTCTTCGAGGCCTTCCTTAGTAGACAGGACTACGCCATGGTATTTTTCGATTTGTAAAAGATTAATGATAGCGCATATGGATCCAATATCATGGAGAGCCTCTACATGATGGGGCCAAAGGGACGCCTAGTAATTTTCATATATGAATTCTTGTGAGAGCGCCGCTTCCGCGTACGGGTGGGGAAAGTACTCTACGGCCAAAATTTGTGGGAAAATTTGTCTCGCGGGTAAGTGTTCTTAGTTTCACATCTCTGTCCTGGGCATCAATGGTATCACCCCAGTACTGATGGAAGATGTTCTGGTTACGCTATACGTAAATGGCCCTTAAATCTTTTTTCGTTGGTCCCAAACGCTAATTCTGGAGCGTCAACTCCAAAATGCATTGAACCGCATTTCTCGCAATGCCGAGGAGCACAATTTTCGGCTTTTATTGTCCAATAGTATGCTAGTGCACTTTTGCCGCAACTCACAGCTCCACTCAGACTGGAACCTGTTCCTGAACGTGGTTCGCCTGGAAGAACAGTCTCCTTGTTCTTGTTTTCCACTGACGCATCTCCTGAGAGGCTTATATCTACTTCCTTAGGATTTTCTATACCCGCATCATAGACATCTTCATTAGGTGAAATTCAGCACTTGTAGGGCTGATAGGGCTACCGTCTTGTTGTTTTATCGTTCAGATGTTTGCTCTGCTCGGCGCCGTGCATAGTACATTATGCACAAGTAGGAGCGGGCTCCGCGTATTTTTCAGTTGTCAACTCCTCTCATTACATCCACGACCGATCTCGACGGTGCTTATGCCGCCGTTAGACGTCAATCTTACCCTAAACCTTTTGTGTTTTGAATTAGGAAACTCTTTGACCAGACCAGCGCTTCTTTCATCCTTACACTGATTATAGCAAGAAGGCGGTCGGCCCTTCGGGCCGCGACTCATTGCGCTGCGCCTCTTTCTTTGGACGTGCTCCCAATGTCTCACTGGCTTCAGGTCGTTTGCCAGACCAATTTAGATCGTCATTTCCCACGCGAAAGTCGCCAAGTGAATTATTTCTTGCAATAAACCACAGAATTCGCCATGTTAAGAGGAAAGACAACGTTGAAGCATTTGGTTTCTCTATCTCTCTCTGGAAGTAAATCCGCAACTAGTAATTGATAAATTAAAGAAAATGAACTCGTATAAAACTCCTGGTCCTGATAAATTTTACCCAAGAATCTTAAAACATGTCCATAATGAGTTAGCAGAGTCACTTACTCTCATTTTTAACAAATCTCTCGAGCATGGGGTCGTCCCTGATGATTGGAGGGAAGCTAACGTCACACCTATCTTTAAGAAGGGATGTAAAAACCAGGCCAGTAATTACAGACCCATTAGCTTAACCTCAATAGTTGGAAAGTTGCTCGAAACGATCATTAGAGACAAGCTAGTAGAGTTCCTCGAAAACAATAACCTTATACGTGATAGCCAGCATGGTTTTAGGTCTAAGAGATCGTGCTTAACAAACCTAATTGACTTTTACCATAACCTTTTCAACCTATATAACGATACTAAATCATTAGATATAATTTATCTAGATTTCAAAAAGGCATTTGACAAAATTCCCCATCAGAAACTCATGAACAAAGTGCGTACGCTAGGAATTAACGGTAATATATACGGATGGATTAGTAGCTGGTTAAAAAACAGGAAGCAGAGAGTGATAATAAATGGCGTGGAATCGGACTGGGTATCTGTTACCAGCGGTGTTCCCCAGGGATCAGTCCTGGGGCCTATCTTATTTACTATATACATCAATGACATAGACGTTGGAATAAATAATATCATATCTAAATTTGCAGATGACACGAAAATAGGTAACTCAGTATTATGCGAAGATGACAGGGCTAGCCTGCAGGCTGATATAAATAAAATTACCGAATGGTCTGAGAAATGGCAAATGCCATTTAATATCGACAAATGCCAAATCCTTCAGTGCGGAACAAAAAACAAAAAATACACCTATAAAATGCAAGGCGGCTTAATAAACACAACCCCGCAGGTTAAAGATTTAGGAGTAATAATCACAGAAAACTTAAAAACATCAAACCAATGCGCAGCTGCTGCAAACAAAGCTAACACAGCACTAGGATTTATAAAAAGAAACTTTACTTATAAAAGCGAGGAGATAATTATGCCACTATATAAAAGTATTGTCAGGCCCCATCTCGAATACGCTGTACAGTTCTGGGCCCCTTACTTAATAAAAGACATAGATAAATTAGAAGCTGTACAACACAGAGCGACAAAACTTATCCCGTCAGTACGTAACAAACCTTACCACGAGAGGCTAAAAAAACTCAATCTATTTTCCGTCAGAAAACGAAGACTAAGGGGGCAGCTTATAGAGTGCTTCAAAATACTTAAAGGATTTAACAACGTTAATGCCAATATCTTGTTCACACTGACAGGGGAGTGTTCCACCCGTGGACATGATTCAAAACTTCAGGGTAAAAGAGCCACTATGGATGTAATAAAAAACTTCTTCACTTACTCGATTATTAATGAGTGGAATAATTTGCCAAACGAGGTAGTGGACAGTAGAACTATAGACTCATTTAAAATGAGATTAGACAAACACTTAACAAATATTGGAATTGTTTAGCATAAGCTACAAAATAAAATAATATTACAAAACTATAACTCTTTCAGGTGTATGTAAGTGGTTTTCACATTCATTTCATTTAATTACTATTCAATGCAAATTTCCTTAAGGTACTGTCTTCTTACACCTGCAAGGTACTTTTCCCAAATTATTTCATGTACGGCTTTTGCCGGAGGGAGTGGAGGGTGGGGAGAGCCTAAAACTTTTCTATCCTTTACTTCTACTATTCTATGTGTAAGTGGCACTAGATTTAAGGCCAGATCACCTTAGCCTGGGCCGTAAGGCCTGTCATCTGTGTATCTATGTAACTCTATGTAACTCTCTCTCTCTCTCTCGCGCGCGCGCGCGTGCACCTAGCCATCGCCGAATTCGAGCAACCTTTTTGGAGATCAATTCTTAGTTATTACGCTTTTGTTTGAAAAGTCAAAAAAACATACTGGTCGATTTAATTGTAAATTGTGAAAATGTTGGACAAGAAAAAAAAAATAGGAGTAAGATAATAACTTATTTAACTTCTGAATTGAAAAGGGGATTTTCCCTCTTCAGATCTTCTCCTAAACTACTTTTTTTCCCCTGGATTCAGCTTGTTTGTTTGTAAATTCTCCTGCCAAGC
Source organism: Ceratothoa steindachneri (assembly GCA_963969495.1). Lineage (NCBI taxonomy): Eukaryota > Metazoa > Arthropoda > Malacostraca > Isopoda > Cymothoidae > Ceratothoa > Ceratothoa steindachneri. Next base: position 113,030,452 of record OZ018330.1, on the reverse strand, counting down.
TGTGATAGAAAACGGCATTCCTTGGGCAAATTTAGTCGCCTAAAACAGGAGAGGGGTAGGGGCGCTGTTCCCCAATCAGCGGCCTATGCACATAAATTAGCTATAAAATTAATGCCTGAGTAGAGCGGTCTGTGAATATGTGCACATGGCCTCAGGCGAGATGAAGAAAGAAAAAAAATCGTTGATTAAAGGGGTAAAGTTAACAGCTTCCCGCGGGGGAGAAGCTTAGAAACCAATAATTATTTTAATCTTGACTTATGAGTACTTCAGTTTGATGAGGGTAAGTTCCCCAGAAGTCAATACTTAGGAGCATATTGAGAGTGTATCGAACCAAGATGTTTGCATTTTAAATGGCAATTGTGTATTATTAACTATAAAATTATGATTATTTCCCAATAAACTGGAGTCTATGATGTTATACACACAAAAGTTGGATTTAAAAATCCCCCCTTCCCTGTTGTTTTTATTAAACCATGCTGACCCAGAAATAGGTCGTCTTTAACAAGCACGGGTACTGCGACTTCATTTGTTTTGATTCGTATTAAAGAAAATCGTTCTTATTACCAAAGGATTCAATTGTAAGATGGAAAAACAGTATAACTGAGATGCAAATAGGATATTCACATCAGGCTTCTTCCACATTTTGAAAATTAATTTTAACACGAGGTTAGTTATCCAGCTGAGTTTATTTTAAAACGAAAAATTTTGAATGGTTTAAGGGGCCCAAAATCATTTTACAGTCGATGGTTACATGAAAGAAAATTAAATTCGTGTATAACTAATTAAGACACTTGAGTTTAGGTATTTTTTCAGATTTTTCTCTAACTTCAACTAAGAAGGTCATATAGACAAATATTTAATTTTGAATGATGTTCCTTAACTAAATACACCATGTATGTGATAGAACGTGTTGAAGCTGCGTTTAATTTCAACTCCTATCCCGTATTATTTAAAACCACGATGCTGCCCACGTGCATCTTCGATTCGAGGCTTGGAGTCTTATCTTAGCTACCGGATGCCAATGTTTAAACAAGGAGGTTATCGTCCCCCCGTTCGCCCCCATACGCCGACCTCGCCAGATCGAGTTAGGCTTATGAACAGATAAGGCATTGTTCCCCGGCCCGGCTGTGCGTTCCCTCCAAGCTTCCACTCCATTTTCCCCCACGCCAAGGAGATGTCCTGGCTATTTATATGGAAACTTTACCACTAAGATCAGATTGGAGATCCAGATTTTCGTCGCGAAACATCACCACGACCCTCTCTCCCTTTGTGCGCCAAGGGACCTCGACCTCGAGATTCACCATCACTTGTCCAGAAGGAGGACAATATTCCTTGAGTGCCAAAGGTTCGAGCCTTTCCGACGCCAAGTCCCGAAGGCTTCCCCCCCCTGTTGTTCAAGGAGAACAGCATTAGAACAGCCATTGTTCGTTTTGAGCCCTTCGCCAAGAAACGGTTCTCATTCCCCCCTGTTGTTCAAGGAGAACAGCATTAGAACAGCCATTGTTCGTTTTGAGCCCTTCGCCAAGAAACGGTTCTCTTCCCCCCCCCTGTTGTTCAAGGGAGAACAGCATTAGAACAGCCATTGTTCGTTTTGAGCCCTTCGCCAAGAAACGGTTCTCATCCCCCCCCTCTGTTGTTCAGAGGAGAACAACATTAGAACAGCCATTGTTCTTGAGCCCGTAGACAAGAGACGGTTCTCATCCTCCCTTTGTTCAGAAGAGAACAAAGTAGAACAGCCATTGTTCTTCAAGCCGTTCGTCGAGTAACGGTTCTCTTTTTCAAGACGCCTCGTCAGGATCCTTTTATCCCCCCCCTTCGGCTGGAGCTCGCCAGCGGACCGAAACTCCTTTGCGCCACCTTCCACTGCACCACTAGTGCCAAAGTTACGTAAGCCAAACTTCACCTTTGAGTATTGATCCCTTTTGTCAATTCTATCCTGTGCTTTAAATTGTTTATCGAACCATCCCATCTCTTTAACTCTATATTTGTTTTACCTTTTTTTAATCCCTTAAATCCTTGGATTGGCCCGAGTCTCCACGACCCTTTCCATTCTGTTTATGTCAATATTTTCCGTTTTTGTGTATTGTTTATAGTTATTATTAATAAAACTCTATTTTATTAATGATAGCAATATTATTATCCTTGAGCTCAGTTCCACTTCTTAAGCATATCGAAGATACATAATATCGGCCGCCAGACAGTAAACGCACTCTAAAGATAATTAAGGAAGTTCCCTCAACGAATAGTGTTATATATATGGTATCGTCGGGAGTCATTCTACGACATATATATATATATACTATTTAAATTTGGTATCAGGTGTGTAAGGTTTAACGCTATATCTTTGCAAACACTGGTCTCAGTCGAGTAAAGCATAGTGTTATTCGTTATAATAATAGAATATAGTAGTTCCCTTTTGTTTTAACGATTGCTATCCCCCTTTTTTTTAAACTTAAGAAGCTGGAGTAGCTCAAGGAACGGTTATAATAATTTGTTTGTGTTTTTTTTGTGATTTTAGTCAGTGGTTATTTAGATTGAGAAACCAAGTACGAATAGGTCAGTGCCCATATTTAGGTAGGCTAATTCTATAGAGGCATAATTCTTGTTGCGAGGAATTTTAGTTGGTTGACTAGTGCGCCCCCAAGTGCAAAGATGACTCAGTTTGAAATCTTTAAAGCGCAAGGAGAATCCTTGGGACTTTCCGGAAAAGAACTAATTAAGTACATAAGAGAGGAATGGATAAGACAAGTGTACCTTCACCATCAGATTGAACTAGCTCGGATTGAAGAAAAATATCAAAGAAAAAAGGTAGAAAGCGAAAGGGAAAGAGTAATCCGACAAGAGGAACGAGAAAGAGAAATACAACGAGAGGAACGAGAAAGAAAAATACAACGAGAAGAACGAGAAAGAGAAAAACAACGAGAAGAACGAGAAAGAGAAAAACAACGAGAAGAACGAGAAAGAAAAATACAACGAGAAGAACGAGAAAGAGAAATCCAACGAGAAGAAAGAAGGAAGGATTCGCGCCCCTTCCCAGGAAAGCTGACAAAGTTTCCGAGCCCCGTAAAACCCCCAAACTTCTTTCCCCAAAACCAACAACGGGACTCCAAACCTCCCGTTAAGACTTCTCCTCCATCTCTCTTCCCGAAGCGACCAACCATATGCTTCACCTGTGGTGTAGAAAACCACATGAGCTGGAATTGCCCCCAAAATTCTAGGCTTAAAAGCGGACCAGCCCACCAAGTTCACCAGATTAATGCAACCCCGGCTCCCCCGGTGGTGCAGACCCAAGCAGAAACTTCTCCCCCTCCGTCAGGCCACCAGGTAAATTTTGTTTTTGGTAAAAGTTCATCGGGAACTTTGAAATATGAGGAGGGCAGCGTGGACAGCTGCCGAGTATTGACTCTCGTCAGGGACACAGGATGTACGTGCTTCATCGTGTCCGACGAACTCCTCCCAGTGGCCTCTAACCACGAAAAATTTGCGGTGGTACATGACCACCTTGGGCGGGCGAACCGATTCCCCGTCGCTAGATGTTACCTGCAGTGTCAATATTATAATGGCTGGGCTGAAGTCATTGTAGCACCCATACAATTCTGTTCCGTACTTATAGGACAGAGCCCCCAAGTAAGTTTCGACCCTGTGTTTCAGGCCGCCCTTCCTCAAGGCCGAGATAAGAAAGAAGCCCAGGAGCCCGTCCCCATCAGAACCCCGATACCGTCCGATTTCTCGGAGACCCCTAACCAGGACTTTAGGACGGCAAAAGAGGAATGTGAATCACTAACACCCTTAGGTGATAAGGCCCCAGACAAGGACACGGAGACTGTCCCTGGACCCCAAGAAAAAAAGAACCCCCAACGCGCCCATGGAGATACCTTCGTAGAATTGGACGAAGCATCGGCGCTTGAAGAGGATTGCCCCGCGGAGTCCCTTAATGTAATCCAGACAGTGTGCATCCAACCTGATGCCGATTACCCTCCTCCTTCCCTACCAGGCGAGTCTTTAGAACCCTCTGACCTGGATAGTGACGCGCAGCTGACACCACGTCCGAAGAGTCAGCTACAAGAACTAATTAAATGGAATCACCATTTACCCGCCCTATTAGCTCTTTTTGAGCGACTGCGTAAAAATGGCCTCAGCATTGGCTCCAGCAAATGCCATTTTGCTCACGAAACCATCAAATATTTGGGTTTCAAAATAGGACAAAGCAAGTTAGGTCCCCACGAGAACAAGATTAAGGCAATCGCCCACATGCCCCTCCCGATTACAAAGAAGCCATTAAGATCGTTCCTAGGATCAGCTTCTCCCTATCAGCGATTTGTTCCGAATTTCGCTGCAATTTTGGCCCCCCCTATGCCCCCTTCAGGAAAAGAATTTCCCCGATCGTTTACGTTGGAATGATGTCGCTGTTTCCCATTTTAATCAGCTCAAAAGTAAGTTCATTTCTGCCCCCATTTTAAAGTTGCCCAACCCGGAAAAATCTTTTGGGGTTAAGACCGACGTGATCAACGAGGGCATTGGAGGTGTACTCCTTCAATACGTGGATGACGGAACGAGTCATCCAGTTGCATATGCTAGTCGTCAACTATTACCACGCGAAAAGAGATATGCCACTAGAGAAAAGAAAGCTCTATCAATTATCTGGGTCATAGACAAATTCAAGCTGTACTTGATATGTAAAGAATTTCAAATAGGAACCAACCACCGTCCGTTAGCCTATATTAGGAATGTGAGACACTCAAACGGCCGCATCATGCGCTGGAGTTTACTCTTGCAAGAGTATCAGTTTAAAATAAATTAGATAAAAGGTTCCGATAACCAGGTCGCTGACGCACTCAGTAGGAATGCGTTACCGAATAGCGTAGAATAACTGTATTCATAGGATTAGTATCTCCATGTAGGTATATACCGTCTTGTACGACTTAATTTAAGATTCTTTTGTAATATAATTAATTAATGTATATGTCTGAATTTTGTAACGCTCAATGTCTAATTTTTTTGTATGTCTATATATTTGTCCTTATTAATTTACGTATAAATTATTTTGTCCCGTATGTACTAAGTTTATATCATTTCATTGTTCCATGCCATTTTTTTTCTTTGATTAAGTTGTATTAAAGGTTATTTTCCCCTGTAATCTAAAGATCAAAATAATCATATGTAGTGAGGTAATACTAGTTAGGTGCAGGAAGGTACGGTTGGTACAAGAAAACGAGTTCCCCACAACGGAGCTCTATCGTTGTCCCTTCTCTCTTTTTTTTTCGAAGTGACAACTTCCCCTGGAATGGAGGGGTGTGATAGAACGTGTTGAAGCTGCGTTTAATTTCAACTCCTATCCCGTATTATTTAAAATTACGATGCTGCCCACGTGCATCTTCGATTCGAGGCTTGGAGTCTTATCTCAGCTACCGGATGCCAATGTTTAAACAAGGAGGTTATCGTCCCCCCGTTCGCCCCCATACGCCGACCTCGCCAGATCGAGTTAGGCTTATGAACAGATAAGGCATTGTTCCCCGGCCTCGCTGTGCGTTCCCTCCAAGCTTCCACTCCATTTTCCCCCACGCCAAGGAGATGTCCTGGCTATTTATATGGAAACTTTACCACTAAGATCAGATTGGAGATCCAGATTTTCGTCGCGAAACATCACCACGACCCTCTCTCCCTTTGTGCGCCAAGGGACCTCGACCTCGAGATTCACCATCACTTGTCCAGAAGGAGGACAATATTCCTTGAGTGCCAAAGGTTCGAGCCTTTCCGACGCCAAGTCCCGAAGGCTTCCCCCCCCCTGTTGTTCAAGGAGAACAGCATTAGAACAGCCATTGTTCGTTTTGAGCCCTTCGCCAAGAAACGGTTCTCATCCCCCCTGTTGTTCAAGGAGGACAGCATTAGAACAGCCATTGTTCGTTTTGAGCCCTTCGCCAAGAAACGGTTCTCATCCCCCCCCCTGTTGTTCAAGGAGAACAGCATTAGAACAGCCATTGTTCGTTTTGAGCCCTTCGCCAAGAAACGGTTCTCTTCCCCCCCTGTTGTTCAAGGGAGAACAGCATTAGAACAGCCATTGTTCGTTTTAGCCCTTCGCCAAGAAACGGTTCTCATCCCCCCCCCCTGTTGTTCAAAGGAGAACAACATTAGAACAGCCATTGTTCTTGAGCCCGTAGACAAGAGACGGTTCTCATCCTCCCTTTGTTCAGAAGAGAACAAAGTAGAACAGCCATTGTTCTTCAAGCCGTTCGTCGAGTAACGGTTCTCTTTTCCAAGACGCCTCGTCAGGATCCTTTTATCCCCCCCCTTCGGCTGGAGCTCGCCAGCGGACCGAAACTCCTTTGCGCCACCTTCCACTGCACCACTAGTGCCAAAGTTACGTAAGCCAAACTTCACCTTTGAGTATTGATCCCTTTTGTCAATTCTATCCTGTGCTTTAAATTGTTTATCGAACCATCCCATCTCTTTAACTCTATATTTGTTTTACCTTTTTTTAATCCCTAAATCCTTGGATTAGCCCGAGTCTCCACGACCCTTTCCATTCTGTTTATGTCAATATTTTCCGTTTTTGTGTATTGTTTATAGTTATTATTAATAAAACTCTATTTTATTAATGATAGCAATATTATTATCCTTGAGCTCAGTTCCACTTCTTAAGCATATCGAAGATACATAATATCTGCCGCCAGACAGTAAACGCACTCTAAAGATAATTAAGGAAGTTCCCTCAACGAATAGTGTTATATATATGGTATCGTCGGGAGTCATTCTACGACATATATATTATTACATTTTCAGGATTCTCAAGAGTATTAAAGTAATTATATGAGACTTTGATTTTATATTTGGTTGAAAGTTCCTCCCCAAGCATTCAATAACTTGAAGATGATTTTTAAAGAACATATTTTAATTTAGTGATATCATTAGGGAGCCACGACGAACTATTTAGGCCTCCACATGGATCCCAATGGATTTAAAAGAGTGAAAATAAGAATCCAGAAAAAAAGAGGAAGAGTTTGGATTGCTACAATGACGCTTAGCAACTCGAGCGAAGGGAGGATTCTTCCTTAAAGAGTAACGATTTCAGATTTGGAACTAATGATGTGAGATTTATTTTGAAAGACAAAATAGATAGCGAACCCATAATAAGCCTTGCTCTCATCGCAAAAAGATTTTGAGTTATCGTTCCCGTCGTCCTCGAGGGTGAAATGGGGAATTTGCGACATCAGTATCACGTCCCTCGTATTTTTTCCCTATTTTTGATTAGTATTTTAAGGACTGGACGATTAAAATTCCATGAGCTTACCTAAAACCCCACCTTTGATGAGTCTTTCGAATGATTTAAAGAATATTCTCTGAGGGTCTCGGGATCCGAAGTTAGATCCTTAATGTGATTTTTTTTATAATTAGAAACTTCTGAACAATGCTCGTTCGTATAAAAACTGAACTGGTATATTATAATATAGTTCCAGAGGAAAGGGGACTAGTTAGCCCAAATACTAGCGAACAATAGCGATATATAACACTTTTACTGTTTTTTGTCCATAACAATCACATCCTGTTTTTATTTACCTATAATTTTAATTTTAGTTGATGTCGTAGAAGTAAATTAGGTTCACTCGAAAAGGACAGGACGCTGATTAATTTTGAGGCTTCAGTTAAAAAGGGTCTCATTTTTTTTAGTAGTTTGGGCAGCCATTTTACCCAAATATACTTGCCACCTTCTTCTGCCGAGTATCCCTTTTTCTAATTTGCTTTCGAAAATTCCGTTATAGGCGCCTATAAGTTTTTTCTCTGTTAACGTAGTTTTCAATTTGTTTAGCTTTCCCAATGCTATTTTATGGTTGGGAAGATCTTTAGACAACTTTTTGTTAAGCCTAATAGCACAACATGATATTTGCCGTTTCGTTTTACGAAGAACTTATTAAATTCTTTAATTTTTAGCATGTCTCCAGAATCAGTATCTCTGTATCAGTGACGCTTAAAGATTTCAATCTAAACAAATATTTAATCCCTGAATACAAATCGAGATTAGACTTGGACAAATTTAACTGATGTAAATATGTAGATAATGACTAGGTTAAGAGCCGCGTTGACGTTATATTTGAGGGTCGCTTCTCTCTTAGGTTTTAAGTTTGAAAGCGTTTCAGGCTTTTTGAATTTTTTTCTCACTTCATTCTCCGCAGAGATCTTGGAAACGGTGGGGCAAGCACCTGTTGGATTACCCCATGATACGAGACTCTAGTGAAGTTTGAGTTGAATTTATTATTTGTAAGGAGTGATGAAGGAGATAAGTTGAACCATTTACTCCTGAGTTGTCCCTCCTTCTTCCCTCCCGAGGAAATCCCACCCTTCCCAACGTAGCTAGCTAGTACCGTTATTACCGGTTCCATTAATGGCCCGCTAACCTTATCGTCAGGACATTCATTCTACAAAGACTTTGCGACTGATACCTGCAATGGGCTGTCCGAAGAAGGTATTAAACGCCAACATAGTTCCCTCTTTTGCGGTTCTATGGAATAGGCTGATACAGCCAATAACTAGTTACCTTAACACAGGTGCCAGAAAGACTCCTTCCCGCATTGCTGTACATGAGTATAACTTCAGGCATTGGATCGCGTTGACCCCCACGCAAACACCTCACCCTCTCAATTCGATTTTTTCACAACTAAATTTTGGTAGAAGACCAAATCTGCGAGTAGGACTCCGTTCATCCGCATAGATGGTATTTAGCTTTCGATCCCGCTTTCGGCGAATTTCCGATTTATGTCAAAATTGACCAAAAACTTAGCCGATATTTCTTGCGACTCACAAAAGTGATGGCCTCCAATTTCCTTATGTACATGATTCGAGTGTCGGTGAACGTTTTGATAGTACGTATATGATCAGGAAGCTCTCCACACGTTAGCACCTAATGACACGACCTTTGAGACGCGAAGTCAATGGTGCATCTTGCATCTTACAAGGGTGAACTCACCCTCTTCTCCTCAATCCAAGATCGATTGTCAAAGTAGAAAGCAGGAATTTGGAGTTGAGTTTGTACGTTTGATTAAACCCCTTTCACATGCGTTTCTCTCATAACTCCAGCGAACTCAAGGAACATTTCATTTGCTCGGCGCGTCATAATTAAATTAAACTTACTGTAAAAACAGAATAGCTTTCAATTCCTATAGTTTCAGTGTTTCCACAGTGCTTAAAGTGAAGCGGTATATTCAGTACGATAATAGTAAATGAATTTTCAATAGAAATTTCAGTTGAATTGCACACATAATTCCATATATTTGTGTTATTGAATCGAAATATGACAGTACTACATTCAGCCATGGCCCCCAGTTTTGTTGTTTAGCTTGTTGTTGTTGTTACTTTCTAAGATTCTCTGTCTATCAGTTTCTGTCAGGCCTTTTTCTTATTTTGTCTGGCGACATTGTATCTAGCCCTGGCCCTATCCGTCGTAAATTCTGCATTTTATTCAACTGCAACATCCGTGATCTCTATGGCAACTTGAGAGAGCTTTCTGTTGCCTCAACTAAGTATGGTATTATTTACTGCACTGAGACTCTTGTATCAAGTAAGAGACATACCTCAGAACTCCTTTTGCTAAATTTTAATAAGCCTATTCTATTTCTGAGGAATTCCTCACCTCGAGCGCTAGGCTTGTGTGTATATACTCGAGCGGGATTTAATGCTTCAGGTTTTAGTAAGTATGAATGTGGATGTCATGAGATCATGATTATAATTATTAGAGTATACAGCCGTTTTAATATTTTTAACCTTTATAGAAACCCCGACTTAGATGACAACATTTATGATTGCCTTCTAAACTCATATATTAATATTCAGAAGGAGGACAAGAAATCTTGCTTCATTTTTATTGGTGATCTGAATGCTCATCACAGAGACTGGCTGAATTCAGTTCTCCAACCAATCAACATGGTATTGCTGCTCTTTATTTTTCTGATATTACTGGTTGTGAGCAGTTAGTTACTAGTGAGATCGTCTTGATATTTTACTTAATGATGTGGGAGGGGTTGTTGAGGTTCAAACCACTGCACCAATTGGTTCCTCAGATCATAGAGGTTTGGCTTGTAAAATCCAATTAGATTTTCCTATTCCAGACCCTACCATCTCCAGGGAGGTTGTTGTCAAATCTAGAATTAATTGAGATGGGATTAACCGTGCTTTTAATAGAATTTAAGGCTATTAGACTTGAAAAGTAGGTTTGTACCAATGAAAAATCTTAAAGCTCGATCTCACGATAAAGCATGATTTAATAACCAATGCCGCCTGGCCTATCGTGATAAGCATGCTGTCTATAACCTTTGGTCTGATAACCGCTCTCAGTTGTGTTGGGAGAACTATGTTGCGTTGAGGAACACGGCAAATAATGTTTATAAAGAGCCTGAAGCTCAACATTATGTCCATTTGAAGAATGTCCTCACAGGTGCGGCTCAGCTCATATTTGGTGGTTAGCACTTTAATCTGCTTTGTTTGGTGTTGAACCTTCTATTCCTCCCTTAATGAAGCCTTGATAACTGGTTGTTATATTTCGTATTTTGTTCGTCGGGGGTCATTTTCTGAATGCTGGCGTTCAGGCAACATTACCACAATTCCCAAAGGATGATCATCATCTCCATCTCCTAGTGAATATAGGCCCATTTCCATCACACCAATTTTATCTAAGAATTTTGAACGTCTGTTGTCCAAACGTCTTACTATATATTTGAGACAGTTTTTTCCAGTAATACAGTTTGGCTTTAGAAAGGGGTTAGGCACTACTGATGCACTATTATTGCTGGTACATGAAATGCAGTCTGTTTTAGACAATAATTGTGAGTCTAGGCTTGTCTCTCTTGACTTTAACGCCGCCTTTGACACTGTCAACCATAATGGTTTGATTTTTTAAATTAAAGTCTGTTAGCATTGGTAGTAGAGTCTTAAGTATTTTAGCAGAGTTTTTAACTAATAGACAACAACGTGTTGTTGTCGATAGGTGTTTTAGTCCTTATTATAGAGTATAATCTGGAGTTCCTCAAGGTAGCGTTCTTGGGCCTTTGCTTTTTATATTATATACTAATGACATGTGGTTTAATTTCACTAATAAAATTCTAGCATATGCTTATGACACCTCTCTTTATGTTCATGTTCCATCTCCTGCAATGAGACTGAGTGTTGCAGACAGCATCACTGAGGATTTGAATAAAATTCATTCCTGGTATTTTCAGTGAGGTAGGAAATTGAACCCTAGCAAATATAAGGAAATGATTGTGAGTCGTTCTAGATCTCTCTTACCTGAACATCCCAATTTGTTCATAAATGGAACTTTGATCAACAAAGCTGACCAGCTTAAGCTCTTGGGAGTAACTCTAGATTCAAAACTCACTTTTGAAACGCATCTACGAACATGTCTCGAGATATCTCGCAGAAATTGGGCATTCTTCGTAAATCTAAGAAAATTTATGAGGCTGATTATGTTTTTTGCAAGTATCTCTTCTTTTATTCTACCTCATTTTGAATATTGCCCTGCTGTATGGAGTTCTGCTGCAGACTCTCATCTAAGATTGCTCGATCGTGCATTTAATTCTGCAAAACGTTTACTATCAGATTTGGATTTAGACATTGGGCATAGTAGAGATGTTTGAGCTCTTTGTATTTTATTTAAAGTAGTTAATGATGTGAATCATCATCTGCATAAATCTTTGCCGAGATTTTATCAACCAGCCAGAGTTACTAGATATTCTGAGACTATAAATTGCATTGCATTCGAAATTGGTCGTGATTCTACACCTCAGTTTTCTAAGTGCTTTTCACCGAGCATATGTAGAGTGTGGAATACCTTGCCCGCAAATATTGTGACTGCTCCTGCGCTTGATAAGTTTACAAGATTGGCTAATGTCTTTTTGTTGCGTAACCGTTGGGCTGTTTAATTCCTTTTCCTTTCTTTCTTGCTGTGCTTTGACCTGCACTGACCTCTTCTGGTGGTATAATTTCCAAATTTTCAGTGTGGCTCTTTGCATGGTCTATATAATAATAATAATATAAATAATGATCATTTCGGAGTCACTGCGATATCTTTCCGTATGAATTAAAACTATACCTTTTATATTTTATTTTTAAGATGACATTTGAAGGCACATTAAAGACAGATTCCATAACCTTTCTTCTCCTTGAGTATATCTTATCCATGACTATCTTTTTTGGTGCTGAGAATGAGTGCTAGACAGATGAAGTTGTAATTGACAAGGTTAAAACTAGATTTAAGACCGAATAGGCCTCTGCAAATATACTCCAATGATTCATTTTTAGCAGTTATTTAAAAGTTTTATTAATATCGTTTTGAGAGAAGAATTCTTTTCAACTGTAGATATCTTTCAAAGATTAAAAAGCTTTATCTGTAAAAGCTATTTTATCTTGATATTGTCAAAATGTTCAAAGGAAGACTCGTTAGCCTGCCTTTTTTGTGATGCCCTGCCTTTTTTGTGATGCCCTGCCTTTTTCGTCAAGAAGGGAGTAGAACAAATTCCTCAACTACTACTTTGTTTCCAAATATTTTGTTTCAATATTTCTAAAAGATATTCAATTAGAGGGTAAATTGTACAAAATACCTATAATAAAAAAATCAAAAGAGTCAAAAGCTACCGGCAGACCTCTTGATTCATTCTTTGTTTTATTATCAAAGATTTTTTCATTTTTTTTAATATATTTGAAAAATTTTTAAAAATTTTCTTTCAACTCCTTGATGGCTTTAAGCCTTTATCCAATTTAGATAAATAATTCCATCTTTTGTGGCATTCTCGGGGAAATGCTTCCAACAATATCATCAAACAATGAAGTTCACTTTGTAGATCTGCTAAAAGTAGATAAGCTGACGAGGAGTGAGGTGCTGGATTTAGAAATATGCATAGCTGCTTGAATTAACACAAGATTTAGCTTATGAGCATAAAAAATATATAAAAATGGCTTTGATGAAACTTTTTTTTTGCTTTTTGCACGATAGAATTTGCTTACCATTACAACAGCTCCGCTATATTGATTGGGCGACTAACAATTTTCTACAGCAGAGTTGATCTAAATGCTTTCTATCTAATTTGGAGATATCTTCGGTACTTCTGCCTTTACAGACATCATCAGTAATTCCAATTAATCTTACACAAATGTGGATGATGCATAGTTTTTCAGCTATAAAATAATACCTGGCCTTACATTATTATCGGATCGACGGTAACGCTTATGGTTTCAATAATTCCTCTACAAATTCATATTTTTTTATGAAAGCAAAGTATATCAAATAATGCCACATACAATTGAAATGAGACTTTGTTATCTGTTAGTTTTATAAGACACGCTATACTTATACAAATTGTGTATGAGGCAGAGTTTGAGTGGATCTTGAATATGAATATCCCCTAAGGGGTCGAAGAGGATGACGTTTGAATCGCTAACAAGTAGAGAAATCTGTAACTACATCAGTGTTTAATATATCCAACCAACAATTAGAGATTTAGGGTTCCATATCTTTGTCGAAAATTCCCCTAAAATGGGGATATCTTTCAGGAAACGTTTCGAGTGTGGCTGCATCCATGGCTTTACATTACTGAAAGTACGTTGCGATATTTATCGATCTCAAAGTCTGCGTCGGGGCTGAGATTCGCTTTTCCGAGTACCAATTTCATAGCTAAATCGCCATACTGTGTGGGCTTTAAAGCAGGACATGAATTACATTACCCCTCAGAGTTCAGATTTGCAGCATACACAGCTTATTTCTTCAAAAGTAATCCCCTTACCGACATCATCCAGGGAACCAGTAGCCAGATAGGCGTAAATAATTGTTTGTGTAACAAGGCATATCATCTTGGAATATTCTGATTCAAAAGGTTAATTGAATAAGGACACTTATAGATATAAATATAGTGATCTCATACAGTGATGATTTAAATTAAAAGCGGATTCGCACAGAGTACCGGAGAATGCACTGTGGAATGTTAATCCAAATATAATAGAGCTGGGAAATTTACGTAATTAGAGTATCTTGTTAAATATTAGCAACCTCTGCATTTATATTAATAAGTTTGACAATAACAAGTTTTACACCATATTTAGTAGCTATCGTTCTCTAGAGTAAACGTTCGCTATCAATCTCTGTAACAGCACTGATATATACTCTCTTGATGCACAAATAAGCTTTCAATATAGATATAGCCGCGAACTTTTTATACTCTTGCTAAATTGTACTCACGCAGGTAGATTTCATATGAACCTTATTCTCTTTTCAAGGTCTCTCGAAAATAATTTAAGTTGCGTAAATATATCTCCAGGTATATGTCCTATCATATCGCAGATTTTTGTTTACGAATCTTCAAAACGTTTTCTTACCTCCTTGGTTTTATCGTTCGTGTAAAACGCTTGTGTACAGCTTTGACACTCCGTGAATAGATCACAATGTCTCCAGAAACCACATAAAGTGAAACATAGGAGAGGCTGCTGATACTAGAAACTTTTTCAATAGCACATCGCACTGGGAAAATACTGAACAATAAATTGAACTCAGGAGTTATATTATGGCACTTTCAGAAACATTAGATCCATCAGTGTTCTGCAGATAATAATTTATATATAAATATTTTATGAATCATAGAAAAGAGAGTCGATGTTCAGTAGAATAAACTATACGGGGGGGGGGGGGGAAGGATCTGTTATCATTCTGAATTGCGTTTAAGGGCGATACCAATAAAGCGGCTGCCGCCGTGAGAAAAATCGGCATAAGGTTTGACGCTTAGTTTTTTGTTCATTCTTTCCCTCTTACTGTCTGACTATCTCTGTGGGTAGGGGTGCTGGTGGTGGGTGGGTCGAAGTGCTGGTGCTGGCTGGGGAGGGATCCTGATGGTAGTCAGGTGCGGTGGTGCTGATGGTGGGCAGGGGGGTGGGGGAGTTGTCCTTTTTTTTGGGGGGCTATATGCAGTTCTTGCTGGTGGTGGGCAGGTGTGGTGGTGCTGGTGGTCGGCAGGGGCGGTTGTGCTTGTGATGGGCAGGGGCATTTGATCAAAAGGGTAAAATAATGGAAAATATGGGTTAAATGAATGATTTTTTTAATTATAATTTATTTTGTAATTTTGTGAAAACAACTGTTTGAATCTTTTTCAATTTCAGAAATTGTTCTTTCTCCCCCCAAAATGCGTACAACCATCGAGCTCTGAGCTAAAGTAGCCTATAACTCAATAAGATAGTTGCTAAAGGCATTACCTCAAGTAGCACTAATTTTTGAATAATTTGGGATTTTAAAAAGACTGGTTACACTTTAGTGATAAGTCTTCTGGCCACCTAAGTGCTTCAAATAAACACTAAGATCGCTTCCTGGTAAGGGTCCAACTCAAGGATCGTGTTTCCAGTGGAAATTTGCTCACGATTGGAAAGAAGCAGGTGTGAACGTTTCAGTGCACTCATTGATGCATCGACTTTTCGAGAAATTTCTCAAGTCGAGAATGGTTGCGAAGAAGGCTCATCTCAACAAGAAGAACTTTAGGGATAGGTTCTACTTTTGGAAAAAAATATAAAGAATTGACTGTTAAAGACTAGATCAAAGGGATAGTCACCAATGAAGCTTCGTTCCAGTTGTTTTAATCATGGGGAAGATCCTTGTTACGAAGAAAAAGGGAGATCATTTTCAAGACTATTGCGCCGTGCCCACAGTGAAGCATTCAGCCACACTCTATGTCTGGTGCTGTTCTCATCTAAGTGAAGTGGAGCAATGACAATTTTGCCAAAGAACACTGCCACAAACTCAAAAGGGTAGCAAAACGTTCTTCATCGGCACCTTTCCCATCAGTTTAGGATCAATTTCGGGAAGATAACTCTATTTTGCAGCATGATGGTGCACTTCGTCTAAACCAAAAGCAGTAATAAAGTTCTTGGCTGAAAATAACATCGAACTTTTGGGACCTTAGTGTGGAAATATGCCAGAGCAGTTGCGGGTGCTTATTGAACAAAAATGGAGCACTATCAGTCAAGATATCATCATAAATTTGGTCTTCAGCATTCCTTAACAAATTGAAGCAGTCTTGAAGAACAAAGGACATCACTGTAAATATTGACTGTGCGCATCACTTCACTATATTTATTAATAAAAGTGTGTGAGCTTTAATTTTTTGTATATTTCCCTTTTAAATTATGATACAAACATACAAAAAAGTTTAGCGTTCTATTAATTATCTTATATGAAAAATAAAGTAGCCTCGAAACTTTTGTCCATCGCTATATATATATATATATATATATATATATATATATATATATATATATATATATATATATATATATATATATATATGAGGAATTAAACCACATTTTTCGAAGATAATTTAATTCAGAACAGTTTCGGTGTATCTCACACCCTTTTTCAACTGACACTGGATATAAAATATAAGAAAAAAAATGCATACAAGCATAACAGGTCGTGAAATATCCCCTCTTTTATCCCTAATTCCCTACTTGTGGCTAATCTGGGGGGGGTTAGGCCTAAACATATTGAAGGCTGACATTTTACTATTTTATTTATTTGCTTTCTTATTACAGGATTCAAAAGAAAATTGACATCAGATAGATTTAAATTAGGAACTGACGATATCAAGCTCGATTCTACGATTCTTCTCTTAGCATAGTTAGCCGATTTAAATACCATTTTACTTCCATTGAAATCGATCGTATGATTCTTGTCTCTAACATGGCAAAATATTCCACTGCTTTCGCTGCCCACTCTAATATCTCTTTTGTGTTCATACAATGTCTTGTCTAGATTTCTCCCCGTTTCCCCTATATAAACTTTATGGCAATTGTCGCATGGTATTGCATAAACTCCTATGTTAATATGTTCTTTGGTTTCCTGGCAATCATCAATTGGTTTAAGAAATTATTATATTTAAAGGCTAGATTAATACCCACTTTTCCAAATGTGTCCTTTAAACTATTTGATTTATTGTTAAATGACAATGTTATACATTTTTTGAAGTCATTAGTGCGGGAAGGCTTATTACCATAGAATGTTTTTCTAGCTGCAAAATGGGCAGACGATATGAACCAATCGGGGTAATACAAATTGGAAAAAATGGTCCTGATAATGACAATTTCTTCATCTAAATAGGAAGGATGCATATTTTGTATGCTTTAATGAAAAGGTTAGAAATTACCGATTTTTTAACAGTATTATCGTGAAACGAAAAATAATGTATATAGGCATTCGAGTGGGTTGGTTTACTATACACGTCAAGTTTTAATTCATGGTGATCTTTATTAATGAGGACATCTAAAAAGGGTTACCCCCTTTTTAGATGTCCTCATTAAATATAATAATTCCTTAAACCAATTGATGATTGCCAGGAAACCAAAAAAACATATTAACATAGGAGTTTATGCAATACCATGCAACGATTGCCATAAAGTTTATATAGGGAAAACGGGGAGAAATCTAGACAAGACATTGTATGAACACAAAAGAGATATTAGAGTGGGCAGCGAAAGCAGTGGAATATTTTTCCATGTTAGAGACAAGAATCATACGATCGATTTCAATGGAAGTAAAATGGTATTTAAATCGGCTAACTATGCTAAGAAAAGAATCGTAGAATCGAGCTTGATATCGTCAGTTCCTAATTTAAATCTATCTGAGGGTCAATTTTCTTTTAATCCTGTAATAAGAAAGCAAATAAATAAAATAGTAAAATGTCACCCCTTCAATATGTTTAGGCCTAGCCCCCCCCCCAGATTAGCCACAAGTAGGGGATTGGGGATAAAAGAGGGGATATTTCACGACCTGTTATGCTTGTATGCATTTTTTTCTTATATTTTCTATCCAGTGTCAGTTGAAAAAGGGTGTGAGATACATCGAAACTGTTCTGAATTAAATTGTCTTTGGAGAATGTGGTTTAATTCCTCATCTTTTCTTGCGATATTGCATTAATTATCATCATATATATATATATATATATATATATATATATATATATATATATATATATATATATATATATATATATATTATATATATATATATATATATATATATATATATATATATATATATATATATATATATATATCTTAAGAAAAATTATTGCAGTAACGCAATTAATTATGCGGTTAAAAGGCTTTTTTTGGCAAACACAGTCTTCCTCAAAGCCCTCGGAAGGAGCGCTTCTCACATACACGAGAAGTTAACACTTAAAATAGGCGTTCTCTCAGATAGCCAAAAAACAATCTTTCGATTGGCGTTTTTAAGTGTCACCCTTGCTTTTCGAAGAGAATGGAAATTTTTTTTTAATTTCCCTCTTCGTAGTTCTTTCTACTGCAAAGCAGGTTCCACAGCTATGTTAATAATAAAAATTCGCTATAACATGAGGTTTTCAATGGATAGTACTCAAGTATAATGGCGTGTTAGTGTAAGCTAGTCTATGAATATGGTTTGACTATATGAAAAAAAACGCGTTTATTTGGTTTCCCTGTGGATTCATATCCGGAGACTAAGGTGGCCAGTCCATCCCCGTGATATTGTTGCTCCAAAACCACTGCATGTGGACACAGACTTGTGACATGGGCCATCATATTTCATACATTTCTAGAGAGCTCTCGGTTTGAGGGCAGCATGGAATCTCTCAGCACAGCTTGTTACATCTCTGAATTTTTGGTGGTATCACAGCCGGTGAGATCTCCATGTTCATTTCGATTTATATTTAACGAAAGAAAATATATTTGTTCAAATACTTTGTTGGTTGTAGGCGTTAAAATACCTGCCACTTTACGCTTATATACATGCAAATGCTTTCCTGCACTTTACTTTGTGAATTTCGAAATGGTTTAGTAAGAAATTAAGCTTGCCTTGCTAAAACATTGAATTGATTTGCAATAGTTAGGCATGAGTGAAGGCGTAAGGGGACATACAAGGGAGGAGAATTCATTAATATATAAGGATAGATGAAATAATCAATGTTATAAAAAAACGGTGTTAATCAACCTTCGCACAATTCAAAATACGAACCCAATGGAATCCAGTAATTATCTCAGTCTTCAAAAATGGGTGCGAATTTAGATGGCGGCAAACGCGTAACACAATTAGCGTTATGATACCACGTGTAATCTTTACGAAAGAGGAGGTGATTAATCGTCTATTTTAATCAAGTATAATGGAAAGCATTTAATATTAAATTATCGTCGAAATTATTCTTTAATTTTTACTGAAAACGTGCTCCATTTAGATAGGAAGCATTGATAAATATTGGAGAATCTTTTCTAATGAAATAATACAAGTGAACAACATGAGTAAATTAAATAGAATAAAATGTAACTAATTTCATGACAGAGCCGCTTCCATTATTGTATTACGTCTTTTAAGTTGTACTTATATCTGTATACTTTAATTGGTCGTACTTAGGTGAATATATTATATACAAAAGTATATATACATACTTCATTCTTACAGAGAAGCCAGAGGAATTCAGTCCCCTGAAGCGATTGTTTAAATTTAAATACCGAACTATTTAATAGCAAGTCGTACGAGTTTACCCTCTCTTTCAACAACTCTTCTTTTCAATTATCGCAAATTCATGTCCTGCCCCCGTCCCCTGCTGAAAAAGAAACCCGCTAAGATTGTAAGCCCCCTTTAGTTACGGCGAAACCAACCCCTTTTTCCGGTCCCTCCAGCTCGTTAAGAGATTCGCTCCAACTTATATTCTCCTCCGTTCTAAGAATTATACCAACGAATCCTGTCTGACCTTATTTTACCCCCAAGGGGCGACTGGCTCAGATCTTAATAAAAATACCAATGTAACCATCCTAGTACATATGTTTTGATTAGATTTTCCATTTTAAAACCTTCCCAGCGCATGCGCAGTAAAATAAGATTGGCAAAAAACAATGGTTCTGGCTCTAACTACTTCGGGATTTGTCATATTCATACCTAGGACAATGTTGCAAACGGTAGTTTAGTTCATAATTCTCCAAAGGCTGACCACTTATTAGTTTTATATCGAACCTTTTGAAAGCTGTAAAACTTGTCAAAGAAGTTCAGTTAATGGGATAATAAAACTTGAGAAAATAACGCCCAGTTTGGTTATTACCCATTGGTCAGAACCTCCTTACTCAAGGCAGAGTTCCTACTGCTTGATTGTCTGTCGTGACAACAACTAAGTCACGCTTCAAGAAGG
The DNA here is from genome assembly GCA_963969495.1 of Ceratothoa steindachneri. Lineage (NCBI taxonomy): Eukaryota > Metazoa > Arthropoda > Malacostraca > Isopoda > Cymothoidae > Ceratothoa > Ceratothoa steindachneri. Next base: position 113,010,284 of record OZ018330.1, on the reverse strand, counting down.
CATCCTCAGGTGAGGCTCCGATTCGTATCTCCAAGAACCGTTGGGCAAACCAGTGTTGAACTCCCAACAGTTTAAAAATTAACCAAGAAATTACGGGCCCATTCTCGTTGGCTATCATGACTCCCACCTGTCTAACACTGGAGACCTTGCCAGGATCTTTTTGATCCACCGTCATACACCGTTATCCATATTCTTCCTTTCATCAACTGCCCTTGCGGGATTCGACTCCGTATCCAAGGAAGACGAAAAATCGAGAATATGCCATTCACTCTCTGGTACCCCACTTATTAGACGTGAAGCTTCTTCAGGTAAGCTGAAAATCTCTGAAATCCCAAGAAAAAGATAACAGGAAACCATCAGGAAGCCACCAGGAAGTACTCATCTTAAAGTAAACGTGAGGCGAAATCAAAGTAAAGACTTTTGTTTTTTGGAAAGCGAAATTCGCTTTGGATTCCCTTAGAGTTTTAGTCGGGGAAAGATTAAGTTTCAAGGTTGAATGAAGTTCGTCTTGTTATATGCAATTCTGCAAATATTTTAATGAAGTCTGATTTAAATTCAATTTAAAAGTATTTTAGTTTTGTCAGCCATATATGTTGGGATAGGAATTTAGATTTCGGTGGAGGATTTTAAAACATTTTCTTTGATTAATTTTGCCTATTCTGACAATTTTTGTTGTTGTTTTGGTTATATACCTTTTAGTTAGTCGGGATTAAAATAGTTGAAGTTAAAGAAATCATGTTGCAGTATCACTCTTTGAGTCAGAAAACGAATGAGTAACGGATAATTCACAAACGATAAATTTGGTTACCAAATGATCTCATTCATGCCAATCTAAGCCATCAACCTAGTTCAATTAACGTCAGTTGACTAATAAACTAGCCCTGTTCGGTCGTTCCACTTCAATGTACATTCGAAGGGAAATCCCTTAACCCAAGCAAATAAAATTGGCCTAATAGTCTTAAACAGTATCTCCCGAGGCAGAATATTGTGTCTAATGACGGAAAATTTGAGAAGCAAAACGCTTCGGACATCCATCTGAGGAAAACGCTCAACTCTAGATTAATACTGTTTTACTATCAGCCGCTACTTTGGACTAGTTTAAGAAAGAGTTAAAAGAAATGTACAAGGATATGCAATTGGCCCAGCCTTTATTCTAGATGAAGAATGTATTCCATGCAAAATGGAAGAAATAGAATAAAGAGGATATCCATGATTTCTTTGCGTGTTCTTACCAGTTGGTATGCACAGCTTTCCAGGTCGATGAAGGAAATTTCCACCTAGAGTACATAAAGAAACAAGTTATTAATTGGTTGATGAATTCAGCCATGTATGCAAACTTCTCTCCACAAGCCCAAAGGACATTGCAACAAAATGTTTTGATTGATTTAAATTCTAGTGTAACTATTAAGAAGGTTTAAAAGTAATCTTTCGAACTAGATCAGGTTTGAAGGACCAGGCAGAGAGAGACATACATATTGATATAGTTCAGTATCATGGTGTGAAATCAGACCCGCCTCCGAGCTTATTAACTCCACGACAAACCCAACTCCAGCCCCAGCCCCAAAGGACCCCATTCTAAAAAATGTGCTCGTCCAACTTCCCGGTATGAATCAGTCCCTCCCAAAAGTAAATTCCAGGCTGATCCAGTTTGTTACAACTGGGATAGTCGTAGTCATTTTAGGCGAGAATGCAAATACCATCCATATTGTTCGATCTGCCGTGAGCACGGGCATACCGTGGGCAGCGTTGCAATAGCCTCCTAGTTCATGATGGTAAACCAATCCCATATTTAAAGACTCTTGTCCCGCAAATGCAGAGAGGCAGACAAGGAAACTCAATTAGATATTTGGAAGTTCCCCGGGTGATATTAAGGCATCACCGTTGTTGTATGAGAAATTTCATGGTGTACAGAGTGAGTATATTGTCCAACCTCTCTTACAATGAAGTACCAACGGAATACGGTCCACCAGGTCGTTATTTAGGCAAAGGATAGCAGGCGAGGGAGTCAGTTTGCACTCGTATCCCGATTAGTGCTTAGACTAATTCTCCATCTAAAGTAGTAATTTAAAACAAAGGAACTGCGCATGATTTAATAGTTAGTGGTAGAGTAAGTAATGCTGATTTTTAACTTTACTAAACACTGGAGCTTGTACCACCTTAGTAGAGAGAATTCGTATGCCTCTCGAACTAGTGTGACAGAGTTAGCCATTTCAATTTCAGTTAGTGGGTGTAACTGGCCAAAAGTTCAAATCTTTTGGAGAGATTTAATTGCTTCTGGAATTGGGCAATTCAGTGTTTCCCGCAAAGTGTTCCTTTATCGTCAATGATATGGGATTCTCGACACGTTTGATACTAAATTTAGATATTTTGGTAAGAAATGGGTGGATAATTTATCCAGCAGGTAACATGGTTCGTTTAAAAGAAACATACATACTCCTTTGAACCCATTGAATGATGCACAGAATGGTCCGCGTATGGGGAATATAAATTGACTTGTAAGAAGATGGGAGCTAGCTAGGAGATGTGCAGATAGTGCAAACATTTCCCACGTATCAGTTTTCTGTCTTAATTCTTATTAACGTATTCCTTTTTTGTACATTTATTTGCTTATTCTCATTTTCTTAGTCTTTCTATTTTATCTCCTTTAAGCTGAAAAGAGCTGCAAGTTTCGTTCGATCTAGATATAGGATTTAAGCTTATCTTGCATTTTTGAAGTTGAGTCATTTACTAATTTTAAAGGAGTCCCCGCATGAGAACTGACTCATTCATTTGTCTCTTTCTGTTTGTTTAGTTTGTTCATACCCGCTATGAACCCAATTTATGTCTTTCTACCCGAGTTAATCCCCCTTCCCGTCTTCTTTTACCACCATCATCCGTTATTTTTCGTTGTTCTCAAAACTAATTGCTATCTTAGTTTTGTATCTTCCCTTCACTTAAGTTTCGTTTGTTGTCTTTGCTAGTCGATTCTTCATTTAATACTTACAATTTATGTCTTTATTTCAAAATATTCTTCTATTTTTCTTATAATACGCAATTTTATGCATATGTTTCCTTTTTCCCTAATCCATTCCATCTGTTCTTTAGGCGCCAATCCGTTTATTCTTCCATCTATTGCAATTCAAGTTGCCTGGCTACTATGCCACAAATTTCATATTTGTCCCTCTTTCATGCCTTTCTTATGCTCATGGTTCTCCTCTTTCTACCGAGCTAGCGCCATTCAGGTTTTCCAAGTACATTAAGTAGCGCATTTTCATCTTTACAATCCTCTCATTTCATCTGCTCCATCCTACAGTGGCGGCAACAAAAAAAGTGACATTGAATATTGGCAATAGAAATCGATACATAAAATCGCTTTCACGATTTTACTTGCCAACAAGCCAATGAAAAGGGGCGGGGCTTATGCCACGAGTGGATGACTCTCCTGAGCTAAGACAACAGAACTGCGCTTTATTGGAACTCACTGTCTCGTTTGAGCTCGTACAGTGACGTTTTGGTGTACAACGCTCCAGCGTGCTGATTTCCTGCATTCGTGCCTACATTTGACGTGCTATAACTTCTGTGCAAGTGGATACAATGGGGCGGAAAAAGCTTTCTATGACAGAGAAAAGCCGTGCCTTGAGCCTATTAGAGCAGGGAAAGTCTTTTATTGATGTAGCAGCAGATTTAGGAACCTCAAGAAATACGATTTATCGCCTAAAACGGGCAGCTGAGTTATTGCCACCAGGTACCATACCAAAGAGGAAGGAGGGCACTGGTGCAGCTAGGAAGACATCTCCAAGGACTGATAATATCCTAAGGCGTGAAGTGATGTCAGACCCTTCTGTAACCTCCGCTTCAATCAAGAAAAAACACCCAGACCTCCAGAACGTCGCCCTCAAGACCATCCGTCATCGCTTACAGAAGGACTTAGGCCTACCGGCTCGCCGCGCTGCCAAGAAGCCACTTCTTACCAAGGCTATGAAGATGAAAAGGCTCAATTTTTGCAAGACCTATAAACATTGGACAGCTGCCCATTGGAAGAAGGTGATGTTCAGTGATGAGAGCACCTTTAGGCTGGTCAGAGGAGAGTCAAAGATCGTGCGTCGTCCCAGCAATGTGTCTCGGTATGACCCAAAATATACCGTGAAAACTGTGAAGCACCCTGATAGTGTGATGGTGTGGGGTGCCTTTAGTGGAAACAAGGGCAGAGGAGGTCTGTACTTCCTTCCCAAGAATGTAACCATGAGGGGGACTAACTATCTCGAAGTTTTGAAGCAGCACATGCTGCCATTTTGGGAAATTCATTGGTGTGAATTTTTCATGCATGATGGTGCCCCTGCTCACAGGTCCCAGTTAGTAAAAAGGTTCTTCAATGATAATAATATTAGTGTTTTGGAGTGGCCTGGTAATTCCCCGGACCTAAATCCTATTGAGAATGCTTGGAATCTGATGAAATCCAAAGTTCAAGAGACAGCATCCGGCAGCATCAAGGACCTGATAGAATCACTGAAGAAGATCTGGGTTACGATCGACCCCACCTACTTCGCAAACCTCGCTGAATCAATGCCCAATCGACTCAGAATGGTCATCAAGTGCAAGGGCAACATGACCAAGTATTAACTTTCATGAAATATTCATAATAAAATATGTAAGTTACATTTTTCTGTTTCATTTTCCCCGAATTGTCACATGTCACTTTTTTTGTTGCCGCCACTGTACATCTCCTCCCAATATTTCCACCCTTAACAATCCTTTAGCACCTAAACACATTCTAGCCACCTTATTCTGTATTTTTCTCATTCCTATTTATTCCTTGCACTTGCTTCGGAAAAAAATTATTTCCGATTCTTTCCGACAATCTGCCGTGACGCTTTAATCTTTTATTAGTTCATCAATGAATATATTAAACATGTGGACACATGGTACATATCTTCCCCATTTATGTATCATTTCTCTTCCATTCATTTTCAAGCCTTTAAAAATTATCTTCACCTTATTGCTTAGATATAAACTCTTAATCACATTCAAAATATTTACATTCATGCCGTTTCATTTCGTCTTCCCTATTTTATACTCTCACACCTTTTCATCTTCTTCTTCGACTCCTAAGTGCGAATGTTGTTCGTCGCCATCCATTTTTTACTAGACTCAGCATTTTCACGACATTGACGCGTCCGAGTCTTTCCCACCAAGCTCGTTTGTTTTCTTTAATTTCAGTCAAGCATTCCTTGTTTAGGATTGATTTTATTCACTTTTACCTCAATCCGAAATGTTCGTTCACTTAGAAACACATTTACTCTTTTACTATTATATTTTACACCCTCATTAAAAACATTTACGTGTTTGTCGATGTTGTTTTGTATTTCGAAGCCTGACCTTACCTGTCATCATTGTTTAGTTTCATCTCTTTATATTCTGATCTCGTAGGAGTCGATCCTATACATTTAGCGAAAATCTGTCCCCGACGTTAATAATTACAATATGTATATATCCCACTTCCTTAAGTAAATTTATTATTTTATATACAACATTCAAAATATAGTTTGGTATTAAGCATAAGCAGCAACTACTTTTAATTGGGTTTAACTATATCATTTAGAAGTCTTCCTTCTCCATTGAATTATACAAATTCCCTTCCTCGATTGGATTACACAAACCTTTCATCTTAAATCTCGTCATAAATTATATTTCTTTGTATATAAACATGATTAATTTTGGCTTTTCCCCTCTTTCATTTAACGCGCCAACTCGTGATCGTGATTCCTAGTTTCCTCCTCCGCCGTCAACTCCCCAAAGCAGCTATTCCCTCCGACAACGGAAATGACCGCATCCATTGTGCTCTTTTATCCATAATATATTTCTCTGTAAGGACATCCTCCCCCCCTGCCTCTGTACGGATACCCACCGATTACACATACCCGAAGCTTCCCCTTTCCTTTTCGTAGCACGAGATTCAGGGTCGCTCACAACTTTTGGCCAGGCCGAGATACAACAATGTAAATTTTCCAGTAGGCCCCCATTAGCTATTGCCCTTACGTAAAATATTTTCCCTCAAGAATAAATGAAAATCTTATTTTTACTCCCAGTAATTTTAAAGATAGGTCGTGATGCTTGCATATAATTCGATAAACCGATCCCAAGGTCACTAAACTGTTTCTCCAACACAACTACCACGCTTTTTCCATTAATAACCAATATCAATTCTGGATGTGAACTCGATACTAGACATCACTTGATCCAAAACCCTTGTTAATATAATACAAATTATTAACCATCCCCTGTCCGTTCTGTTGCCTATACGGGCGCGGTGAACCTGTTTGTTGTCCATTGGAATCACCAGTTATCTGCATCCACGCTACGCCCTGATTTAAACGACATTTTAGGAAGCAAGCCAACTCCGTATTCATTGTAGAGTCGCTAACTAATTTTTGACCTCGGCACTCGCCTGTAAAATCTTAGTAACCTCATTTGGCAAATTATAAGTGCTCCTACACTATAAGATCCCCCTTTAGCAGAAAATATCTATACGTACCCACGAACACGGGAACTGGAAATTCACGTGTAAATAAATATTTGTAGTTATCTTATATTAGCTAGCTAAGATTTTAGCGCCTTGCTTGGAAGGAGTTTTTTCATTCTAGAAAGGGATCAGTGTAAATGTGTTCTAGTTACATAGGAAGTATTGATAAATATTAATCAAATAAATAAAGTGAACAACATGAGAAAATGAATGGAATAAAAGGTAACTAATTTAATGACAGACCCTCTTCCATCCTTGCATTACGACCATTTAAATCATACTTATATATGTAAACTTAAATTAGTCGTCCTTAGGTGTATCTAAAATATACATAAGTATATATGTGTGTGTAATCATATATATAAATACTTCACTCTTACTATGAAACCAGAGGAATTCAGTCCCTTAAAACCATTGTTAAAATTTAAATTCAGCAGCATTTAGGAGCAAGTCGTAAGAGTTGACCACTCTTCTTTTCCATCTTCGCCCCCTGCCGACGACAAAGGAGCTCCTTAGATTGCAAGCTCCCTCCTTTGAAGGCACGTTCCATTTTTATGGTGTAACCAACACCTTCTTCCGGTCCCTCCAGCTCGCTAAGAGATTCGCTCCAACTTATGTTCTCCGTTCTAAGAATCATACCAACGAATCCTGTCTGACCTTAATTTACTTCCAAGGGGCGATTCGTTCGAATCTTAAGATAAACCCCATTTATCACTCTAGTATATCTGAAGCGGATTTTACATTTTAAAGTCCTTCTAGCATATGAGTAGTAAAATGAGAATGGGAAATGACACTCCTTTTATAATAAAAATTGTAAAATGATTTTGGCTCCACTAGTTGTAAACGGTAGCTTAGCTCACGATTCTCAAAGGTCTGACCACCTATTAGTTTGGTATCGGACCTTTCGAAAGCTGTAAAATTTCTCAAAGAAGTTCAGCTAAAGTGATCATAAACCTTGACAAAATAACGTCCTGTTTGATCATTACTCATTGATCGGAGCCTCCATAGTCAATGCAGAGCTCCTAATGCTTGACTGCTTGCCTTAACCACAACTCTGTCACGCTTCAAGAAGCCACCTTTAGGTGAGGTCCCCGGTCGTATCTCTAAGATCAGTTGCATAAACCAAGTACGCAACCCACAGCACTTTGAGATTAACCAAGAAATGACGGGCCCATTCCCTTTGGCGACTGGACTCCAACCCGTTTAACATTGCCATGAATGTATAAAATAAAATCATGATAAAAAAAAATTGTTTCTTAAAAATATAAGAGCCTCAATTGAACGTTGGGTACTCTCTCGCCCAGCTTCTTTTGAATCGCTGGGGATCGCGAGGGTTAAAGAGGCTCCAACAGGCTAATAGCCAGAGTAGCTAAATCGCTGAACGGGATTGCATCGGCGTTTTACCTCTTTCGGAGCAAATGTGGTTGTATATAACTCCCCGGGACCAGATGACATCTCTGCTCCCACCCCCCACCCCCCACCCCCCGCTTGGGACAGGGGGGCAGAGCGCTTTGGTCCTACAGCCTTTGCCGTAGGACTCATCAACGTTACCACAATTAAGTGGGGCCGCCCTTTCTGTGAGACTGTCCTGAGGAGAACAGGTTAGAGTGAAGGGAGGCTGTTGCATGCTGTGGGAATTTTATAGCACCCGCGACCCCTGAACTAGCGGTCCGTGCCACCGCTAGGAAGTGGAATTTCTCCTTCAGAGTAAATAAATTAGTAACATGGCACTCATACTCGTAATTAACGCAAAGAAAAATAGAAAAGAGAAAAGACAGGAAGAGGGAGAGCGTCAAAAAGAAAACGGACGGAGGATGCAACAAGTTTGGGGGGTAGCAAAATGCACTCAGCGATTGCCATTATTTAGTTTCGCTAAGGAGACTTGATTTTTGCCATGCGTTTCTTGTACATCTTCTAGTCTCCTTGTTTCCTAAACTTGTTAATTTTACCATTGTTTTTGTAGCAACACATCATTCTTCCTCTTGATTTCATCCCTTGAAAATATTGTGACAATATGTAGCAAAACACATCATATCATCCGATCTCTCGGCCATCTCGTAAATGCCATTTCACCCGACAGATCCAGAACTGCATCCCCCTACTATATCACACTCGGGTCACCGGAGCAAGGCGCCGGTGCGGTTACCATCATAAACTAAACACCTGCAAACCCCAAGCCGGTCTAGGTCACACAGAGATCTGCGCCCACTGCCAATAGGATCCAGACACAGCTCGCATCGCAGAGTTACAACAGCCTCGCACAATTTAGACAAAATCTACAGATCTAAGGAGTGCTAGATCCCTGGGGAAACCCCGTCCAGTGACTAAGCCCTTCCCGCCCTCTATGAATCCATTAATGATCAGGTTCCACCGCATGAGTTTGCCACATTGTTTCTGCAAATGAGCAAATTTCATCTCCCTTCCCCGGCTTGTAAAAGGCATCTTCTGGGTATCTTTATGTCTAACGTTGCCCAAGTTAAGATTTTTTTCAACCCTTCTTTCTTGCTTTTTTATATCCTGTCTATTTCCGCTTCAGTACTTTTATTATTTTGACTATATCCCTCATCCGGGTTTGTGATCTTATCTGAGTATCTATTCCATGGACCCTGTGGATTATTGCTAACAGTCGTATGTTATTTTAAGCTCTCTTCAGCAGAAGCAGATGACTGGTTTTAGATTTAGTATTTTACTGCACGACAAAGCACTTCTCACCTACCCCAAAGTTTTTCTATGATCTCGTTTGTCTCCTTAACCAAGAACACATAAGCATGACAATCAAGCCAAAAAAAGAGACGACAGTAGCAAATCCATCAAATTTAACTTCTAATTCAAACGTTAAAATCGTCCAAAGGACAGAATAAAACGTAGGAAGCTGATCTTTCCTTTGGATTAAATTGTAATACACACTTATATAAGAACACGCACGTGAGTAATGGATTGACGCACATAGTAAAACGAATAACTTCAGAAATCATGGGATTTTGATATGATCCTAAAATGGTGCTCTGAATTAGCTCTGGTACTTGATCCTTCACTAGCTGATCGTCCTAGCAGGGTGTGGTGAGATGGAGGCGGGTGGAGGATCAATCTTGTCAGTCCTTGTTCTACTTGTACAAACTTGTTGTCCGAGGTTTGCAATCATTCATCCTCCCATTACGAGCATTTTGCTTTGAGGAAGTTTACTAGGGCATTCCTTGTATTTTTAATTTTTAATATTTTTAATATTTTTCTTTGCTCTATCTACACTATTTTTTTCTACTTTGTCCTTCTTTCACTTCATTCCTCGTCCACAGAATAAAAATAGCCACGTTGGTTATAAAAGCTACTTATGTAAAATTACTAAATTCACAAACATCTTTTTTCTTAAATCAAGCTTTGTTTGGGGCCAGAATTGAGACGGTGGAGGGAGTGGCGCTGTTTTGGAATGGGTGGAAAGATGGTACTAGGCTTGGTGTTTGCGCCCCAATAATTCAATAATAATTTATAAAAAGTTAAAATCCAAGCGATGGAACGGAATGAATTGGTGGGGTGATTGTGCAAAGGTAACTGAAGTGCTCTTTTGTGGGGCAGAGGAACCCGCGATGATAAGTAAGTGCCTTGGCAAAATCGAGGAATTCGTTTCTTTTCCCAGCCATGAATCCATGGAAATAGCGGGTGGGGAGGGGGGGAAGGGGGCATTCAGGTCATATGCCCCTCCCCCCCATGTCTAATAAATATGGAGGATTGACTGCAATTACTATAGCATTGCTCCTGATCTTGGTCTTTTATCTTTCAATCTCTTTATCTCTTCTCTCTTTAACACCTTCATTCGTAGTCCCATCCCTAAACTCAAAATGGAAAATATACAGGGTGGACCAAAAATTACTTTCCCCCATATTATTTTAATAGTTATATTTTAACTAAAATAGATTTAATTCTGTAACTGAGTCATTGTTAAAAATTGTATTGATTTCTTATTCATTTTTTTAATTCACTTTATTATAATTATTTCTTATTTTTTAAGTTAAAATAACTTTTAGCACACCCTGTATTACAGCTTAAAAATCTTTCTTACAATTATCTTTCAAGGTGTGCCCCACATCCCTCTCTTCCACAAATTGCAGTATACTCGATTAGAAGCACCTGTTCGAGGCAAACCAAGTTAAGCAACATCAGTTGAGGTTAGCCAACGGACGTAGCCCGATTCAGGTCGTCTTTGCGGCGGCTGTCACGTGTTACAGTGGTTCGTGAGTTCGGATCTCGCGTGAAACTATAAGTCACCTCTAAGAAATGCCTCGAAATGAGTGCAAACCCGATTATAAAACGAGTAACCAAAATAAAAACCTTCCACCTCTAAACTTTAACCTTTCCAGTTCTTTTAGCGAGATAACCCGCTTAATTTTATCTAAATGCATCTGTTGCGGATTTGCCAATGTCCCTAATTGGTTGAAAAGCCCTGGAGAGGGATATAAATAGGGGCAGCGTGTCTTTGACATGCCCACATTATGCCCCTATTATATTATCCGCACCGTCGGGCAGTTATCTTAATTACTCTCGTACACGCTCAGGGTCGGCCACGCGTGCGCTCGGTAAGGCCCGGCGGTGTACCACAAGGCAGGATATTAGCGTCATCCACTATTTTAGTGGTTAAAATAGTTTGTCTCGTAAAGTTCATCAACTTAATGGTCTATCAAACCCGTTTGCGAATCAATTAAAACTCGCTATGATCGGCCTTGTCCGAAAGGGTACGTTATTAGTTAACTCATTGTATATAACAATGAAAATACACAAAATAGTAAAGATTAATAATAATAACTATTATTTTAAGTTACGATAGAAGAGAAAAATAGCATTATTATTTGGTAGACTTATATTTACTGACAAATTTGAAAATTTAATCCTACGATTCTATAAACAAAGGTATAAATACGAAATCGAACAACGCTGAAAACAAAAATAATACTATTACGAAGAGAAGTAATTTTATAACAGTGGGCAACCGGAAGCTGTGGCCATTCATTAACACGTGCTACGTCCTATGAGACGAGGTGTTAATATTAAGTTCAAGGGAAAGGTATATTATTAAATTTAATCTTATTATTTATCACCATGAGCCATGGAAATAAAGGGTAAATAGCTCTTTTGTTCGTGAGCCGTAGACCTATGGAAAATAATTATTCGTTTATAGAAGAATTCTTATTAATCAATATGTTAATCTTGAACAGCGACTTATGGAGTTGTCATCTATGATATATCTTTTCACTTAAAGGTTTAATTGAAAGCACTAAAAGAACATTTTTTTTAGGATGTTAATTACGTTAATGTATTCAGCAGCTTGCGTTTTATTAGTCGCTGTGTTAATGATCTTTAAAAAATGGGGGAAATGTTTTCTTTGCCCTGTTTAAAACTTTTTTTGTTTGTAGTTAGCAATTATCTATTTTCTTAATTTTCCGGTCCTTTCTTTTTTTATTTGTTGGTTTATGTTTATCTTTCTGCTGGGCTATCTGCCCATATATTCTCTTTCTTCTCCCCCTATATATTCTCCGCCTACCTCCCCTCCTCCCTTTCGTCTCTTTCTCTCTAGTTTTCTCTCATTTTTTCTTTCCCTCTGTCTCTCTAGTTTTCTCTCATTTTTTCTTTACCTCTGTCTCTCTATCTTTCTCTCACTCTCGCTTTCTCTCTATCTTTCTCTCTCTCATTTTTCTTTATCACACATAGACACACACTCTTTTCGCTCTCTCGCTCCCACTCAATTCAATCCCTCTCTTACTCTCCTCTCTTCAATCCTCTCTTACACACACACAAAAACAGCTAGAACCCACCAAAACACAGGACGATGTCACATATAATTCCCCACATAATTAAATACAAACCAAATAATATAGTTTGCTTTACATCATCACCTAAAACAGTCATCAAACAGAGCTACTTTTCTCACAATACATGAAGTGAATAACTTGTGGATTTATGTGGTTCGTCCTTACTCTAAATGATGTGACTTTGAGTATCTTCGTTTGCCTGTCCTTATCCGCCTCACAGCTTGGTCTGCTACTCTCTTGTTGGCACTTGTGTTTACGCAGTGAGTGTCTAGCCAAAAGAGACACGGATTAAGGCGTCTGTATGTACACCAATACTGTAAGGTCGGATGATGGCAGTAATGGATTAGGGAAGGATAGGGAGAGATGGTTGCATTTGAAGAAACTCTCTGACCGAATTGATATTCATTATAACTTTGAAGGGCTAGTTTGATTTGGCTCTGTCGTATTCTCACTGCCTTCTCTCAGAGTAGACATAGAGTGGATGTCGGGCGCAGTTGGGATAAATGAGAGTGAAAGTATTGTGTGATATATGGGACCAGTGTTTTTGGATATATGGAGTGTTTTGTGGGAGGATTTGTATGAAATGGATGGGTTGTACTTGATTCGCAGGGGTGCAAAAGTGCTAACTGACTTTCTCGAGGGGAATATGGGTATAGGCTGTCAGGTTAAGTAGGATGACGCAAGTAGGGGTGAGGGCATTCAAAGTAATTTTGAGAGCAACGCAGGGAAATGAGCAAAAGACTAGAAAGGTAGAGTATAGTAATGATAATACCATAGTAGAAGCATGAGAAATAAGAGGGATTTGTTGAGAGGGCTGGTGACTGTAGAGAATTTTGATGTTATTGCAATAAGAGAATCAAGGCTTGATTTGGCAGGAAATAAATTCATACCCGAGGTCCAGATTGATGGTTATAATATGTTTTATAGAGATAGGAACAGGAGAAGAGGAAAAAGGGTAATTATTTTTATTAGGGATAATCTCCATTGTAATGAAAACACTACAATTAAAAGACACACTAACACAGAGTCATTATAGTTAGATGTAAGGAGAGAAAGGATAAAGATAAGATTATTATATAGAACACCATATCTTAGTAAGGAAGCTCGTGTCTGTGGTAAGAGATAGAACTTGCATGTAGAAGTAATCGTGTATATATAATGGATGATTTTAATTATAGAAATATAGACTAGGAAGTTCTTGTAGGAGATCAGGAGGTTGAGAAATTTTGAATATGGTACAGGATAATATTCTTAGACAGGTTGTAAACCAATCCACTAGGGGTGATAATATATTGGAAAAAGTTCTTACCAATAGGGAAGAACATAAGAACATAAGAAAAGAAGGAGACTGCAAAAGACCATTCATGGCCTACACTTGGCAGCTCCTGTAGAAGGTATTAGCGATATAGAGATGAGAGGAAATTTCTGAAATAACGACGATTGCGAAGTTGGATTTAAATTAAAACGGAACAGGGTTCTCAGTAAATAAATAAGGTTAAAATCCCAGTCTTTAGAAAGCATATTTTAGTGGTCAGAGGAGGTACATGAAGACGGTTGTTTGGGGACTAACGAGTGAGGTCAGAGGAGGTACATGAAGACGGTTGTTTGGGGACTAACGAGTGAGGTCAGATCATGTCAGGAAATTCGATGTCAATGAGAGCAGTCAAGGGGAAGATAACTTTCAGGTAGAGAGGAATAGTGTAAATCAGGAATATGAGACAATGATTAAGCAGCTAATTAACAGACAGAATATGAACATTCCATATAGGGAGATTAGAGGCAAGATTGTTGACCCTAAATGGATGTCAGATAACTTTAAACATTATCTCTGCATTAAAAAAGGCATTTATAGGAAAATAAAAAAATGGCAAGGGTCAATCAAGGCAGAGATACAATGAGCTAACTCGAAACATTAAAAAGTTAATTAGAATAGCAAAGAGAAATTATAAAATTAAATTGGCAAATAAAGCAAAGGAAGGTTTCTTTTAAATATACTGAACTAAGACTAGAGATAAAATAGGCCCACTTAAACATACAGATTGAGAGTGAGTAATAGATAATGATGCAATTGCTAGGATGTTAAATAAGTTTTTTCTTTCAGTATTTACAATCGAAGATATTCAAATTGTACCTGAGGGGACCTTGATCTTTAGAGGTAATGAGGAGGGGAAATTACAGGATATTTCAATTACAAAGGAGATACGAGTAGTTTCAAAAGAAATAGATAGAATTAAATTTAGTAAACCATCGGGCCCTAGGATTTTGAAGGAATGCAAACATATTTTAAGTGAGTTAATAGCATGCCTATTTAGAAAATCGTTAGAGGGCTAGCATTGTATAAACAGCATGGAAGAAAGTTACTAATGCTATACCTATATTTAAAAAGGGGGACAAAACAAACATTTCCAATTACCAACCAGGAATTTGACATCATTGTTGGGGAAAATGATAGAATCTATAATGTCGAAATCTATTAGGCATCACTTAGATAAACATAACTTGATTAAGGAATCTCAGCACGGCTTTACTAGGGAAAAATCATGTTTGACTAATTTACTGTATTTTTATAGAAAGGTGTATGATGCTGCCAAGAGTGATGAGAATTGCGATATTGCTTATTTGGATTTTAGTAAGGCTTTCTCATGGTACGGCACTTTCGAATTTTGAATAAAGTTAAAGCGCGTAGTATTTTTAGAAAGATTCAGTCGTGGTTTGTGACAGATAGCGATGTGTAAGTATAAATTGAATTAAATCTGAGTGGGGGAATGTTACTACTGAAGTTCCTCAGGGGTCACTGTTCGAGCCGTTGTTGTTCTTTATTTATATTAATGATCTTGACCTAAGTAGCTGAGTAAGTCTGCCTATGATACTACTAAGTTTGGTAGGATTATAAGGTATGACTCTGATGCTGAGGTCTTACAAAATTAATTGGCTATACTCTCTTAATAGGTAGAGAAATGACAACTAGAATTTAACATAAACAAGTGTAGTTTACTTAGTATAGGTAGGTGTAATCCACTGAATAATTATAAACTGAATGGAGGAGTTTTGGGAAGGTTAGAATGCGAAAGACACTTAGATAGGTGTCCTGGTAAGTTTAGACATCCGTCCTAGAAAGCAGTACATACATGCTAGGAATAGAGCTCATAGTATATTGGGGTTTATTCGGAGGAGTGTAAGTAATAGGATAAGTGCTGTCATTCTGAAACTGTACGTGGCATTAGTTAGGCCGCATATTATAGGATGGATATTGGTGTGCTTGAGTCTGTGCAAAGAAGGATGACTAAGATGATTCATGGATTGAGGAGCTTACCTCATGATGAAAGGCTTAGGAGACTAAATTTAAATACGTTAGAAAAAAAGAAGAGTTAGAGGGAACTTGATTGAAAAGTCTTCAAGTGGGTAAGACGTTATAATAAGGGACCCATAGTAAGGTTCTTATTTTTAGTGAACACGATAAGAAACGTAGCTATGGGTTTGAGCTGGACAAGTTTAGGTTTAGGAAAGAGATTCGCATAAATTGGTTTACAAATCGAGTTGTAGATAAATAGAATAGGCTCACTAGCCATGTGATAGAAGCGTCCTTCCTGCGGAGTTTTAAGAATAGATTAAATATTTTTATGGATGAGGATGTTAGGTAGGACTGAATTGGGTGATGGGAACAAGAGCTGTCTCGTATAGGCTATTGATTAGCCTTTTACAGACTCCTTCCTTTCTTATGTTATTATACATTAGGGAAGATTTAGTAAAGTAGTTAAGGGGGGATGAAGGAAAATTAGGATTGTGAATAGAGAAAGTACAATGTGATTGGAGGTAAAGTAGAAAATTATATGTACAATACTTTTGTGATGGAATGTAAGTGAGAGTGATAGAGTGAAAATGGAAGGGGAATAGCAAGAGTGTAAGTGTAATTTAGATATAGGAGGAGCGTATATTTGCGTGTTTTTAATGAATGATAATATTTCTGTAAGCATAGTTTATCTGTGTGCGTATATGTGAGTGTGTAATTATTAAAGTGCCGATGAATGTGAGTGACTGGGTAGATATCCATTTGTACATAAAGGGTGGTACATAGTTTAGCTATATTGCTGTCTTTGCCCATGCTTAGCTTCCTGTCATGACGCTATGTACATATATGTGAGTGGCTGTCAGGGTGTGCATGTGTGGAAGAAGGTGACACTCGTAGCCATTTGCACCAAGAATGGATAGTTAAGAAGGGAAGGAGGAAGATTCAGGATGTAAAATTCCGGCAGGAAAAATAAAAATAAGATTCCGAGTGCTTTCACCTTTATTAAACACGCCTGATTCAAGAAATAAAGGTGAAAGCGATCGGAATCTTATTTTATTTTTCCTGCGGGTAATTCAAATCCTTATCTTTACGCTATTATTGATAGCGTCTTACCAAAGGTTAAGGAATGTATGGGGAGAAAATGAATGAATAACATAAGGTGTAGTCTGAAAAGAAGATCAAGAGTGAGAAGAACCATTATTACAAAGATCTCAAAACTACAAGGCAACCACAAGACTTGAATGCGCACTTGTATGTCGGTGTGTTTTGTCTAGGTGTGTGAGGTAAGCCCGTTTTTGGTTAAAACTATATCAGAAGTTCAATTATTGTAATTTAATGACGGGGAGGGGGGGTATTTTATGATGTAACGATTCCTTGATGTGTAGTTTTGCAAGAGATTGCTTAGTATCCGATCTGGGAATATTTAGAAGTGAAAAAAAACCTCACTTGTCTAAGTAAGTGAGAAAGTGAGTTTAGTCATTAAATTGCAGTGAAAAGACTATGAATGCAGTCGAGTGCAATAGACTAGAATAAACGCAGGCGTATGTAATAACCGGAATGATGGGACTTGCTCAACAATTAGTTGACAGTAGACTGCAATGACCAGTAAAATATATTCTCTAATTTTGACAGTAATTTATGGCAACACAACAGCCAGTAACTTACTGTATTTTTGAAAGAAACATTGTAATTTACTGAATTTTTCTACAGTATTTCACTGTAGAAATTTGGCACTCGAATTGCAAGGAAAGAAAGACTGGGGCATCCAAATTACAGGATAGTTAGGCTTAGCGAGGAACCCCCCACAAAAGGGTGTTCGGTAGCTCTATAAAATCCTGTAAATGGGTACTCGCATGAATGAATTAATGACATAATATGCCATGTAATAGATAGTGAACCAAAGAAAAATAGAGAGAAATAATATATCACAATTGTATATTTATTATGGAAGTATATCTAGAGCAAGCGGATCGCCAGAATCTCACGCGGAGACACATTAACATACGGAGGTCAGGAAACAGTTGCCAGACGAAAAGGTTTCAATGATAGACAACAGGGACAACCTAAACAAATATAGGTTAATGTATGCTTTGAACGGTTAAAGTTTCCAAGCAACTGTGAGAAGCAAGCGATCTCTCTGATACGGAATAGGCTCAAAGCGTGGAAAAATATGTAAGTTCAATAGTTGCACATAACTCTTGTAGCTCCACACAACGAATGGGCCGACGAACATTCCTCATTTTTGGCCCGGCCCGCGTCCAGGTCAAATGAAATAGGTTACGCCCCTTGGAGACGGGACGCATATATATTAAGACACACACAGAAGACCAAGAAAGTTAGAGAGAGAGAGAGAGAGAGAGAGAGAGAGAGAGAGAGAGAGAGAGAGAGAGAGAGAGAGAATCAGTCAAGTCGATCGTCATCAGACTGTTGCCGTTAGTAGCGTACGAATTCCCCCCCCCCCTCCCTATCTTTGAATCATACCGCTATTCGTTGGCATCCTTCTGGAAGATAATGGAGATTGCACCATGGCGCAGGCTTGAGCGAGGTTTATGGATATCCTGTGTTGCCCAGTCGTCAAGATGCTCCTCTCGGCCTCGCTGGTGTCATCCAAAGGAATGCAGAGCAGTACGTTTGGCACCAGGTTGGCTACAGGAGCTGCCGGAGTCAGTGAGCACAGCGCACTGATCCACCTTCGGGGCTTCACTCCTGATTTGGAAGGTTGGATCAGTCGAGGATCTCCTCCGCCCGGCTATACGTTGTCTGCTAGAGGCATCTCCTCCGCCTAGCTTGGTGGTGCAGTGTAAACACCATCCCATTACTTGGTTTAGTGCCGGCTGAGGCGGTGTACCGGGGTTTGGCACTTAGAGCCAGCACGTGAGAGCTTAGGAGATGGATGAGGAACTGGTGGAACTGCACTGCCGACTGTGACTGTATAGCCCGATCCTTGAACGGCAGCTCCTGTTGCAGTTGCTGCATGTAAAGACGGTGTCGTCTCTGTATCGCCTCATCAAAAGGATGTCTTTTCACCGCCTTAAGACTCAGCAAAATATAGCCTTAAAACTGAAGACTTACATATAACCGCGTAGAACTCGAACGTTTCGGCCTGCTCCCATTCTAGTTAGCCTAAGCTAAGAATAAAACCTATTTCTTCGCTGCCTTCTTTTTTGAAGTCCTTTTCTTTACCCGTGATTACCGAGACACCTTCGGGAACACAGCATAAACGCGTTTCGCCCCTTGAGAAACTTACGGAGTCAGAACCAATTCGATTGGAAGACAAAAGTAGCCCTACTGCCTACAAGCCCTCTATATCTGTCAAGTCACCATCTGCCACACGCCATAATTCACTAACCACTACTATTAACGGGTGACTTTGAGAAGGACAATAACATCGATGACGCCTCCATATAAATTGTAGTAACGCTAAAATAAATGCAATAACTTCATGTACGACGCTTTTCTTTACAGTATGTTACTGTAGATATTACAATAATATACTATTGAAAAACGGGAACATATTACTGTGATTTTTATAGTCTTTAATTGTGATTTTTGAATTGAATGCTGCATAAAAATACAGTATCATACATTGTTGCTGTAAAAATACACTACCTTGCTAGCTATTGAACTGATATTAGATTACAGTAGAAATTACAGTAAATATCAGGTCTGAAGGAGGCCAAGGATATATTTTTTTTAATTTTGCATCCGGACAGGTTTACGATGGCTCAATAGGAGCTATGGGAGGGGTTAATAGGTACTAAGGAGGGGATAAATTGGTGATTAACGAAGGATCAATGGGTATTCAAGAAGGGATCAATTGGTGTCCAAGGAAGGGTCAATGGACGCGCAGGAATGGCTCTATTAGTGCTAATGGAATGTTAAATGGTTATTTAGAGGAATGGATCAATGAGTGTTCAGGGAGAACATCTTCGCCAAAAAGGTGTTAGTTAGATCTGTAAAGAAATGTAGTTAAGATACTGGAATTAAAACAAAGTTATAATATTCCTGTAGATCAATGGAATTCTAAAGTTGGGGCTAGCAAGGCGCGTAATTCTTCAGATGTCATCTACAGCATTGCTACTTATGCTACTCTTGACACAGATGCTTGTGAGGATAAAACTTTCCACCCAAACAAAAAGAATTACACGTCCACCTAAGCAATTATTACACAATTATTACAGCAAGAATTACACCTCCTTCTAATAAACAACAATTCTCACCAACTTATGATCAAAACAACGGAGAACTTGAACCATTAAACGAACACAGCCACAACTCTGATGCAACCAGCCGTCTCTCGCTCGTGGACGAGATCCCTCGTCACGAACACGAGATTCTCAAGAGAGGATAATGAAATTAGCATAAAAATCTGCACGACAATCTTTGGTGAGCCTGAGGCTACCATAGACCGGTTCTTGTTTGTGGGCAAAGATCTCGGGTTGGGGGAAGGGGGACCCGTTCCACGTCAAAGGTACGTGGATACAACTACCCATCGGCAGGTTTTCTTGCGACAAAGTGCGTGTTGTTAAGACGGGAGGAAAGATAGCGGTGTTTTGATTATCTTTGTGTGATGATATGTGTAAGAACTACCCCCTTATCAGTACAGGGATAAGCACAGCGTGCCCACCAATCGCTGGTCATACCTCTACGTGCGCTGACTTTTGCTTCCGCCCTTACTTGAGATTTGACCCGACACCTAGACGTTAGAAGACCAAACCTGTATTCACTAGGCAAGCGAGAGCTCTACATGAGCACGATAAACCACATAACGAACTCAACCAAAACCTGGAGAACCCTATAAAATAGATCCCACTCGATACTATCTACCACACACGAGTCATTGATCACCCACAACAACGAAATAGTCTCACTAAAACAACACTGCAACATACTTATTAAGCACGACTAAAACACGAGCTTCCTACTCAAACATAGATAAAAAGAGAAATCCATAGAAACATAAAATACACCAATAACCAAGGACTACACCCCCCTTCCCAGCTTCCCATTCACACCAGATAAAGGTAGAGTTAGCCATTAAATCTTTCGAAATCTTCAAGCCCACAGTTCCTCACAATATATCGAACATTCAGCAATATAATGACCTTCCGCTTCTTTCCAAACACCTTAATTAAACACATCCTTACTACCTTCACCCATAGGCATTTAAACGATCTCCCATTTAACATCTAAATGAACCACATCCCTAAACAGACGACATAGAGAAATCACTACAGAAATCACTTAGATTAGACAACTCTTCCATTTACCATAAGTTCCAGCACAGAATAAACCTCACCCCAACAACAACATGCATCAGCTGCAACCATGATCAACATGACACTGCACACCCCCTCAAGGGACCTAACCTCACGCAAGCAACAAACACACTCCATTCCCTCATAGTTTTTTTTTATTAGGTTCTCACCAGGCGACCGCTAACAAGTTAAGAGCCGCCGAAACCACAAAAAAACAACAACAAGAAACAGCGAAAGAAACGAAAAAAAGAAGCACAAGAGTAAAAAAGAAAACAGGACCATCAGGCGTCGGAGGTAAGCCTGACTTCCACCGGCGTTCGAGCATGCACTCAACACCGTCAAAGCTATATATAAGGGAGGACGCTAGTCTTAACCAAACATCGACTAATCTACAGTCAATAGTGCACGAACTCGTTCCCTGTACAAAGGATACTTGTAGCGATCCCGCCCCTTCTTTTACCGTAGGAGGTAACGTGCGAGAAGATCCTCCAGACTGAGACATTCGATAAGAATGTGCTTGGCAGTCTGGGGCACAATGCAGTCGTCGCAGTAAGGTGCAGCAGAGCACTCCATCAGATAGTGTTGTGTCCTGCGATTGTGCCCGATTCAGAGAAAACAAGAAGCAACATGAAGCCGTCGAGGCATTGGGGTGGATCCACGGATATGTCCAGCGCAATGGTATGCAACATTATGCTCCAGTCAGCCGTCACTCATCTTCCTTGCCAGCTGCCCTGATTCCTGCCATGCATCAGTGTGGGCAAGAACGAAACGCTAGTCTGGTCGCTCAGTCCTTGCATAAGTTTTTTCGCCCTCACCAGCGGCCTCATTTCCCGCAATCGCTACATTTCCAGGAACTCATCTTTCGAAGGAGTTGCTTTGACCTAAACCCGAAAGTTTTAGGGCAATATTGCCATTTCATGGCGGCATGGGCATCATCGAGATCGTCCGCGGATGAGATAATAGTCGTTTGCGATTGAAGGAGACGCCGTGCTTGCGTCATGCACCGAGTACAGGGCAAAGCGAGCAGCTTTTCCCCAGCATCGGCAAGTCAGCTCTCTACAGGCGATATGCGGAAGGCACTGGTCGCCAAAAGGAAACCAGTGTGCTCGATCGAGTCTTCCTTACACTGTCCATTTTCGGCCCTGGATTCATAAAACTCCCATCCGTACTCTAGATTCGAACGAACCAAAGACGGTAAAGCAATAAAGCATTAGCCTGATCAGTCCACTAGTGCTAAACGTCACGGAATGAAAAATGTGGATGCACAGGTATAATTGACTGTAAAGCCTCTCAGACGATAGAAAACAATCTAAATCCGTGCGCTTCGTCATTGCTGGGTATCTGGTTCAGAGCCTGTTGGAGTCAACGCTCCAGCGTAGGCATCTGAGCCGCACCGAAAGATATCGAATGAGTATCTACGTAAAACTTATTAAGAAAATCTTAAAGCAGCCTCGAAAATTATCGTTAATATTCAAGGTAAACAGAGTGACAGTGAGAGCACTTCCATACCCTATTGTACGCGGAATTGACGGCTCGTAGAAATTCAGACGAGCACATTTCTTGGCGTCCCCTCGATCCCATGGCATTCTCTATCTCTCGGGAAAGGATGACAATAATAGTGAGTGTGGATTTGTTGTTATCTATTCTATCGCTCGTGAAATGATGAACACAATATTACATATTGCTTTGTTGTTGTTTGTTCTATTTTCTTTGAAATTATTATCACTATAGGGAATCTATGTTAAATTTGTTTAGTTGTGTTAAATCTATATCTCGATTACAATATTTAGTCTCGTGTTTTTGGCCTATTCTATCTCTCGTGTAATGATGATCAAAATAGTTAATATTGTCCTGTTATTGTTTATTTATCTCTTGTGTAATGTTGATCACAATAGGTAATCAGGATTTGTTATTATCTATTCTCTCTCTCTCGTGAAATGATGATTACCATATAGAATCTTAGTTTTGTTGATATCATATCTATATCATATGAGGCTCACATTATTGAATCTCGCTTTGTTGGTTTCTATTTCATCTCTCGTGAATAGCTGATCACAATATTGAATCTTGCTTTGTTGATTATTCTATGCTTCGTAAAATGATCATATCAACATCGAATCTTGATTTGTTCCTGCCTCTTTTATCACTGATGAAATGATTATCCCCAATGTCAATTTTTTTATGCCTGGGCTTTCTCTCCAGAAACGATCACCACATTACTGAATCCTATATAGTTGTTGCCTATTCTATCTCTCAGGAAATGATAATCACTATTTTGAATCTGACCATGATATTGCATATTCTGTCTCATGAAATAATGATTACAATAGTGAATCTTACTTTGTTTGTCTGATGCTATCTATCTTGATTAATGATCCCAATTTTGAACATCGCTTTATTATTCATAGTTGATCTGTCGTGAAATGAGGATACAAATTGTGAATATAAACAAAACAAACAATTTATTGGCACCTACAGGAAGCTATATCAGTTCATACAAGGTAGGATCTATTGATAATATGGCTATTTGATTAAAGTATTTTTATTCTATTTATGTTATATTATTTTTGTTGATAAATTTAGCAATTTATTTTTCATAATTTCGGTACTTGAAGCAGTAACCACTTCTTATAGTAAACTATTTAAGACTTGAACGATGCGGTTGTTGAAGGCAAGTTTTCCTGTTGATGTTTTGAATTTCCATGGTTTTATCTTTATGTCACGTCCATTCGTCGCTTCCATGCTTAAAAAATAAAACATATTCTCTGCAGTATCGGAATTTAACTCAATAATATATAATTTTCGATTTCTTTTCCCTTTTCCTTCTATGTTCCAGGGGAAAGAGACTGAGGTATCTTAGCCTCTCTTAGTTCGTGACTTCAATCCCATCAATTAAATTATCTTTGTTACTTAAAAATTAATAAAGTGTTATTTTTCCATGTAGAGTGTTTGACTAATTAATGCAAATAATTATTAAGAAATACTTCCACTGCGTGATCTTTTTCTTAGTTCCTCCATCGTATTCTAATCACTATCCTTACGCTAACTACTAATTTGTCCCTATCTATTATATTCTATAGTAATAATGTGTACTTACTAAGGATTATAATCGACGGCTTCCCCAATTTTACATTTTCAGTTTTAACGGTTGCCTTATGCCGTCTACATATCATGCAGGAATGAATGTCAATCTTCTCTTACGGTGTCTTGCAACGCAAATCTCTTCATCCAGGTGTCTTGCAAACGAGTCATCATAAAGGGCAACTAGAGGCTCGTCAACAGCAACTTCTTCCACAGCAGCAAATTTGTTGATAGAGACGACGGAGTTGGAGATCAGAGTAATAAATAACATTGCGAGCCTTTCTATATCTGTTTGGAGGGTCTAATCCGTCCTCTAGATCGTTTGAGTGAACTTGTGATATGGTAATGTCCTCTCTCACTATACACCTATTATCTCGATTTAGAATGTATTTAAGAGTAGTATTTACGATTGCTTGAAGATCTTAAACTTCCCTGCGCAATTCCAATATTTAGCTTTCAGCTATGATAACCAAACAACACACAATACAAATGCGTCTTTTGGATTTCTTTTATATCGAAAATAGACAATGGAAAACCTCTTTTGAACTCGCCTCGTTGCACAAGAAGGCATATTTAAGGTATGCGTTAAATCAGGTAGCGAGAATAATTGTTCTGGTGAAATACTGATCACAATATTGAATATATCATTGTTTGCCTATTATATCTCTTGTGATATGATGATCAAAATATTGAATCTTGGTTTGGTGTTGACTCTTGTTTAATGATGATCACAATCGGGAATTAAGGCTTTGTTGTCTAATTTTTATCTCGTGAAATGATGACCACTATATTGCATATTGCCTTGTTGATGCTAATTCTATATTTCATGAAATGATGATCATAAGAGTGAAGCTTGCTTGGTTTTTGCTTATTCTATCTCTCGTGAAATGATGATCGCCATATTTAATCTTGCTTTCTTGCTTGTGAGATGAAAATCATATTATTGAATCGTAATCTGTTAATGGTGATTCAACCTCTCGTGCAATGAAAGTCAAGAGAGTAAATCTTAATTTGTTGCTAAGTATTTTATCTCTCATGAAATGATGGTAACAATATTGAATCTTGCCTCCACGTTGCCTAATTTATCACAATACTGAATATCAATAAATTATGCCTACTCTATCTCTCGTAAAATTATGATCCCAATATTCAATCTCGCTTTGCTGTTTTCTGCTATGTAGTTCAGGAAATGATGATCAATATATTCATCCTTGATGGAGAGATGCTTGTGAAAGATTGGGACATTATTTGAATCTCGTTTTATTGTTGCATATTCTGTATCTCGGGAAATACTGATCACAATATTGAATCTAGCTTTTTTTGTTCTATTATTATATATATTGTGATATGATGATCACAATATTGAATCTTGCCTTTTTGTTGCCTTTACTTTATATCTTATAATACATGAGTCAATAGAGAATCAGTATATATTTGTGGCTATTTTTTTCTCGAGAAATGATGACTACCATATTGAATTTTGTATGCCAATTCTATATCTCGTGAAATCATAATCACTTTATTGAATCACGTTTATTTGATCTTTATTTGTATCGTTGTGAAATTAGATCACAATAATGAAGCTTTCCTTTTGTTGTTTATTCTATCTCTCGTGAAGTTATGATGACAAAACACTATCTTGCTTATATAATGCCTATCCATTATGAGATAATCATAATCTTGAATCTCGATTTTATGTTATCTATTTTATCGCTCGTGATATAATGTTCGCAATATTGAAAATTCCGAGGCTGATGCTATTCTATCTTGTGTGAAATGATGTTCACAATATAGAATTTCGCTTTATTTGACAATTTTATCTATCGTGAAATGAAGATTACTATATGAAATCTTGCATTGTCGTTGCATAGTCATCTCTTGGAAATGATGATCGCAATAATCTTGTGTTTTTGATGCCTATTCTATCTCTTCCGAAATAGTGATCACAAGATTGAATATCGATTAGTTCTTGGATATTTTATTCCTCCTCAATATTTGATTAAAATATAAAATCTATCTTCGTTGTTGCCTATTCGAGATATCGTGAAAAGATGCTGACATTATTCTTAAATCTTGCTTTATTGGTGCCTTATTCTATCTCTTCTGATGTGATGATGATCATGATATTAAAAATCTCTATGTTGCCTATTCTATCTTCTGTAAAATAATAAGCCCATCATTGAAATTTGCTTTGTTGTTGCCTATTTAATCTCTTGAAATGTTGATCACAATATTTATTCTTACTTTCTTGTTGCCTATTCTACAAAGTGCAAACACGAAGTATAGACTGATATTTATTTAATTATTTTCAAAGCAAAATACAATGTTATATAGTTCTGAACTTATACTAGAACGAAATAAATAAATTAGATACTAAAAGATGATGTAACTTATATTCAATTTGACAGACTTTCGCATCGATGACACGACGAACTCTAAGTATAACCTTAACTCAAGTCACGCGCGTAGTTTCAGCTGATGTTTCCTCCCAGCATTCTTTTAGTTTGCACTTCAGAACTTCGACACTTCGGGGCAGTTTGGCACAGCTTTCTTCTCAAGCATTGACCACATTACAAAGTCCATGAGGTTAAAATCTGTCGAATTGGGAAGACAAAGTTCCTTTAACTAAAACCACTTAAAATTTACCTGTCACCATTCTTGTTTTTGTTTGTTTTTTTGCTGTGTGTAAGGTTGCTACATCATGTTTAAGGGTTACACCGGCACTTTCTATGGTGGCATCAACCGAGGGGGTGACTTTCTCCTTCAATATTTCTATATAAGCATTTTGATTGATTCTATCCTATCATCAAAATGAGGGGTGTTTTTTGGTAAGTTGAAGTTAAGCTCACCAACACCATCACCGAAGCTGGCTTATTTCTTATGAAAGATACCCGTTGTTTAACCGAAATTGCATTTTTATTTTGGTCCCAAACGCGATCATTCGGTGTTTCGTGGATTGCTTGGACAGTGAAAAACTTCTCATCCGTCTACAGAACCGGAGGCAAGGAGTCATCAAGGAGCCATTGGACGTCCAGCTTTGCTCTTTCGACTTTCTTTTTTGGGTTTGGTTGTACAACAGGTGTCCTTTCGATATCTTGAGTGAACGAAGTTCCAAATCGTCTTTCAGCAATTTTCGCATGGTCGCATGGCTGACTTTGGCCTACAAAACAAGTTGCCTGATACTCCTCCTTGGATTTCGTCTGATTTTGTTCAACTTGTTCTTGAGGATGGTTGGAATCCTCACTGATAAGGGCAAGGTGGTTCTCACTCTTTGAAGAAAACTCTCTTTAAATCGTTTGATATCTTAAAAAAAAACCAGATCAGCTCACAATGAGGTTTGACATTTTGAAAATCTCGCCTGTTGTGTTCTCGCTTCTATACAGGTAACCGATTAACCCACATTTTCCACTCATATTCGTAAACGAGTGTTATTTTTTTTAGAAATTTATAATATGATTCACAAAATTCAATAAGTCCTTAAAGAACCTGCAATAAAATAATTAAAAATTACATATAACCATATTTAAAATACTTTCTAAAAGCAGTCTACGCTCTGTTTCCACTCTGTATCTCTCAACTAATCACAATAATTAATCTTGCTTTGTTGATCCATTTTCTATGTTTTGTGAATGATTATTCTACTTGCTTTGTTGCTGCCGTTTCTATGTATTTCTCGTCTATTATATCATAGATAATATAGCTTTGCTGTTCTCTATACGGTTTCCTGTAATGATTATAATCACAATATAGAATCTTGTTTTGCTTATAGCTATGCCATTTGGTAAGAATTGATGATTGGAGTATTGGTTCTCACTTTGTTGTTGCTTACCGTATCTCACGTGAATTAATGATCCCCATAGTGAATCTTGGTTTGTTCTTCCCTATTTTATTTCTCGTGAAATAATGATTAAATTCATAGAGCTCGCTTTGTTGGTTCCTATTCTACTAGAAGTAAAATTATGAAAACAAAGAGTGAAAATTACTTTGTTGATGCTTATCATCACTAACTCTATAATTTAAGCAGGGGATTTTTTGAGTATTTGAATAATAATTTCATCTTAGTTGTGTTATGACTTATGTTTTTTATCAAAGTTATTTCTAATAATTCTTGTATAATATCAAAAGACAAAATGGGCAAGTTCAGAAATAAATATAAGTATCGAAATTTTGTGAATTTTTTGAAACCCCAAGAATTACAAATGGTGAAGTTAAGAAAATTTATTTTTATATGTCTTCTTCTTCTTCTATTCTATAACTCTATATTTTAGCCGTGATATTTTGAAAGGGAGGAAATTTAGTTCATAGTTCCTTTTTAAAATTATTAGAATTGGCGAAGTTCAGAAAATTTAAAAAAAAATAACCATGGCTGCTTTTTTTTAGATTTAAAATTTTAATCTTAGTAGCAAAGCGCAAGCTCCCCCCGTAGGGGGGAAGGAGTGACTAGGCCATTGCCTTGTTCTATCAATTATTAAATAATGATTACTATATGAAACTTGCTTTGGCGCCAATTTTATCTCTCATCGAATGATAGTAGGAATTGTCGAATCTTGCTTTGTCCCTCCATTCTATCTCGCGTTGAATCTTGTTTTGTAATCTTGCTTTGTCGATTACGATTCAATATCTTGAAAAATGTTCATCACAATATTTTATCTTGTTTTATTTTTGCCTATTCTGTTTTTAGTGAAATAATAAACGCAATGGAGACTATGCTTTGTTGTTAGTTAATTTTTGCCCTATGAAATGATGATCATAATAGTCAATCTCGCTTTGTTGTTTCCTATTCTATCTCTCGTGAAATGATAATAAGCATGTTTAGTTATTGTTTGTTGATACCTATTCTACATCTTGAGACAACATAGAATCACGATTTGTTGACGTTTATTATAAGTCTCATGAAATGATGGTCACATTTGTGAATCTGGCTTTGTTGGTTCATATCGTGAGAAGCTCAGCAAGATATTGTCTCACTTTATTTGTCTCGTGAAATGATGAGCTAAATTACAAATCTCGCCTTTCTCATCAAAATTCAATCTTTTGTAAACTGATGATCTCATTATTTAATCTCGATTTTTTACTGTTAATTTTATCTCTCGTAAATGATGATTATAATATTGTCCTTTGATTTGTTTATGCTAATTCTATCTCTGGTAAAATGATGAGCAAAAATGGTGAATCTTTCTATGTTGATGCCTAATCTCTCCGGTATCACATTATGAACACAATAGTGAATGTTGCTATGTTGTTACCGATTCTATCTCTCGCGAAGGCATTATCATAAAAGTGAATCTCGTTATGTTGTTATCTTTTCTCTCTCTCGTGAAATGAAGATTAAAAATATTTTTTCTTGCTTTGTTATCGCCTAATATAGTGTTTCTTATTTTGTCGATTACTATTCTACCTTTCCTTAAATGTAGATCACAAAATTCAATCATGCTTTGTTGTTGCCGATTCAATATTGTAAAAGGATGAAAACAAAATTATCACTCACTTTGATGTCACCTATTCTATATCTTGTGAAATTATCATCACATTAATGAATCTTGCTTTGTTGTTCCTTATTTTATCTCTCGTGAAATGACGATTATAATAATTAATCTTGCTTCGTCGGTGGCTATTCTTGTGAAAAGCTGATCACAATATTGATTCTCACTTTGTTTTACCTATTGTATCTCTCGTCAATTGATGCTTTCCCATAGCGAATCTTGGTTTGTTTGTGCTTGTTCTATCTATTGTGAAATGATAATTACACGGTAAGATCTCGATTTGTTGTTGCTTATTTTTTCTTTCTCTTAAAATTATGAATATAATCGTGAATATTACTTTTTGTTGCCTTTTCTCTATCGTGAAATGATCATTACAATCGTTAAAATTGCGTTGTTTATACCTATTCTATCTCTTAAACAATGATGTTAATATTGAATTTTGCTTTGTTGTTGTTTATTTATTTCTTGTGGAATGCTAATCACAATAATGAATCTTGAATTTGGAATTTTGCTTTATTAGTACCTCTCCTATCCCTCGTAAAATGTTGATCTCAATAAAAAATCGTGCTCTGCTGTGGCATATTCTACCTTTTGTGTGATGATCAGTATAATGAACCTTCCTTTGTTTTAGGCGATTCTCTATATCATTAAATAAGGATCACAATCTTAATATTCCCTTTATTGCTGCCTATTCTATTTGCGGTTAAATGATGATTACAATATTGCATATTGCTTTGCTGTACCCTTATAACTTGTGTGATTTTAATCACAATATTTAATCGGACTTCCTTTTTGCCAATTCTATCATCCGTGAAATAACGATTACATTTTAAATCTCGCTTTGTTATTGCCTTTTCTCTCTCATAAATGATGCTCAAACGATTGTCGCCTGCTTCGTTGTTTCCTAGTCTACCTCTCGTAAAATGATGAGGCAAATATTGAATCTTGCTTGGTTGGTGTCTATTGTATCGATTTTTGAATGACGATCACAATATTGAATCTCACTGTGAGGTTGACTCTTCTATCTCTTGTGAAAATAGGATAAATTACTAAAGTTTTCTTTGTTGCTGCGTATTCTCTCTTGAAAGGCTGATCACAAAATAAATCTTACTATGTTTTATGGCTATTTTATCTTTTGCGAAATGATAATCACATTATAATTTTACTCTGTTCTAACTTATTCTATATTTCGTCAATTTATAATCAAAATAGTAAATCTTTTATTCTTTCTGCGTATTCTATCTTGCGTGAAATGATTATCACATTAGTTTATCTTGCTATCTTGTTGTCTATTCTCTTTCTTGTAAAATGATGATCACAATATTTGATCTCACCTTTTGTTTGCCTTTTATATCTCTCGTAAAATAATAATCACTTTATTAAATTTTGCTTTTTTTATTATCTATTATATCCCGTGAAATTTGCTCGTAAGTCCAATTATCCGTTAATTGTATTTTATTTCTGTGTAGATCAAAAGAAATAAGTCAGTACATACATATATACCCTACATTTATACATACATAAGTCAATGCGTACTATTACGTAGGCGTACACATCTTTTTGCATATGTATGCGTTACAATTATAGGTATATATGTATGTATGTTAAGGAAAAAGATATATGTTACCATCAAAGGCTTGGATGGCCACAAGGTCTAAAACCGCTTGGAAACCGAGTTTGGGAGGCGGGGACGAGTATATGGTAGAAGGTCTTTTAAACCCCACTAATTTCGAAAATCTTCGCTGCCAGTGGCTTTGCGGTTCCCACCTGTCTCATTTCTTGCTAAAATGCTTATTTGCGCAGGCGCTGCGGTAGAAAAAAGGCGGGTACCTTTTGAGGGTTGTCAGCTTGTGTGCGTATGTATGAATGCGAGTACAGCAGTGTATGAGTGTGTATCTTTAGGAGTATGTATATAAGTGCGAGTGTTTGAGAACGATTTGTTTCATCTAGGGTATATGAGCATTGGCTTGGATGTAGTGGAATAATACTTAGAAGTGTAATGTATAGAATGTTTGCATTGGGAGTGATATCCATGCCTATGGAAGATTATCCATTAGGGTTTGGGACTAATCGGGGATGCTTTGAGTTAATCCGGGTGGCGAGGATATGTCTCAGAAAAAGTTTGGGTATATTGTATTACATTGGGGTATGCCCAATGTCAAGTGTATGCCAGATCTTTTGTGGTACTTTGTAGGTATAAACACAAACCATTCGACAGCACACACTTGTCAAGATGCCTCTCCAAATGTGTGAGAAATGAAGAACTAACGTGAAAGAAAAAAAAAAAGGTGGAGCACTGTTTTTCAGGAAAAGAAATGACCAAAGAGAGAAGCGTGAGGGAAGAATCAGAGTTGGGAGGAAAAAAGGAGATGATCAACAAGAGACGCCTGAGAGAAGAACCAAAGTTGGGGAGGGGAACTAGGAGCTGACCAAAAAGAGATGTGTGAGAGAAGAACCAATGTACGAGTAGAAATAAGGAGATGACCAAAAATATACGTATGGGAGAAGAACCAAAGAGTACGGTGAAACAAAGATATGACCAAAATGAAATGTGTGAGAGAAGAAACCAATGTAGGAGAGGAAACAAGGAGAAGACCCAAAATAGACGATTTGGAGGAGAACAAAAGTGTGTGATGGAATAGAGAGATGACCAAAACGAGAAGCCTGAAATAAATTGATAACCAAAAAGAGATTTGTGAAAAAAGAACCAATGTACGATAGGAAACAAGGAGATGACCAAAAAGAGACGCTTTGGAGAAGAACCAAAATTGGTTATAAAACAAAAATATAACTAAAAGAAGATGTGTGAGAGAAGAACCAATGAACGAGAGTAAACAAGGAGATGATCAAAAAGATACGTATGGAAGAAGAAGCAAAGTTGAGGAGGAAAAGAGGTGATCAAAGAGAGACGAGTCAGAACAGAACCATAGTTGGGTGGAAACAAGATGAACATAAAAAAAGAGGTGGGAGACGAAAAGCAAAGTTTTAGAGGAAGTGAGGAGAATATCAAAAATAGATGTGAGAAAAGACTTAAAAGTCGAAAAGAAACAAGGAGATGACCGGAAGGAGACGCGTAAGAGAACAAGTAAGGTTGCTGAAGAAATAAGGAGATTTGCCAGAAAGAGACGATTGAGAGACAAACCAAAAGTTGGGATGAAACAAGGAGATTACCAAAAAAGGATAAAAATAGCCTAATAACTAACGTTGGCGAGGAAACAAGGATATGACTAAAATGGTACGCATGCGAGAAGAACTAATGTTGTGAAAGAAATGAGGATCTGACTAGAAAGAGACTGGCGAGAGAGGAACCACCGTAGCAGAGGACACAAGTACATGATCAAAAAGGACGGGTGAAAAAGGAACTAACGAGGGAAGGGCACAAGGTAATGACAGAGAATATTAACGGGTGAATGTTAGCTAAAAATTCGTTAGAATTGAAAACAAATGTAATTGTGTAGATTGGAGTTACAAAACAAGGTCTGCTGACCAAAAAGTTACGTGCTCTCACTTATTCTTATTTATGACTTTACGAGCTACAAAACTTTCAATAATTCAAAGAATAACCTTAGAAGGACATTGTAAGTTATATCATTCCCGAAAAAATGTAAAACAACATAAGGGTTTCAAATTTCGTTAGAATCGGCCGAATAGTTATGATGCTATTGCCAAAACAAAATAATTAATGGGCTAACCTTGGGAGGACTTTGTCAATTATATCATTCGAAAGAAAGTGTAAAACAACATAATGTTTTCAAATTTCGTTAGAATCAGCCGAATAGTTACAATGTTATTACAAAAAACACAAAAAAAGCAAAACGGGGACCGACCGACCGACATAATGAGATGTAGTCGCACGCGACTAAAAACATGCCAACCAACCCCTTTAAGTTTAAACGAACTAAATGGGGACCACAGTGCAGTTAAAGATCATACTCCAAAAGATGATTTTTCTAGTATGCTTTATTGAGATTCGAAGACAATTATACATATAAATATGAACAAAATAAGTGAATAACACGATCAAAGAAATAATTAGCTCTCATATAAAGGATTATTTATTAGAGGCCACCGATGAATCAAAATAACTCTCTAAATTTCTATGACCTCAGGTTCCCAGAGATAATCGGGGTTAAACCTCAGTGACCACTACCTGGAGATCTCGTAAGTCTAACCCCATTTCGGAACCCACTTCAAAGCAGCCGAAAGGAACGAGAGGTTAATGATAACATCAACCCATGAAACGAGATTTGCCCTTACTGTGTGCTATCACAATGATGTGCTCTCATGCTCCTATGAATATTCCCCTACTCTTGTACTACCACAAGTATCTACTCCCTTCCCATAAAAAAATGCACCGCTTAGGTTGAGTGGGGATTCCAATTCGCGTTTTGAGGTGCCATGGTTCTTTGTAAGGTTTGTTCCTAAGAGTTTTCAATGCAAACTTCTTAACTTCAAATTTTGGTTGATGTGGTCAGTTTTTTCGACTGACTTAGAAATTAGGATTATTTTGATTTAAGAAGAAACGTGTGTAGTGGATATATTGTAATAATTGATTTAAAAAAAGAGCCGTAGTTTGGATGAGCACGAATGTTTTTTTAGTACCAGAGTTGTATTTAGTATTAGAATAACTTACTGACAGAGATTGCTATTAGGGGTAGTTTCAATGTCTCAAGATAAAGTTATTGGACACATGAAGATATAAGTTTTAGGAATTGTGGACTCGTATAATTGTATATAATGTAGACAGCAATGTAGCATAAATTCGATTAGTCTGCTATTATGTCATATGATAGTATTTAGAATTCATGAGACTATATGACTAAAATTACTCTATGGCCTTTGTCATCTATTAACGTTGTTTTATTAGCTGTTATGAGGATGGGGGCATAGGTTTTGTGGTGCGGTAGGTGTTGTAATGATTTATGAGAAGTTTGGTATGCGACACATATAGACTCTTGTAGCTTTTGTCATCCATATATTTATTTTAGGCTTTGACTGTTCTCTTTCATCCTTTTTCCTTTCCAGTTCTTCCTCTAAACATACTTCTCTTCCTCTTCTCTTTGCACACTCCATATTGTCATCCGGAAGGTAACTACCCCTTTGACCAAAAGTATAAAGCACCCTATGGAATTATTTAAATAATGTAATTAGAGATTTGTGGTAAATGAATTCAGGATATATATTATATATTTATTTTTAATTATTTTGCTACATAGTTGGACCAACTTTAGCTTTAATTTCCCAACTCACTTTGTAATTTTTCATACAGTTCTGTTTTATTTGTAATTTAGTATTTCTAATTGAATTTTCAAGCACTTTCCGCAAGTGTTTTATTGGATTTAAGTCTGGGCTCTGTGGTAACAACTCCATGACTCCAAACCAATTCTTGGTGTGGTTGGATGCATGCATTTTCCTGCTGAAATATGACTGATTTTTATGGTGTTGCGTGACAACATGGTGTTATAAGTTTGGTTTATTCTTCTCCCGCATAAAATGGTCTCTCCTGGCCCCCATGAAGATATGCAGCCTCATACCATGAGAGGACCACCTCTATATTTCAGATGGCACAACACAGGTAGGGTAAAATGCCTCTCAAACTCTTCTAAATTATTACAAAAAAGTTAATTTTTAAAATAATATTCTTTCAAAATATATTCAAATGAAATGGGTTAAATTAAGTGTAAAGCAACAATACAATAGCCTTTCTTACATACCTGATAATTACCTACATCTAACCAAATAACTTTAGAGCATTGTTCATGTGTCCAATTTTTGTGATCTTTGGCTCCCTGAAGACAGGGGTTTTTTTTTCAGTTGTCCTCAGATATCCATGATTTCTTTCTCGCTTAGTATCCTTTTAGCCCTTGATCATTAGGTCTCCTTCTAACTGTTCTGGTGACATTTTTCAACTTGAAGCTTCATTAAACTCCATAGCAAGTTTAGAAGGTGTTTTGCTGCTAATCAGTAATGAACCTCGAAAGAGAGATTTCTTCGGTAGGTTTTGTAAGGCGTTTTCTGTCAATTCTCTTCATTAATACCAAACTCCTGGTCTCCCTGATAGCATATCTTGATATTTTTTTTTAGCAATTATTACTTGTCATAACCCTTGGCTATGGAGAAGTTTGATTTTTGCTCTGTGCTTC
Source organism: Ceratothoa steindachneri (assembly GCA_963969495.1). Lineage (NCBI taxonomy): Eukaryota > Metazoa > Arthropoda > Malacostraca > Isopoda > Cymothoidae > Ceratothoa > Ceratothoa steindachneri. The sequence goes on along the minus strand of OZ018330.1, from coordinate 112,974,733 downwards.
TGTAAGTTGTTTTTTTTTTTAATTTTTAACAATATTACTTATTTATAATGATATTGAATCCACAATAGTTATAAATTTAAACTTAAAAATAAGATCTTATTTTATAAACCAAACTATTTGATTAATTACGCACTATTAATTAAATTGACTCGTATAAATTATTGATTAGTCTTTTGCAAACTCCTTCATTTCTTATGTTCTTAAAATGCTAAGTAATATCTTCCTGAGAGTTTTTCCGGGTTTCGATACCACTTTTCAGTTCTTTGGGCTGTTTTCTACATCCATTGTATATCACGTGTGATGTGATTTTCACTTATATTAACAAATTATTCAAATATACTAGCAAAATATACATTATCATACATATTTATGAATAATAAAATCAAATCTAATTTTTTTAATAAATATTTTAAATATTAATTTAGGATATATATATATATATATATATATATATATATATATATATATATATATATATATATATATATATATATATATATATATATATATATATACACACACACACTTACCCTTTGGGAGTGCACAAGCGAGAGGAACCCTTCTAACTAAAGAAAGCAAACCATAACATCTTATCACGCCATATCTCTTCATACCATTGACCCCTCCTGATATCACCACCATACCACCGTTCAATCACCTAATTGTAGCCATACATGTAAAAAATATATAGACTAGTTTTTTTTATCAGATTTATTTATGGATTTAGCGTATAAAATTAAGCTTTACACAAGCAATGTTCCGACGAGCCGTTTTCTTCATTTCTCTTTAGAGCAGCAACTAACTTAAGCCTACTTTTAATGAGTTCTTAATTTACAGCTTGAGGTATGTTTGACCGTAAATACCATTAAAGTTTCAACATCTATTATCCTGTTGCTCTAAAGGGAGACATTCTTTATAAACATATTGTTTATTTTATTTATATTATATTGGATTCACTTCAGAAAAACTCTGCGGCACAGAGAAGTGCATTTGCTACCATCATTTCACAACACATTCAAGCTTGTGCCATAATTTAATACGAGATCTTTCTATCACATTTATTTTCAATTATACTCCACTACATAATCTGTGAAAGTGATCCTCAATGTTTAAATATGAAATGGTCAAATTGAAAAGAGAGGAATCTCCAATCAAACCGAACCACACATATATTTCGTCCTTCCTCTTTAGTAGCTTTTCCTGAACTAACAGAAATAGATATCAACAATCCGGTTGTTTGATTGGTTTTAAGCGTCACAACTAGTCGACAATTAGGTCAAGTAGTTATGGGTTCTCTCGTATTAGCTTCATTATCTTCTGAAAAATCTCTTAAACGAAAGTTGCCTTTAATGATTGAAATAAGACCAAATCTATCATGGGGCTTTTGGCGAGAATGGGATAACTAAGGTAGAATCAAGACAAATGCGTAGATGAGTTAACGAGGAAAATTAAATAAAAATTAAATCATTTCCTATAATTATCCGTTCGCGTGAGGGGCGCGGATCAAGAACCCCTCATCTCGACTCTTCTTAATAACACTATCTCAAGAAACTTTGGTCTCCTTTAATCAATTGGTGATTCTTTTTCTTCGTTTTCTTCTTCGCACTCAAATCCACATTCGTGAAGGCCACCTGTTTTGTTTTTCTCTTTCCCCCATTGGGCAAATCTACCATACAACCACCGCACCGGACAGCACAGCCACCCACCTCGCCACCAGCCGGGATCTACCAAAGCGCCGAACAGGTAAAGAGAATCGGAGATGAAAGGACTCTGTGGGAGAGTAACCACAGGTATTCGACAATTATGAGGATCCCACATTAACCCTCCCATCCCCACTCGCACCTCCACACTCTACCCACAATGCCCACTTCGACTCTTAACCATCAATCAATTTATCATCGATACCCTGAAAGAAAGACTGGCGTTTAAATCCACCTGTTGTCTAGAATGGTATGCAATGGTAGCCAACCAATTGAACAAGACAGTCGCAACTTCTGAATTACAGTACTTTAAATTTTCAAAATATAAATTAAGATTCAAATAAGAAACAAATCTAAATTTTAAATTAAAATTAAAAAATATATCGCTATTCCAAAGACTAAGAATCGATTAATTCTAAATTATACTGTTTCTACTAGATCCTCGCTTCCCCCATTAATCCTGTTCAAATTTCCCATGTAAAGCTGAAGGATTCGAATCCAAGATTCTATGGCATTTTAAGCTTATAATAACCTTCACGTGATTGGGCATGGTTAGGATGCCTCTTCTTTTGCGGGAGGTCCTTTAACTTGCGACACCGTAAAAAGGGGCGACTTTAATTACACTCCCTGGTCTTTATTTGCCGGGTGGTCAATCTTGTCAATTTGTCTTGGATGCGACCTCCGGTCTGAGGTAGCGTAGTGAATTTACGCGTGATCGAACGAAATAGAGACTAGGCTAACAAGTGCATCGGGGGTGGGCATATTTGGGGTACTGTTAAGGGTAGGATTACTGTAGTTTCCCCCTTATCCGACTAGATGTCAAAGTCTGGATATGGCTGGAATTGACTAATCGATATTAAAGTTAAGTAAGGTTAGGTTAGTTGATAAAATTATTATTAATTTCGATGTAGTCTGTATGAAATGGAAATGCCATTGGCCTGGGTCAGGTATTGGTTGAGCATAGGTTGGTTATAATGTGTAGTATTTTTTTATTAGTTTTGTATAGTAGGAGGGTGGAAATTGGTTAACGATTTGTTTTATGGTTAATCTTATCATCCTTGATCACATTTCATTTCTAATCGTCATCAACTTTGACACTCCTTCATTCTGTTATCTTTGTTCCATAGATTTTTATTGCATGTTTTTATTCTTTTATTGTTATCAATTTCGCCACTTAATTGGTTGTCATATGAAGAAATTCCAATTAAATCCAATTTAACTCCCTTAGAGAAGATGTAACTTAAACTCCCAATTGTCTCATTTAAAATAGCCCTGGAACCCAATTTAAGTTTCCCAAAGAAGAAGAAGCTGAAACTTTCCACGACGCTCTCATTTACGCACATCCAACGATTAGGAGCTCGAAACCCAAATTATTAATCCATCGACCAAGAAAAACGAATTAGAAAAGCATTAATCCTCTTAACCAAATAGGTTTTTCATTATATCTGGCTTAAGTCGAGAAATGGAGGATTTTATTAATTAGCTTGAGGGATTTAGTCGCGGTCGTGGTATCAACAATGAATTTTGTAGTCGTTAATATCTTGTAGATGTACTTTAAAAAAATGATACCTTCAGGAATAAAGGGAATACTTTTAGAAAGCGAAACATTTGGGACTGTGTAACATACTTTTAGAAAATGAAACATTCGGGAATATCAGGAATACCTTTAGAAAGTGAAACATTTGGGACTATTTAACATACTTTTAGAAAGCGAAACATTTGGGACTGTGTAACATACTTTTAGAAAATGAAACATTCGGGAATATCAGAAATACGTTTAGAAAGTGAAACATTTGGGAATATGAGGGATACTTTTTGTCTCTAAATAAGTTGGATTTCAAATAATTATGAGCCTACTCTATCTTTGACTCCTTTTAGAGATGTTGATCCCTATTAGTACAAATTTTACTATCATTCTTGCTATTTCAGAAATATCAAAGCCTTTTATTATCATGAACACAAATAGGGCGGACAAAATATTTAGGTTACGTTTGATTTCTTAATAGGAGAATTGAAGTTTAAGTTTGCCTACAAATCATCTCAATCCAATTAAGAGTATAATTGGTAACTAGGAATTTAGATTCCTGTTTGTGTACATCCTTGGCATAAAGCACACTATTGAATCATTCATATAGTGCAATTAGACATTTTTGGTAAATGAATTCTCTTTATATATATTTTTTCTTTTTTAAATTATTTTACTACTGAGTTGGACCTCATTTTACTTTAAATACAGCTATGATTCTTCGTGGCGGGATTTCACCAAATTTTCACAAATTTCTTAAAATTTCTAACGTTTTAAGGAGACCATGAACGCATTATGATGGAGATAACTTAAAGTGACAGAAAATCAGCCACATGGAAGAAATATGAAAGCTGAAGTGGAACTGGGTAGGCCGTATGGCAAAATCCAAGACAATAGATCGAGCATAAAAACTACCGAATTGGACTCCACTTGATAACAGACGAAAGCAAAAAAGACCAAAAACAAGGTAAAAAGATTATTATTAAAAATATGCCCCAAAATGGAAACAAATTGCACAAGATCGACATTAATTCAGAACAATGAAAAAGGGTTTCTCTCAATAGCAGGAAGCAAATACCTGAAATTATGATATATATATATATATATATATATATATATATATATAATGAAAAAACTCACAAGGTGGCACGTGAGGAAAGCAATAATATGAAAATTAACTCACAGGAAAATGAAAATGTGAATCGATATATATATATATATATATATATATATATATATATATATATATATATATATATATATATGTATATATATATGTGGGAAATATAACGAAAGTTAGCGCGTGATAACTATAAATATGAATATGTGCCACGGAAAGAAACTAAATAAAAGACCTAGTTAGTACTTTCGTCTATTTTGAGTTTGAAAATGTCGAATAGACGAAAGTACTAACTCCAATTCGTCTTTTATTCAGTTTCCTTGCGTGGTACATATATATATATATATATATATATATATATATATATATATATATATATATATATATATATATATATATATATATATATATATACATATGAGATAAATTCTTGAGTCCGATAACGAGTCTAACGGGTCACTGAAACAGAAATTAATGTCCGATTTTAAGGTATATTAATAATGAAAATAATTATGTCTCTAGAAATATTTAATCAAAACATAACCTCCATTGGTTTCTAAAACCTCATTCTATCCTTTAACCAGCTTATAAATGCCACGCTGGTAAAATTCTTTAAGTTTTGATGCCAAATATGAATCCAACTCGTTTTCAACCTCTTTTCTTAATGTCAACCTAAGAGCATCCAAAAGTTTCTATAGTGCCATAAACAAGTGATAAACAGGAGGAGCAAGATAAGGAGAATATGAAGGATCAAGCAATATTTCCCAGCCGAGCTTTTCCAAGAGATTTTTGGTCATTCGACCTGTGTGAGGACGGGCATTTCCGTAATCGACGATGGCACCCCTTCTGTTGACTAAGGAAGGTCACCTTTGGTACAAAGCGGCTTTCAAACGAAGATGTTGATTACAGTAGAGATTTTCAGTATTTGTTCTATTGTTGTCTAACAGTTTGTGATGGATAATTGCTTTAATATCCCACCAGACGCTTAACATGATCTTTTTTGCATTTATTCCTCCTCTCGGTTGATTCACGAACGGCGGCGTTTTGGTTGATTCGCCATGGGCAGTTTGGCTGAGAATCATTTTCCAATCACTGGAACCTTTTCAATCCTTTTCAGTTGACGTAGGGCAGTGAAGTAAGCATTGGTGGAAAAGGAACTCTACAGTTCAAAGCCAGTCAGATACTTATAAAGGTAGATGCGTTTAAAATGATAGTGTCGTAAGATTTCTCTTACACTGAAGCATAACAGCATTCCTAGAATTAATTATAGGAATATTCGATAGATTAATCAAATTTGTAATTGAAATATCAAATAGATATTTGCTACAAAGACATGATAGTGTGTTAACATGTAAATGAACGTAGAAACTGATTTATAGAATTGTAGAAAACAGCACACTTTACATTAGGAATTCCTTCTTCCAAAGTGGCACAAGCAGCGACCACAACCTACACAGGGCGAGCTCAAAATAATTTAAAACAAGAGATGGCCACACACATGACAAAGATAAAGAAGCTCACCGGAACTTTATAACCAAAACATACTTCCAAATTTCACTAGAAAAGAAGTTTAATGTAGTAAATGAACAGGTGGCAGATTCCTTATTAGTAAATTGCAGCAATAATATAATAAAAACTATTTTTAGCTAAAAGGAGAAAAATGAGAAGGAATTGAACAATTAGAGAAATGAATGAGTATAAGAACTCAACAAACGTATTAAAATATAATTTAGCGTAGAATACAGAACACATTATACAAACCTAGTGATACAAAAATATTGCCTCTCTTCCCATAAAACCGAAGTAAGAAAAGTTAAAAATTAGGAGACAAAAAACGAGAACATTAGAGGATAAACAAGAAAGCAAATTAAAAGGGCAGAAAATATTCATTGAAAGAATTGAAAAATTCTATCAGAATTTTTAATGGATCAATGAAGATTTGACGCCAATGTCAAATTCTTAATAAATGACAAGTAAGTCGCACTAGGAGAAAAGGGCAAAAACTTTTATGCACTTATGAGCATGAAATATGGTAAAGCACTTTGAGAGGATTAGGGAATAATTGACAACTAAAACAAGGGGTGTGGTAATTTTGCTGAACTATTATGTAGTATATTTAGAAAATGTTAAAGGGGTAAATTACCTTGTGAGGATAAGAATACAATCACTGGTGGCATTTAGTAAAGAAAATAAAAGTTATGATATGGAATTGGATATAAAATATTGCTAGAAGAAAAGATAAAATCTGGTAAATAATAAATCATAAACTGAACATCTTTATAGATAAAGAAAGCCAGAAGATGAACTCACAGAAATAGAGAAGAAGAAAGTCGCTCATTGGAAAGAGTACGTGGCAGAGTCGTGCCCCGGACAGTGATTGCCTAAAGCTTCTTGGACAGGTTTTGACAAGAAGTGGTTTGAAATTGCTAATAAAACATAATGTTCAAGTATATGTTGTCTAAACTCCTATTATAACCATATCAAGAGACACTTGGCCAAAAGTCTAAAACACACATCAGATTTATATATTTAACTTATTTAATCAAACTTTTTAGAATTTATCATATTATTCATAAATATACGTATATGATAATAATGTATACTTTGTTAATATGTTTGAATATTTTGTTAGTATGTTTGAATTACTTAGTATTTTACTAAAAGGTGCGTAATTAATTTAACCAATATTTCCTATGTTTCAACTTAAATTTATAAATATTGTTTTCAATATCATTCTAAATAAGTAATGACTAAAGCTAAAGAACGTACCAAAGCACAGAGAGCACAAATCCAACTTCTCCAAATCCAAGGTTTACAGAAGTAGAAACTGCTGAAAAAAAGATAAAATGTTCAGAAGATGCTGCTGTCCAAACCACTAAAAACAGTATTGAGATACTAAGAGTTTTATATCAAGGACGAGAAGTGGCAGAAAACATCTTACAAGACCTACAGAAGACATCCATCTTTCGAGCTTCGCTACAGCATTGCAGAAAAAAAGATCTTTTTAAACTTGATAGGAGATTTCATTAAACCTTCAAGTTCAAAAATATCACCCAGAACAGTTAGAAAGATATATAGATCAAAAGCTAAAAAGATGCAAAGCGAGAAAAAAGCTATGGATATCTGAGGTCAAAAGAAACAAACTTTTCACAAAAATTGGCTAAATAAACAATGGTCTGAATTTATCTGGTTAGAGGAAAGTAATTATTACGTATGTAAGAAAGACTATTATATTGTTGTGTTAAAGTATTTTATTTAATTCAATTTAAATAAGTTTTGGAAGAAAAGGATCTAAAATTTTAATTTTTTTGTAACAATTTTGCAAATTTTCAATAATTATGGGTCTTCGTCTTTGAGACGAATAGTATGAGAAGCATTTCACTCTGCATGGTGGTGTCAAGTGTGAAGCATGGTATGGGGCTGCATTCTTCATCAAGGCCAGAAGAGATGTTTTATGCCAAGGAAGAATGAACTCTCCGACCAAGAGTACCATCTTGTCACAAGTTGCACCCCACAGCACTAAGAAATGATGTTATATTTTAGCAGGACATTGTTTATGCCTTACATCCAACCACACAAAGCATTATTTGGAGTAAAGGAGATCACCCCTATAGAGTGGCTGCCACAGAGCCCAGACTTATATCCACTTCAACACTTGTGGCAGTATTTGGAAAAAATAATAAGTACCATAAGTTCGAATAAAACTAAACTGTATGAAAGATTACAAGATGAGTGGGAAAGGATAGCGTGAGAAATTTGTGAAAATTTGGTGAAATCCATGTCGCGAATAATTATGTCTGTAAGTAAAGCAAAACTCTAATTACATTATATGAATGATTCCATAGGATACCTTTTACTTTTGGCCAAGTGTTTAGTTTGACGAGGAAAGAAAGGATGCTAAAAGCAGTGAAATTCATCTCGGTTTAATACATACTACATACAATCTGCACTTTAATCATCATTTTCTATAAAATAGAGAAAAAAGCAATTAACGGTATGTTAGAACTTTGAAATAAAGAGTAAACATTGGCATGAGAATAGGTTAAGACTTTAAAAACTTTTTAATAATTTAGGGGTTTATTTAAAGTTCAAATTCAACACTATAATATAAAAGCCAAACAGAACACATTAAATGGAGAAATAAAATCTTATAACATGTTAAGGAAACAAACCTTGCATAAAAGTCACCTTTGCTGAATTGGGTCAAAGAAGAAACAGCCAAAATAGGTAAAAAAAGTCAGAGATACGATTCAATTAGTAGGAGAGTTGAATAATCAACAAGGGAGCAGCTGAGATGTCAAAATTAAGGTATAAGGGACTAGTTTTTACGTGAGCGAGTCTAGAATTCTTAGACTGTATTCATTACTATTGGAGATAATTATTCTTAAATGATCAATATTTATGTCAACGTTGCATATAAATATATAAGTTTTAATGAAAGAAGCTTCCTAACGAATAAGGGGCCTACTAGTTTGGAAACTAAACCCATGTGTGAGGAGAACTTTACCCCTGAAGAGCCAATCGTGTTTCTTTAGAAAGTTATCCCGAGACATTGAGGATAACTAAACTCGTACACAACATAACTGAACACATCCAAATGAGCGGTTTGTTCTTATGGGAAAAGTAGATTTAAAAATTATATGCAAAACTAGGGCTTTATTAATTTTGAGAACCTTATTCTAAATTCATTTTTATTGGGATCCATTTTCTGGGAGAAGAAAATACTTGGAATCTTTAGGAATAATGTAAGAAGGATGGGTATGGAAGGTAGAAGTCGCTTAAGATAAGAGCACTGACAGAGTTTAGTTTATAAGATAAATCACAAAGTAAAATAATTAATACTCAGTCCAGTAAAAATCAGCTTTCTATATTCCCTTCTCGTTAAGCCTTGGCTAGTCTCGGCTGGTTGTATTTCTTTAACAAATTTTTTAATACTTTAATTGTCCTATTAATGTGTTAACATTATTTAATTTTTCTATTATCATTTTAAATTTGAATTTCCAAAACACTTTAACGTCTGCATTCTACTCTTATACCAAATTTTTACACTTTATTGCAATGAACTAACATCCCTATGGTACTGTTGTTGTTTATTTTTAATTAAATTTACCATAATTTATGGAAACTGATGATGAGGACGCAGCTCGAAACGTATGTATATAGTTCATATGGCAGTAAACCAAAATGAATTTCACTGCTTTTACCTCATTCTCTTTGCTCGCTTAGAAGGCATGAAAAAATGCTTCTTATGTAGGGTGGTTGAAATTATTTAAAATATGCTGGAAGCTGTTTGAAGATAGCTGTACTAATGACGAGACCTTTCGTCAGCTGTACTAATGACTAGACCTTTTGTCAGCTGTACTAATGACTAGACCTTTTGTCAGCTATACTAATGACTAGACCTTTTGTAATATCTAGTAATGCCTACACCTATTATAAGCTGCAATAATGCATAGACCTCTTGTAAGCTGCAGTAATGCCTAGACCTATTGTAATTTTCAGTAATGCCTAGACCTCTTGATAGTTGTAGTACTGCTTAGACCTATAATAAACTTCAGTAATCCCTAGACCTTTTGTAATCTGCAGTAATGCCTAGACCTCTTGATAGTTGTAATACTGCCTAGACCTATAGTAAGCTTCAGTAATGCCTAGACCTATTGTAATGTGCAGTAACGCCTAGACCTCTTGATAGTTTCAGTACTGCCTAGACCTATAGTAAGCTACAGTAATGCCTAAACATTTTCTAACCTGTAGTAATACCCAGACCAATTGTAAGGTGTGCGAATGCCTTGATTCATTCTAATCGGTAGTATGCCTTGAGCTATTGTAAACTGTAGTAATGCCTAGACCTTTTTTAAGCTGTAGTACTGCCTAGACCTTTTGTAAGCTGTTTTACTGCCTAGACCTTTTGTAAGCTGTAGTAATGCGTAGACCTTTTGTAAGCTGTAGTAATGTCTATAACTTTTGCAAGCTGTAGTAAGCTGTATTACTGCAAGGAATACAGCCCTTTTGAACCTAGTATTTATGTAGGTATGTGTAGATGTCTCGCTTACTGGTTGGCGGGTTGTCCGTCTATTTTGCTGACTGGCTGTCTTAAAATGCATGGCCGTGTGTCTGTCACTAAATGCATCTCTTCGTATGTCTCCTGATTGTTTCATTTTCTCTATCTTATGTCCATCTTGCCCTATTAACGGTCTTCTATCGATTTATTTATTTTTTTAATCTGTCTGTCCTCTCCTCTCAATGATCGAGTCTCGTATCGAATTTCCTTTCCTTCTGAAGGAGGAGACAGAACCCTATGGGTGAAAGAACTGAAAGAACGAAAATGGATAAGAAACAAAGAAATGCCGGATAATCTCAGTAATGGGTTTATAAGTGGCACTGGGATTTGAGGGACATTGCAATGTATGTTTGGGTCTTCAAAAGAGTGTGGGGATTAAAGTGTTAAGCTAGGTTAGCCTCGGCTGCCAAACTTAATGTGACTAAATCTGGTGCCGGTTTGACCTAAACCTTCCAACAATTTTTGTAACCCCCAAACATTTTATAATAGCAATACCCGTGACTGCTGACATACGCACGCGCGCGTGCAAAATTGAAAATATCACATATACTAACACTCCCACACGCAATTACACACATTTACAGACAAAAAATACACATACACATGGGTGTAAAAATGATAGATAGACAGACAGATACCTACAGACATACAGCGAAACGATGGCAATATAATGGCGTGTAATTCGATCGGGCCACGCTCCTCGCACACGACGGACGGGAAGGACTCTTTTGTTTGTCCGCGTCGAACCGTCTTCCTTCCGGGGCGTGATTGTGCCCAGTCTCAGGGTTCGTGAGTACGAACGAATGGTATGTTAATTGCATCAAGGGGATGTGGGGGAGGGGGAGTACGCGTGTGTGTATTTGAGATGAAGTGAAGATGTGAATAAGCAAGCTATATTCGTGGGAACATTGCTCTTAATTAGACATGGCAGAGGGATGCTATTCAAACGTGGCTGTCCTTTTGCCTTTCTGTCTACTTGTCTATCTATCTGATTTTCTCTAATTGATTCCGTCTTTATCTATCTGCTTGTCTTGGGGATCCCTTGTTTGTTCATTTTTTTTAACTGGGAAATATACTTATTGGTAGGGATGGATAGGAGGGGAGGGGGGGGGGTCTGCCTAGTCGTGATTACGTGAAAATCCTTTATTTTTTTGGTTTATTTTTGTTCTTGAATTGTTTACCCTTCTCTATCTATCTGTCTGTCTATTTTATGTTTCTAGCATTTTCCCACCAAACTAACACTGCTCTCTCTCAGCCCTCTCCTTTTTAATCGTTCATATTCATTCGTCTTCCTCTCTCTTTTCTCACCCTTCTTCAGTATTTGTCATCTCCCACTTGACCGAAAGAGAAGCGGTCGGTATGGCTCTCACTACTCAGGAGCCATTACATGTACAGACTCGCAAACTTAGAGAGGTGGGTCCCTCCCTGTTGCTGGGTTGCTTACTTAGTCCAAGTACCTTATACGCATTCCATTTCTTCTCATTTTCGCCACTTTATTCACCACTTTTTTATTCAAAATGATGAATAAAAAACTTCGTTATTATATTCTCCGTCTCGGCTAAAAAAAAAATCTCGGAATGGGGGAAGGACGGTATGGTCCTTCCGGGCGCAAAACTATTATTTTGGTAGGTCCATGGCCCCGGCATGCTAATCCGGGTAATGAGGCATTATTGGCCTCAGCAGCTTGAGTATAATGCTGCTGCCCCTCCTTTCGTAAACCATTGTGCCATGCCCCATTCTTCCTCACTTCCTCTCTCTCTCACAGTCTCTCGGAGCACCGGAAGTCTGATGTGATTCGTATCCTTTGTACCCTCGTCCAGTCCTCCCCTCCCCCCCCCATCTTCTACTATTGCGGAAGGAAGGAACAAATCGATTATATCACACGCGTTCACACAAACACGTGCGCACCCTGTGCAAAATTACGTACACTGAAAGGCACAATATTATTTACCTGTGCTTGTGAAAACTCACTAAACATATGATGCAACATCAAAGTGTCGAGCGATAACTATTGGTCTACCACACGGGGCAATGTGGGGACCATGCAGATAGCCATAAATGAGGGGGAAATTAGTTGAAGTTGATGATAAGATTTAACTCACGAAGGTTTTCAATTTAAAGTATTGTATATACAGTTTCGTCCAATAAATACCTTCATTCAAGAATATCAAACATTATAATTACTCTTTAATGGGAGTTTATTTAGGCATATCGTTAAATAAATCAACCCCAGATTTCTGTGGTTTTGGAGACCTCACAACAACAATATCTGCGCTTATTCACTGGACAAAACTTCGTATACCACCGTGCATAAGTTGGTTGGTCAGGGCGGAGTTAAGAAAATATAAAAATTATCAATTATCTGTTAGATTTACTAAATAAAATAATAAGCCTTTAAGAAATGGTCAAATATGGCATGGCTGGAAGACTGTTGTAACCTGTCAAAAAATATATCTACTAAAAGACTTTCAGATACGAGACGAAAAACAAGACTAGATCAAACATATACAGAATTTTCTTCTTCTCTCATCAGAGTTCTGCTGGCCCAAGAAGAATTGTTTATACCCTAATTAGGAAAATCCTGCTTTAATCCTGCTTAGGTTCATTTCTATGACCCCTAAAAGGCATAAGTTTGAATCAAATCAGAACTCAGGATCAAAATTACCATTGAGAAATTTTTTTAGCACAAAAACAAATATTAAAGAGCCAGAAACACTTCGCTGATCTAAACGATATATGCAAATATATGATTAACCAGGCAATGGCTTCGCCACTTCGTCCTATGGGGGAGCTTGCGCTTCACTACCAAGATTAAAATGTAAAATCTAAAAAAAAGCAGCCATGGTTAAATTTTAATACATTTTTGAACTTTGCCAATTATAATAATTTTAAAAAGGAACTCTGAACTAAATTTCCCCTCTTTCAAAATATCACGTTGCTAAATACAGAGTTATAGAAGAGAAACATATATAAAAATACATTTTTTGAACTTAACCATTTGTAATTTGGGGGTTTAAAAAAATTACCAAATTTCGGTACTTATATTTATTTCTGAACTTCACCATTTTGTTTTTCATCATCCATAACATTATATTTTAAGAAAGAGATTTTTTGAAGGTTTTAATAAGATTTTTTCTTTTAGTTCGGTTGTCACCTAAGTAGATTTCAATTTTGTATCAAAGTTATTTCTAATAATTCCTTTATAATATAAAAAATAAAATGGTGAAGTTCAGAAATAAATATAAGTATCGAATTTTTGTGACTTTTTTAAAACTAAAAGAATTACAAATGGTGAAGTTCAGAAAATTTATTAAAATTTTGGCATGGAAATTATTATAGCAAATTTAGATGGAGAAAAGAAAAAAGAATCATGATAGGCCGTAGGACACAGACCGAAGAAGAAGAACTACAGAACTACAGAACTACAGAATCTAGGACCAGCAAAGACCCTAAGGTCCGCTCGAGGCTAGTCCACTACACTACATCCGAAACTACGATACACACTTATCTACGAGTGTATCTCTAACATGCTATATTTTTTTTTAATATATAATCTACTGTACACACTTATCTACATGTGTACAATGTCATGCATATTAACTACTTCAACCTAGGGGGGGTGATAGAAAGTTTTTCTTCTCAACTTCCGCAGCCCTCGACTGCTAGCGGTGAAAATCTAGTTTTAGGATAGTAAGACTTTTTATAGGATAGGCGGAAAAGAAAATGGATATCTAAACTACACATGCAAGAGAAATCGCTGGCATCATTTTTACTCTCGTTGTTCCTCCGCTTCAAACTTTCTTTGCAAAGACGTTTTTATTTACTGTGCTCAGACTACGTTATATTTATACTATTTAAGTGCGCGTCGAGACGGTTTTTAAACATATTTACCGACCTACTATCCTCTACGTGGGTGGGTATCCTATTCCAAATTTGAGTAATTTTAAACGTAAAATAGTTTTGGGCTATACTAGTGTTAAATCGCTTGTTTACTAATTTTAATCCGTGTTGCCGAGTGTTTCCCCTGTGATCCAACTCGAACAAATTCCTATAATCAACGTTTGAAAATCCTTTCAATATTTTAAATACTTCTATTAGCTTGGCAACGTAATCTTCTGCCTTCGAGAGATGGCAAATCTAATGCCCTGAGTCTTTCCTCATAGGGCCTGTTTCTCAGCTCGGGAATTAATTTTGTAGCCCTACGCTGCACTCTTTCTAATTGGGCGATATCTTTGTTTAAGTAAGGAGCCCAAAATTGAACCGCATATTCGAGCAGTGGACGCACAAGTGATTTATACAATGGTAAAATTATCTCTTTGGATTTGAACGTGAAATTACGCGCGATATAACCCAGCACACGATTTGCTTTTTTACATGCATCCGCGCATTGTTTCGTGACTTTGAAGTCATCCGAGACTAAAACTCCCAGGTCTTTTTCCAATTTAACTACGTCGAGGACCTGGCCTTTCATGGTATACTCTACCCTCAAATTATGGCAACCCAAATGCATCACCTTACATTTACTTAAATTAAACTGCAAGAACTACAGAACTACAGAATCTAGGGCCAGCAAAGACCCTAAGGTCCGCTCGAGGCTAGTCCGCTACACTAAATCAAAAACTACGATACACCCTTATCTACGAGTGTATCTCTAACATGCTATTTTTTTTTTTTTTTTATTTTAATACTATCTACTGTACACACTTATCTACATGTGTACATTATCGTGCAATTTTAACTAATCAAACTAGGGGTCGGGGGAGATAGAAAGTTTTTTTCTCATCTTCCGCAGCCACTCGACTGCTAGTGGTGAAAAGCTAATTTAGGGATAGAGACTACTTATAGGATAGGCGGAAAAGAAATGGGACATCTAAGCTACACATGCAGAGAATCGCCGGCATCATTTTTAGTCATCATAAATTCATATCCTTAAACCTCTGCTCCAAACTCTCTCTCTGCAAGGACGTTTAAATTCACAGTGCTCAACTACGTTATATTTAAACTATTCAAATGCACGTCGAGACGATTTTTGAACATATTAACCGAAGTGCTATCTACTACGTGGGTGGGCAGCCGATTCCAATTTTGAGTAACTTTAAATGTAAAATAGTTTTGGGCTATACTAGTGTTAAAACGCTTGTTCACTAATTTTAACCCGTGCTGACGAGTATTTCCCCTATGATCCAGTTCGAACAGATTGCGAAAGTCAACGTTTGAGAAACCCTTTAGTATTTTAAATACTTCTATTAACTGGCCACGTAATCTTCTGCGTTCTAGCGATGGCAAATCTAAAGCCCTGAGCCTTTCCTCGTATGAAGAAGAAGAAGAAGAAGAAGAAGAAGAAGAAGAAAAAGCTGGATATGGAGAAGAAGATGAAGATGGAGAAGAAGATGGAGATGGAAATGAAGATGGTGATGAAGATGAAGATTAAGATAAAGATGAAGATGAAGAGGAAAATGAAGATGAAGAAGAAGAAGAAGAAGAAGAAGAAGAAGAAGAAGAAGAAGAAAAGGGTGTTAAAATAAAGAGTCTATAAAGGGGATTAAAAAAGGCGGTTAAGATTAGCAAATAAGGCCGTAAGCCACACCCCGCATGGGTGCCTGTGTAACCAAGCTCTTCCTGTTAAGGAAGAGAACGGCCACTTGTTAACTCTATAATTTAAGAAGGTTTTTTTTTAAATATTTGAATAATAATTTCACTTAGTTTGGTTATGACATGTTATTTTATCAAAGTTATTTCTAAGAGACCTGAAGCAGAAAATGGTAATAGACTGAGATAAATAAAACTAAAATTTAAGTTAATTAGGTACGTTTCCACAGTAAATGTTTCATAATGGCAAAATCCGTTAACACTTCTACCAACAGAGGTAACGAGCGAAGGCAAAAAAGAGGCGAGAATAAAATAGATTTCTAATAAGACCGAAACTCATCGCAAAGAGATCAAGCGCAATGAAACTTGACCCCTCTCTGCTCCCGAAATACAATCGTGCCTTCCAATTCACCAAAGGACCAAGTTGCAAGAAGTTAATGATAAAGTCACAAAAACCCCAATGGAAAACCAACAAAATATAACCTAACCTATTTTACAATGGTAAAACAGGTAGCCCACTTTGTACCTAAGGCTACTAAAAACTTTCAGCTACCAAGCAAAAAATACAACGGGATGTAGCGATTAGTAAAGAATCGTATATACATACTTTACTCAAAGAGGTTATTAAAAAGCAAATCCGAGAATATTATATATGATACAAACTCAGTTTATCATTAAATAGTTGAAGGTAAATGACAACCTGGGGTCTAACCCTAGGGCAGACATTTCGATTGACAATACTAAAAGGCAAACGGGAGAATAAAATCACAAAGAAAAGAAGATTAGAAAAGTGAAGGATTCTCTCAGGAACTGTACAATTGAGATGAACACAAGACATCAGGTCACAACTTCACATGACCAATAAAAAAGTCCAACTAGTAAAGAAATGTGAAATTTTGCGAAGAGCAGAGAGCATGAAAAGGGGGAAATGACATATAACATGATGTAACAATCAATATAAAAAATGTAAGGGACAACGCCCCACCCAACTTTACATTCTTTCTTTTTTTTCAAAATATTTGAATGGAAAAATCTTCGAATGAAATGGTCGACGCTTTCATTTTTACTTCTTTTCAAAATGTCCTGACCAACAGACCATCAAAATGTCCTGACCAACAGGCCATCAAAATGTCCTGACCAACAGACCATCAAAATGTCCTGACCAACAGACCATCAAAATGTCCTGACCAACAGGCCATCAAAATGTCCTGACCAACAGACCATCAAAATCTCCTGACCAACAGACCATCAAAATGTCCTGACCAACAGACCATCAAAATGTCCTGACCAACAGGCTATCAAAATGTCCTGACCAACAGATAATCAAAAGGTCCTGACCAACAGGCTATAAAAATGTCCTGACCAAGAGGCCATTAAAATGTCCTGACCAACAGACCATCAAAATTTCCTGACCAACAGGCCATCAAAATGTCCTGACCAACAGGCAATCAAAATGTCCTGAACAACAGACCATCAAAATGTCCTGACCAACAGGCTATCAAAATGTCCTTACCGACAGACCATCAAAATGGCCTGACTAAAAGGCCATCAAAATGTCCTTACCAACAGACAATCAAAATGGCCTGACCAACAGACCATCAAAATTTCCTAACCAACAGGCCAGCAAAATGTCTTCAACAACATGCCATCAAAATTTCCTGACCAACACACCATAAAAATGTCCTGCCTAACAGGCCAGAAAAATGTCCTGACCAACAGGCCATCAAAATGTCCTGACCAACAGAACATCAAAATGTCCTGACCAACAGACCATCAAAATTTCCTAACCAACAGACCATTAAAATGTCCTGACCAAGAGACCATCAAAATGTCTTGACCAACAGACCATCAAAATGTCCTGACCAACAAACCATCAAAATTTCCTACCTGACAGACCATTAAAATGTCCTGACCAAGAGACCATCAAAATGTCTTGACCAACAGACCATCAAAATGTCCTGACCAACAGACCATCGAAATGTCCTGACCAACAGACCATCACAATGTCCTGACCAACAGACCATCAAAATGTCCTGACCAAGGGGCCATCAACATGTCCTGACCAACAGACCATCAAAATGTCCTGACCAACAGACCATCAAATTGTTCTGACCAACAGGACATCAAAATGTCCTGACTAACAGACCATCAAAATTTCCTGACCAACAGGCCATCACCATGTCCTGACCAACAAACCATCGAAATGTCCTTACCAACAGACCATACAAATATCCTGTCCAACAGGCCATCAAAATGTCCTGACCAACAGACCATCAAAATGTCCTGACTAACAGGCCATCAAAATGTCCTGACCAACAGACCATCAAAATGTCCTGACCAACAGGCCATCAGAATGTCATGACCAACAGACCTTCAAAATGCCCTGAACAACAGGCCATCAAAATGTCCTGACGAACAGACCATCAAAATGCCCTGACCAACACACCATCAAAATGTCCTGACCAACAGACTATCAAAATGTCCTGACCAACAGGCCTTTAAAATGTCCTGACGAACAGACCATCAAAATGTCCTGACCAACAGGCCATCAAAATATCCTGACCAACAGACCATCAAAATGTCATGACCAAGAGGCCATCAAAATGTCCTGACCAACAGACCACCCTCCATCGACTCTACTCAACCACGAGAAAAGAACTACATCTGATCATTTGCCCTTTTGGAGACTCTTACCCGCCTAGTTGATCCGGCGTTGCTCTTCTAACGCCGAGGCGTCGGGGCTCAATGTCAAGATCGAAAGGATGCACGCAGAGGTCTGGCCACCGATTGTCGGCGCCCCTTTTGCTTAACCCCGTGGAGCGAGGTGGATCTTAGACAGATCATCACAAGCATAGCCAATCACACCACCGCTATCTTTCCTCTACCGTTTTCACAGCACAACAGACATACTTTAAGGAACCCACCCGATGGGCGGTTTTATCCACATATACATGACGCGGAACAGGTCCCCCTTTCCCTCCAACAAAGATGCCTCCTCCTGGGGCCTATGGACTGACCAGCAATTTCCATTCTGATCTTTATGTTGGTTTCTTTCTGGTTTAGGAAGATATCGTCATTCCGAATCTCGTCCACGAACGATAGACAACCCAACCTAGTAGTAGTAGTTGTTGTTGTTGTATCAATAGTTGTGGTAGTAGTAGTAGTAGTAGTGGTAGTAGTAGTAGTAGTTGTTGTTGTTCTATCAGTAGTAGTGTTATTAGTACTGTAGTTGTTGTATCAGTACTAGTGGTATTAGTAGTAGTCGTGGTAGTAGATAGTAGTAGTAGTAGTGGTCGTGGTAGTAGTAGTAGTAGTAGTGGTCGTGGTAGTGGTAGTGGTAACTCTTTGCTGTTCAACAATTACTGCGTCGATCCAGTTGATGCGAAGGCCGCGTTGACGACGACGTGGCCTTCGTTGACTGAAAATGTTTTCGCCTCAGTAAATTGGGATTCCGTTTTGAGAAATGGAAAGACTTCTGATCCTAACATTTTTGCAGGGACTCAAAAAACAGGGAGATTGGCTAAAATCAGTCAGAAAAGAATAGAAAAATCCATCATGTGAGTTATGGGACCTATTTCCCTTAAACTATCAAGAGCCGATGATCTTTTAAGGGGTATTGGAGAGGGATAAAAAAGGGAATCAGAATCTATGGGAGATATTTAAGCCCTCTTCGCTTTGGTGATGAACTCGTATTATTTTCCTAAAATCTAGAAAAAATATAGTAAATAATAACCCGATTGTCACAACTCATTTTCAATAGTGGACTGAAAATTAATTTTTAAAAGAGGAAATCATTTTGCATAAGTCAAAGGAGCAACCATACAAGACTAAGTTTAGCTCGAATAGTTCATGAAACATAGTACAAACATGGACAAACCATCAGTTGGAAATCTTAGCTACATCTTTAGAAGTCATATGCGTCTATGCCTTAAACATAAAGTGTTTAAGCAATGCCTTTACCATTCCTAACATACTCAAGTGAAAGTTGGATAATCAAACCAAAAACATCCAGAAACTGGCAACCCTAAAACATAACCCGATACAAAGCCCTTAGAAATGACCCACAGGAGCCTTCCAAAAACTTGGGTAAGAAAACAAAAAGGAGGAATGGATACAGTAAAAATATTGGGACTTCTGAAATTGAAATGGCCATTTCACATTGCAAGAAGAAACTGTGCAAGGAAGAAGTTCTGAAACGGACAGCTTCATACGAGGGTGAGAGAAAAACTTGGCTGTTCTGTTTATGAATGAGACTCCAAGTACGAGGGTAATGAAAGAGGGGGACTTTAGAAAAAAATCCTTCAAGTTACGAGGACAAGATACATCGCAATGAAGGCAATCCATACTTAAGAAAGACCCGAATAACTTTTGAAGAACTTCTAACTCTTTAAATGTTATTGTTAATATTTCTTCCCCTTCTCATTAGTCGATACAGTCGCTGATGATAGTCCTAGCGAAGGTCCGAAACGTTCGGCCAATAAATGATTAGTGTAATCTCCTGGCTCTTTATATTCCTCCTACTACGTTCCAGATTTCCAAGGAACAAATCAATTACGAGTGTATATATATATATATATATATATATATATATATATATATATATATATATATATACTTATTTTGATTTTAAAAATGGAATTGGCTCTCATAGAACCGCAAAAGAGGAACTCTAATTTCAAACTGATCCGTTCAGCACATTTCAACTCCCCCTTGCTGACGCGTCATAGCCTTTTTAGGAAGTAGTTGATCTTTTGTTAAGCTCCCCCTTTATTCCTCATTTTTCTTTTCTCTTAATTATCATATCATCTTCTCGACATAATTACGACACTGGAATTTTAATTATGAATTCCCGTTGCTCACTAAGGACCTGAAATTGTGGTGCGATGGGCGAGGAATTCGGATGGAATTGGCTCTCATAGAACCGCGAAAGAGCCTTTCGGACGATTCCATTTTGGACACTCGGTCTGCGGAATGTTAGAATGAAGCGTGCGGCGGGGGGGTCGATTGATGCTTGTGAATGGAGTCTCATGCTTGGAAAAGTGTAAAAGAAAATATGTGTGTGTGTGTGTGTATTTGTGAATAATGGTATTATTACTTGTCTAGTGTTTACACACGGTGACATTCCTAAATGCACCCAACATACACTTGTACAAATGTGCTTAATCTGACGCGGAAATAAATAATAGCCTAGGATAGCTTGATAGATGTAAAAAAAGAAATATTAATGGGAGGGTCAACTCCTATGAAATACACTGTCGAATTAAAGTAGACCCACTCGTCTTCCTTCCACCAAGAACAAAAATGATCGAAATCAAGGTCCGACACCTGAAAGTTCCTAATGTTAAAAAAGTTTGTTGCTTCGCATGAATCTCTCATCGTTTGGATAGTTTCTCCTCGACCAATCTACTTGACTATTCACAGCAGTTCTTCAAACCTTAAAAAGATATATAGTTGTTGCCCAATGTGGTCTCTTCGTTGTCTTTGTCTTTACCCTGTTTCGACACTGGATCATTTCTCATTCCGCCCCCACATCTTCGTATTACGAATATCTATGTCCTCATATGTGGACATGTGCTAGGGTTCCAACATAAGTGCATTACTTAAGACCTAGCACTTAGTGGTATCAGTGTATCTTCTAGCGGTCGTTGGAATTCTGCTCTTTTAGGTGTATTTTTATTTTCCTTCTTACATTATATTATACCATACTCATTAACTTCTTATTTTCCTTAGTATTTAGGAGAAAATGTCGTTGCGGTCAGGTGCTACTCTTTGACGGGAATACAGAAGGCAATTGCCTTAGTTTAACCGATTCTCAAGTGTTGCCTATCAACTCATCGCTCACTGTAAATATCGTACCCATGAAAATTTATCTGAATCTCACCTGTATTTGAATATATCATTTATATTCTGTAAATCTCATTTTCTAAACACTTTGATAAATGCTCTCGTTTTTTATTCTAGCTTTCTATTTAATAAAAGTATTCTAAGGGCATACGACGTACCCGTGTTAAATACACCATTACCGAACCTGGAAACGTTAAGCAACATTGAGTATGATTATTTTGGGGTTGGAGCTGGATTTGGGGTGACTCCTGTGGCAACTCCCCTATGTTGCAGCGACCCTAGGTTTTAACCCAAGTAAAACCTCAGATCTAGAGTATACTAAGATATGTATCGGACGCGGTAATAAGTAGCTTAAAGATTGCCTCAAACACCCACTGTACATTTATGTTAAATGTAATATTGCTAATATACGGTTGTTGTACACATTCATGCTTAATGTACTATGAAGCTTTTACGTACTAAGAAGTAAATGTGCATTTGAGGCATCAACTGAGTGATGACCGTTGTTTGGTGTATAGTACACATAGGATTACACAGAGGCCAACTGAATAATCCAAATTCGGGTCTGAGTGCCAGTAACCAAAGAAGTTCGTACAAATAGGCACATGAACTTGAATGTGCGGACTTAAAAGCCACTTGCGGTTATGTGGTTAGCGTAGTTAAAGCACACTTGTGATTATGTGTTTAGTGTATTTAAAGTACACTTCGGAAGAAACGAGTTAAAGTGAGTTTACACTCAACGGCGTCACTCGAGGGAGATTGGACAATTAATTCGAGGAGCGGATGACCAATCTCCGAGTGGCCAGGGGCGCTATTTGAGGCAAGAAACAAGCACTCGAGGACTCGAGGATAAGGATTGAATTTCTCCTCAAGATGGAAAACGTTGCTCGGAAGGAGAACTACAGGGTGTCCCTAAAGTCTGGACACAAGAAATATCACAATGGTCACCTCGTTCACCAACGTCACCTCACTTGACTTCTTTTTGGGGGGTATGCTAAAGGAGGTGTACTCAATGATACAAGACGCCTTAAAGAACGCAGCACTATAAATGAATGTGCTCAAAATGACGGAACTTCGGAGTTAATGCATCGAGTTTACTGGTGAATCTCGCAAAGCGCATCGAACTTTGCATCGCAAAGGGTGGAAATCACATTGATGTTATTTATTAATTATGATGATGATGATGATGATCATCATCATCATCATCACTAACTCTATAATTTAAGAAGGGGTTTCTTTTGAGTATTTGAATAATAATTTCATCTTAGTTTGGTTATGACTTATGTTTTTTTTTTATCAAAGTTCAGAAATAAATATAAGCATCGAAATTTTGTGAATTTTAGCAACATGATATTTTGAAAGGGGGGAAATTTAGTTTATAGTTCCTTTCACAATTATTATAATTGTTGAAGTTTAGAAAATTTAGAAAAAAATACCCATGGTTGCTTTTTTTTAGATTTTAAATTTTAATCCTAGTAGCGAAGCGCAAGCTCTCCCCATAGGAGGGAAGTGGCGAACCCATTGCCTGGCATTTCGATGAGATAAAGTGTATTTAAATTTTATAAAATGTAACTGGAATTTTTTTGTTGAAAATATGCATTTTCACTGAGTCCAGACTTTTGGGACACCCTGTATAATGAGTGATCATCATTCAGAATTCCGAGAGAACGTTTTAATTGTAATCGCGAATCTACATAAATTAAGCGGTGACCACTGAATCTCTTGAGCAAAGTCGCCATGTACTCGAAGTCTCTCGGCGTCGAGAGATTGACATTGAACCGAGGAAAGCTCGATTGTCGTCCGAATGACGAAGTACTTGTCCATCGTCTATCTATGAATAGTGAAGAGACCTGTTCCTGCTCCTCAAGTGGGGTTTTCAATTTTCTACTTTCGTGCCACTGTACTCATTTGGAAGTACACATTCGACCTGTACTTCTTGCATCTAACTATACCATAGACAAAAATTTGTACTCCTTAGAACGTTTCAGTTCTCCAAATATAAATTGGAGTCCTTTTGCTCGTTAGGGACAGGTAATTCAACAATCCATCTGTGATAGTCTCACGGAGGGGTGGGGGTGGAGATATAATTTAAAGCGAAAAACAACGGGGACATCCTCTACGGGAAGTTTCTGAGGAGAGGTATGTCAAAAAGAGTGTTGAAGATTGGAGAAATGAAAATTTGTGGAAGATATATAGTCGTGGATCCTTTAACAGGAATCGGGGCAGGGTGCACGCAACTGTGGGCATTAGAGGCAGTGAAGGCAGGCATTATCAAATGTGGATAATCGAGCTCTAGTCTCGCTAGTACTTGGTGATCAATGAGCAAATCTAAAACGGGACAGACGGGTTACGTGAAGAACCCCACGGAAACCACGGACGGAAAGCATATACAAACTAACACTCAAAAGTATCTCTTCTACGAACATATGAGGGCGACGTACTTAAAACTCTAGAGCTTATATATGTTCGTATGAAAGAACTTCAGA
Source organism: Ceratothoa steindachneri (assembly GCA_963969495.1). Lineage (NCBI taxonomy): Eukaryota > Metazoa > Arthropoda > Malacostraca > Isopoda > Cymothoidae > Ceratothoa > Ceratothoa steindachneri. The sequence continues at coordinate 112,950,408 of OZ018330.1, read as the reverse complement.
GGAACTCTTAATTACGAACCATGGATAAGCATAGGTCCTAAAGGCGTGAAAAGATGCCCTAAATAGACCCAATGAGAAACCGCAATAAAGCCTTTCAAGAGACAGAAATAGGTTTAGAAGCTCACAAGTAGTTTAGATATGGAAAAAGACTTCGAAAGAGTTCGTGAAGGCTTTTTAATAGTCTTCAATAGGCTCTAAATGAGGCATTAAATAGTTCAAAAGAGACCTATGTGATATGTGGAAGAGATCTTGTGGATTCCTCAAATAAATACCAAAGCTCGTAACGAAACTATACAAGATGCTTTGATAGGCTGTAAGGAAAGACGATGAGAGATCTAAGAGGCATTTGGAGAGGTCTGACAAGAGTTAATACACGTCTTAGAGAGGCCTCACAAGAGGCTTTCTGAGAAGTCCGACAAGAGGCCAAGACGATGGATGACCAAAGGGTCCTTCCTTAAATATAAATTTCTCGCTCCGTCGAAGGAGCGGACCAAGATCTGAGATAATTGTAGGAGGAATGTTCGTGATGCACGTATTGTAATGCTCCATTATTGCGCTGTTTGGTCGAACAAAGGCTGTTTTCTTAAAGAATCCTTGACTGGATAAAGGCATTCCAGCCTTTCAAAAGACCTCCTTACACAACAGGTCTCCTCCAAAAAGCTCGAACGTAGGAGGGTCTGGACATAGTTCTTCTGTTTTGATTTCATTTAGAGCCAACTTCTGAAGAAGGCGTGAAGGTTTGGAAGAGTTTGTGGGCATAAGATTCCAGTCCCACTTGAAGACATTCCTGGAATAGAAATGAATATAGAAGAAAGGGAGATTTTCCTTGCGAGCGTGAGTGCTACCACCCTAAAAGGTGAAGAAGTTGCGGACTTATGGATGGTGTGCAGCTGAGAATGTGGAGATGAATCGAAGTTAACCTGGATGCTATAAAAGGTGCATTCATGATTTCTCTTCGGTCGCTCAGACATTCCACTCACCGTCGGCACGTTTAATCATTTATTTGTGTATTGTCTGTGTATGGACACGCGTTGGCGTGTATACGTGCGCATAGTCAATATCCTGTGTGGTTGATTGCACTGTGGTGTAACTGTGGATAATGGGAACCTTCGTCAGGAACTGCATGTTTTGGAATATGGGCGAGTTATGATTAGGGGTGAATGCGTATAAGCAAAGGTTGGTTGTATAACGTTTGGACGATGACTGAATTCGACTAACCTTAATCAGTGTATGTGTGGGTGGGGATGAATTAATCACCATTTGAGTATATTAAATACGAGTACGGGAATATGTTGCTCATGCGGAGAAGATTGTGTGTGCATGGCAGTGGACACAAAAGGGTATGAAATTATTGGGAGTGTTTGATTGAAGAGTATGATTTTGTGTGTTTCCGGCTATGATTTGTGTATGAAGGAGAGGAACGATTTTAATGAATGTCTGGCAAAAGATTATACCGGGAAGGCTTTTGGGAGGAGTGAAAGGAACTGCGTGGGTGTATGCTCAATATATATGACCCAGTACTGTGATGATGAGCGAATGGCGAAGATGAATACACACGAGAGGGAATGTGTGAATATACAGCCATTATTCATGTACGCGGCTTTGTGGATCATAAGTTCACACAAAATTAATTACTCTTTAAGAGAATTTACTTCCGACATGTATGTATGCGTTCGACAGAGGTGTAGGGTTGTGTAAGAAAATTCAAAGCCAGCATACATGCTTGTATCATCGACTCCCTCAGTGTGTATATGTATGATGTAACTAAGTGAAACGTTCAGATTATATATATTTCATGTCCAGGCTACTTCATAAATGAGGGCAGACCACTAAATCGTTCTTATGGATGTATGCACCCAACATGCTTACACAATGTTGTAGTTTCTTCCCGGGAAGAGCTGACATCTCTACTCCCTCAGACCGCTTGGCAGATTAGGGAAGAAATCTTTTGCTCCTCCATCCTGCGCTCTAGTCATCCGTCTCTACCACCCTTAAGTGAGGCAACGCTTTCTCTGAGACCCTTAACAAATGTGGGCGTCACTAAATGAGTGGATGCTTAGCATGGGTGTAGGCAGGGGTAATGATATGAATGAATAACACCAGGATCATTGCTACGTATTGTCTATATAAGAATGAACAAGCTGTATCAGTGTAATCTTGAATGTATAACCAACAAAAAACGCGCAAATATATATATATATATATATATATATATATATATATATATATATATATATATATATATATATATATATATATATATATATATACGTAAGTTATCAGCTGCAATTGAGATAAGATTCAGCCATGTACAAATGTGCAAGTTGGTGAACTCCCAAGTGCACAATTAATACACATGCATTGCGAAATGGTTGCGTGAGCGTAGGATCGTGAATATGGATGTGTATGGATGCGAGGCAGATGCAGAGAAACGTGTACATCAGCATCGATAAATCTCTTTGTGACTGCGGCGGAGAATGTTATTATATATTTGTGACTGCGTTTTTGAGTGCGTATATGCATTTATGCGCTTGGCCGTCCCATTATATGTGTGGGCGGATGAGTGTAAGAGAGGGTATCTCTCGTATTGAATGAATAAAAGCGTAGGGACGGAAATCCATCCACGCTCCTTACACCCTCTCACCGCGGGGAACGACAACTCTTCCGGTTGGAATGAAACTGGCCAAACTCCTTCTTCCACACTCCGCATTCCAGGTTCCGGCCTCAGCCACCTCACCTGAAATTGGAATCCCGTTGTGGGAGCAACAAATCACACAAGGAGTCACTTCTCACCATCCCATTCCGAACCCAAGAATGGGCTAGAGCTCGAACAAGAATGGGGGCCGGGAGACGGAACACCTTTTGGGAATCTTTCGGGACACCCCGGCTACCTCGGGGCATCTCCTCTGCCCACCTACGGGAACACCTGGGAATGCAATCATACAATACCGATCTCCCCCGTCCCCCCGCGTTTTCTCTGACATAATTGTCATCATAAACATGGATGATAAAAAGGTTTTGAAAGAAGCCTACGAGAGATCATTATTTGATAGGCTCCATAAACACTCGAGGTAAGAAGACACCGATAGAAAAAAATGATCTAATCGGCTGTAACGGAGAGAGGGGGAAGGCGAAAGACAACCAATGAATAAAGTGTTCGTAAGTGTTCGTACTTCAAGACCTTAAAGCAGTAAGTTTTGACAAAAGGGGTTCAGAATCTCAATAAAATTTAAGCTAAACTCAGACTATTAAAAACGACGAGAAAATCGCCCCTCGAGTCAAATGTACGAACTCAAAGCCACCCATGAACGAATGAGTCATCGAGAGTAAGAACATTGATTCAAATATACGAAGTATGGATCCATTTTACGAACATACAATAATACATGGTGATCCTTCCAAAACGGGCCCCAAATTTCTTAATATTTTGTCGAATTAAGAAATGAAGTCTATCGAAAGTTTGGGACAGTTTTGGGGGGTCACTCTGTAATAAGACAAGAGGATCGGCTTTATCACTCCTCCTTACAGGAGGAGCTGGCACTTCGCAAGTAGACATTCAGTTTGTGCCTATGGCCAAGGTAAGGGTATAGTTTTCCATTTCAGGTTCCAATTTAGCAGTTACCTTTCCTATAGTGTCAAATTCTTCTGAAATATATTTATTACTTTCTTCTTTTTCCATATCAACTTTTTGATATTTTCTTTTTTAATCGTAATCTTTATTTTCTTCTAAAATTATAATAATTATCTCGCCTTTAAATATTTCTTATAAAATATTTTTGAATTTATTAAATTCGATCCTTTCTCATCATCATTCTTACGTTCAGGAAATAAGAAGTATAAAGTGAGAAAAAATAGTAACTCTTAGAAGCTACTTGGATAAAAGCTTTAAAAATATACGAAAAACCAGCCTCAAGGGCTGATTTTTCAAACTTTATAGCAAATCTTAGCAATAACTCTGCTAAAAAGCTGCCAATATACGAAGAACCATCCCTCTTACCTATTTTTTCAAACTCTAAAGCAACTCTTAGAAAAAAACTTGATATATACCAAAATCATAATAAACTAAGAGAAAAAAATCTAGTATTATTAAAACCATCCCCCCAAAAATCCCGTTATTAAAATATAGTTTTATAGTTAAATTTTCGAGAGTTCGTATGATAATCTCCAAGGAATTTCAATGTACGAACATAGATATCATTCCCTGCTTTCTTCTAAATAGGAGCGATCCATTTACTCCGATGAGGATTAACACCATCTTTCACTCGTAGCTGGGGTAAGCAGTGAAAAATAATAACAAAAGAGGGCAGAAAAAGATAAATCCTGGATAAAATGGAGGGCGCTAGCCAACTTTAACCATTTTAAATCCTAAGTGTTTTTCTCTCCCGAAAATTTCAAAGCGAAAACCAACGAGGGCATTTCTCAGTTTGTAAGGATAAATCTGTATAAAAAGTGGAAAAGATGGAGGAAGTGAAAATGTGTGGAAGATATATAACCGCAGTTCGTCCTGCAAGCATTGTGGCTCAAAGGTCACACAATCATCCAGATGTCAGCCGCAGCCTGGCTTCCATACTAAACCTTACCCCAATTTCGGGTGTAAGGTAGATCTTACACAATAGCTGCCCATAGAGCTCCATGGATCATTCTGTTGCCTAGGAGACCAGCTCGTTGCCTTGGGGATAAGGTATTGGATTATCAAGGCAGGGTTCGAACTCCAGCGAGAGCAGACACAAAAACATTCGACGTTTGTAGGTAGCTACCGCCAATCACGGAATTGCAGCGAGTCCTACGCATACGCGCACGCCCTTCCACCCATACGCGGCATCATGTATATAGGCAATCACAAAACTGCTGTTGTAGAAGAGGACTCACGGGGGTATTTTCGATGACCATGAATTCGGGGACTAAAAGTATGTATCATGTTGGTGTTTAAATTGTGAGGTAACAGTCTGAGGTTATCAGTAAAAAGTGTGTGAAAGTGGCTGATATTTAAATCGGGGCTAACTCAGTTGAGAGAGAATAAAAAAGTGTATAGTGAGGGTGCGGATGGCGACCGATGGGCTCTATTTGAAAAATAATGAGAGGAAAAGTGTGTGATGTATACCGGTTGTAAGGATCGATAATGGTTAATGTAAAGTCGTTTGGTGTACTTTTCATTCAGATAAAGTGTAGGTCAACCTCGAAAATGGTGTACATAGACATTCAGAGAGCGTACACGAAAGAGAGGATTACCGACTTAAAGAATAGGGGGGACTCGTATATCATTCGACAGCGATGTGTCATCGTATAGCTCTTTCGCTCAGGAGGCTGAAACTCTGAAGGTCAAGATCATTATTATTGCATAATTATTATTAAAAATAATATATTTAAAACAACCAAAAGTTTGTAGATGAGGTTCGAAAACTGGTGAGTTTAGGAGAAGAGGGAAAGAGCGCAACTCTCTTGAAGCTGCCCCTGTGCCATTAAAAAGTGTCCTGCATGGATGTTGTTGAGACTCCATTAGTAGTATTGTGCAAGGGTATCCACACGCCAGTGTCAACGGCACCTCCCTTCCTTCGATCGAAAATCCTGATGTGACTCAATGTTTGCTCTTATCCGCAATCGCTACACTTATCCGCAAGTGTCTTTATGAAAACTGAAAAATATTATCCATAGGAATGTGTGATTTAATGGTTTGGGAACAATCATTTTTTAATTTATGCGAGCGATTTTTGATCATATGTTCATAGTCTTATGTGGTTAGGCTAACTCGGTGATGCTGTTAGAATCGCTTAGATGTCAATTGTAATAAGAAATTTTGAGAATTACATTTTAAGAGCAATCCTCTCACTACCAAGGAATTAATATGTCAGACTGTCTAGGATTGAATAGAACAAAGAAATCGGTCCCGTCTGGTGCAGGCCTTTTCACGCTATTTTCTCTCTACATATGTGTGTTTTCTGCGGAAAACACTCACTCGCAGTTGTGCGCTAACCCTTTGGCGAGATCTATTTCTTGGATAAACATTGCGTCTCACTGGAGCTGTTACTATGTACCTATATGGCTGGTTCTATGTCCAAAGTTGGAGTTGACCCCTACATTACCTTCCACTTATTTGGAGCCAGTGGAGTTTTTCCCAGTGTAGCAACTATCTTTACGTATAAACTGGTTACAATATACCGTTTTGAAATCCATAGTGACTCAAAAATTAGATATATAAGACCGGCCGGGAATGGTTGCGCTGTTGAAGGGCCCAGATTCTCGACACAGACTGAGCATCCGAGTAGTGTTTTGCCTTTCCCTATACCAACTACATGGTAGGAATCAGGAAATCACTTCGAGGCGCAGCATGACAAGCCAGATGGGAGGCGGCGCGCTGGAATCTAAGGTTTGTTCTCTCAGACTGGCTCCCTACATATTGGTAAAATGTTCTAGTTTGAGGAAATTCCACTCACCTGTAGGAGGTAGACCTCCTTCTGGGTTTTTTTTAATGACAAAATTGATTTTTGTATAATTCTTTGGTTTGTTCTTTTATTTCATTTTGTTTGCCTTGCTTACTTTTGGATATATGTTTGTTTATTTTCCTACTTTGTAGATCAAAACATTGATAGTTAGGTGATGCGGTGTCTATCTAGTCTTAGTTACCTAATAATGGGATCTACAAAATAAAAACAAAGTTTGTTACAGTTTCGCCAGACGAGCGTACCTCTGTAAGTTTCGCCCCGTTTTTAATTAGCCTTGTTTAAATCTTTTGGACTATCATACTGAACTCCGGTAAGTAGCACCTACTCCCTCACAGTGGACGATAATATTAAGTCGCCTCTCCATTTCCATCGTTATTGTGGGACATTTTGAACTACTTACATTCTAAAATCTGTAAGGTCTGGTTTGATTAATTGTGATCCATTATAGTCCATTGCATTCATTTACCCTGTTCTTCCCTTTTTTCAGTATATTTAAATCAATTTGAAACCTTTTTGGTTCTGCTTACATTTATTATTCATTTATCTCCTTGTAAAATTTTACAGTACCGCCCAAAATTATAGAACAAAATACACAAAAAATCTACATTTAAAACAAAATAGCCGTTAAATTTGAATGGAAAGTGCACAGAATATTTTTTGAAATTTACGTAGAATTTCGTAGAAGAGCAGATAAAAAAAAATTCTAAGGAAAGTATTATGTATTTGGAAAAAGAATGCGCCCAAAATTAGAGAACGATAATTTAAAATTTCAATATACACGAAAAAAATCGTAATGTATGCATGATAACACTGTCACATCTGTATTGTAGACATCTACTGAAGGAATTAATTAGTTGTACAGTGAAAGAGTGAAAGAATGACTGTCTGACATTTCTAAGTATTTTAATTGGTGAAAAAAGGTGTGTTTTCACGCATAATAAATCTCCATGAAGATATTTGGTCCAGCGAACGGTTTACTCCGAAAAAACACCCCCACGGAAGGTCGTACGATGTAACGGATATCGATGGCCTGATTCGAGACAACAGCCTGTATTTCGAGTGAAGCTCCTAACATGAAGCTGAATGTGTTTCGCCTCGACTGTCTCACGTCACCTGAGAGAGGGGGACTCATAGCACGCTCCACTGCTAAAAGAAGACCTCGCTTAAATAAAATAAAGAAACCGGTCAGGTTGGCATTCGCTATTGAGCATGTTCTATGGAGTACGGGAAAATGTTTTTCAGCAACGAAACTAGTAAATTTATTATGTTCGGAATGAATGAAAAGCAGCATGCAAAACGTCGTGCAGGTGAACTATTGAATCTCTTATGCAAGAAAAAGACGGTAAAATTTTGAGGTGAAAACTTCATGATGTAACGCAGGTTTCAAGCACTAATGTCTGTCCGCTCGTCCGTTTACGCACCAAAGTAACCACTGTGGTATCTAAGAATCTGCTTTCAGGAACATGTGATAACCTATCTCCGAACATCGGGGGCACGTGGGCCTATTTTTATGCCCGATAATGAATGCTCCGTGTCAAAGAGCAGAAACAGTAAAACAGTTCTTGGATGCTGAAAATTTCGACCTGATGAACTGGCATTTGCAGAGCCCCGATTTGAACCCGATAGAAATCCTAAGGAAAAAACTGTGGGAAATTTAACGGTAATCGAGCAATGTTGAAGATCTCTGGCAAAGGTTGGAAGAAGGATGGAGTTATCAGACCCGAACAAGGCGAAAAGTTGGTAAAATTTTGGGCTAAATATGTGCTCAAGTCATTCGACATAACGGCCTGTTTACTATTTATTAATATTTTCTCCATTTTTTTTATGAGCTAATTATTTTTTGTTTTGGTTATGGATGCATTTATATTTGTCGTTCTCTAGTTTTGGACGCATTGTTTCTTCAAATACGAATTACTTTCCTTTTAACCTGATCTATAATATGAAACCTAGACACTTTCACAGACAAATTTAAAGAATATTATGTGCATTTGACATGGAAATTAAAAGAATATTTTCAAGAAAATGTAGATTTGGGTATTTCGTTCTCTATGTTTTTGACAGTACTGTAGGTCTCCATTTTATTGAAGTCTAGACTTTTTCATTCACGTTTATAACAAACGACTTCAATCAAAGCCTGCCTTTCTTTCATATTTTCATCGAATTTGATACTTGTTCCAGTTCTTTGACTTGTCAATTGTTAAATTTATGTATCTATCGGGAGATGTTGCAATTGCACCCTCTTTCTGGATTTCATTTACAGGAGCTTTAAATATATGTACAATGAATGACGATTTAATAAGCTTGTTTACGAATTTCATTATGTCCTCGCGTTTGGTTACTTTTCCACCTCTACTTAAATGTATACTTGTAGTAGTGGTTGAGCCCAATCTGTGCCATAGACACAAGGGACATTTAGAAGGCTAAAACGACTTCACCTCGAAAGAAGAACGAGACACAACACAAGAAGCTCCGCGGACAGTAAAGGCATTATGAATACCGTCTCACTCGTCTTATTTCCTAGTTACTCCTAGTTATACACTCGCGACACGAGGGGGACCTACAGACACTATAATTATTTCTCCTGCAATAACAGGGCTAAACATTTAATTAGTTGCGGTGAAAACGACACGGGTAGGAACAGGCTGGAATAAACTACTTTGATGGGAAAGGGGAAGGAAAGATAAAACCAAGGGGACGAAAACTAACAGTAACTCACCATAAGGTACACATGCATAAAATTTTAGACATGTACACTAATCTACGAACATGAAGGGAGAAAATAAACGTAGTACAGGGTGACCCACAAAAAATGGGCCACAACTTTCGATAGGCCTCATTTCTCAATTTTATGCAAGGATTGAATGAAACTTTGGTGATAACTAGTTTATTGTGTTTAAAAACATCATATCAAAACGTGAGAGTCTTTGGACTTTTCTTTTTTATTCTAGAGCACGTGTTCGAGATGACCTCCATTTAGTCCTGTGCATTTCTTGAGGCGCAGCACAAAGTTGTCCATAGTGTCCTTACAAACCGACCGACTAATAGGCTGATCTCCTCTATGATGGCTTCCTTGAGTTCTGTGATGGTCTTAGGTCTTCCTGCGTACACTCTATCTTTAAGGTATGCCCAGAGAAAGAAATCTGGGGGGCTAAGATCTAGGCTGTGAGGTGCCCACCCAAAATCAGTCTTGAGACTGATCACACGGCCACCAAAGTTCTCTTTCAGCCAATCTCGAGACAGGTTTGAGATGTGAGAGCTTGCTCCATCTTACTGGAACCAAAACTTCCTCATAAACGATGGAAACAGGGTCTGCAGCTCCCTCTTGAAGGTTTTCAAGGACCTCAACATACCGCTCCTTGGTGACCTTCACTGTCACGCCAGATTCCTCGAAGAACAATGGTCAGATGATGCCTCTTGCTGAGGTTGCAGTCCATACCGTGAACTAAGGGGAGAGTGGGAGCTTGGGGGCTACCTCACTTGGTCTAGAGGGCCCCCAGAAGACACTTGTCTTTGAGTTTACCTTTGCTTCAAGATGGAAGTGAGCTTCATCTGAGGTCCAAAAACGGTTAAGGAAAGTTGGGGTCTCCTAAATCTTCTCCAGTATCTTGACTGCCATAGCTTTTCTCTGCTCCTGGTCAGAGGCTGTAAGTGTCGGCTTCGTCTCTATTCTGTATGGGTAGGCCTTTACATCCATTACTAGCACTCTCCTGCAAGTCTCACGGGATATACCAAGGGAGTGACTTCGCTTGCGCACAGAGCGTTTTGGACTTTGATGAACTGACTCTCTCACGCTCTCGACCAGCTCAGCTGTATGCTTCCTGGGGCATCCTGAGTTGCTTAGACGGTTGTCACTGGCTGTATTGAGATTCTCCACTGTCCGATAGTTCTCGAAGTGGTCCACCTAGTCCTGAATTCTGTTCTTGGAGGGGGCTTTTTAACATTCGAGCTGATGCACGAAAGTGTCCTAAACTTTCTTGGACGAGCCTGTCTTGTAGTAATGTTTGACGCAGTATATTCTTTACTGGACTCCCATTGAGATAGAGTTGTGTTCACAAGAGTTGCCTCTGTCATGTCCTGCAAAGTTACGGTGATTAGTGAATAAATGAAAGGATATATCACAAAAAGTGTGTGCAGGCCAATTTTTTTGTGGGGGGGGGGGGGAGAGTCACCCTGTATACTATGAAATAGACAAAAGCTCGCTCCAGGGTTCATCTGTCCCCTTCCAGAATTTGTGCCCCCACCCTCTTCTTATTCCCGTGCATTCATTGTGCAATTCCGGCTCAAGAGTGTTGCGTGCTTTTCCCATACCTAGTCTGTCTACTTGATCTATGAAGCTTCTGCACTTTTTCATTCATAGGAAATTTCACTAAAATGTTTGTTACAATCCTCAGTTGAAAATATGAAAAAAAATCTTGGAAATACATACATTCTTGCAAAAGCGCCATCCTTGTTTTTCGCTTTGTTTTAGAAGAGACAAATTCGTAAGAAATCGTCCGCTCTTTTCCTCCGAATGAAGAGTCCCATTTAGCTGACCAAAGCTTAGGTGTTGTAAGATGGCTCTCTCCCTATTAGTAAAATATACATTATTATCATAAATATATTTATAAATAATATGATAAATTCTAAAAAGTTTGATTTAATATGTTAAATATATAAATCTATGAAGAGTATTTTATAATTTTGGCGAAGTGTGTTTACTTAGACATAAAATCATGCGTCAAGCAACATGCAAGGAAAAGTAACAATTATCTGTGTAGTTAAAATTCTTGTATAATGCAACATTCAAGGGATATTTTTATTTTTAATAATTTATTTTCCTTCATCACATCAACTGGGAAGTTATATTCTTTAAGATTATAATCTGCTCTATAAGTTAAATTAATTATCTAATCTATTCTCAAAAATCATTTACCATTGGGTTTCATTTATAATACCTGGAAGAGAATTCCATTTCCAGGATATCTTATAATTGATAAGAAGTTGTCAGTAATATTGACTAGAGTTATTTATTTGATGTCTAAAATCATTTTTACTATTAATACATTCAGTCTCTTGTCCGAAGAGTAATTAAAAATTAATATTGTAAAAGGCTTTGGAAACTTTAAATGCCTCAATCAGCTAATAATGCAGCCTCCGATTCGCTAGAGAAAGTTAGTTAAACGCCATTAGTCTTTCCTCGTACGGTAGGCTGCATAGTTCTGCAATAAGTCCTGTTTTACGACGTTGAAGGCTTTTCAATATATGAATATTTTTACGTAAAATATGGTGATCAAATTTGAGCTGCATATGCACGCTATGGTCGAATGATATTGTATATAAAATTTCGACCAATGCATCCGAGAGCTCAGTTTGCTTGTCTTACAACTTGAGCGCAATTTTTTTTAAGTCGCTCGAAGGTAGTACACCAAGATCGTATTCCACTATCACACACAAAATAATTAGTGATCTCTTAATGTATATTCAAAGTGAATGTTGTATGAACTAAATGTGCATCGTTGTATATTTGTTTACGTTAAATATAAGCTGCCATGTGTGAGACAAATTAAAGACCATTTAAGTCGTAGTGAATTTCTATCTTGTCTAGTATGCGGTGCGCTTTATCCCCTAGTTTGGTATCATCCGCAAATGTATACCTATCCTACTTACCAAATTACAGTCTAATTAGTTTAGAAAAATTAATCAATGGACCTAGGATTAAACCTTGTGGGACACCACTAATGGCAGGTATCCATTCGGACGATTCACCATTATTAGCTGCACTTAGTAAGCCAATTTTGCATGTAAGTTAAAAATTTGCTTTTAATTCCATGAACTCTAAGTTTTTCCTGAAGTCTTTTGTGAGGAACCGAATCAAAAGCCTTTTAAAGTCCAGGTATAAATTACGTATAAATCCTTTAAATAGCCATAAAATGAGTTTATACCGTGAACGAACCCAAGTATGTTTCTTAAGGATCCTAAACCCGTGTTGTTTACCTCATAATAAACCATGATTTTTCTATGTAGTCATCTATTTTATCCCTTGAGAGGACTTTGGCAATTATATCATTCGAAAGAGAATACAAAACAACATGAAGGCTTCAAATTGTGTTCGAATAGGCCCAATAGTGACGGTGTTATTCAAAAAACTCATTGAAAAGTAAAATGATTACCACTCGACCGTCGACCTACGAGCCAACATACTAACTTATAGAGTCGCGAATAAAAGGATGAACTACAGAATGAAGACTAGGAAAGAAGTCCTTAGGATCCACGGAATGCCAACCCAAGGAGGAGGAAGAGGAGAAAAATAGGAAAAGTTGTTGAAAATACTTCCCCAGGGGGAAATTTCCACCGGGGTAGCCCCAAATCTTCCATATTTCAACTGCAACACGATCTCCCATTCTACCCCTGATATCCCCTTTCGAACAGGAATAAGATGAAGAAGAAGATTAAGAAGAGAGAAGCAATAAATGCACGAGAAAGAAGATTCTCAACACAATGTTTGCGTCTCTCACTTTGCCTACACTCCGGAGGGGTTCCAGAAACAGGGGTTCTAGAACCCCTCCCCCCTGTCAATTTCATCTCTTCGCAGCTCGAATTCCATTTCTCAACATCTCTTGATTCAAGCCCCGATAAGTGAGATGAGGGATTTGTGCGTGTGTGATCGGAGATGGATATCCCTTGTCCGCAAAGGCACCTTTCTTTGGTTTGGTAGGGGTGGATTAGCGTTGATGGGCTGGGAGAAAGGTGAAGTGAAAGGGTTAAGAAGCATCTCGATTGGAAGATCATACATACTTTTTCTATCTGGTTGAGTTTTCATTAAAATACTTCAACGTAGGTAGCCGAGCAGGTACAAAGACAAAGAAAGACAAAGAGAGAGAAAATTAAAATAATAATAAAATGAAAAGGATAAAAACAATAATAATGCTCCCTTGGTTCTTACTTCCATTAACTGCGATTTTTTTCTTCCTGAACAAACGAAAATATAAGAAAAGTGATCCCGTCCCAATTCTTTCCCTAAATCGGTCCCAATGTGATCCCTTTCTCGTTCAAGCCCTTTACAATAACAGAATTATGAACATAAACTCGGCTGAATTGAAGCTGATGAGAAATTCCATTTCATCAAGAATGGAATTCTAACTCTACTAAACATGAGCAGGGCAAAATTTAGTCAAATTCGCACGGGAAGAAGGTTCGCTCCCTCGTGTTCAGACGCACAGAAACAGCCAAACCGGAAAAAAACAACATGACCAGACACCCACACATACACAACCATATGAAGAGAACATCAATCTAGTGAATCATTTGACATAATTTAAATATTCACACAAGTCTACATTTCCCTTATCACTACATACATTCCCATGTCGATACTTCCAACTTGCCTCTCAAACACCACTACACCCGTGACATTCCAGCAAATGACATACCTGCCGGCAATACATTCCAGCCTTTGTGTCCAGAGGTACCTGTGCCCAGCTACCTGTTTGTTAAATACCTTCGCACCACCGATGGGCGCAAACAGGACGCCTCGATCCGGGAACAAGCATCCGGGGACCCTGGGATACTCAACCACTCGAACAATCCCATCGACGAAAGCACACAATCAACCCAATCATTCCAATCAATAAAGAAATGAGATCGGCTACTTCAATCGCCCAATCCCAACTCCCTACTCGTTTTTAACCAATAATATATTATACTTTATTATATATATATATATCGCATTATATTATATACATTATATACATACATACAAGTTAAACTCGTTGAGCTGATGCAATGGAATGATTGTAAATGTTACCATTACTTCCTATTTGATATACCTGTCTTCAATCTCTATTGTATCCACATAAATACACACACGAGCACTCATGTATTCATTGTACAACATTTAGAACATGTGTATTATATGATATATTAAGTACATAAATAATGGTTTGAAATAATGAACTTTTCGGAACACCTTTGAACACTCATCAGGAATGAAGGTCATAAATTTTTTTTTCTCTAAAACCTTTAAAAAACCTAAAAACATTCTTTTTACAAAGAATTCCATCAAAAACGGAAAAAAGCACAGTTAAAATGCGATATGCCTTTTAAGGTTTTTATTTAGCCGTTGATGGGGTTCCAGAAGAATTTCTTCGGGTCCTTAACTGTTTAACAAGTGTGAAAAAATATCCCATAATTTGGGATGCCCCTTTTAACAGCTTTTGGGCGGTTTTAAGGTGTGCGTAATTGAGGGACCAATCTGTTGGAGGTCCAATGTCTAAACGAGATGGGTCCATTGCCAGATGGTTTTATAGCCCTTTCGACAGACAGACTGAAGGGAAAATAGACGGGTAAAGTTCTACGTGAAAATAAAATTGACATCGATGGAGGACATTTTGCAATGATAGATTAATTACTGCAGATACTTTCCAAATAGAGAATTTAAAGAGGACAGTCATTGACGGTAATAAATTTGATTGAAGAATGCCTAAAATGATCGACAGATAGGAACGAGAGGACGCAAAACACTGGATGGGTGCCATAGGATCAAATTTGCTGAATAAATAGGAAATCTAAACAACAGGATTTAATGGATCTAATATGACCGGTTACGCATCTGATTCAAATTTGAGTGGCATGTATTTCTTATAGAATGCTATATGCGGTACTTTATAATGTAGAGGCATGTAAGTTAAGATGCCTTGCACAAAAACATTCAAGCATTGTAATCTAGCGCCTCACACATACACCTTTCAGCCAGTGTAACTTACATACTTCACAAGTATGTACATTTCACATCTTCGAGATCACACTATTTGACATTAAAATACTTTACCACAAACGCATGCCATACAATAAGCAACACGATGCATTGTTGTATCGTTATACTACCATCTTCACAACCATCATTAGCCTATATTCCATCATTTGCAATTAACAACAATGTAAGATTTTAATTTAACATTTGATGATATAACAAAACGTTAGATATGACTAATTTACTAGCGGCAATAAGAGCTGACTTCACTAGGATAATGGGAGGGGGAGGAGAGATACCTGCTTTTCTAGTCGTGCTACATACCTTTCAAAGTATTTTGAATTCACACATATTCAACCAATTTCACCAACACAAATCTTTATCCTAAAACGCCAGAACTACAGAAACAAAGACCATCAAAGACCCTGAGGTCCGCTCAAGGCCAGTGCGCTTACAGAGACGGTTTTAGACTACCACTATCTAATGTTAGTGTATCATGCTTTTGTTTTGTTTATTTAACATGACTTTTTGTTTTTTTTCAACTATTTCAATTCGACGGTGCACATTTATCTACATGTGTACCCTTTGACATGCAGGTTCAGTTATGCTTTGTTATTGGAAAAAGAAATGCACTTTAAATTTTTCCCAAACTCAACAAATCTCTGATTCTTTCGAGATTTTGAACAGAAAAACAAAACTCACCAAATTTATCGTAATCATCAAAGCCACACAAAATCCTTTTAACTCAATTACCTTCATTGCAAATAAATACATTCACTCTGTATGTATGATGTTTCTGTTACTATCAAGCTAGCCATACCGCATCAACGGACCATTGCTAGAAGCAACGCTACTCGCCTAGGTACAGGCAAACGTTTTCAGACAAGCAACTACAATAATGAACACCACCAATATAAGGAGTCATTGGCATTAAGCAGCCATGTTTATATGGATACTTTTGCTATCAATCTCTATAATCGAATGTTAGTACGCACACACAAGGAGATAACGCTTACACATGAATATATCGATGTACAAGCAATCACCGCTCTGACACCGGACCAGTGCATTTTTCTTCCACTTCTTTCACACTTCCTCTAATCCTCATCATAAACTCTTGATTATGCCATTTTTCTGACAGGGGTACCCCAAATCTTTGCCCTTTCACCCTAACTAATTCTCTCGTCGACCAATTGGCAGTTAACGAAGGAATTTCGACCTAAATCGCTTATGGCAGGGCCAGAGTGAATCGGGAGGCTGGGTGGACAGGGGTTCGGAGGAGGGTGCCTCACGTGCTTCTTTATGAAGTCGAGAGCTTAATGAAAGAAGATGAACCTGAGAAGAGAGAGATCAAATCGTTGTTTATGTGGTTATCAGGTGCCAATGTTTACTGAATAGGCGCGATTTGGAAAGAGACAGGGCTCGAGATGATTGTCTCTCTCATTCTCCACATCCTTTTCTCATTCTCGTTAACTCTCTCTCTCGCTCTCTCCCACCCCTCTCTTTCTCTCTATATAGCGCTCTTTATCTTTCACTTTCTTTCATTATCGCCCTCTCTCTCTTATTCTCTGTCTCTCATTCTCCATATTATTTTTGTCATTCTTAATCTCTCTCTCTCTCTATCTATCTATATCTCTCTTTATCTCCCATTTTCTGTCTCTCATCATCGCCCTCTGTCATTTATTCTTTCTCTAATTCTTGACATCTTTGTCTCAATCTCGCTCTCTTTTTCTCATCACCGCTTACTCTCTTTCTCATCCTCGCTTTCTCTCATTCTCTCTATCTCTTTTTTATCTATCTATCTCTCTATACCTCTAACTTTCTCTCTCTCACTATTCTCTTTTTCTCCCTCTCTCATTCTCTCTCACTTATTTTCATTCTCTCCTTATCGCGCGCGCTCTCTTATTGTTTCTTTCTCATTCTTTCTCATATGCATTCTCTCTCTGACTTTTTCCCTCTCTCTCTCACTATCTTACTCTTATTTTTGCTCTTTCATTCTCTCTCACATATTCGCATTCTCGCTCTTACTTTTGCCCTCTCTCTCACTATCTTACTGTTATTTTCGCTCTCTCATTTTCTCTCTCATATTCTCATTCTCTCTTACATTATCATTCTCTCTCATTATCTTCCTCTCTCTCATGCTTTTGTTCTCTCATTTTTTTTCAAATATTCTAATTCTCTCTCTCATTATTATCTTCTCTGTCATTATCGCTCTCTCTCTCACACTCTTATTCTCATCCTCTCATTCTCTGTCCCATTATCATTCTGTCTCCCTCTATCGCTCTCTGTCTTATTCTTGCTTTCTCATTCTCTCTCACATATTCTCATCCTTTCACATTATCATTCTCCCACTCTCTTTCATATTATCCTGCTCTCTCTCTTATTCTCGCTATTTCATTTACTTTTTATATTCTCATTCTCTCTCTCATTATCGCTCTTTCTTTTATTATAGCCCGCTTTTTCTCTCTCACATATTCTCCTTCCTTTTCATTATCATTCTGTATCATATTGTCGCACTCTCTCTTATTCACATCCTCTCATTCTTTCTCACAACTTCCCATTCTCTCTCATTATCGCTTTTCTCTTATTCTCATCCTCTCATTGTCTTTCACATGATCTCATTCTCTTCCATTTTCATTCCCTCTCTCATTATCGCTTTCTCTCTTATTCACATCCCCTCATTCTCTCTCATATATTCTTATTCTCTCTCTCCAGTGACCTTAAATCAAGAAAACACTACATGGAAGCAGTAAAAAATGCAAACAGGATACATGGTCCCATAGATCGTACATTTCAAAACAAGTCTAAAAAGTGTATTCTAACAGTTTAGAATGCACTTGTGAGGTCACATTTGGAATATTGCGTGCAGTTTTGGTCACCACATCTATAGTGCGACACAGAAAGGTTAGAGCGCGTCCAGCGTCGAATGACCAATATGATTCTTCACTTGAGAACAAAGAAGTACGAGGACAGTCTTAAAGCTCTTAGACAGAGACGCATACGCGGGGACATGATAGAGTTATTTAAAATCGTTCATGGTTTTGAAAATATAAATAAATCATTTTTTTTAGTATTTATATCAAATGAATCAACGCGTAGTCACAACATTAAGCTTGAGGGAAGTCACTTTAGGGCAAACGAAACGAAATTCTTCTTCTGGAATAATCTACCAAATGCTGTAGTTAGCGCAGCTAGTATCGGTTCATTTAAAGACAGACTTGATATATGGATGATGGATAAACCTAACCCAGACTTGTTTTACAATAGATGAAAAAAGGGCGATGGAAAATAATAACTAATAAACTTGCAATCTGCTTTAGTAGAAAATTTCCTGCCTCAGTTTTACTTTGCCTACCATTATCCTTCTGGTAGACTAGTAAGGATCAGTAGATCTGTTGCTATCAATCTTTCGATGGAATCTTGATGTAATCTCTTATCATGCACTCTCTCACTATCGTTCTATCTCACTATCGATCTCTTTCTTATTCTCTATCACATATTCTCATTCTCTTTCTCATTATCATTTTATCACTCACTCTCATTATCGCTCTCTCTCTCTCTTATTCTCTCTATTTCATTCACTTTCACAAATTCACATTCTGTTTCTTATTATCATACTCAAATCTACCCAATTTTCACAGACCACTTATCCTTGTTATTAAAAATCGATTCAGAACGAGAGCAAGTTAGAACGAATTGTAGGTCCTACCATTCCGAACGCATCTAGTAATTTCCGTGCAAGTTCAATCGAATTTTAGGTCCTACCATTCCGAGCGCATCTAGTAGTTTCTTCTCTTACAAATCAGACGATCTTCATTCCATACATTGCCATCTCCCTTAACTTTGGCACCTTATTTACGAACACTTCTGGCGTAGATGTCCTCGTTTGTTTTTTCTCTTTAAAGACAGAGATCGAATAAAGTAACCAATGCATCGAAGGATTTTAGAACTATAAGAGATACCATCGATTCGCAGGAGCGAAATATCATTTATTAACCTTTGCTCAAAACTTGATAAAACTAACGAAAGTATCTATCCTAGGAAGATTTTAAAGAGGTTTATTGAGAGGGTGGTGATGGAATATGTGTAATGGATGTATATTCCGAGTTTCCTAAAGAAGGGATTATTCAGGACGGTCTTAATATGGAATACGAGGAAAAGTATACAAAATAAAGGAGAAAAAAAGGTAACTTATAAGGACAGTCGAGGACTGAAACCTTTCCTTCCTCTTCCTCCGGAAGCGGGGAAAGAGGGTAATTTTAGACCCTTAGAGTGAGAGGGGTATATAGCGGAAGCAGGATTCCAAGAATAGAAAATCAGAACCTGATTGTAAACCATTGAACGTCCCATGATTTATTTGGAATCCATCCTGTCTCCGCAGCCTAGAGAGCAGCATGACACATTAGCATTAATCGGACTCCGAGGACTAGGAACTCCGTTAAAGGCGAATAAACAACTAGGCAGTTAATTGGAAAAGGAAGAGTAGGAGAGTAACCCAACAGAACATAATTTGAATGACAAAAAGACAGGACCCTCTCCTAGGTCATCTATCAAGAATATCACCTATCAGTTCAACTGACACTCAGCCACGAGCTCCATATCAACGTCCTGCAAGCTCTTTCAGATTACGGAATAAAGCGACAAAATGTCAAGATCCACCAAACCTTGTGCCTCGTATAGCATAAAGAGGAAGGGAAAGAGGAAGATGCATATATATATATATATATATATATATATATATATATATATATATATATATATATATATATATATATATATATATATATATATATATATACAAGAAGTATGTATATTTATGTTCGGAAATTCTGCATATGACCCAGAAATTAGGACCATACATAGTCCATGTGTAGATGCCCGTGAGGACGTAACGTGAAAATTGTTTGAAAACAATTTTTCTAAAAGAATTATTGGAAAACAATTATTCGAAAAACAGTTATTGGAATGGAAAATTTCTCGAAAGAAAATGATTTGAATGGACAATTTTTCAAAGTGCTAATAATTCGAATTGAACAAGCACCAGTGACAGATACGTAATCGGCAAGTTTTACCAGCATTAAGCTCTATAAAAAGGATTATTCACAATGAAAGACAAACGGAGAGAGTCAACTTAGCTAACCTCATTCCTATAAGAGAAATTGTTTTCACTAATCAACAGACAAAAACTGATATAGGGGAGCAATTTTTGCTAAATGATTCAGGCCCTTACGATGAGAGAATGCTCATTTTCTCGACTCAGAATAATTTGAGTATACTCGCATCAAGTGAACATTTACAAGTGGATGGAACATTTAAAACTGTACCTCAACGATTTGAAGAATTATATACAGTATATGCTGTTAAGAAAAACTTACCATTCCGATAGTTTCTCCATTACTTCCAGATAAGAAGGCTGACACTTATAGAAAATTGTTTTTCAAATTATGTCTTGTGTTCCTAATCTGCAAGTTACGCCTGTAACGTCAGATTTTGAGCTTGTCACTATAACGGCTGTTAAAGAAGAACTCAACAGAGCTTCGCTTTATGGATGTCTTTTTCACTTAAGTCAGTGCCTGTATTGGAAAATTTGCGATTGTGGTCTTAAGGTAAATTATGATACTGATTCCGAGTTTGCTTAAAATCTTCGAATGCTGTTAGCCCTAGCCTTTATCCTTGTCGATTAAGTGAGTGAATTAGTTAAGATTTTATTAGATTCAAATACATTTCTTCCAATAGTGAATTCTATTTGGATTATTTTGAAGATGTATAGATTGGTCGTCCTTCATGAGGTCATAGACAAAGCCTTATGTTCGAGATACGTATGTGGCCTTGCTTTGAGAGAGTCAATGCTGGTTTACCAAGAACTAATAACGCCTTTAAAAGATGGCATAGGACATTTTATAGCAAGTGTCATCCTACAATATTGAAATTTTGAGACGCTCTAAAAGAGAACAGGACTTGCAAGAAATTCATATTGCAAAAGTAAGATCAGGTTTTGAATACAAAATTTGGAATTTCGAATAATTAGCATTTCGTATAATTGTCCTTTCGAATAATTTTCATTCAAAAAATTTTCCATTTTAATGAATGTTTTTCACATAATTGTTTTCGAATAATTGTTTTCAAACAATTATTTTCGAACAATGTTCACATAATCCCGTCAGGAAAGGATAAATTCCTTGATGAGTCGTATTGCCGTGCTTCTGACTTCCATCTATCCGAATAGTGAATGAAAAGGAAGATGTCGAGTAATTTAAAAAAGAAGGAGTAAATACCATAAATTTATAGATTTCTTGTTAAGAAGAAGAGTATAAGTAAGTGTAATAATTCAAAAACAGCATCGGACTGCACCAATGGCCGGTGATGGATGGATGAAGTAGAGATCGGCTACGGTATGGCCGAGGGAAGGAGAGAAAATATTTGTCAAGATTAGCACTGACCACTTGGGTTAGGTAAAGGTTTTCTGAAAGAGAGAGTTTGTAAAAAGAAGAATAGAAAGTTAAAGAAGATGAAAGAAAAAGAGAAATAGAAGGAATGAGAGAGAATTAAACAGAAAGAAGGTGAGAAAAAGAGTTATAAAAAACGAGAGAGAGAACTGAGTTATAGAAATAGGGAGGGAAATAAAACAAGGGAAAAGAAAGAGAAAGTAGGAGAGGGTGAGAGAAAGAGTAAGAATGTGAGAGAGAAAAGAGAGAAAGAGAAACAAAGTTAAAGAAAAATAAAGATAGGGAAAGAGAGCGACCTAGAAAGGATGAATGAGAGAAAAATAAAGAGAAAGATATATATATATATATATATATATATATATATATATATATATATATATATATATATATATATATATATATATATATATATAGAAAGAGAAATTTATATAATGAAAGAACGAGAAACAGAGAGTAGGAAAGAGAAAGCGAGAATGGAAGCAAGAGAGAGAAAAGGAAACAGAGAAATAACGAGAGACAACGAAAGAGAAAGAAAATGAGACAAAATAGAGAAAGAGAAAATGAGAGATAAATATAGAAAGAAAGTAAGAGAGAGAAACAGAGAGTATGTGAGAGAAATAGAGAGAGAGAAGGGGATAGAGAAAGAAAGAAATAGAAAATAAAAATAAAAATGGAACAATTGTTAGAAAAAGATAAAATATAGAAAAAGAGAAAAATGAGAGAAAGAGGAAGGAGGAAGACAATGAAAAAAGTACGTATGAGATAAAGGGGAAAATTGTGTAAGAGAGAATGCGAGAGAAAAAAGAAAAGTGTGAGAAAGTAAGAAAGAGAGAAAAGAGATATAAAAAAGAAATGGAGAGAGAAAGAATTAGCATAGGGGAGAGCGGAAGAAAGAGAGAAGAAGACATAGAAAAGAAAAAAATAGAAAGAAAGAGACAGTAAGGAGGAGAGAGAAAAAGAAAGTATGCTAAAAAGAAAAAAGAGTGAGAAGGAGGGATATGAGCTTGAGGGTGAGAGAATGTGAAAATTTGAGGGAGAAGTGGAAATAAAAGTATAGTGAAAGAGAAAAAGATATAAAGAAAAATAAAAGATGATAATAGAGAGAACGAGAGAAAGAAAAAGAAAGAAAAAAACAGAAGGAAAAGTAGAGAAACAGAGGAAAATAGATATGAAAGAGGTAAGTGAGAAAAAATGAAATAAATGCAAGAAAAAGAATGAAAAATTGGGAGATATATAAAGAGACACAAAAGTTTGAGTGAGAAAGGAAAAATAGTTGAAGGAAAAGAAAGAGAGAGAGAGAGAGAAGAGTTAGAGAAAGAGCGAGAAAAGAGGTCTAGAGATAGAGAGAGAGAGAGAGAGAGAGAGAGAGAGACAGACAGACAAAGACAACAATAGGAAGAGAGAAAGAGTGAGAAATAGAAAGTTTAAGTTAGAGAGAAAACTGCAAAGATAGTTAAGGTAAAAGAAAGATATATAAATAATGAGAAACCGGGAAAGCTAAAGAAATAACGAGAGAGCAAAAATGCTAGAGAGAAATAGAAAGTTATAGAGAGAATTTAAGAGAAAGAAAGAACGACAGAGAGAAAAATGAGAGATACAGAGTGTATGAGAAAGCAATAGGAATAGATAGAAAACAGAAATGAGAAAGAAAGGTAGAAGAGAAAACGAGAAAAGAGATAGAAAACAGAAAACCTATCTTTTTCTCTTTCTTTCACTCTTTTCTCTCTCATACTCTCTATTTTCTCTTCTTCTAGCCATCTTTTTCTCTCTATCCTTATTTTCATATCTTTTATATCTCTCTCTTGTTCTAACATTTTTCTTTCTTTCTCTCTTTTATCTCTCCCTCTCTCTTTCTCTATATATATATATAGAGAGAGAGAATAGAGCGAGTTGGGGCGTGATTGAAGAACTTAGAGCAGCGGTTGGTCGTGGTAACAGGAAGCGCGTTCAATGGATGCTTAGACGTCTCGGCAGCGAGAGCGACGCGTCCTTTGTGCCACCTCGCGTCTTATAGACGCATAATGGTTCTTCGCTTGAAGCCCGAACCTGGAGCAGGAAGGGGGCGGGTTCGATAGCAGGGCGCTCACAGTTTCGTCAAATAAGGGAGGAAACACATAACGAAAAGGAAAGAGAAGGAAACTTGGAATTAGAGATGAGTAAATGAATAAGTTCGAACGAAATCTGAATGATAAAAACGAAGGAAAAAGAGTGCTAAAAAAGAGAATTAAAGGAAATAACAAATTGATTCTGAGATATATTAAAAAGATGCCTTACAAAATTGTTGTGCCAAGTGTTAACACAAAACAGCACGTGCTGGAATAGCCATAACACAATACTGCATCGCTCAAGACATTTGACAACGAAATGTTACAACAGCCCGCTTTTTTCCCTTATTACTAACACTTCTCTTCGAACCTCTGATACAAAGTTTTTGTTGAAATTATAAGGTGAATTAATTCCTACTAAAGTGTAGTTCGAATGGCATGATAAACTCACCACTACAAAGACACGTCTAGTGTAAATACCTGGACAAAAGAATCCATACTACAATCCATGGTGCAACGATAGAGTACAAGAAAACAGGAACAAATCGGTACAAATATATATGCCATAGTATTAATGGATTTCTACCCAAAGGGAGACCTACTATAATTGTTAGTTCGTATTTCATCTTAAGAAATTGTCTTGAAAAATGGGAGTGCCCTTCTGGCCTCAATTGTGTTGAAGAAAAGTAGTGTAAAATGAAATCCATGGTAAGCAAGAGGAACAGGAAAAAGAGGAGTGTGCAGCAATACCCCAACACTAAACCACATTACACTAAAGTTAGGGCCAGATCAGCATACACTACGATGATCATTATATCTCACGAAACATTTTGGAGGGATGAACTCAAAACCAGAGTTCAAATCCCTAATCAGCTCTTGATAGAGGATACAAATACGCCCATGTTTGCAACTTCCTTCGTTGCCTCATCACTGTTGGCGAGCGGCATATCGACTGTCCTACACTTCTGAGTCAGACGATCCGGATCATCTCAAGAATAGCGAACTCAAATTAAGTCATGTCAAGAAGACTAAACCCAATGTAAATGACATGAAAGAAACATTTAAAAGATAGATGTTAATTTTATTGATGAAAGAGTAAGTTAGGTTAGATAGATCATTTTAACATCCTCCTCCAAAGTTTTGGCAATTGAGCATCATCCTACCCTAACCTAACCTAACCCAACTGAAAGTCCCATTTGCTGTTCATATTCCACTTTTTGCACTCTAGCATTATATAACATAACCTACTTTTTCTGGAGGTTTTGTTGTTAAAGCGTTTTCAATTTTTATTTTGCTATTTCCAACTGCCAGTTGTGCTGAAAAAATGAACTGGAGTCCGGATGGGTATCCGGACCTCCAGATCATTTTTTCAGCACAACTGGCAGTTGGTCATCCACAAACAGAGGAAAAACGAGTCTAGAACATGTTGGCATCCAATATTAAAATGCCAAGAAAAAGAGCTCAAAATTACTCATGCCAAAAGTAGCGAACCCAATTGTACTAGGTCCTCTATGCTTTGAAATGATCCTACGATCCTTATATGTACGTGTCTGTTTTTACTTCTAAGTGCTTACGATCTTTATACATAATTTGTCCATGTTTGCCCTTTTGAGTCCTTGCGATTTTTGTATGTACTTGTTCGTACTTGTACGTGCTTACGATCTGTAAAGGCATGTGTCCAGGAAAACTTATAAAACACTGTTTTTTTGTCACCCACTCACTCCTACTGTTTGTTACCTCCTACGAATGGATCAAAGGGTCTTTTTAAGGTGCATCTTTTCTTCGTACTCGTCCCCTTCTGTCTACTCATCTTGTTAATTCGGAGGTTAATATTTATAAAACCAAACTAGTTTCGGTATTTAGCTTACTTCCTACAGAAACTGATCTTGCTTAATATGTATAAAACTCATGTTCAAGAGAATTATTAGAATATATGTTTTTAAACAGTAAAAGATTTAAAAATAAAATGAAAATTCGCCTATGGTTTGAAACATGTCAAATACGCCTGTTGTGCTAAAAAAAATATTGCCTGTCGCCGATTTATAGTGGGTAACAGGTGGGTTAAATGAAAAAAATTCCCCCGTGTAAATAAAAGGAATTTTCAACGGTTTATCGTTCTCTATAGGACCGTGACAAGAATTTAGGATAAAAAAGTGCTTTCAAGTGGTATAGGTTCATTATTTCTTAATTTCCTCACCAACAAAGGAAGAGGTTTCTGAATAAAGAAGATATTTCATCTGCTTTCGCTTGAATTTCTCATTGGAGTATAAAGAAGCATCACAAATAATGAGAAGTTCCATTACTTTTGTTTATTTTCACGTCACCCTAAACAACAATCTTTTTTTTTAATAAAGTGTATTTGTTTTCTGATTTACCCCCAAATTTCTCACGGGAATAAAGGAATAATTGAAATAGACTCGAAGAACTTTTACTTGTTTTTAACTTCTACTCAAAGAAACGAAAGCTTGCTAAATGAATTGGTGATTCTAGGCGCTTTTGTTTAGAGATTAGAGGACTTAATCAGACACTGGAGAAATAATTGGGGTATAAATATGGGGAAATATTTCAAATAAGTCGCTCTTTAATGGATAGCCCTGGGGTACGGCCGAGTGTAAGGAAGAGCAGAATGTGTGTGAGAGGATTTGTGTATACTGATTGTGGCCATGACGCCTGCATGGCTGTAAAGATGTATCTAAAAGCAACGGAAAGAGTGTTATATTAGTTGAGTACTTGTTAAACTTTGTGAAAGTGTATGAGGATAGTATTTTATGATTTCAGAACTCGCGTTGAAAGATTGTATGTGTTGATATACTATGAGAGGGTGTAAATTCTATGGCAAACCATCAAAGGTAGGTGTTATTGAAAATGAGTCTATGTATGGGCGTAAGTGGGCATAAAAGTGAGTTTATGTATACAAGTTTAAGGTTGTGTGAGTGCAAAAATACTGTACCATGGAGACTCGGTTATGGGGTTGTGTTTCAGGTGGAAAGACCCAATGATGGCCAAGGAAGTGGAGAAGAAAAAGCAGATTAGGAGGATGTGTGGTTTCGGGTGATTTCCCCAGCATCCCAAGTGTATTCGACCGTTGCTTTGGTGGAGGGAGGAGGGTAGTGGGGGTAGGGATGGCATCCGGTAAGCAAATCCTGGACCTTTTAAACTGCCTTTGTGGACCAACAAAAGGAAACCTCCTTTGAACATTTTGAGGAACTGAACAGGTAGAGGAAAAGCGGCAGGTTCAACGAACAGGTAAATTCAAGACAGGTACATACGCATACCTAAACACAAACACAAACACAAACACACACACGCACACACACACACACACACACACACATATATATATATATATATATATATATATATATATATATATATATATATATATATATATATATATATATATATATATATATATACACATATATATCGGTATATGATGAGAGTAGCTTCACTTTTATACATGTTTTGTTAAACAGGTATATAAAATAATGAGAGGGCAAGCCATCACTGCTCTGCCAATGGACATATTGTGGTTTATGATTGATATGGCAGTAAAAAAAAGAAGAAGAACGAGGAATGACGTAACTTAGTATTTAAACTGAGACAGAGGAGTTCTTTATGTAAAGTTCCTAGAATTCGAAGAGTATTTGGGTCATTAGTGTGAGTTAAAAATTGTGGAATTATCTATTCAAATAAATATCAGCTTTACACTTAATATGTTCATTATTGCAGATTTTTCTTCGGTACGAAATATGTTAGCATCTAATTGCTAATCCTCATAGGGAAACAGAAACTTGCTTTAAGAATACGTACGGAGTATCCAATGTATGTACCTTAGGAACAGCCTATACATTTAAATACATATATGGTGGAGTTTCTAAGACTCTTTGGCACAGGATCTCTTAGAGTAAAGAATGATTAAATTATCATCGTGTTGGCAAAAGCGATTTTAAATTTGATTTGACAAAAATATTTCTTAAAAAATAATTTCACTTTTCATTTAGAATTTTGTCGTATATAACTTGTTCTGTCCTGATTAAAAAGTTGTTGTGCTTAGCCTCTCTTATATGTTTTGGGTATGGCTGATACACGACTTTTAAAAATTGTCCGGTGGACTTTTTTAAGAGGTAGGTATGTGGAAGACCATTAATTAGAAAGAAGGATTTGAGAAATTGAATTTCTTTGTCTATATGTGCTTATGTTGGACATATACATTTTAAACATATGTGCGGTGAAGAAGGGTTTTTGATGGATGAAATTTTGTATCTTAGTTCTCAAGAACTAAACATGTTTAAACCTAACCTCGTACTTATAATTGGGTTTTCTGTATATTGCAATTTTAAAGAAATTTTTAGTTTTTTTAGTAGGATATCTAGAAAGGAAAGGCTGTTGTCAGTTTCTGGATCCAGATTATATTTAATATTTGGCTGATTAGTGTTTAAAAAATTGAAGATCTGCTCAGCTGTATTACTGTGATAATAATTGCTATATATAGAATCGTCAACAAAACACCTGTAATAACTTGATCTGCATGAAAAAGGAACTTCAACAAAAAATCCTTTCTTCAACGTGGGTTATTAAAAAATATGTTGCAATGGACTGACTGGTCTAGTCAATTTCCCGATAGAGTTGACCATCAAATCTAAACACTGAACTATTAAAAACCAAGTCCGACAGGGAACTAAAATTTAGTATGCTAAAACCAAGGATATTTGAGGAATCTTTGAAAAGTTCTTTCTAAATAAATGGTATTTGTTTCATTAACGAGAACTCCTGTAAAGAGATGCTGAATATCGCAATCTACTAGAAAATGACAAGGATTAACTCGATACCAGATCAGTTTCTTTTGAAACTTGTACGAATTGGTGATAGTTTACGCATTTTTTGCTAGTGTGTATAGCAATTCATCAACATATTAATTTGACAAGCTTGTAAACTGGCGAAATATATTAGGCTAATTTTGTAGGTAGTGTGTGTACCATGTTTATGCATTATAGGTAGACAATACAATTTTGCTAGCCAAAACCAGTGGCATGCAATTTAGAATAAAGTTCAGGGCTGATAATTGATAATTATAATTGTTTCACACTGTTAAGGATCCGATTCAATTTTTCATTTAAATGCAATATGATTTGTTCTACTGGTCTATGGTTCTTTTCGAATTTCGATGAGTTGGTCAAAAGGGTGTGTTTTATTATTGTATTTAGCACGGTTTTTCATTATTTTTTTTTTGTTTTTCCCTAGTTACGAAGAAATTTCTAGTCGGGTTTCCAAAAAACCAGATCCGTCGCTTATACAAAATCAAATAAAAATATGTACTTCTGAAATTATTTTTGAAACTTTAAAATACTCAGCAATGCCTCACATTCAAACTAACTAGGACAAGAAGAATAGTTTTTCATTCAAAATTAAAACCTAATTTAAATATAAATAAATTACACTGTTCTATTTTAGTGTTATATTAAATTATATTAATATATATATATATATATATATATATATATATATATATATATATATATATATATATATATATATATATATATATGGGTTGGACAAAATAATTGGAACAGTAGAAATTTAACACCAATATTTCAATGAGCCATTATATTACGAATATCCATCCAAATTTAAGTTGAGTGTTTTTTTTTATTGAAGATACATAGTTTTATTTATCAACTTCAATAATTATTTGTATTTCTTTTTCAGATCGTGGTATCGATGCTAAGATGCGTGACTTCACTGAGTTCGAAAAAGGGCAAATTGTTGGAGCTCGAATTACAGGAGCTTCCGTCACCAGAACAGCTCAACTCCATGTTTTTTTGAGAGCTGCCATATTAAGGACCATGAGAGAATTCAAGAAACAAGGCAAATCCTCCAGCAGGAGGAGTAATTCCGGCAGGACTTCGAAGCTCACTGAAAGAGACCGACGAGTGTTGAAATGCACTGTGATGAAAAATCCCCGGACAACTGCCCTTAAAGTGACTGCAGAGTTGATTCAACATCTCACTAGCCCAGTTTCGACCAAAACTGTTTGCTTGGAAGAACCGCCATCAATAAACATCTGCTTTCTCATAAAAAATATCCAGAAAAGGCTGAACTTGTGTAGAGATCACAAGGGCTGGTCGAAAAACAGATGGAAGCAAGTAATATTCTCTCTCCAAGTCCAGTTTTTCTCTTTTCCCCACTGCAGGGCGAGTTTATGTGCGGAGGCAGCCCGGGGAAGCTTTTATTCCTGACGTCCTTCTTCCTACAGTGAAGCACGGAGGAGGGTTAGTGATGGTCTGGGCACTTGGAATTCTCTTGGTCCTATCGTTGCCCTGCATGGTAGGATCAACAGCAACGAATATTTGAATAGTTTGGAAGATCAAGTCGATCCCATGGTCCAGACATTTATTTCCTGATGGTGAGTGCTTTTTCCAAGATGACAATGCCCTAATACACACCGCTCATATATATATATATATATATATATATATATATATATATATATATATATATATATATATATATGGAGGGGCGGTATTCGTTCGCATGACGACTGTTTCAGGAAAAAATACAAGTGTTTTTATTTTATAAGTTATATTCTTGAAATTCGAGTTAGTTTGTCTTCATGTGACATGTTCTGTCGGTCTCACTCAATGAAACTGCCTGTGGCCTCGATGACAGACTTCAGGTGAATTTGGAACCGTCCACAGTCATTCGTTACTCTCTCCCGGTTTAGGCACCTGAAGGATCTAGTAACCCTCGCCATCAGCCCGTCATCTGTGTGGTAGCTGGATTTGTTTGTCTCTCATTCCACCGCGCCCCACACAAATAAGTCGAGGGAGTTGAAGTCCGGCGAGTTGGTCGGCCAAAGGACAGGGACTGTGTGATCGAAGAAATTCTCCAACAGCCAGGCCTGGGTCTTGCCGCTGGTGTTGCAGGGTGCACAGTCCTCCTGTCACACTTATTGACTCCTTGCAGCTACCCAGTCGACCCATGGCTTCGTCACATCGCTTAGAACATGGATGTAGCCGTATGTGATGAGCCTGTGGCCCTCAGGAAAGTGGGTGGCATGACTTAATCTTCACTACTGACGAAACCAAAGATCATGATTGTCAATAGAAATTTCTTCTGCGTGATTCTGGGTACGTCCTGGGCTCAACAGCGAGCCACCTGTTGTTCTGGAGGTTGATCTTCTTGTCTTGGCAGAAATTCTTCTCTTCGGAGAAGAACGACAGCATGTTTGGCTCAAACGAGGGTTTCAACTTGTCGACCAGCTTCATGGTGTGCTTGAGTCACGTTTCCTGCATCGCCTTGGGCAAAAATTGTCCCTTCCTCATCTTATATGAAAAGTATCGAATGTCCTTATGCTCCACCAGCCTGATGAGCTTTTTATCCACAAAAATATATTATACACATATTTAGATAAATCTATCTTTTGTAAAAATTCCAAGTGAATAGAATAAATATTCCGTAAGTTATGAGGAACTAAACAAACTATCTTCCAAATTGCAGCGGCCAAAAGTTAAGGGTCACTTTGAAAAAAATGAACTACAACCAAGGTATTTGTGTTTAGGAGACTGTCGATAGGCTAACAGTTACTTCTTCTGATCATTCATTATTGGAACTTTCAACTGTCGATACGGTGGCTTGTGAGAGACTACCGGTGGCCTGTGATAAAAAAACAAAGAATCGTGTGCCTTCACCAAGAGGGCAGGTCAAATTCTGTGATAGCAACTACCTGTAAGAAGGTTTAGAAGTGTCTTGCAACAAACTGTAGCTCATTTTGAGTCATCAGGATCTACAGATGCTAAACCCAAAACCGGTTGACCTCATAAGACGTTTGGAAGATTATTGGAGATCGGACGCGAAGGAGAAATCAAAAGAAGCAAGATGAACTCTGGGAATTATTGAAAAACGAATGGAACAATGTTACTCCATCATTTTGCAAGAAATTAATTCATTCCTGTGGTAATAGATGTAGATAGATCATTGTTAGTAAAGGTACGTTCACAAAATATTAAAAGTAATGGTTTCTTTTTTGTTCTTGTTTCATTTTACATTGTTTTTCTGAGTGACCCTTAACTTTTGGCCGCTGCAATTTGGAAGATAGTTTGTTTTTTCCTCATAACCTACGAAAGTTTTGATCTATTCACCTGGAACTTTCAGGAGATATAGATATTAGATATATCTAAATATGTGTATAATATATAAGTTGAACGTTTTGTTAAACTTCTATAATAAACATTTAAATACACTTGTTCTTACTGACCCTTATATTATGGCCGCTAGAGAGTACTCATATTCATTCCAAGACACAAATTCATTAAACTCAACCTAAAGAAGTATTCTGGTAGAATTTGAGTTCAAACATGTCCAGATACATTCCAGTTATAACTCGTTGAAATCTACACAATAATATGTCTGAAAATCGTAGCTCGCAATTTCAATTACTCCCCAATTTTCATGACTCAGTCCACGAGGTTAGATACGCTGATGTATTAGAATTAATTGCATGCACTTTGGTGGGGCAATTTTATTATGTACTCTAGGGTTTGATGCAATTTGTGATAAAAACTCGTATATTTTTATGATGTACTGTATATTGTACATATACAAATCTACCTGTACTATACAAACCTATGCAACCATTTGATACACAGACAAACAATGAAGATAATGACTGTTGGCAGCAAAGCTGAAGAACAATGAAGGAGGAAAGTAGACTGAACAAATATCATGGGAAATCTTAGGGCAGGAGGCCAAGAAAAAGACGGGTAAAGACAAGGACTGAAGTAAAAATCCGGACCAAGAACGGACAAAAGAAATGACACTAGACAGCTCATGAAACCCACCATAGGACAAACTGACATGACAGGACGCGTATACTATCCTGGAGGACAAGATGGATGGCAGTCTATCTCATTTTTCCTCCCGATCTGTTTGTCTATTTGTCTCCGCTATCTTTTTTGAAAGACATTTCGGAGAAAAGAAAAGGAAGTGGTATAAAAAACAAAGGAATTTTTAGAGGGAATAAATAGAAAGAATAATAATAATGAATGAGTGGACAGAGAGGAGGTACTATGAACTACCAGAACCGGTTTCGTACAAGAGAACCCTATTCGAAAGTACCAACTGGGTCCCCCTTGTGCAAATTTATTGACTTATATGATTTTGTAAACGTCGAGATTTATCTCGAAGGAATTTGCCACTATGGTGGTAAGGAGGCAACATAGAGAAAGAACTGACATGAAAATAGGAGCGGTAAAGTGAAATTAAGAATGATAAGAACAGGAAACCTCGTTGACACGATAGGGTCTAACCTCCCCCCCTCCCCGAAAAAGAACATAAGTGTGCTACATAATTGTTTAAGAACTCGTTAGTCACCTAGGTTAGTTTATTGCGTACCCCTTTACCTTCGTGGATAAGGTCACCCGACCGGATAATAAAATTCGCATAAAGATAAGAAGGACACTTGCATGCAGAACCAAGCGCAACAGGAACGGGTTCTCATTAGTGGTTATGGTAGGGAAGGTGAAGGAAGAGCACAAATGTTATTACTACAACTGTATTTCATCAGCAACCAGCCACCAGGTTACACGTGGCCCAAGGAACGGACACCGTTCCATGTCAAAAAGATGTGTATTAGAAACCCCTTTGGCAGGTTCCGGGACGAAAAAGTGGAGCATTGTGTGTGCGAAGAATGAATGAGTTCATAGAAACACCGATGTGGTGATTGGCTATATATGTGAAGTGTGTAGATAGTTTAGTCTGCGTGCATGACTCAGAGGTAAATTTCTGCTTCATTGGCGGCTGCCCCCTTCGAGTGCTGATTTATTCTGTGTCCACACTCGCCGAAATTGAACCCGGCACCCGAGCGTCACCAGCGCCTTATCCACTAGATTAGCGAGAGCTCTGATGATTCTTAAATACGAACTTAGAGCTACATCGGTTCGTATTTTACAAATTATACCGAATGGCGGTAACGTTGAGCCTTGAGCTTCCGCTCCACTTATTACTCCGCTGGTAACTCAAGCTTAGTGAGAGGTGGGTGCAACTTTCCACTCCTACAATCTGGAAAAGAAGAGGGACAAAGGGTTGACCCTTAAGGTTTAAAGTGTGTCTATACTTTATAATACTACTTTTTCTATTTGGGGGGCGGTAGTATTATTTTTATTTTTGTAGCACAATAATCTTCATCTTTTCATCTAAAACATTTCATTAAATTTCCTAATGTTAATTATTGCTGTCTTATACAAGTTTTCATTGTACTTGTAAATATATTTAGTTTTTTCATAATATTTTAAGTATTACTGATTTGTTTTGTAAGTATTATCAGTTGTTTTGGTTTTATATTTTGAAATCCTAAAGGTTATTTTTCTCGGTTAAAAAGCATTATTAGTTTATAAAGGTTTTAAGGAGACTCTGTGGTCCTATACTACTTGTTATTGTAATTCTCTCGTGTTTTTTCCCTCTAAGCGTATGACAACTTATGTTTACGCAAAAGCTGTTTTACACACCAAAAACCTATTTATAGCAAAACATGTTTACACCAAAAACATGTTTACACCGAAAACATATTTACACCAAAAACCTGTTTGCGCCCAAAACATTTTACGCAACAAATTTGTTTATATAATAGCCTTAGCACAAAATATTTACATCAAAACTTGTTTACAACAAAAACTAGTTTGCGGCAAAAATAATTTGTTTTCAACAAAAACTAGTTTGCGGCAAACAAACTTGTTTACGCAACAAACTTGTTTAGACAAAAATGAGTTCACACAAACTTGTTTACACCACAAAAAAAAACAACAACAGATAAGAGAAATTATCCTTATCATCAAGTATCATCTTCCTGAGTGCGTTCAGGAGCTCTTGAAGGTCTAGTGGAAAATAAGTTCGATTTCCCCGCCTGAGTACCGGGTTCGATTCCAAGCTAGACCAGACACACACACAAAAAGTCGGCGCTCGAAGGGGGCAACAGCCACTCAGGCGGTCTGATCCATGCGCTCAGACAGCGCTGACCAAGTACATAATCACACATAACTAATTAAAACATCGCTGTCTTTCCCCCCTCTTTTCATCGCACGTATTATACTTTGCTCATGGAGGAGCGTCATATCGTCTCTGTCCCAGTCCTATACTAGGTTGAGGCTACCTGGACATTATTCCTTCTAAACATTTTCATTTGACCATTTTTTGTCACCCCCTTCTTTACAACCTTCTGCTCAATTATTCTCTTAGCTGGCGGCAGCTAATTTTGTAGGCTAGTCGCCTACCAGCTTTCGTCGATTCATCGCTGGTCGAGGAGGTAGTGGGGAGGCTGGGTCGCCTCTCCCTCTTGCCTCCATTTTTCAAACATGCCTTCACCACCCCCTTTTATTCTTCTAAAGACTCCCCCATCTTCCTTTACGCCTTACAAACTCGATGCAGGAAATGCCCTCGTTGTTATTTGGTTTCGAATTCTAGGCAAAAATAGTGGACCCCCAGCCCCTCTTTGAGTCACGAAAGGTTCCTTGCTAGTCGTAGAGGGGGGAATGAAGACACAGTACTCTGGTTCTTCTCCTCAAATGTCATTCTAATTTTTATGCGAATTTCAGTATCCCGTCAAATGACCTCGTCTACGATTGAAGAGTGTTGTCGTGAAACTCGCCCTTTTATGATTATTCCTTTAATATTTCTTTCTTTTATATTTCTTCTTTTTATATTTTTCCTTTTATATTTCTCTTTTTTCTACCTTTCATAATTATTCTTTTTATATTTTGGGGGTGTAATTCCTCTTTTTGTGTTTTCCTTTTATATTTCATCCACTTATAATTCTTCTTTTTATATTTCTTACTTGTATAATTCTACGTTTTATAATCCTTCTTTTCATATTTCTGACATTTATAATTGTTTTTTTTATATGTATTTCTTGTGTATCTCTTCAGTTTATAATTCATCCTTTTAGATTTCATCATTTTATAATTATTTCTTCTATATATATTTTTCTTATTTCTTCATTATATTATTCTTCCGTTTATAATTCATTCTTCTAGAATGCTTCCTTTTGAAATTCTTTCTTTTTTAATTTTTGTTTTATATTTGTTCCCTTTATAATTCTTATTTAAAAAATTGCTTCATTTTATATTTATTTCTTTTATATATCTTCTTTTTATAATTCTACTATTTATATTTCTTCTATGTATAATTCTTTATTTTATATTTCCTTTTTATAGAATTTTCCCCCTTATATCTTCCTTGTATAATTCTTCGTTTTATATTTCTTTCATTTCTTTTCTTTCTGGTTTGAATTCTTCCTTTGATATTTCTTTATTTTATAATACTTTCTTTAATATTTCTTCCTTTTACATTTATTCTTTTTATATTTTATATTTTTATATGTATTAATTTTATATTTATTCTTTTATATTTTCCCTTGTATGATTCTTCCTTTTATAATTCTTCCTTTTCTTTTTCTTCTTTGCAGAATTTTTCCAATTATATTGCTTCTTTTTATAATTCTTCCTTTACATTTCTTTTCTGTATATTTCTTACATTCTTCTTCCTTCTAAATTTCTTAAATATTTCTTCCTTTTATATTTATTTATTTTATAATTCTTCTTATATTTTTTCCTTTTATATTTATTCTTCTAATAATTATTCCTTTTATATTTCTTCTTTTAATATTTCTTTCTTTTATAATTCTCCTTTTTAAATTTCTTCCTTTTATATTTCTTCCTTTTATACT
This sequence comes from Ceratothoa steindachneri, assembly GCA_963969495.1. Taxonomy (NCBI): domain Eukaryota; kingdom Metazoa; phylum Arthropoda; class Malacostraca; order Isopoda; family Cymothoidae; genus Ceratothoa; species Ceratothoa steindachneri. Next base: position 112,914,031 of record OZ018330.1, on the reverse strand, counting down.
TTTTCCTTGTCTAATTTTTCATTCTATAATTCTTCCTTGCTTAATTTTTCCTTTTATAATTCTTTTTATGTTACCTCATTTTATAATTCTTATATATTTCTTTCTTTTGTATTTATATCTTTTATAATTCCTTATTTTATATTTTTTCCTTTTATATCTCTTTCTTTTATAGTTCTTTATTTTATGATTCTTTCTTTGATATTACTTCCTTTTATATTTCTTAATTTTATAATTCTTTTTTTTATAATAGCCGTTTGGGTCTTTTGAATAACACGCACTTTTGATCTTGGACGACGCACAGAAATATTTTCTAGCAAGTTGACACTATTTGAAGAAGAATAGACGTTTATTGAAGATATGTAAACCAATTAGGACAGGAAATAATTTAAATCTTACTCTTTTTATGTGAAATAAATTACCTCTGGGTCTATAAATTGCATTACAAATGGTAAAATCTGTAAATAACTAACTTGGAGAAAAGTACAAATCGAGATTAGGTGATACAACCTTCAAATGAAACGGCAAATGCCGCACACATGAAAGAGGCATTAGTTAAACCTCACTTCGCTACTTGACGAGAGAAATCGAAGACTCATACAAGTGGGAGGAGGCACAGAGCTGACGGAAGAAATGAAGTATATCTTTGTTGCACTCAAGGCAATAGACATGGCGAACTTGTTGCGACAGTGCCCTTGGCAAACGATGAGCGAGTAAAATATTGGATGACAGGTATTATTTGTGCATTGTAAGACGGGAAAAAAATGTGTTAGCCTAATAAATGGGAAAAGGCGTCGAATGACGACAAGGAGATTAAAAAATCGTTCCATGAATGCACAATACATCATGATTGTTGGCGAAACAAGTGATCACCAGGAGTAAGTGAAGGACAACGGAGACGAAAATAACTGGCAAAAAGATTCCTTTAGGAGTAATTAACATATGTGCTCCCGTTGTCGTTGCTAGTCTTGTGATGTAAAGAAGCATTTCACGACAGTAAATTGACTGTTTGGAAATGCGTGTTTTCATATTCTCTAAATACGTGTAGTCCTCAAACTTCTTCCTTTTGTAGTACCTAAGTAGATTCTTTGAATAATAAATGAATGGCTTACAACTGCAGGAGTTGTCACGTTTCTCCCTACGGAGGAAAGGGTGAGGATGAACGAGAGCTAGGAATTGATATGTATTGAGGTTCAAATAGCGGTTTGAGAGGGTGAAGTGCATCGGTACGTGGAATATTGCACGATTAACAACTTGTAATTTGTTTTTTCCTCGATTGATCAGCGCGAACAATAGGCTGTATTTTTACATTTAAGTTATATTTTTTTCTTAAATAGCAACAAATAGAGAGATCTTACAGAAAATGGTGAAGTTATTTGAAGTAAAAATACATGGAAGGTAGAAAAGTCTTTTGAAAAGAAGTATTGTGTTTGCGATTCAGATTCTGGACGGGAATCAAACGAAAATCGAGGAAACGCAGTTAGTTAGCGACCACTTATTCATAGAGAAAGACAAGCATAGTGAAGATAAAGGAGAAATAACAACCGTGAAAGTAGATCAGAAATGGAAAGGATGGAATCCCTCAATTTCCTACACATACGTTCTGAACAAAGAAGCGTTGATAATGAAAACTACAAACATAAAACCTCACAACGATTTATATATATTAAGCCGTTGATGTAATCTACTGGAATAAATCAAATTTGCATAACTCTCCATGATTTATTATGTTTTCATAATTCCTTGATGCAATCCTAATAATTAATCCACGAAATGTGATTCAATTAAGAGATATCTTAACAGCCAACCTTTAACGAACACTTAGCGATCTTCGCTTAGGTTTACCTCCATTGAAAAAAATAACAAACATCTGTTTAGACCGAAAGGGGAATGATTTTCTTCTTTATTCCCAAGTATTGTAAGGATCAAAATTGCATGAAGGTTCGGCGATCGAGGGCGTAAACGAAGGTAGCCGTGTCTACCTGGGGTAAGCACGTGCGGTCAGGACTATTCTCAACACCTTAGACCACCGGCGGAACTTGCGTTTCAGATGAGTTTTGTGGATGCAGAAGAGTTCCAGAGGAGTTTTAAGGACCACATAATTTCACCAGAGCTCCAGAATAGTTTTAAGGCTCACAGAAGTTCACTAGAATTCAGAGGAGTTTTAGAGGATCTTATAGACCATGGTATTTCAAGAGTTCAGAGAAAGCTTCAAGATTATAAAGGAAATTGTAATGGGATTTTTGAATTGTTTTTACTTTGAATCTGATGTCCACCATTAAAATTTTAGTTTTACTAAACTTATTGATAGCCTTAGTAGTTTCGTGATATCTTAATTCAGGAATAATGGTAAAACATTTCATAACTATTATGGACATCTCCGCATGATAAACACTTGTTTAGTTCGACTGTCACTAACCATCTCACCTGCCACTCCTCCGATTGGTCCAACCTCCCTATACTCCGCCCCTGATGGCCACTTCCGCCAAATTCTGAGCTCTGATTGGCCAATTCAACATTTAGGGGTCCTCATGGAAGCTATTTCACCGTGCTTCAGGATTCTATATAGTCTTGGTGTCCTATTTGCACCCGCTAGTTTAAGCTCAGCTTCCTCACGACCTTGTGTGTCTTGTTCTGGAGTAACTATGGCGTGTTTAGAAGAAGCGAGAAGATTTTCCCATCGGCCGTTGAAAAAACGACCATTGAGCTTCCTCGTAGAAAATGTGACAAGTGACGGTAGGTTGAACCTTGCAATTCATGATGTGCCCCTTCGATGTAAACTTGTAAACAAATGGGTAGTTAAGTGAAGATAAAGATAACTCTGAAAGGTATAAGGGCATGGTGGATTAAAGGAACGAATCAGCTTTGAAAGTGAATTCTTTTGTACCTTATTTCTTTCTTCAAGTGTCATATTTTTACTCTTATTCCGATAGTTCTTGATGGCAAATGGACATAATTAAGCTCTTCTCCTTCGATTTTATCTGACTGGTAGAAAGGTGATAGATACTTGATCTCCCTTGTTACGGTTGTGATCTCACCTTAAAATTCCCGAATGTTTCTCGGCTTTCCCCACTAAGTGCCTCCAGCCTCCGTTGATTCTTATTACCATGTGGTTAAGTTAAAAAGCTTCTTAGAACAAAGCGTTATCAGGGTGTGAGTTTAGTGCATATCTTTAGAGGGTTGAAGAATCACGTCGAGTAATCGGGGGTTAAGTTATACAATTAGGGCGATAGCAAACCTCCTCAACCGTATGGATAGGAGCCAAAGGAAGGCTAGAAAACCCCTTGGAATGAATTATTACAGCCGTGAACTTCAACCTCATTTAAGATCTTAGATATCCACACCAGGCCAAGTGGGGCAACTTTGATACAGAATTGGGCAACCCTGAGACATTTACGCAACATCCCCGCCTCTATCTTTTTAATTATTCTCCCCTTTTTTTGACACGAACTATAGCTCTTTCACGCATTTTTACTTCTACATAACCTCATTACAAAGCTTCCACATCTCACTGGTGAAGAATTTTTCCAAGATGTTTGCCCTTTTTAATAGATAAAAAAGCTCCTAACCTGGATTTGTGTATGGGATTTGAAATTCATTTGGGCATTTTAAGGTGAAGTTGATTCCAGACCTTCTCATTCGTATATAGAGATCGTAGAACGCCATAGTACGAACTCACCCTTAGAACATCCTTGTATTGATTTCTGGTGCAATGAATAACTAGATTGTGTATCTTGGATAGTTATTAGAACTCATATTATCCTCTTACTCAGACAGTTTTTTTATCACTTTGTCCCACAGCGATCGAGTGTCGTCAGTTTTTTTAGATTTTTTTCTAATAATTTTATTCTGTCTTTCTATTACAAAAGTAGTTTTCTCGAGTAATTTTACTTTTCATAGATTATTTTCTATTTTTAAGTTAAGACAAAATTATAAGTCCGTAAAAGTGCTAATTTAGTGTTTTGAAAACATAGCAAGGGGATGTGTCAAATTTTAGATTATTGATTAAATGTATTTAAAATTACTAAGGAATTTTTTGACAGTTTTTCTGATTTCAAAAGTTGCTCCAATATTTGAAAGGTAAAAAAAAAAAAAAAAGTTAAATCCTTTATTTTCTTTAGGGTGGGGTTGGGGGTCTGACTTTTCCAAATATTAGAAATTATATTTTATTTGGGGTTTTTAAGTTTTAAATATATAAATTTATGTTCTGGTTATTTTTTTAGTTATTATTTATTTTTTATTATTTTCATGCAGATGAACTTCAGCCTCAGGACCTACGAGTCAAACGGCGTAGGGAAGGGGATGTGATTCCTTCAGTCTGTGCCTCAGAACCTCGTCTACCTACCTCAGAACCCTCTCTACCCATCTTGCAAGTCATTCACTCTGAATCAAGTTTACTTTCTCACCAAGTTCCTATTTCAGCATCAACTTTATCCACCTCGAAAGCTCCCCACCAAGCATTCCCTCATTCAACCTCGATTTCAACATTTCCTGAAAATGGGTCCCCACATATCACGAAGTACTCTATTCCGCCATCTTTGGGGTTGGATATAGTTCCAAAGCCTCTGGAGACCAATTTTACTCCATTGGCCGATTTCTACCTCCAGCTTTTCCACCGAAATTCGGTTTGCCATCAGGAGCAGGGTCATGGAATCGCCCCCCTGCCCTGGCCCATCCTGCCCTCACTAACTCCCGTTCACTCAACATCCGCTCGGAGTTGGCTTTCTCCGAACCAGGTGGGGCCCTGCTCAGTTATCTCTTCTCCCCCGGGTCCTTTCTCCCCACCCACTGAGTCGCGGTTGTCCTCACCGAGGTCGACCTCATCAGAAGACTCCGGTCTTGGTACTGAATTCGTGAGTGAAGACGAAGAACTTATGTCCAAAGAGAGTCAACAGTCCCTGGCAGCGCCAGCGAGGCACTACTGCGACTCCTGCGGGAAGTCCTATTCGACGCAGTCGGGGCTGCGCAAACACAGTGAGCTCCACTGCGCCTCCCTCGGCTCGCGCGCGTTTGCGTGCAAGCACTGCGCTAAGGCGTACACGAGCCTAGGTGCACTCAAAATGCACATCCGCACGCACACACTGCCTTGCAAGTGCCACGTGTGTGGCAAGGCTTTCTCCCGCCCGTGGCTCCTTCAGGGCCATATCCGAACCCACACAGGCGAGAAACCGTTTGAGTGCCACCAGTGCCAACGCTCGTTCGCCGACAGGAGCAACCTCCGCGCCCACCTGCAGACCCACGAGCGCGTCAAAAAGTACGCCTGCCAAACCTGCAACAAGACCTTCTCCCGAATGTCTCTCCTCAACAAACATTCCGAAAACGCCTGTCCCGGTCTCCTAGCAACGAAATAATTTAAGGGGGAACGAAACTGTTTACCACAATAATTTTAAATATATTTTTATTTATGAAAAAAATTTAAATTTTAAAAATTGTTTCAAAATATGTGTGGTGAGCAAATTTAATTGTTACTTTAAACCCCTAGGTTATTAAATGTTATCATTATGTCCATTAAAACAACCCAAATTATATTTATAACTTTAAAGTTATTCTAAGCTTTTGTTTTATCTCCGATATACAAAACAAAATATGAATTTTAATTTTTATGTAAAACTCTACTTTTAAAAATACTTAAAATTATTATTCAAACAGTATACTTTTACTTTATTTCTCTAAGTTCTACTTTTGTTTAAACAAAACCCCCAACACTAAATATTTATGATTTAGTAATCATTTATTTTATGTATTTTTAATAGCTGAAAATTTTTAATTTCTAGTCAATTTTTAATTACTTTAAGATGTTACCATGGTGACCATTGGTTTCCGAATGACCAAAATGTAATTATGATGATATGAAAGCTCAATCATAGAATATATTATTTTTTATATTTTTGTATATTAAATATTTATAAAAGATAACATTTGTTTAATTCCTGAAACAAAAAAAATGGGCTGGAAGGGAGCATGAAAGATCTAATAGGACCAATTGAGTTTTAACCCCCAAAGTAAGATACGAGCAGAGGAAAAATAAAAGATTCGGATCTTATCCGTAGACCTGGACCGAGAATGACAAGGGATGATGTAACCCTCAAACTCATCCCCTAAAGAAGCGAACCCCCCCCCCCCAAAGAAAAACAAAACAAAACAAAAACGTAAGGGCTTAAAAGTCAGCATTTAAAAGTGTTAAATACCAAGTGTTATGGTATTCACAGTCGAATACCACACTCGACCTACCTCCCAAATCTCCAATTTCAAATTTTGCGGGAAATTTTGATGTGTGGAAAAACACAACTCTATTTATTCCATCCGTTCTGAAAATTCTTCCCCACCTCTCTCTACCCTTTTGATTCTTTTGTTTTTATTTATTTTGCCTATAGTTTTGTGTTATTTTATTGGGTTTTTTTAATATAGCCTATTATTTGGCGGTAAGAAAAATACGACGACCAATGCCCTTGTTGGGGGGCGCCAGATGGGTGCTAATTAAAAAATATCTACCCAATCAGGTGGCGGAAAACTCTACGGGAGAAAGAGTGAACATTTCAATGTGAATCCCTGTGAGGCGAAAAACATAAAAAGGGCTCGTAAAGAGAGTGGAACATGTGAAGATGTGTTAAAAGTTTCATAGTCTGGATAAAAAAAGGGCATGAGTTGGTGGAGAGGGAGTTGAATTAACTTGAACTTGCTCTAGAACTTCAACGAAGTCATGTCTTTAACTGGTGGACTTCATTGCCAATGGAAAATTCTGCACAGAAAGATGATCAATAAATTTTAGAAGGTTTAACACCACCTTTTACTCTTTCCTGAGTCTAATCAGGGGCGGGAAAAATAATTCTAGATTTAAAAGAGGTACAAAAGATGATCCGAGTGTGAGAGAGAGAGAGAGCACCAGTTTCTCTTGAAGTATTGAGTTTGGGATGGCGAGCTCCTCCTCCAGGTTTCAGGTGTAGGAGGGAGTATTGCTCCTGCTACACAATACCCTCCATTGCGGGCGTGGGATAGCATATGCATTATTTATAAACAACGATTAGATGAGAGGTCGCTCGAGGACATGATTAAATAGGGGCATGAATAATGTGTTCATAGTAACTACCAAACAAATGAAATAGGAATTTAAAGACTAACCATTATTAACACCACAAAATTGTTTGGTTTATTATCGTCGTTAATTTTGTATTATTTATTCATTATTCATGCTAGTACTTTACACATTACGTTTATACAATTTATGCGCAATGAATGTATTCAGGTGCATTTAACGAAAGAAAAGGTTTTTGTGCTACAAAGTGACGGCAAAATGAATGAAGAAAGTTTTAGGTGTTACAAAGTGACGTCAAAATGAACGTAAGACGTTTTTGTACTACAAAGTGACGACAAAATAAAGGCAAGAAGAAGGTTTGTGTGCTACAAAGTGACGTCCAAATTTATGAAAAAAGGTTTTGTACTACAACGTAACGATTAAGTGAACGAAAAATGGTTTGAGGGGCGATAGTGACGTCAAAATGAAAGAAAAAAAGTTTTTGTACCAGAAAGTGACGACAAAATGAACGAAAGAATAAGTTTTTGTTCTACAAATTGACTCTAAATTGAACGAAAAAAAGAGGTTTTGTGCTACAAAGTGACGTCAAAATGAACGAAAGAAAAGGGGGCTTGTGCTACAAAGTGACGTTAAAATGAAGGGAAGCAAAAGTTTTGGGGGGCACATAGTGACGACAAAATGAACGAAAAAGTTTTTGTGTTACAAAGTGACGTCGATATGAACGAAAAAACTTTTTGTACTAAATGTGACGACAAAATGAACAAAAGAAAAAGTTTGTGTGCTACAAAGTGACGTCAAAATCAACGAAAGAAAAAGTTTCAGTGCTACAAAATGACGTCAAAATGAATAAATAAAGGGGGCTTTGTAGTACAAAGTGACAATAAAATAAACGAGAGAAAAGGTTTTTGTGCTAAAAGTGATTACACAAATTAACTTGAAAGGTTTTGTACTACAAAGTGACTTCAAAATGAATGAAAAAAAGTTTTTTACTACAAATTCACGTCATAAGGAACGAAAGAAAAAGGTTTTTGTGCAACAAAGTAACGCCAAAGTAAACGAAAGCAAAAGGTTTTATTCTACACAGTGCCATCATAATGAACGAAAGAAAAGTGTTTTTGTAGAACAAAGTGATAATAAAAAGAACGAAAAGGGTTTTAAGGATACAAAGTGATGTCAAAATAAATAGAAAAAGTTCTTTGTGTTACAAAGTAATGTGAAAATGAACGAAAAAGTTTTTGTACTACAAAGTGAAGACATAATGAACAAGAGAAAAAAGTTTTTGTGCTACAAAGTGACGTCAAAATGAAGCATAGAAAATGTTTTAGGTGATAGAAAGTGACGTTAAAATGAAGGAAAAAGGCGGTTTGTACAACAAATGACGACAAAATGAACGAAAAACGAAGGTTTGGGGGCCCTAAAGTGACGTTAAAATGAACGAGAAAAAGGTTTTTTACTACAAACTGACGAGAAAATGAACGAAAGAAAAAGGTTTTTGTGCTACAAATTGAATTCAAAATGAACCAAAGAAAAAGGTTTTGTGCCACAATGTGACGTCAAAATGAACAAAAGAAAAAGGGTTTTCTGCTACAAATTGACATCGAAATGAATCAACTAATGGTTTTTTACTAAAAGGTGACGACAAAATGAATGAAAGAAAATGGTTTGGGGCCACATAGTGACGTCAAAATAAAGAAAAAAGTTTTTTGTGTCACAAAGTGACGTTAAAATGAACGAAAGATAAAGGTATTTTTTGCTACAATGTGATGTCAAAATGAATAAACAAAAAAGGGTTTTTGTACAACCAAGTATCGACAAAATGAACAAAAGGAAAAGGGTTTTCTGCAACAAATTGACGTCGAAATAAATCAAATAATGTTTTTTGTACTAAAAGGTGACGACAAAATGAACGAAGAAAATGGTTTAAGGCTACATAGTGACGTCAAAAAGTTTGTGTGCTACAAAGTTACGTCAAAATCAACGGAAGAAAAAGTTTTTGTGCTACAAAGTGACGTCATATGAATGAAAAGAGGGTTTTGTACTACAAACTGACGACAAAATGAACGAAAGATAAATGTTTTTTGTGCTACAAGTAAACGTCACAAAGGAACGAAAGAAGAAGGTTTTGTGCTACAAAGTGACGTCAAAATTAACCAATGAAAAAGGCTTTTGTGCTACAAAGTGACATTAAAATGAACGAGAAAGGATTTTTGAGCTACATAGTGAAGTCAAAACGAACGAAAGAAAAAGGTTGGGAGAAACAAAGTTACGTCAAAATGAACTAAAAAATTTTTTTGTGTTACAAAGTGACGTCAAAATGAACGAAAAGAAGATTTTGTACTAGGAAGTGACAAGAAAATCGACAAAGAATAAGATTCTTGTGCTACAAAGGGACGTCAAAATAAATGAAAAAAAATTTTTTTTACTACAAAGTGACGACACAATGAACGAAAGAAAAAGGTTTGGGGCACACAAAGGTTTTTGTGCTACAAAGTGACGTCAAAATGAATGAAAAAAAGAGCTTTGTACTACAAAGTGACGAAAAAATGAACGAAAGAAAAATGTTAGGGTGCTACAAAGTCACGTCAAAATGAACGGAAGATAAAGGTTTTTTTGCAACAATGTTATGTCAAAATGAATGAACAAAAAAGGGTTTAGTACAACGGAGTATCGAAAAAATGAACGAAAGAAAAGGTTTTCATGCTACAATTTACGTCACAAATGAACGAATGAAAAAGGGTTTGTGCTACAAAGTGACATCAAAATGAACGAAATAAAATGATTTTTGGCACAGTGACGTCAAAATTAGCGCAAGAAAGGGGTTTTAGTGCTACAAAATGGCGTCAAAATTAAATAAATATAAAGGTCACAAAGTGACGTCAAAATTAACAAAAAAAACAGGTTTTTGTGCTACAGAGTGACGTCATAATGAACTCTCAAAAGTGAGATGAAACCGACTCCATTCGAAGTAAACACACAAAACTCAACTTCATTAAGTAACGACGCACTTCTACAGACTCACGCCTATGGCCACTAATTTCCTTTGTGCATCTAAATAAGAAATTAGGACACCCACCCAAGTGACAGAAATGGTCATTTAGTACATTCTTCCGGTGCGAAAATCAAACCTTGAAAAACAAATACATAGTTGTTAATTCATAAATACGAAGTCCAAGCCAGACATAAGAACGGAAAGAAAAACCACGAGTTCAGAAATGTAAGATGTGATAAAAGAAAGCGAACATCTCTGGGTGTATTTTCACCTTCCCTCGACTGTGAGTAATACCACCACGACCACACATGTTTATGCATATAACCACCGAAACCTGCGTTCCCTCACCTGATCATGCCCATATGGCCTCGACTACTTGGCAGGTAGGAAATTTTAACCAACTACATAAAAATGAAATGGAGTATCCGTTTATGACTGCCTTTATGGGTGAAATACATGGATTTCGTATAATTGGAGGAATTAAAGCAAGAGACATAAATTCATTAAGAAAAACATACGCCCATATGTGAACACATGCAACAGATGAATAGATAGCCATGCGAGAGAAGAAAAAACAAGAAGTATATAGATATAGAGGAAGTATGTCAAATAATGTGTAAGAGACTAGAGAGGTAATGAAAGCCTACCTCTTTATAGGTACAAGAGAATGGATTCCACCGGCACACATCTGTCAGGCAGACATCTTCATATGGCGGCGAGCTGCGCTCTGCTTCGATTCGTGTTACAAAACCAATCTCTTCGCCAAACGCAAGTCATCCTTCGTCCGAGATAAAAACAAGCGCCTATTTGACCACGCGCCCGCAACGAACAAAAACTTTCGATAGGCCTCTCTTTAAGCGCCTATTTGACCACGCGCCGGCAACGAACAAAAACTTTCGATAGGCTTCTTTTTAAGCCTTTTTTATAAATGATCCTTCGCTCGATAGGGCAAGTTATGTGCCCCCACCAGGCCAGTCTTACGCGCGTACCTCTAAATGCCCATGTTACGTTTTATCCATGATCGTAGGAGGAGATCGCTGGCGTATGAGAATACTGATGATAAAGGTCGAAACATCCTCAGAACGAATTAAGAAAAACCCGGAACAAAAGTTCGTACTTTTGATTCCATGTGCCTCGTTGTGCGAACTTTGGCCTCGATGCTTATAAGGTAAACTCTTTTGGGTTGACCTGGGTCTCTATTTCTATTATCTAAGAGTTTTTCACTTTTCTGTATTTTCTATTTTTCCTTAGCCGAGAGACGGTGAAAGTTTCCACTCACATCGATTAAGTGTAAGTCAATAGGAAACTGTGTGAGCACATAAAGGATGAATGTCCAAATTATTAAAAAAAAATTAGGTTTGAACACATTCACACTAAACACACTCTTTTGACATAATACACTGATTAACCAGAGATGAAAATGCTAAATTATACTGTGAAATGTAAAAATTAGAATTATTTATTAATTATTTTTTTCTGTTAAAATTCCAGTTTTTCGTATTAAATTCAGTTGTTTTTTTTTTGAGGAAGCTAAGAGCATCACCGCCTCATTCAAATCGTTGAGGACATACAAAGATTTGTGGATTTGGCTTTATCATCATAGACCCCCTTTTTTGCTCTACTTTGATTTATTTATTCTTTTATCCCCCTGGCCCCTCTGCGTAGCTACCATTCCTCCTCAAAACGCTCAGATTACCCCCGTTTTCAGTTTCCCCTCTCCTCAAGTGGGATTTCTCGACACCTATAATCTTAAGTTGGGTTTTTTTTTATAATTTGTCCTTCTGTTTTTTTTTTTTTTTTACTTCTGGTGGACTAGATTTAATGGCCTCATTTTCTAAGGCTTCCTTTTTAATAAAATTTAAAACGAAAATCAACGGGAGCATCTTCCACACAAAGCTTGCGAAGAAAATGCGGAAGATAAAGTGAAAATGAGTGGAACAAAATATAACTACAGATACTCAGGGATCAATGGGACTGTGAGCTCACGCATTCTTATAGATGTCATCTGCAGCATGCTGGCTCATGCTACACAGAAGAACCATTTTGAGCGGTGCTCACTGGAGCGAGAAGGGGTAACATCCCCCAGGTTTCAGTTTTAGCGAGGGCTTGACCCCTGCCATAACATTCACACGCTTGCGGGGCTTCTTTCTTTCTCGCCTTTAATGTTCTTTGTCCTTTTTCCATACTTCGTCCCTTCCTTGATTCGTCGCTCTTTCTTTATTTATTTATTTATTATTTTGTCCTGCGTTGGTTCTCTCTTATTCCTATCATAGTAGACTCACTTTCGCATAGTTTTTGAAGACCCATATCATGGGTAAATTCAATCCAGCCAACTTCACGAAAAGCAAGCTGTACTGCTTTGTATTCACACTGTGAGCTCAAATGCTAACATCCCAGAGTGTTTGATTGTCAATCCTTTAATTTTCACTGTAAATGAAATAGAAGAAATAAGAGAAGTTAAAATTAGAAACAAAGAATTTATTTTTCTGCAGGAATTTACCAACACTATGGTTTCGTCAGCAGAGCCAAATCAATTTGTTAAGGGATCAAGGGAATCGGGGAGAAGCCCTGAATTAAATGGATTCTTAAAAACAATTTGCTTAAGCATGTTAAATTTTAAAAGAAAATAATTTTTTCGATAATAGGATCTCTAATAATCTGAAGTTTTTGTTTTTAATATTATTAACATATTTTAAGTAATCAGGGCTTGGCAGAGGAACATTATTTCTTTATATGACATTATCTGTCTTCTTAGGACACCATTTCAACGGAATCCTTACTATTATTTCGAAGTCTGATAAGGATAAGTGTTGCCTGTCGAAGTTATTAGTCTTTTGTGTTTAATTATTATGGATTTTGTAGTTTCCTATTCCTTTGCTACCTTCAAACTTTCCAAAATTTTGCTAATTTAATTTCATGGCTCGTCTTTGGCCAAAATACCATAAAAAACATTTATTCTGTTGTTACTGGATTAATTTCACACAATTTTGCCATCTCAAAGATCTTAGTTAGTTATGATGTATCTTTGTTCTTGATTAAACTTCCTGTCAATGAAATAATTGCCATTATTCTGACTTAAGTTATAACAAAAGTGACTCCTTTTCCAATTCCACGTCATAATTTCAAAACTATAAAAAATGGTTCACTTTTTAGTAGAGAAGCAAGAGATAAACAAAATTGATTCTTTGATGCAAAGGTGTCTATAATAGGTCGCAAGGAATCCATTGTTCTAATTTTGAAACCTTGCCTATCTCTCTTAAATGAGATGATTCCATTTTTTCAGACAATTTTTTTTTAAGTTACAATCGGATTTTATTCTACGATTATTTAAAAAAAAATCTGTAGCAAATTCCATTGCTCGTCCTAAACGGGGTTTATCTTTGAGAATGACGTTTCCCGAGCGAAAATTATGAAAGAAACTTTGGCACTCACATTAATTGCTTTTTCATCGTATACTTGACACAAAAATTTTGCTGTTAACTTAGTATTGGGGCCTTTTTGAAACTCCCAAAGCATACCGTTGCCAATGTGCTCCTTTGACATGTCATATTATTCACTATTTAACAATAAGACATTAAATAAACAATAATAATACAAAATTAATAGGACAAAAAAGGACAATTAATATTGGTCAAATGTAAGCTTTGGTTTTGGCTAAGGCATACATTTACATAGGCTTTGAGTTTAATAGACTAGGCTAGAATATAAGCAAACCTGCTTTCGATTATTTATATCGATGGATTAATGATAAACATGAAAAAATGCTATATTACTTATAAAATGACCTAATAGAATTTATTTTTAATGATAATTAAAAATCAATCTCTATTCCACTAATATTACCAAAAGATTAGCGGAGTAAGGATAGGATCACCAATAGAAGCTAATATTTTCATGATTAATTCGAAAAAATAACTATGAAGCAATGTCGTTTAGATTTTAAACCCATATTTTGCTGTAGATATGTAGATAATTATTTTTCAATTTTGATAATTTGGATCCATCCAACCAATTTTTCAATTCTATAAATTCGTTCTATTTAAACATTAAATATACTTTTGAATTAAAGAGTAACAAAACTTCCTTTTCTTAGATGACATTATAGAAGCCTACCTTTAGAGGTCTGGAATCAATTTCTTGCAGTCATTGTAACATGTAATACAAGCTCGGCGCATTAAATTTCCTATTTGTATCTTTTGATGAATAAAGAATTCCAAACTATAAAGTCCTATTTAAAAAAAATAATTATTTCTTTTGTTTTGTTGCTAAATTAAAATAAACAATTTCTCGAACATAATTTACTCTCCACATTTTCTTCAATATAATGTTCCTTAAATCAATTTTTTCTTAGTACCTGAGATGGAACCCTTCACTAAATTATTTACTTGAAACCACAACTTACTCAAAAAATACACTTTTCACACTAACTTCAACGTCATCTTTTCATAGGCAGTTTCTTTATCTCAAAAGAAAAACTTCCCCTAGAGATGAGCATCCGCATTGCTTAGGATTTTACATGACCTTATTGCCTGGAAGGAACCTATAGGTTGTTTCTAAATATTTCGTATAATTTGAGATAGAAATATCCCAGAAACTATATTGTCTATGGAAATGAAACTGAACATTTGTTAATGTTGAACAATATAAGATTTATTCAACAAAATTTAAATCAGAAATTCCAACGTTTGTGAATCCAATCAATGAATTCACAATTTTTTAAAATGCGAGCCGCCTAAACCACGGTAAACCTTAACGTGGTACTCCAGTTCCTCTCAAACATGTTTTAGCATTTCATATGTAACCGTCTCTAGTGCGGCAGTAATTCTTTTCTTCAGTTCCTCTAGGTTTGCAAGAAGAGAGGGTCAAAAGACCAGTCCCTTGACACAGCCGCATGGAAAAAATTGTAAGATGTCAGGTCAGTTAAACGTGGATGCCATTTCAACAGCACAGTGTCTTCAACGGCTGCTCACCCGATCCATCTATCTGTCATATTTTTATTGAGATAATCCCGCACAGTTATTTTGCACAGAGGTGGAGTTCAGTCCTGTTGAAAAATGAAGTCTTCCTCTTTATTTGTAATCAGCTCATCTAGTATTAAGTTTTAAACCATTTGCAGATAAACATTACCAGTCACATTTTCTCAAAGAAAAACGGGACATATAGATTATTCTTGGAGATGGCGCAGAACACATTCGCTTTTGATATGTTCCATTCCTGTTAAACCTTGGAATTTGCTTCACCCCAAATGGGAACATTATGCTTGTTGACTTTGCCATTCGTATGAAATGTGACATCATCATTGATAACAAGACGTTCATCGAACTCATCCGCTTCAAGTTTCTTTTGCATATTAATACAGAATTGTTTGCGCTTTCGCTTGTCATCTCTATTTAAGGCCTGATCGAGCGCCAGCTTGTAGGGATTCATTCACAACCGTTTTCTCAGCACAAGCAAAATTAATCTTGGTTTCCAGGCCTGTTCTTCGTATGGATTTCTTAGGGATTTACAAGAGTTTTTCGCAAGCCCGCTCGACACTCTTCATATGTTGATGGTCATCCAGATCCTTTTGCCCTGCACAGACTGCCTTCCTCTTTGAACCTTTTGTGCCATGTCCAGATCTGAATTACGGTTGGTGCAGTTTTAGAGAAATCTCTCAGAAATGCACGTTGCACAATCTTATACGACTCTAAAAACTTTTATTTCTAAGTGAATGTCATTTTTATACCTGAAAAGATAAAAAATAGACATAAACTGCTGACGTGTTTTTTAGACATGCTGTTAAAATTTGAGTTCAATTGGAACAAAAGTGGCAGTTATTAGATTGCGAAATGTTATAAGATTTTATGAACACTCTGTATATTAAGAGTTCGCTTGAATCATTGAAAGAGAAGTTTAGTTCTCATTTGGGAATCAGCCACAGCACGGGAAGAACTCTATCTAGGAAGGAGGCTTCTGTTATTACACATCATACAATATAATGCAAGTAATTTGCAAGCAATTATGATCTTTAAAACCGAAGAATCTTTGAATCTATACTCATAAAGACCAAATATACTACACTTAACCTTTGTAATACGGTTGTTTTCCTTCTTATGTCCTAATTATAACTAGCCTGTCAAAAAAAAACTAATTGATCTTAGTAAGCAACCAACCAACCAACCAAAAACTCTATAACTTTCTTCAAGGCTTTTCCGTTATAAGTTATTCTTCTGTGATTGAAATCCACATTTTTTTTCTCCTTGAATACTTTCATAATATCGCTCATTTCAAAAGTGTTTGTTAATGTATAATTTTAGCTTTTATTTTTTTTATTTCCCCTTCATTAATTTTTAATATGATTGCTTTTTTAATATTTCTCGTTGTATTAAATCTTATTTTAAATACATCATTTTAGCCTTAGATTATCTTTTGCACTCCCTCTTCCACTTCCCTTCACCTTCCCATGAAAAGATTATTCAATAATCATTTGTTTCAAACATTCTATGATTTTTCTAGTAAATTTAAGGTCCATAAAAATTTAATCGCACCTCCTTTTATTTATTGTTTTATAAATGAATATTCTATTACTCTCTTCGATTTTAGGATCTCAAGATGGGTGATACGCCCGAAACGTTGTTACTCCCACCTAATAAATCACATAAAACTGCGCGTCTTCTGTGTCTTTGCCTTTGTCGTAAAATTGAGGAATGGACTCGTAAGGTAGAGGGCAACTATGAGGAGAGTTGAGAAACTACAGGAGACTTTTCTAGTAGATTAAGGAAACCTTACTATTACTCTTACTTAACCGCATTGAGTTGAACCAATTGTTCAATTATAAAAAAAACGATGGGTGAAAAACGGCAGAAACATTCGCATTCTCGTTTTCTGTTAAAGTAAACGTTATCTCTTTCAAAAGGGTTCTTGAAATTTCTAATTTTAGACAAATGGATGTTGCCCAGTCGTATGGATGGTGCTCCTGAAGAGGGTTTAGGAACTCCAGGAAACTTTTCTAGTGGATTAAGGAATTCTAACTATTCCCCTTAGCTACCCGTATATATATATATATATATATATATATATATATATATATATATATATATATATATATATATATATGTATATATATATATATATATATATATATATACCAGTAAAGACTGCAATTAATATTGAGGAGAAATCTCAGGCCCACTAGAAACGGATGCAACATCATTTAATTTTTCACACAACGTTTCGAAAACTACAAGTTTTCATCTTCAGACTAAATTACAAGATTACTAAAATTAATATATAAAAAAAAATATGAACAGGCAGTAGTCAAAAAGTCATTGAATTACTTTGAAAATGAATAATTATAAAATACTAATAACTATACATATATTAATGTAAAACTATAAGAATAATACACAAATGTTTGTTTTGGTTAATTGAAAAAAGAGAATAAGTTTTGAATTTGTTTAAAATACAAGATAGAAACAAGCAGTGGTCAGAATTGCTTTGAAAATGACTAAAAAAAACTAGTTAAGTTAAAATCTTTAAGCAGAGTAAACGACTGGTTTTTTTTTTAAATTGACCTAAATTAATAAGTTTAAAATTTGTTTAGAAAATTTAGAAATGAATTAATTAAAAACTGTGTGAGCAAACAACATTTAACCGAATAAAGGTATCTTTAAAACATAAAAAAAGTTGTACTGGTGGTGCCTCTTACATTGGCAACACTGTTAGGTCTATTGAGAATTAGTTGGCGCATAGGCAAAATATTGAGTTGAAAGGATAAGTTTTCTATTAGGGAACACGCCGTTATTTATATTGACAATTTTAAAGTACTAGTCTCTAATAACAACATTCAATGCCAAAGAAACCTTAAAACATTATATATCAAACACTACAAACCTACTCTCAATTAAGATTTAGTGCAGTATAATTATTAATTAATTTAATTTTAATTACGGTTGGTTAGTTGGTTGTGTTACTCCTTTTGCCTGTGTCTCAAGAATCACTTTTTCAAACCTGAAACGTATAAATCTAAATCTGGATCCTCTTAAATAAGTATGTACTAAAAGCATCCTTTTTTTTAATATTCTAATAATACTTCTATTCGGTTAAATGTTTTTTGCTCTTACAGTTTTAAATAATTATTTTTTTAAATGTTTAAACAAATTTTAAACTTATGCTTTTTATCAATTTAAAAAAAAACAGTTGGTTATTCTGCTTAAAGTTTATATCTTAACTAGTTGGTTTTTTTTTAGTCATTTTCAAAGCAAATTTGACCACTGCTTGTTCGTATCTTGTATTTTAAACCAATTTAAAACTTATTCTCTTTAATCAACTAACAAAAACAAAACATTTGTTTATTCTTCTTATGGTCTTACATTAATATATGTATATTTTATTAGTATTTTATAATTATTCATTCTCAAAGTAATTCAATGACTTTTTGACTACTGCCTGTTCATATTTTTTTTATATATTAACTTTAGTAATCTTGTATTTTAGCCTGAAGATGAAAACTTGTAGTCTTTGAAACGTTGTGTGGAAAATTAAATGATGTTGCATCCGTTTCTGGCGGCTCTGGAATTTCTCCTCAATAGTATATATATATTAAAATTTCAACTGCTTATCCTTTTTATAGATTTTATATCTCATTTTTTCGTTCTTATTTTCAGCTGTTGATTTTTCGATCTAGGAGGAACTCATCGGAACACATCAGGCCAACTTTCCCTTTAGGTCTTTATCTCAGCCGCCTTTGTTTGCAGTGAGTCCATCTTATGCTAATTGGGATGTCCGTCCGTCCGTCGATTTTTTTTTTAAGTTTCCTCGACCTACTTTTCATGTACATATATATATATATATATATATATATATATATATATATATATATATATATATATATATATATATATATATATATATATATATATATAATGGAATAAGCATGTAAAATAATCTGATAAATAGCCTCATATATCATGTATCATTTAAGCAGCCACAAATCTAAGCAACACAGTAGAGAGTGAGAAAGAGGAAGCTGAGAAAGCTGAGGAGGAGAAGGAGGAGGAGGAGGAGAGAGAGAGAGAGAGAGAGAGAGAGAGAGAGAGAGAGAGAGAGAGAGAGAGAGAGAGGAAGAGACAAGAGAGAGAGAGAAAGAGAGAGAGAGAGAGAGAGAGAGAGAGAGGGGGGGATAGAGGGAAAGGTGAAAGTTGTTAGACAAAAATGATGAGGCAAAACTCCTTAAATCAAATCCCGATTGATTAATTCGAGGCTTCTATTTTCCCAATTCATTACACCTTTGATAAAAAGCCTACACGTGTTATGTACGTGCACTCATAGTTCCGTACATTTACGCGCGTGAAACTGAGTTAATTATGTAAATGACTTTAAGGATTCTGTAAACCTTTTCTAAGATCCTAAGTCATGCCAGGTGATATCCATAATTTAGAAAATACACATATACACACACAGAGGATGCGTAATATATATATATATATATATATATATATATATATATATATATATATATATATATATATATATATATATATATATATATATATCTCTCAAAAGTAAATAGATACTATCATTTTTGAAAGATATATTTCTAGAAACACTTTTATTTGATGCATTAAAATAATCAAGAATTTAATAGGCATGTCCTGTACAGTTTTTAATGCATTAACCCTTTTAGGTATCCTACTAATGAGTTCAGAAATTGTCTCCTGATGATTTTCTGCACAGGCTGCTCACAAGATGTTTTTTTTAGCAATAATCTCGCCAGTCTGCTCCAAAGGTGCTAAGTGGAATTTATAACAAGACTCTGGTTTGGCCAAAGAAGCCTTCTGATGCCGTTCTTGTACTACCAGTTCTTGATATCTTAGGCTAAGTGGCCTTGATTACCATCCTCTATAAATAAGGCGTGATTTGTTACCATCTGACTACTAGAGAAAACTTGGAAAACCACTTTTCCCAACGATGGAGATGTATTTTCCTGAATTGAAATTGGCCATACACATCACCAATTCGGATGGACTAGTGTTGCAGATTGCTTCCCAAACAACAACTGAAAAACTCTTTTTTTAGGGTTTGTTGCCACAAATTTAAATAAAACTCTTGATTATGCAGTCTCCAGATCCAGACACGTCTACTCTCATAAAATTGTGCAAATATTGATTCGTCCGAGAATATGACCGTGTTCCAGAACCCTATGGGTGTCTCTACCATCTCATTTGCACACTTGTTTCTTCTTTGGATATTTGCTAGTCAAAGAAGATGTTTCATTCTAGCTGCTCTCTCATATTAGGCAAGTTGATTAAGATACATCACAGCGGTACTCCCACTCATATTTAGTTACTTTCCTGAATCACGTACTTTACAACGGGGATTATTTTCAACAATCCGCTTGACAGCCCGAAGACACCTGTTAGAGTGACAAGGTTGACCTGTGAGAGGTGCTGTTGATCTGCTATATGAAGAAGATGTAAATAGAAGGGTGATCTGTCAAAAAATATACCCTGAGTTGGAATGAATACACCACGATAGATAAAAGTGGAACTAGAAAACAGACAACCATGGCACTCACAAATTTAAAATCGTGTCGAAACTTCTGCCTAAAGACATAAATAACGTTGAAATACATATATGGAACCTACTTTTATTATATAAAACCTACTTTTAGTAAAAATACGTTTAACACCTACCTATTTGTTTATTTTAAACCTTGAACCTTAAAAATGTCATTACATTCCGGACTACCTAATAGTTTACTTTACCTCTGAAGATGATACGAGTTGTATCGAAAGAGTCTTTAATAATCTCAACCCGAAATGAGCTGTCGCTTTTGACAAAACTTAAGATATATATTGTGGAGAAATCAATATAGGAAGGACAAACAGACGCTAGTACGGTTACACAGCGTCAACAATTACGTGGCTGCTGGCACAACAATCCGCGGTATCACTCGCAAGGAAACCTTATTTTCAGCAGATTTCGTAGCCCGTTAGTATAAACAAAAGAGGGTGTTATAGCCTTTCGAATAAAAATCTATGAACAGGCTCACTGTCCCCCTCCTATTGTTTAGGTCTATTTTCCCTAAATAGACGAAATTTCATTTTCTCCGACGAAAACCAGAAGAGACGATTAGGGCTAAGGCTCACTACGCTGAAAAGTGATGCCCTAGGAGCGAGGCTTACACATGAGCACTCATCTCCCCTCCCCTCCCCCAGGGGATAATTGAGGTATATATACGTTGATCTGGAGAAAAGAGTAGAGAATCGAGTTAGCGATCGAGAGAAGAGGAGCACCGGCGTCCGTCCGTGCATTAAGAAGAAGAAGAAAAAGTGGAACCGAGCGGGAGTTTTCCTTCCAAAGATGTTCCTTTTTGTCACATCGAAGAGTAGACCATCGGTATAGAGAATCACTCTCATGCCTTTCTCTTCAGAGAAAACCCCTATCTAACTTTTCGAATAAAACCAGAGATATCCCTCACCATTGAGGAATACCAAAGTGAAGTTCCACTCGAGAAAGGATTCACCTCTTAATCAAGTCTCATCATCGAGAAACTCCAACAAGTGTAAGCCAAGGATTGGAATAATCATACATCCACTGTCCCTTCGCTTATATCGTCAAGTCAAGAAACATTGGCAGGCGCCCGTCCTTACTCACCTCGCAGTCAACTGATCATCCGATTAAGCGACAACACGCCTCATTTACCTCGAGTTTAACTCCGCAAGACGAACAGCTGTGCGTCCGATTCAGCCTCCCGTCTGCAACACCTCGCTTCTCAAATCATCGCCTAAACGAGATTCTCGGTCAAGGTCATTCCCCTCCTGACTTCATACAGTTTAAAGGTAAAAGGATTCCAAATTAATTATGTTCTTTAATTAACATTCCGTACTAAAGTAAATGTTTTGCGTCAACTATCGCGTAATACTCATTGGTAGTATTAATTTTCAATTAGACCCTCTTATTATATCCTTAGTAGATTTAAATTGTTTTAATTGTTTAATTAAATCCTTAAAAAGCTGCATATGGCAATATATATATAAATTTACGAATCCTCCCTTGTTAAAGATTCAAATCAAAAGTTAAATAATAATATAGCACTCTAAGAGAAAAAAAAAGGAACAGAGTAATTCACGTACGGAACAAAGGTACATACATACTCGGCCGTATACCACGACATTAAAGTTTGGTATTTAGGTCTGGGGTGCATAGATACCCAGCACGACACCACAACTTTTACAATTGGTGTCATGTTTTTGGGGAGTATTCTGAAGAACTCAATAATCTTTAATTGTGTGGTATCCCCTTGATTAGTAACAAATTTGTGCCTAAGCGTTCAAGGAAAATTAACATAATACGAGGATCAAGTCGGTCTATAATTTTGTGTAAAATGGTCTGTGGTTAGCCCGTTAAGGGTATTAATTAGTTTTTTTTGTGGGGATGGTATTACAATTAACAGAAAGTGCGGGTGGAAATGTTGGGTTAGGCAGAGCGCTACTTGTTTCGTGGTTGCATAAGTACCTTTAGCATACATCGGTGAGTTTTTGACATACATACATAAAATGTCGTCGTTTGAAAGATTCCACCAACAAGGCCAAATTCTTGGACTAGCAGGCAAAGAACTAATTGCCTATGTATAGGAACAAGAAGACGAACAAGGGGAAAGAGAAGCCAAACAAGCTGAATGAGAAGATAGACAAGATAACGAAAAGAAAGAATAAGATATATGAAAAAAGATATAAAAGAAATAAGAATACATATGAAAATAGAAGCAGAAGAAAGAAGAATACAGATTGAAAGAGAAGAGGCGCAAGCGGAAAGAGAAGAGAGAGAATGAAAAATCGCACATGATGAATTATTGGCTGGACCTGTCAGTCAGAAGAAAACACCATTGCGTATTTTTGAATACGTCTTTTGGCTAGTCGCCGCTAAAGAGATCGCCGTAGACTGCTTGTCATGCGAACTGTGCCAGAAGGCCACCGCTAAAAGCCGGGTACCGCTGGCTCCCTTACAAAAAACACCAGTCATTTTTGAACCCTTTTTTAGAGTGGCTATAGACGTGGTAGAACCCGCCATCCCCCGTCTAGTGAAAGGGAACTCTTATATCCTCACTTTAGTAGACTGCGCCAGTCGTTTTCCCGACGCAGTTGCCCTCAGGAAAATTGACAGTATTTCCTTGGCAGAAGCTCTCATCTCCAATTTTTCCCGAGTCCGCATCCCTAAAGAAATCCTCTCAGATTGAGGCCGTCAGTTCACGCCGGCACTCAGGGAAGAAGTGGGCAGGTTACTATTTATCAAACCCCTCTATACAACCCCTTTTCACTCATCCGCAAACGGGATATGGGAAAAAATAAATGGCACCCTAAAGGCAGTGTTAAGAAAACTCTGTCAGTTTCAGTCTCGAGAATGGCATCGGTACCTACCAGCCGCCATCTTCGCGTGCCGAGAGATCCCTCACCGAACTTTAGGTTTGGCCTCCTTCGAATTGTTGTACGGATGTAACGTCCGAGGACCTATGAGCATCCTTAAGGAGCTCTTCACTAATCCCCAATTAAATAAAGAAAGAAACATGGGAGGATTATACCCCTGTGAACCTCTTCAGGTGGTAGACAGGGTGTATGTAGAGTCAGATAACGAGTATCCTCCACCTTCAGTATCATTCCCCCAGGATGGCCCGTCCTCTGAGTTAGATGTAAACTCCCACTTTAGCCCGCTCATAGATTCACATTTGTCCGCTCAAGTGAAGGAAAAATTGAGTTCAGTCCCCATCCTCCGACTACATAATCCCCAAAAGAATTTTGGAATCCGAACCAATGCCTGTGTTGAAGGAATCGGTTGTGTCATGGTACAAAATGAAAACGATGATACTCCTTTTACCACAGCTTATGCAACTATAAAACAGGCAACGCTAGCTGTAATTTGGGAAATAAAGAAATTCAATTTCTATGTAAAAGGTAAGGAGATTAATGTGGAATTCAAGCACTGGCCTCTGGCATATTTGCGTAACAGCAAAAGTCAGAACGGCAGACTCATGCGATGCAGTCTATTGTGCATCGAATACCAATTTAACTTAAACTAATCAAAAAGCTCCGATAAGTATAAAGCCAATAACTTTAGACGAAACCCTACAGAGGCCTAATTAAACTAAATTTTTGTCTTAAGACCATTTCTTTGTTTAGATATTAATGTGTTAAGGTTTATTTGTGTACGGGATTAACTGCCTAGATACGGATTAATAATCAGTTGTTGTTTTTTGTTTTTTTTTTGGGGGGGGTCTCTGTTCTAATCGTAGTGTTTTTTTTGTAAATTGAAATATGTGACCCGGACCGATTGTCCTCACGAGGCAAGGTTAAAATCAGTCGTTCACCTGACTATGTACGTGCGCACGTGTGCGTACAATGTCAATAAGACAGTCTTGTAGGATGGTTGACCATGGTAACATTTGGACTTGGAATTGCATTCCAAGACATGTATTTTTTTTGCCGTTTATGTTTTTGTTGCACTAGAGTTCTCCCCCCCCCCGCCCTCATTACCTTCCTTAGAAGGGAGGAAATGTGGGGAAATCAATATCGCAAGGATCAAACAGACGTTAGTGCGGTTACACAGCGTCAACAACTACGTGGCATATAAGCCGATACTTTACCTCTCCCCCTTCCCCTTTTTTCCCGCTAGCACAGCAATCCGCGATATCACTAGCAAGGAAATCTTATAATCAACAGATTTCGTAACCCTTTAGTATAAACAAAGGAGGGTAGTATAGCCTTTCGAATAAAAATCTATGAACAGGCTCACTGTCCCCTCCTATTGTTTAGGTCTATTTTCCCTAAATAGACGAAATTTAATTTTCTCTGACGAAAACCAGAAGAAACCATTAGGGCTAAGGCTCACCACGCTGAAAAGTGATGCCCTAGGAGAGAGGCTTAAAGATGAGCATTCATCTCCCCTCCCCTCGCCCCAGGGGATAATTGAGATATATATATATATATATATATATATATATATATATATATATATATATATATATATATATATATATATATATATATATATATATATATACGTTGATCCGAAGAAAAGAGTGGAAAATCGAGTTAGCGATCGAGAGAAGAGGAGCACCGGCGTCCGTCCGTGCATTAAGAAGAAAAAGAAAAAGTATAACCAAGCGGGAGTTTTCCTCCCGAGGCTGTTCCTTTTTGTCACATCGAAGAGTAGACAATCGGTATAGAGAATTACTCTCATACCCTTCTCTTCAGAGAAAACCCCTATCTCAGTTTTCGAATAAAACCAGAGTTATCCCTCACCATTGAGGAATACCAAAGTGAAGTTCCCCTCGAGAAAGGATTCACCTCTTGGTCAAGTCTCATCATCAAGAAACCCTCACAAGTTAACCTAAAGATTGGAATAATCATACATCCACTGCCCCTTCGCTTATATCGTCAAGTCAAGAAAAATCGCCAAGCGCCCGTCTTCACTCACTTCGAAGTCAGCTGTGCGTCCGAATCAATGACAACACGCCTTGCATCGACGCGCCTCACCTACCTCGGGTTTACTCAGCAAGACAAACAGCTGTGCGTCTGATTCAATTTCTCGTCTGCGACACCTCGCTCCTCAAACCATCGCCTAAACGAGAATCTCGATCAAGGTCATTTCCCTCCTGACTTCATATAGTCTTTAATTAACATTCCGTGCTCAGGTGAATTTTTGCGTCAACTATCGCGTAGTACTCATTGGTAGTATTAATCTTTATTTAGACCCTCTTATTATATCCTTAGTAGATTTAAAGTTTTTAATATTTCATATTTTTTATGTAATTAAAACTATATTTTGTTTTAATTATTTAATTAATTCCTCGAAACGCTGCGTATGGCAAAAAATATATAAATTTACGAATCCTCCCTTGTTAAAGAATCAAATCAAAAGGTAAATAATAATATAGGACTCTTAGAGAAAAAAAGGAGGTATTTATGTACGGAATAAACGTACATATATACTCGGCCGTATACCACGACATATATATATATATATATATATATATATATATATATATATATATATATATATATATATATATATATATATATATATATATATATATATATATATACCCTTAAGATTCGAGAAAAGACAAAAGGATACATCAACCTTCAAATCTCTGCATAAGTCCAGAGCAAGAAACGCTCCTAAGTCTTAGTTTTTTACTGCCAGTACATAGGTAAACCTAAAGAATACTGTTGTGGTATGACATTTTATTATATCAATACCATATTATATCTATAGGGGAGGGACCAATAACTTAAGGCGAACCGACAAAGGGACGGAACACCCCGAGTTTAGACGGGCAAAAATGCGAGATAAGAGTGCAATGAGGTCGGGTAAAATATGGGCAATGGCAAAGCTCAAGGTTATTTAAAGAGGCATGTACAAAAATATAATTTTATTTGCATAAAAATGAAAGAATTGATGGGCAAAATTACATCAGAGAATAATTGGGCAAAATTACATCAGATGAATTAATGGGCAAAATTACACTGGTAAATGAGGGAGGGAATTGTAGTTAAGAGTCAGACTATGAAGTTAAAATTAATGAATTACGGGAGGAGACTATTCAAATGGGGGGAATTAACTAAAATGGGTTACTGAAGGGAAAGAGGGGTTGGCTTACGGAGGATTCCGTGTGTGACGTTGGGGTGAGGCTTCACGGATGTCTTCTGCACGTGAGGCGAGGCCGCTCGCAGTTTCTGAGCGGGATGTTAAAGTGATGACGGTTCTCCAAAAAAGTGAGTGGAGGCGGTAACGTCCGGTCCAAGGGAGAGTATTTCGGCCACCCGAAACGAAGGGCGGACGAGGAGGGCTTCGACAGGAGCTGATGAATGAAGTCTGAAAAATCACTCGGTAGCGATCGTTAAATGGAATTACCTCACTGTCTGGGGCTAATTTCAATACACAAAGAGTTCGGCCGTCACTTTGCTTTGTTGTTAGCACCTGAATTGGAACTACGGGAATCTTCTTGGGTCTGGGCTAGACTTCTCAACTCTGTGTCTGTCTCATGGAAAACGAGCACCATATATGTCTGAGGCTCTCCCCGTGGGTGGGGAAAGGGGTTAGTGGGAAACAGCTCTACCCTCGAATGGCCTCGAATCTTCTTGCTGCAGCTACTCTAACCCGTGTAAAAGTGAATCGTGGTTGACGCGGTTCGAGGCTACCGCTTGTGGAAGGGAGGGTTAGGCTCACGAAATTTAAGCCTAACAGAACCTTCTACAGCGCATGGAAGTTCCGTGCTGGACAAGAAATTCCACGTGGAATTCCCTCACAAATACCAAAAACGTCTGAATATAGAAAACCTCTTGGGTGACATCCAGAAATTAGAGAAGGAAATCACAAGAAACACCACTAAAGATGTAAAAAAGAAATTGAACAAAACCATCGAACGCATCGACAGCAAGGCAGGAAATATAAAAATGAAGAAAATAATAGGAGACTTTGCCCCCGGTTACGCCTACGCTATTGTTAAAACTCATAAAAATAGCAACCCCCTAAGGCCTATAATAAGCCAGATCCTACTCCAACATATAAACTTGGTAATTTCCTAAATAAGATACTTACTCCATATGCCCTCAAAATTTAGCATGAGGTCCTCGGCAGACTTCAATGCCTTAATTGACTCTACCACCCACAAAATCATGATAGTTTCCATGGACGTAGAATTATTATTTACTAATCTACCTGTTCACGAAACTATAGATTTAATCCTAAAAAGAGTATACAACCAAAACGATCCCCCCATCCCTCTTAGCATACCAAGAGATGCTTTGAAGGAACTCCTATCAATCTGTACTACGGAAGCCCCCTTCTACTGACCAAACGACGACCTGTACATCCAAACCGATGGCGTTACAATGAGTTCTCCCTCCCTGGAGTACTGTTTGCAAACTTTTCACATGGGAACAGTAGAAGAACGAGTTTTCTCAAGTTTACCATTCTTAACCATAGCATTAAATAGAACAGTGCCAAACCAGTCATAAAATGCAGTAATTATATTTCAAGAAATATATTAGAATGTATCTTCATTAACGCGTTCCCAAATTTCAATCTTAGCCCTGGTTTATTCATTCTAGACCCCATTATCAGTGCATACATAAAATCTCAAATAAAGTTATTTCAGGATTTTGTACTCCATAATTAAGGTTCAGAGTTGGGTAGTCTAATCCCCCCTTCCACTATTTAAGGCAATGTATGTCCAGCCTCCTGTTCATTCCTTGAAAAGGTCTTTAAGAATAAAGACGAAAGCGCTCGGAATCGTTGTTTACTTTTCCTTTGTTAGTGTATCTGCATTTACTGTAGATATATAGAGGATATATACATAAATATAAAAACAAAAGAAGAAATACACGAACTACTAGAAACATTTAAAAGATACTCTTCTCTTAACTATAAAATCAAAAATAGCCAAAATAACCAACTCCCATTTCTAGATACTCTTACCACTAAACATAGCGACAAAATAACTACCAGCGTTTACGTCAAAAATACAAATCTAGGTCTGTTCATGAATGCAAAAGGTGAATTTCCTGAGCGTTACAAAAAAGCGTAATAAATGCATACATCAACCGCGCGTTCACCCATTGATCAACATGGAAAGATACACACGAAGAACTTGAGCGTGCTACACAAGTACTCGTAAACAATGGGTTCAAAAACGGAGATATAAACGCCGCTATCCGCCCAAAAAATGGAAAAAGGGTATATGTCCCCTAATGACAGTACCAATCAACAAGCAGAAATGAACATCATTAAACTCTACTACAAGAACATCATGAGCGCAGCCTACAAAACAGATGAAGTAGTTATAAAGCAAATCAAAAACAGAACAGTCAAAGCAACACAAAATGAGAATAATGTATCTCTCATAATATATTACAACAACAAACGCACCTCCAATCTCATAATGAGAAACAACCTAGGACCAAATCTAACACCCAAGCAAAGAAGTCACCTGATATATGAATATACGAGGGGCGATCAATAAGTTTTGCAATTCGGATATAAGGAAACGAGATATGAGGAAAAGTGTTTTATTATTTTTCAATATAACTACCCTCGACTTCAATGCACTTGCGTCACTTGTCCCTGAGGCTTCGAATTTCCGAGAACCAGAAATCTCCCGACTGCTGTTCAATCCAATCCTGGATGGCGAGCTGGACATCTTGATCGTCCCCAAACCGGCGTCCATGCAGTGAAGCCTTGAGCTGGCGGAATAAAAGGTAGTCGCTAGGGGTCAGATCTGGACTGTAGGGGGGGGGGAGATGGTTGAGCTCCTCGAATCCGCACTCGCGCAGAGGAGCTTGTGCAATTCTGGCATTGTGGACAGGGGCATTATCATGGAGGAGCAGGACACCGCGTGTCAACTTGCCGCGCCGCTTCTAACGGATGCACTTCTTCAATCCAGCCAGTTCCTCGGCGTAATATTAGCCTGTGATGGTCCTTCCAAGAGGCGCATAGTCCACCATCAACACTCCTTCAGAATCCCAGAAGATGGTGGCCATGATCTTCCCGGCTGAGGGTTGGGACCGGAACTTGTTGGGGGTCGGAGAGACCCTGTGCTTCCTGGCCATGCTTTCGAGCTTGGTCTCGGGATCTCAGTGATGGACCCACGTTTCATCACCTGTCACTATGCGTTATTGAATCCCGCCGTGTCTTGGTTGTACAGGAGCAGCAGCTCCTCCGAACTTTGACGACGTTGAAGTCGATCATGGGGCGTGCGGTTTCTAGAGACCCAACAGGCAGAGATCATGGTCATGGCCAAATTGTCGTGGATGATGTTGATAACACTTCCATGTGATATTTCAAGTTCTCGTTCGATTTCTTCGACCTTCACGTGTCGATTTTCAAGGATCATCTTCTCCACACGGGCCACATTTTCCTCGTTGGTCACGTCTGACGGGCATCCTGGACGGGGGTCATCTTCAAGGGACTTACGACCATGGCGGAACTCCCTATTCCAGCGAACAATGGTTGCATAGGAAGGGGCGGTGTCGGTGTACACTGCAACCATGCTTTCATGGATATCTTTTGTATTCTTGCCTGCCTTGGTCAAAAATTTGATCACTGCGCGGTGCTCAACCTTCTCCATTGTTGAAAAATTTGTTACTGACGATCTGCGATCAGCTACTGCTTCTTAAATAGACGAGGCAGGAGCGTGCCGCTGCAGGTCCTGACTTGTCATAACTTGTCCTAATACCTCCACAAACAGCCATCCCCGTTCCTCTATTTTGCCCTACCAATTCGCAAAAACTTATTGACCACCCCTCGTACTTGTAAAATGGGGAACTGTGAACTCTAACCTCATTCATATTTTGGAATGACCGAAACAAAGCTAACACGAAGAATGACCTACCACTTGAGCAAGGATGCCTCCAGGACACATACGTTGGAAAAGCATGGAAAATAATTGGACAGGAAGTCGCTTGAAGAGAATACTGAAATCTTAGCACACGCCCCAAACCGACGACAATTGACTATATTAGAGGCCATATACATCAAAGAGAAGCAACCGAAATTAAATATCCACCAAATTCGCAATTCATCTTACCACTCTCCCGTCCGCCAGCCCCTAACTCCGCATTGTGGCCAAACAATACGGAGTTACCTCTCTGCACCAGAAGGCTTCTCTCGCACTACCTCACTGAACGGAGATGCCCCATAAAATACAACAATACCCTATGACAACCATTCACACCACGCTCAGGCGTTCCCCAAGGAAGCGTACTGGCACATACACTTTACATCATGTACACAAAGGCCCCCCAACGCCCACCCGAAAACTGCCGTCACACCTACATCGTGTCCTACGCCGATGACGAGACCATTCTCTTCAGCGGCCGTGGATCAGACGAGATCGCGCACTACGCACAAATAATACTAGACGAAAAGACAGAATACGAGGATAAACGGCTGATTGCCACGAATCTTCAGGCCCAGATGACACTCTTCGGCGCAAGAGATCACTACATGCCTAACCTACAAAATTTCTAACACACACCAGACAGAAACCACCTAAACCCAACAAGGCTCGACTACACCAACGTATCGTCTAGCTAAAACCTTAAATGAAATAACATAACCATACATCCCTTCAAAATATAGCATAAAGTCCATGGAGGAATTTATTGGTATACTCTACTCTACAAGACCGACAGGACTAATAGCATCCCTTAATGTGGAAAGCCTATTTACTAATGTGCCTATCTCTCAGCTTATCGACATCATTATAAAAAATGTATATCACCATTCGACAATGTCTTCTCCTAACCTTGACCCAAACATGCTAAGGAATATGCTGCGTTCATGCACATCAAAGGCACCTTTCAGGACACCAGGTGGAAATCTATACACACAACTCGATGGAGAAGCTATGGGATCGCCCCTGGGGCCGACCTTTGCCAACTACTATATGGGTCAACTTGAAGAGTGCTTATTAGACAACATCGAAAATAAGCCACACACATACTGCCGATACGTAGATAACATCTACAGCAACGTCCAAAATGAAGAACATCTTAAGAACATCAAAGAGCAATATGAGGAGACCTCCATGTTAAAATTCAGTTATGAATTTAGCATGGGCAATAACTACCTTTTCTGGAAGTAGAAGTACAAAACATCCAAGATAATTACTTCACAAAAGTGAACAGAACAGCTACAGACATGGGAAGATGCCTCAACGCGGATAGTGAATGTCCTGAACGGTACAAAAAAGTGTAATCGGCTCATACATCCGCCGAGCATACAAATGCTTCTCCACGTGCGAACTGCTCCATCAAGAGATCTCCCGCGTAAAACAAACCCTCGTGAACAATGGTTTCCGAAACAGCATGATTGAAAACCAACTTCAATCATTTTTAAGAAAGTAATTCAAAGACAAAGATGAAACAGAAAGAAACCAGGAAGCAGGAAATAACATCAAAATGTATTATAGAAATCAGATGTCATCGGCCTACAAAATAGACGAAAAAAAGATCAATGTGATTGTTAAAAGTAACATCAAGGTGAAGAAGCAAACGGACAAGATTCAGATGATTATATATTATAAAACGACAAATGTTAACAATCTCATTATGAAAAACATCTACCAAAACTGCTCGATCTTAAATCTACGAAAATAGTTTACGAGTTTACCTGCCCGAATGAAGACTGTACGCTTCATAACAACTCAAAATATGTTAGTATGACTACCACCACACTTTCGAGGCTTTTGACATGCAACATGGAGCCACCCCGCCCCCCCAAAATATGGAGACTGTACATAACATCAGTTTAACCGGGGATATATTGGTTAATAAACCGCGATGAAAAGAAAAGAGGGAAATAAAGCTAGAGTGAACATCTTAGAAGGCTACGGGATGGAATCGAACATTAAAGTTGTTTTAAAATTCCGCCCACACCGGAGTAGCCCGTTCCTTTGACATAACTTTCAAGCGATGAGGAATAAATATCCCCTAAAATCCATTTCCTTTTCAATCTCATTTTAATTCTCACTCCACCATTCTTCACCGATAGAGGAGAAAAGACACCCTGAAGATGATCGCATAGATCGAAACCTCAGCAATTAAAGTCAAGTTTCTTTTTTATCTACTAAACACATTTCATTTAAAAAAGAGATGAACGTAAGAGAAGTTGTTTTCTATCTACAAGATAAACTAAAAAAGATAGTAAAAAAAATGGAAAGTTTCCAAAGAAAATTAATAAAGGCGAAATATACTATAGTCTTTAACAAAATATGCATACAAAAAGTTCTGCTACCCCTCTACTCTAATATATATATATATATATATATATATATATATATATATATATATATATATATATATATATATATATATATATATATATATATATATATATATACAGATGCGTAAGGTAATTAAGGACAGATTTATACTTACCAAAAAGTGACTCTCAGAAACAGATAATGATGTTCGTTTTGCACAAAAGGTTGTGAGGAAAAGAATAAACATTATTTTGTAATTTTATTCAATACAGTCTCCTTCAGCTTTGATAACAGCTTCTATGCGATGTTTGAATCGCCTACATAGTAGGACCAAGTGGTTCTTGTTCATATTGGACATCTCTCTAAATATGAAGGCCTTTAGGGATCCTTTAGTGTTATGAGAGTTCTCATTAACCTCTTTTCCAACTACGGTACGTACATAGTAGTCCAATTGATTCAGATCTGGGGAGCTAGGAAGATAAATGTGAGGGGTTAGGTGATTATGAAATTTTCCGCCATCCATTCAGCGTTGCTTGAGCCTTGTATGACGGTGCTGAGTCTTGTTGAAACACATAAGGTCTTCAGTTATGACATGTTCGATCCATGTCTTTACCACCTTTGGCCTCTACCTCCTTCCAAACTTTGTAGACGAAGGATCTAGCGACTTTTAAAAATCGTGCTATTTCGAAATATCTATGTTCAGCCTTTATAGCCATGATAAATGCGTGCCTCTTCATTTGCCATTGATAATTCTGAAATATATAAAATATAAAGTTAATTAATATGAGGCTATAGTAAAAATAACATATGTACGTCCTCAAATATATATATATATATATATATATATATATATATATATATATATATATATATATATATATATATATATATATATATATATATGGGAAGTCTATTCTGACTGCCGTCGTTTAGTCACGCTGGCATGGAATAGCATCAAACCATGACGTTTTCTAACTGCCCAATCATCATCATCGGGCTTGGAAATTATTATGATCCATTTCCCACGTGAATATATGAGCCTAGGAGGGGTGAAATGTGCAGGTGCGGCAACACTGACATAGGTTTAGAAAAGAAAATAACATGGAGGAATAGGATCCTTCTTAGGTGATAGAATATAACAAAGACGACGTCAATAAGATTTTGTAATAAATACGCGAGAACAGAGATGGCGTTTCTCCTGTTCCCTTAAATGTTCTAGCCTAAAATCCCTATGCAAAGGCGTGTAATCGAGTTGTAATCTGCTGTCACTTGTTGAGAAGACTCAGGGAAACGTATTCGACCTTATTTGTAAAGGTTTGATAGAGATTATTTCATTCTTTTCTAAATGTTTTGAGTTGGTTAATCCAATGCATGCTAACCCTTGTTAAAAAATGAATGCTTATATTAAGTGTATAGAATGATGTATGATATACTTCCTGCGAATGTTAAAATACTCAATTGAGAATTCTTTTTGCGGGTGGTTGATTGAACGGTTATGTGATGAAGTCCAAAGAGCATAAAGATCGCAGTGGTATATTATTATTATTATCCATGGGAGAGAAATGTTATAGGTATTTGACAGATAATTATTTTTAATTTATCGACGATAAGTCTCTCACAATCTCTCTCTCACACTTTCGCTCCTCACACTATCTCGCACACACTCACTCTCTCAAACACTGACACACACTCTCTCACTCACACACACTGACACAATCTCATGCACTCTTTCAATTTCTCTCTCATACTTTCTCTCAGACCTCCCCCCCCCCTACACTCTCCGTCGTTCTTGCTCTCACACGCTAACAATCTCCATATGTCTCATACTCTCTATCACTCTCAATATCTCACCCACTTTGTCACACAATCTTCCTTAATCTCTCTCTCACGCACAGTCTCACAAAATCTCGCTCAATCTCTCACTCTCTCCCCATCCCCTTCCGTCTCCCTCTACCTCTTCCTTTCGCTCTCCATCCCTCTCCCTGTCCCTCCATCTCCCTCTCTCTCATTTGTATATCTTCCCACCGGTTTATCGGAAACATTTAACGGTTCATTTATTCGTTTTATTTATCCCTGATTATTTATCATCATTCATCACAATTCATCATCTTTTCATAGATCCACACACAAATACTGCCCTCGCACTATCACGCATGTCTTCACTTTTGTGTATCTCTTTGAGACGACTTTGCCGGCTTCTGATCAATCTCTTCCTTCATAGAATCTTTGTTAAATTAGGTCTCGAAATTCTTTCGTTGATTTCTTGCCGGATGAGCCACATAAATAATATTTATACCGGGAACCAAACATACATATGTAAATATAAATACATGTAGCCAGACTAAAATTGGCTCATATAAACCATGAACTTACGTGTACAAATTTGCTATGATTAAACATAGGTCTACATAATTACAATTTATCTGTATTATGCGTCGTCTATAGCAAGTAGGCTTTCATTGATCTAGTCCATGCCTACATAATTCAACCCGAATCATGCAAATAGTCAGTAAAATATTGGAATCAACATATGTAAACAACGCCTGCATAAACAAATCATTAATTAATAATATCTATATATATATATATATATATATATATATATATATATATATATATATATATATATATATATATATATATATATATATATATATATATATATATATAATGAGGATTCATCGCAGGGTAATCACCGCTTTAAAGCGCTTGATACAAGTTCCTTAACTTCTATAAAGACCAATGCTGAGTTTTCATTTTAATCGGTCATAGTGCTCTACATTATTTGAATCAAGAGGTTGAGGTTGAATTAAAAGGATTTTGAAATACGATTTTATTATAAAAATAATATTCAACTTCAACAGGGAATGAATAGAGATCGTGAATGAGAAGTGAGGGATCTTTCTCAACGGGAAAGATCATTTTTTTGACTGTTTACAGCAAGGAATTCTTGATGAAGTCAATGAATGACTTAAGTGTATTAAAGTCCTTCCTTGATGAAGGGAAAATAATGAAGTTATCAGGGTTACGGAAGACAAGAGAGAACTTAGAACGCAGAGCAAGGCTGTGTCTGTCTGATTGTGTATCCGTCCTTCGAAGAATGCTTGATGACGTGATGTAATTCGAATTAGGTGAATTTAAGTCATTCCTCGGTGGATGGGGCATTTGTGAACGCGATTGATAAGAGACTTGTTCTTTTTGCTGTAGTATACTGTGCCGACTGTATTTCTATTGTATTGTGACTCATGTAAAGGTGAGTGGAGAAGCCGCTCCTCTTGTATTATTATTAGATTACGAGATTATTAAAGATTGTTGTTCTCTCACATTAAAGTAGTTAAGACCCCAGATATCATTATGTCGTTAAATTATTCATAGGATTTAATTTTGTAAATAGAATAGAAAAATTCTGTTCCTTTAATATCCAATGGCACAAAAAAAACTGCAATATTTTCCACTCTTGAGAAACTTATGAACGCTTGGAGCATCATCCGTCACAAATCAATTTTAACCAAAATTGACTCTCGCAAGCCTGACTGCGACAAGTTTGATGGCCCTCCCCGAGTAACAACTTGCAATAATACTCCACACTTAAAACCTCTCTTACTCAAAAAAAGGCCTCGTTCTCTTGTAAACAATAATGCGCACACAGTCAACGATGGTACAACAAAAACAAGCTTATGCGGCACATATAAGTAACATCTCTTTACCTGAATTTAAACGAATTTCCCCTCTTCAGGGTTCAGCCAAGCAGAATTACTCTTCAGCTTATAAAGATTCACCAACCAGTAATCTACAAGCTGGTCACTGATTTCTTTGCTTCCTCCATCCTAAGCAACCTAGACCACCCCTGCAATTATATCCCTTAAGGCCCCAATCCTTGAGTGACACGCCCCGTAATTGCTAAAAAATGTATATGTTTACTCGGATCACGCAACACCCTCACCTACATCTGGTGGCTCTTTTCAAAAAACGGCGTGATACTGTTTGGAATAGTATCCCTCAAGATTTCATTAACGATTAGTTAGTGCGACAACTCCAATTCCAATAATCACTTGAAATCTTCTCACCAATAGGACTTGGATGATAGAGTAGCTTCCCTCACAGCAGTCTCCGCCCTTACGTAGATATTAGTGGTACTGGAGCTAGTCATGACCCCTTTTCGAAGAAGATTGTAAACGCCATGAAGAGGTGCCGACAAACTCTACGACAGACTCTGTTGTTAGCACCAAAAATTTAGGGACCAAGCTCGTCGGTGCTGTCCCTGGTGCAAAAATGGCCGACAAACGGCAAGATAACGCTAGGTTGTGGGCCTTAATTGGGAGCATGCTCACTGTTTGTACACCTTCAATCCCATCACGAGCAAGAAGTGTTTGATTGACACGAGTTCCGTCATATCAATTTTAGACGCGACGTCTGCAAAAGATGAGTGCCCCTTTAGATAACTTACGACGACCCACTGAAGACATATGGGGAAAATACTTTGGCAGTGTCTCTCAAACTTTGGAGAAATTTGACCTGGAAGTTTCTAGAGAGCAGTATAGGAACCGCTATAATATGAGCCAATAATTTAATTATCTATATCGAAGGCCTCGCCCTTCAGTGGCGGTATAGTGACTCATGGAAACCTGAAAATAATAGTGGTAGAGTTAGGGAAATGAAAGTTCGAATATCTATATTTTACATCACTATTTAATCACACAAAGACTTCCAAGAGAGTGAATATCCAAACGGGACACTTCCAAGTTTTAAGAGGTAATTAAAGGTATTATTTAGTCCCTGTTAAATGAGGGGGCAAATCCGCTTTTCGAAGTAATCCTTTGCTGGTCCATTTAACTTAATTCAAAAACCTAACCAATCAAATAACCTAATTGTTGATTATGGGTTACTTACTTCAATTAAAATCATGAATAAATATCCATTACACTTCTTGACTGATTACGTTGGAATGTTACAAGATTGCAAGACTTTCGCATTGATTAACGTGAAGGAGGACTTTTTCCCAATTTTTATGGAACCAATTTCCATAGAGGAAACAACGATATTAACTCCTATAGTTGCTTACCAGTGAGTATACATTCTCCAAGGACTGTAATGGCATTATATACTTCCAAAGTTCAGCAACCAACAATCACAGGGTTGAATTTCGCACTTTTAGGAGTGGAAGAGCTATATGTGCTCCTTGCAAGGATGCGGAGTAACATCAACTCAATTTAGTGCAACTCTTAGAATGATTGAGATTGCCAAAGTTGCAAATCAATTAGGCAAATGTTGTGTTCGTAAATGACTAGGAAGCCTTTCTGTATTTTAAAATAATTTCAAAAGCTACATCCCACAAAACAATCAATAAGACCACTTCTAACTTCAGCCGATGCCTAATAATGCACTTGCAAGAAGGAAGAATCAAAACACACTACAACGAATAAATTACAAGAACAATTCTGGTTGATAACACTACCATCCTCAGAAGAAACTCGGACCTTCGCCGCCTGAATATTCTGGAGGCTCTTCTCATCAAAGAGATGGAGCCCAGACTTTAACACCCAGCGCACCAGCTGGGAGTGAGTACTGTACCATTTCTGCTAAAAGAGAACCTTACTCTGACTCCGACATATAAAAGCTTCCAAGAAAGAAACCGAACTTCAAGGGAGCATGGAAACATAATTCATTAAGCGACTCCCCATAAGACTGATGCCGAATGGAAGGAAGAGGACACCGCAGGAAGTGCCGAAAGGATCTTCACTGACCTGCAAATCCCCTTCATCATGAAGTGCCGAAGGGATTTATCGTCAACTGTCCGAAGAACAAGGACGTAGAACAAATCCTATCCTCGGCAGGGGGTACAACCCTCAAGAAGCTCGATCTGAAAGCAAAGAATCCACCCCAGATTATAGCCAAGAGGAGCTTGTATGTAGAAAAATCGACCCATGTGTCGGAATTACTCAGCATAAGAATTAAAGGAGGAATTGGAAGAAAGGCAACCATAAAAGTGCATGAAATGATTAAATTCCAAATGGTATGCGAAAACACCGAAATTGCCTCTAAATTCATTGATAAAGGACTCATTGCATTCTACATGAGGATCCCCTAAGCTAACATCAAAATAGACACCTTCATTATTTTACAGATCTGCTTCCGTTGATATTCAATAAAGGACCACACCACTACGGAATGCCCCGAGAAGTACTTAGTGATTTGTTAGGAAAGCGTCTCTGAAGATAACTTTTACAGAAAATGCCAGGTGTAATCAAAAATGCATTAACTGCAGAGATCCACAGCGGACTAGGGCAATATCATGACCTAAAAGAAAAGACATCCTGAAAAGAAAGAACGAGAAAACGAGGAAGAAGAAAATGGTCAAAAGAACATTCCATGGCCGCAGCAAGTAAAATAACCCCACAACAACCGAGAATGGAAAGGTAAGTGAATATAGTTGAGAAATTAAACGCAAAAATACTTACCCCCATTCTACACGCACATATAATGAACATAGCGAACCCAGGACGCTATGCTATGTCACTCAAAGATATGCTAAATGAGAATGGACTCGAACCAATGAAGTTCCCAAAGAACTTGACTCTTCGGCGATCTTCAACATATAAATTTAACTAAGTACACCACGAAAAGAACTGATCGAAAAAACTAAAGAAACCATGACAAAAAAGAGGATGATAAAGAAGACGATACAAATACAGATGAAACCGAATCAGAAACAAGCACCGATGAATCCACCCAAGAAACCAGAGTAGCAAGAAAAAAAACTAAAGAAAACACGGAATTCTAAATAAAAAAGGAGTACAACCCACAGAGAACAATCACCGTCCTTGTCTACCTCAACTTTCCGCAAAAGAAAGTTTGAAGCCGGAGTTTCCCAGAGCGGGTGTTTGAGTACAGTATTATACACTATAAACACAGCATACATCCGACCCCAGCAATCGAAGAATGTATGAAAATATAGTATGCGGATGCCATAACACAAGTTATTGTCTCAACATACAGGCACGGCCAATTCTAAGCGAGAACAACGGGTGAAGATAAATAAATATGAACAGAAATAGAAAATTAGCACTAATCGAGAGAAATTCAAAATTATATCAGTCTACAGGAACAAACTAGCAGAAATATACATAGACGAAGAAAGATATATAAAAAACCAACGAATTTGAAGTGCTGGGTCTAACCATAACTAAATCTGGTTACATGAAACACAAAACCGACAAAACTGAAAAAGGAAAAAAAAAACATAGAGTAAAACTAGTATATAAGCTACAATTACTCAATCAACAGAACATGAAGAAAATCTTTAAATCAATAATCCAGCCAGCACTAATCTATCCGACAGTTGCGATGCGCACACTCAAGAACCAGCCTCATAAAATTGCAGAGGATCCAAAAACAAAGCAATGTATCTCATAATAAACACGAGGAAGATAGA
The DNA here is from genome assembly GCA_963969495.1 of Ceratothoa steindachneri. Taxonomy (NCBI): domain Eukaryota; kingdom Metazoa; phylum Arthropoda; class Malacostraca; order Isopoda; family Cymothoidae; genus Ceratothoa; species Ceratothoa steindachneri. The sequence goes on along the minus strand of OZ018330.1, from coordinate 112,873,836 downwards.
AAGAAGAAGACTGGAAGACCTGCATAGAGAAGCAAGCATCCAACCCGTAAACAAGGTAATAAAGTTAAAAGTGAAAAAACTCGAGATGAGATTGGCGATGAACTAGCCCATCACCTGTTCCCAATCACCTTGACGGCAATAGAGAGTGAAGAGGAAGATATATTTACACCGAGAACTTAAATACAAACTCCAAATAGGACAAAGATTAAATCCCGATCAGGAAAACCGATTAAGACAACCTTTAGATGGAAACCGAATTATGACTTACCGATAAATACAAAAATGAAGAAAATGACTTGAAAATTAATTAAAGGACCAAACTAACAAGAACAAATAATTCAAAACATAATACGGAGCTAGACAACAACGAATATATACAAAATAAAACAAGAACAATAAACTTACCAGTAAAAGACTTGCAAACTAACAATGGTTTGAACGCCAAACAACAATTAACACAAAAATAACACAAAGACAAGATTAACATTAATCTGAAACTCAGGAGCAAGGGATGGACAGGCGGGAGATGGCGCTCGGACGCTCTAGCTTTTTAATTCTCGCACTTTTTGGTTTTATCTTATCTTGTCTTATGTTATCTTATCTTATCTTAACTTAACTTATATTATCTTATCGAAGTTAATTCTTTGCTGCTCACGACCACCAAACAACTACCTCGCCACTAAAGGTGGCAAAAGGAAGGGAAAGATCTACATCAATGCCGTCTGAAAAATAACGAAGACTGAAGTCTGAAGATGCCTGAAGAAAGTCGAAAGCTCAAGGCCAAAATTTGAATGTTTTAAATACGACCAAATAAAATGGATCTCCTTCAGCTGATTTTTAATCTCCTGCCATTTACCCAAAACTACATTAGCCACTTTGGAGCGTTCTAAAATAAAATTGGTAAAATCAAAATACCAAGCAAAATATGAGAAAAATTTTCTTTAAATAAAATATTTTGAAAAATATTGTGAGAGGGTAATAAAATTTCCATTTACATAAAGGTATGGATTTAGTTTAGTTTATGATTTGCCATGATACAATCGTATATTCAATAAATTATACTAAATAAACTAACAAAATAAAATATTTATACTTGCAAAATATGAACGATTTTTTCAGGAACATTCTAGAAGTTTCTTGAAACCATCTTGCAAAATTTTTATCAGTAGGTAAGAACTGTACCTTGCCATTGTTGTCCTATTACCTCTGCAGAGATACCACCACACGTGAAAGTGACTCCTAAGATCGGTTGAAGAATGTTTCACTTAAAGACTTCGGAAAAGACTCTTTCTATAATTTCAAGAGGGGTAGGAAGGTCCAAGAGTGTGACTTTAAAGATGGGTAAGACGGTCCAAGAGTGTGATTTCCTGCGTTCTAAAATTATAAAATGAAAACAAAACCTATAAATCTCCTGCAAAAGTCAGTCCTTCCCGCGTAACCAACGTCCGAGAAGACAGCTTCTCTAAGAAGGTTCTCTTTGAAGCGGCAGCAGGAATTTCTCGAAAGATTAAAGACAATATTGGAAATGAAGTGAACCGTTTCACAGTTTCCCGTCGCCTCAATGCATCCAGTTGAAAAGCTAGTTCTCCAACAACCAAAAAATCATCAGTAAGAAGAATCGGAAAGTGACAATGGTATATGCTGAAGCTCATGTTATTTGGAGGGATTAAGGTTGGGAGAGAATTCACTTCAGGGACTAAAGTAAATTTAATTTTGTTGGATCCGAAGGAAGACGCTTTGTTAGACGCGCTGGAGGTGACAGGCTTAACCATAAATGTGTTAAAAAGTCTGCCAATTATGTAGAAGGCAGCGTGATTGTATGGGGAATGATTGGTCCGCTAATGCAAATAATTGTAATAGTAAGTGCGAATGTCAACATAAACCTCGTACAACAAAATGTTTAACTTCACTCCGAGCATCTCTGAATCAGCCAGCAGTATTTATGCAGGACAACATGCCATGTCATACTACACAGAAAGTAAAATACTATTTTGAACAAAAAGATACCAAAGAAATCAAGTTGCATGCTCAGAGCTCGGACTTGAACCAATTTGAAAGCCTCTGGAAAATTAGTGGAGATAATGTTCGAGACCAACAGCCTTTGAACTGTGGCGGATTTGTAGACGAAAATTCAGCAAGAATGGATCAAAATAACAACAAAATTTTCCCGAAACTGGTGATGTCCTGTGGTTGTCGTTGCACCGAAGTGATAGTAAACAAAGGCTTCAACAACTTATATTAAATGTTTTAAGTTTTATCGTTGTCAAATTTGCTTTGTTTCTAGTGTATTTTCTTGCTAAGCAATTATGTGAATGTTTATTCTCTTATTTTGTATATGTCAATATTTTATTTTGTTAGTTTATTTAGTGTAATTTCTTGAATTTTTCGATTAAATTATATAAAATCTTCATAAAATATATTAAATGCATGCCTTTAATAACCATGGAAATTTTATTTACCTAATCATTAAATTTTTAAAAATATTTTAATTTAAGAAGAACGTTGCCTTATTTTGCTCGGTAGTATATATATATATATATATATATATATATATATATATATATATATATATATATATATATATATATATATATATATATATATATATATATATATATATATATATATATATATATATATATATATATATATATATATATATATATATATACATATATATATATATATATATATATATATATATATATATATATATATATATATATATATATATATATATATATATATATATATAATACACATTCTTCATACACATTGTACACTAATATAATGAGATCTATAACAATGATAAAAAAATTACAAACGCATACGGTTCTGCCTTCCCCCTCTCACACACACGTGCCTAAAAGCACACACATGCAGCCACCCACACTCACACGAACTCCATAATTGATACAGTATCATAGTTTAACTTGTTAATGGGAGGTAAACGTCTGTTAAACAGCTTTTACCCGTAAACGAATATAGGAAAATAATAAGGTTGTTTACTATAGTCTGACCACTAATTGTTTTCATTATCCATCACCCAACGCAACCGATCATTATCGGACTTTAATAACCCCGGAATTGTGGTTTGGTTCTACCGTCGTTTAAAAAATGGGAGAAAACATTATTATATTTTGGACATTCATCTCCCTATCGGCCGCTTTCCAATTTTTATGGGTGGGAGGAGTGATGAGAAATAAATGGGGCATTTCTCTCCTTTATTTTACCGCCGATAAGATGCGGGTTCTCTACTCGCCTGTTTCAGGGCATTTTGGAAGGGAGGGTATTTCGCATCTGTTTTCAGCTTGCTTTTGAAGATTATAAACGGCCTATAGAAGCTAATTAATATTTATTGACATTTAAGGGGGGGGGGGAGTCCTACATATAGCGAAAAGGGGTACTATAAATTAAAGAAGGAAGGAAACCCGCCTCTCCTGCATTTATTGTTGATTACCTGTAGGCACGCGTCGCTCTGGGCGCCTTGGGTATGGGCATTGCGTTGGGAGGAATCAATTAAGGTTGCAAAAGGAGGAATGAAGAAAAATAAATATATGTTAAAGTCAACAAAAGAGAAGCGTCAAAATTATAGAATGAAGATCAGCAACAACCCTAGGACCCCCAAAAGGGGGCTTGAGAAGAGAGTATAGTAGAGGGAGACCTGAAGCAAAGGAAAACTAGCCCAAGGGACTAACAAGATTAGGAACCAGCCATCTTGAGCAATCTTGAGACCATTCCCGCTAGTAGTGAAAAAGAAATGTGATGAAGAAAAGGAATAAAATACCGATTCTTTTTCTTTAGGGAGAAAACCAACTAGGGCACATCCCCCCTGAAAGTTTGCAAAGAAAGCGGTGAGTTGGAAGAAGTGAAAATATGGCCGCAGATTTTCTGCTGGCAATGGGACTTAGACTGCAAGCAATCTTCCAGATGTCAGCTCCGGTAAATTAGTCCTTGCGGTCAGGGGAAGAATAATAAAGAAGAATTGAAAAAAAATAAATAAGGAAAAAAGAAGAAGAATGAAAGAAGAAAATAATGATATGTGAAAAAAACGAAGATGAATGAATGAAGAAGAAGAAGGAATGAAAGATCAAGAATGATAAAGTAAAAATAATTATAAAAGAAAAAGATAAAGAATGAAAAGAAGGAGGAGGAATTCGGTTTGTTTTTTTTAAATGGCCTTTTAGGGAAGAGGCGAGACGTCCCCTGTTTGGCTGGGCCAACGGGTTATTTGAGAAACTTGGGGCAAGGAAGGCAAGCAATTCTTGTAATCTATCCTATCTTAGGCAACATTGCAGTTCGCTTCGGGGGGGTAGGGGGTACATATCGACCAATGAAGAGACAGAAGTGATTCAAATACGAGGGACAACTTCGCTACCCCGAAATGTCGGGGTCAGAAGTGAATTGTTTTCCAACCTCAACGGGCCGGAGAAAAGTTTTTATGATAGACAGACAAACAGACAGATAGATAGGTATGTAAGCAAATAAATAGATATGTAGGTGATTGGATGGGTATGTTGATAGATAGATATGATATATATGCAGATAGTTGGATAGATGGATGAGTTAGATTATATAAAGATAGATGGAGAGAGCGGAAGGTACGAGTAGGTGTGTCCGACCCTTCTCTGGTTCGGGTTTCCTTGCAACAGTTACCAGCCTCATTTTCTCTTGGTCTCGTAGCAATCGGCGTGAATTTAATTGGACCAAAATAATAGTAAAATTATCCTGTGTTTTTTTTTCTAAAATTGATTATTTCCATGTCATTCGTCAACTTATACGACTTTTCCCACAGTGTAGAATTTGCGCGCATCAATGCCAATATTAGTCACAAAGTAAGCCTTGATTTAGTACAAGCTAAATTGCTATTCATGGTGGTCACATCGTATCCATCTACCATACAAAATATCCTCACTTTCCTCCTCAGTGGCCTTTTCTCTACCATAACGCACATTCATATAATCAATCTACCTCCTTTTGCGCAGTTCTCCAACCCTTCTCGCACCCTGAAACTCATTCTCGTATATTCAAGGATCAGTCCCTAGTCCCCTGAGGTTTGCCACCGATTTCAGTCTTCTCTTTATGCTACTTTCATTATCCTGTCAGGGACCCAGGGATCTCCCCCACGAATGAAAATGGAAGGGTGATGTAACTTACTATACTAACTCTTTCATGATTATCTCTCCCACACTCAGATACAGCAGCCAGCTTACTGCCAAGAGCCAATCCTATTCACATTTGCGTCATTTTTCATACCCATATTATACAACTCTTCAAAGCACTCTCGTCACCTATTTTTGACCTCATCATTGCCCCCACTTACCGTGCCATTTTTATCTTCCATGTTCACACAACTCTTCTTATCTTGATTTCTCACATTTCTCACTTCCTTCCGGAAGATCTTCCTGTTCTCATCCGGATCCTCATTCTTCTTCCGGTTGCTTTCACACTCCGGTTAAACTCTCGTTTCAATTTTATTTTTACCCCTTTGCATACATTCATCGCATCTCCCTGGCTTTATGATCTGCACTATTAAACATTTTCAGATACGCCTTCTTTTTCGCTCTCGTCTTCACATTTTACACCGTCATTCTTTCATTCACAGTTTCTCTTTCTTTTTCCAGTTCTAGCACACCCACACACATACATTGCATTACTCATTATCGTTTTATTATTTTTTTTTTAACATATACACGTATTTCCTCTATCATAATAACGAGCATTCTCACCTGCTCTTCTTATTCTCTGTGCTTCCACAACCTTCGCTTTTGGTTTTCCCTTCCTTTCAACTTCCTCACTTTTTCTCCATGCACCAACCAATTTTACCTTACATAAAATATCCATGGAATCGGATAGTCTTACGCACATACCTATTACATCTTTCACATCAAATTCTTCCAGTCACACCTTCTTTCTTAAATTATTGCCACCCCCTTTTCCCAACCTATGTGTATTTATGCGCATCTTTATGCTAAAAGAATGTGTTTTCTATAAATGCCTTCTTTCAGCACATAACCCTACCACTCTTTTTGCATATTTATTATCTACATGTGTACCAAAAGCTCGAGTTATTCAATCTCATTCTTTCACCTATTTGTCCATTCATATCTCATACAACCATCATCCAATACCCGTTGCAAATTCCTCTCACCACTTGTCCTAAGTCATGCTACAATCTCTCTTTCTCAACTTTACTTCCATCATTTCAATTTCCAAGCACAGCGACTCCCAGTTTCACCCTTACAAGTCTCAGCTTCACACCCATAGTTCTCAAGCACAAACATTCATACCCAACCATTGTATCATGCCACTCATCCCTTAAATGCACTGCCACACCCTCCATACTTTGATAGCCTTCCATTCCACCCAAACACTTCCTTTCCTTTCATGTCTCTCTCACCTAAAGCAATCATCTGTAATTTACCCTTTTTAACGACAAAGAAATCTACTCCCTTCTTTCCCAATTCACATATACCCCTCACATTATACACACACTGCTTTGGGTTAGCCATCATGACTGGTGGGGCTAGCGACATCTCTATCCATTTTCTCCATTACACATTGAGTTCATGGACAAAAACGTTCGCGCTAACGCCTTTCAAGGCCTCTATACAGACTTAGTCCTCTTTTGCGATATGCCCTGAAGGCTCTAATAAAAAAAGCAGGTTACTTAATATAATTAACCGCTATTTAATTAAATTGACCTGATTAACGATTTCGAATAAAATGAAGAATCTGTGTGAATTCTTCATTGAATATTTATCAAATATGTGTGTAATTGTGTGTGTGTGTATACATACATATGTATGTTACACTTAGTCCTTATAAGTTCAAGGCCGCTCTCAAAGAAGACGCTTGCAATGCAAATGGGATTAACAAGGATTTAGTGTTGGATTTACTGATAATATCAAGCCTGCCCTGGTCGTTAAAAGCCCAGATAGAAAATTAACCTAAAACACGATTACGAGTGGTTTTCTTTCTTTTTTTAACTTTCTTATGTTTACAACTCAGCCTATATAGAGGCAACCCAGGCGTGGATCCAGATGGGGAGGAGGGGGGCGGAGGGGACTCAAGCTCTCCCCTAAATTTCAGATCCATTTATATTTATTTATTTTTTAAGTCATATTTATATTCTTCAATTCAGAGCTATGCAATATATATATATATATATATATATATATATATATATATATATATATATATATATATATATATATATATATATATACAATTTTTTAAACCGTTGCAATCGAATGTACCAGATATGATACATGTGTAAAATACACGCAAATCTCAAAAAATAATTATTAATTTCACTATTATACCATTAGCTGACGTGCAAAAACTGCAATAAACTACATTTCATAGTTTTTCTGGTGAGTGGAAGATAATCGGATCTGAGAGAGTTAGTGCTCACTCTTTTATGAGATGCTGTTATTTATTATCAATGCTGTTTAAGAAAACCATTATTAATCATCAATGCCCTTTTCTAAGACTACTCAAAGGGAGGAATTAGGTTAGCTCCCACCAAACTTTTAGCCGGGATCCGCCATCGAGTCAACCATTTGGCCTTTGTCATCGTTGTTTTTATGCTTTTTAGACGGAAGATGGTAGTCAGTCACTTCCGAAACTCGTCTCCGGAATAAAAATGTCCCGTTAAACTGCGTCTTTTTTTGCGAACTTTAGGGAATTTCAAATTATCTGGCTACTGGATGAGACGTACTTTTACAGATAATAATTCAGTAAATAGGCGCCTTATATCCTTCTCTTTTGTCTAAATATAATTCATTCAGTTCTGCTGATGATTTTTTTCTAATAGATATAAGCGAGGTATCATATATGATAAAAAATAATCTGGGATGAATTTTTTGTACGGGTGCCTTGTATATCTGAATGATAAAGTACATCAATGGTGGAGTTCAACGTTTTTGATGCATTATTGTTTCATTTAAAACCTTAGCCCTAACCCGCAACCAGGGCCAAATTTTACCGAGGCAAATAATTGGTAAGTACGAGGGGTGGTCAATAATTTTTGCAATTCGGATATAAGAAAATGAGATATGAGGAAAAGTGTTTTATTATTTTTCAATATAACTACCCTCGACTTCAATGCACTTGCGCCACTTGTTCCTGAGGCTTCGAATTACCGACAACCAGAAATCCTCCGACTGCTGTTCAATCCACTCCTGGACAGTGAGCTGGACATCTTCATTGTCCCCAAACCGGCGTCCACGCAGTGCAATTTTGAGATGGCGAAATAAAAAGTAGTTGCTAGGGGCCAGATCTGGACTGTAGGGGGGATGGTTGAGCTCCTCGAATCCGCACCTGCGCAGGGCAGCTTGTGCAACTCTGGCCTTGTGGACTTTGACGACGTTGAAGTCGATCATGGGGCGTCAGGTTTCTAGGGACCCAACGGGCAGAGACCTTGGTCATAGCCAAATTGTCGCGGATGATGTTCATAACACTTCCATGTGATATTCCAAGTTCTCGCTCGATTTCTTCTACCTTCATCCGTCTATTTTCGAGGATCATCCTCTCCACACGGGCCACATTGTCCTTGTTGGTCACGTTTGACGGGCGTCCTAGACGGGGATCATCTCCAAGGGACTCACGACCATGGTAGAACTCCCTATTCCAGCGAACAATGGTTGCATATGAAGGCGTGGTGTCGGTGTACACTGCAACCATTGTTCATGGATCTCTTTTGCATTCTTGCCTTCCTTGGTCAAAAGTTTGATCACTGCGCGGTGCTCAACCTTCTCTATTGTTGAAAAATTTCTGATTGACGATCTGCGATCAGCTACTGCTTCTTAAATAGACGAGGCAGGAGCGTGCGGTTGCATGTCCTGACTTGTCCTAACACCCCCAAAAACAGCCATCCCCGTTCCTCTATTTTGCCCTACCGATTCGCAAAACTTATTGACCGCCCCTTACGTCTAAATTTATTAGCTATAATATGCAAAAATTCACAACTCTACGAAAACTGCTTCAATATGCAAAATTTCAAAGTGTTATTTTTACGGACAGTTTAGAATAAATATAGAGGATAATTGATAAGGATTTATTTATAAAGATACACGTAATTGGTCTCACAGTATGGGGCAAAAAATTGTAAATTTAATAGTTAGATGATTAAAAAAAATGAGCCAGGAAAATTAACCGAGGAGAGTGCCTCATTTATCTCAATATAGATAAGGCCTAGTAGTGAATCATATAGGAGTCAGTGGAAAGTAAAGGGGGATAACTCAGTGTTTCGCAAATTCTTTTTCCCAGGGCCTATCTGTGTTTGAAAATATAAAGCTCCCGGGGTTACAGCGATTGACTCATGACCTATATCTCTTTTTCTCTATTCACTCTGTTTTCCTTTCTATTTATCTCACTTCATATATCTGTTGCTCGTTAAGTTTCCATTTAGCAAAATTATATAAAAAAAAAACATGGATTTTCATCGTCAAAAAATATATTTTTGGAGCCCACGCCCCACTAAAATTGTCCCAGGTCCAACGTTGGCAATCAATGGGTTAGATTATATCAGGTCGTCCTTTAAGTGTATTCGTGATTCCATTAGAGACAGAAAACAGAACTGAATTTCTTGTAATTAAAATTTATTAACCGAATTCCCTTCGATTGCGAAGGCCTCCTTCGAGCGATTCACTAGCGTCTTAAGGCCTTTTGAATGGACCGCTTAAGGTTTGGAGGAAAGGAAAGGCTGAGGACCGTACGTTCTTACGGTCCGTCGAGAGGGCGGTGTATAATCCCGAATATGTGGTAATCCAATGGAGCAACGGAAAAGAGGAGGGTGTGGGAGTTTGTCCCTGTCGAGGTCTTGGGTGTCTCCAGCGATAATCTTTGCAATATGGAAAAAACACATCTCCTAGGTCAATAAAATCAGTCTTTTTTAAAATTAATACCATGATTAAACAGTCCCTGCTGACAGGAAAGATTAGCTGTACCTGTGTGGTCTACTAGTTCTAATTCAAAATGGATCATAAACGCTTACCAAGACTTTTTCTTGTTTGTAGGTCTCTTCTGGGTTGTTCCTGTTTGCTTCTATTAAGCCATTGTCAGCATCGATTTACATTAGGTATTTTAGAATATAAAAAGATATATCCAATTTATTGATAGCAGATTTTGGAAATTATTTATGAGATAAATGATGCGTATATCCCTAAATATTTTATATTTACGTGTAGAGATACAATGCGATTGTGCGCGCACAAAAAATCTGCAAATTTTCTTTCTAAAAGTCTTACAAACCACGCAAATGCGTAATTCCTACTTACACACACGTGTAGATGTTATACGCTAGAAAAGATATCTGAATTTTAATCTCTAAACCTGCGCACACCCAAGACAGGTCGAATTGCCGAATTCGCCTTTCAGATTCCTTCAAATAAAGGCGAAAACCGCGTGTTTGCCCCAAATCGGAAGTTTTTCGGAAATGACAACGCCGTGGGAAAATATTGAATTTCGTGAGAAAAGGTGTCAAAACTAATAATAATTTTCATATATATATATATATATATATATATGTGTGTGTGTGAGAGAGAGAGAGAGAGAGTCAAAGAAAGCTTCATATATATATATATATATATATATATATATATATATATATATATATATATATATATATATATATATATATATATATATATATATATATATATATATATATATATATATATATATATATATATATATATATATATATATATATATATATATATATATATATATATATATATATATATATATATATATATATATATATATATATATTAAGGGGGAATAACCCGTTTGCCATCCATCCTATTCTAACAGGACAGGAATGAGAATTCAAAGCTTAACCCGAGAAGGTTGGTTACTACCCTGCAGGTTGCCGCTCCGCCGGAAGTAATCCAGCAGCAGAGTATCAAAACTGTGGGAACGAGCCCCACACACCCGCCGCACGTTGGCACTCCACACCTGCTGTGGATATCCAACAAATGCACAAGTCAACCGATGAGAAAATTTCGAGAATTTTGCCTAACACCCGCGTATCCATCCGCCCAAGCATTAACCATACTTTTTCCATTCATCCATCGTATTTGCACACGCTCTGCACTATTCGTTTACACCCAGATTCGACACCCACCACGTTGCCAAATTCAAATTAACTTCCACACCTCCGCAACCGCCCCACGCCCTAACAGCCACACTCGACGGATGCCAAATCATCCATCGTCTCCCTCAGGGAAAATTAACGTTAAACTACAATTTCCTTCAGGAAATATTATGATTAATTGGGGAAAGCTTCCAAACGCTATAAAAATCTCCGTCTGGGAGAGGAGAGGCCTTCGGAGGCTTCCGAAAACGACACGAACAAAATTATTACCTGTACCATTGTATGTGTGTAAATGTTATTGACTTATGTCTGTGTGAAATATATCTTGCATATATAATTGTAAGTCATTATCTAACTCTAGGGTTAATGTCGATAAACTTAACTGTCGTTGCTTGTGAGTTAGATGCTTATTTCGTTAAAAAAACTACATTTATTTTTTGATAGAGATAAATATAGTGGGCGTTGCCTCCCAATTCTTTTGAAATGACCCAAATTTTTCTGTGGGGGAAAAATACGATTGAAAAGTCTGCCTCAATTACCAGAGCTCCAATTGAAGCAGAAATGCTGCACACGCAACCATCATTACCATTGTAAAAGTTGTCATGTGGGAAAAACTAGAAATCACCATTTAAATTTAGTTGTCAGACAAGTTTAGAAGGAAGGGAGAGTTCGGACAACTACTCTACTTCCAGCAATGATCATCCACCACACCCAAAGTTGCCCCCCAGAAGTCAGGACGAATGCGGCTAGTTCCGAGTAATTTAGTTAAATGTTTAATCCTCTGATGATTTATCTTTGCATTTTTCCTATATTACGGGTGAAGTGTGTGGCTATTTTAGGAAACGGATGTCCTTGATATTGACTCCTGGGAAATCTGTGAAGAGTGTAAGGTTGTGGGATGCAAATTTGAGAGTTGCTAAACTTCCGCCGTGATGTGGTCACGCAAACGGGAACGGTACTTAATGAGGAGCAAAGGAATGCGGAGGAGGGCAGGCTATAAAAGAAGGGTGAAGCGACATTCAAAATAGAGGGTGGAAAGTAAAGGGGAGGATAGGGTGCATTTGGAATCACTCAGGGGTTGGTATGAGAAAGCATAGCAATCTGAAGTACGAATTAAAACCTTAGTGCGGGGTTATTCTCTTATCTAGCCAAGATTTCAAGTTTTTAGTCGCGTGCGGGTCTAGTCGTGAACGACTCTATATCTCACTATGTCGTTTTGCATTTTTTTGGTAATAGCATTGCAACTATGCAGCTAATTGTAACGAAATTTGGTACCCTTGTAATGTTTTACATTCTCTTTCGAATGATATAATTGCCAAAGTCCTCACAAGGTTAAACGTGGAATTATTTGGCAATAACATCATAACTATTTTGCCGATTCTAACGAAATTTGAAACCCTTATGTTGTTTTACATTTTCTTTCGAAAGATACAATTGACAAAGTCTTCCTAAAGTTAGTCCTGGAATTATTGAAAGTTTTGAAGGTCGTAATGTCATAAATCAGAATAAGTGAGAACACGCGACATTTGGTCATCAGACCTTGTTTTTATATTATTCTAAAATTAATTCCACTTTCATCTCGACGAATCTCTTAATTTAAGGGACATAGTGCGGATTAATGAGGGTTAAGGATCCCTAATAGAAACTCTTATTCGCTCTTCTTCCCCCAGCAAATTGCATACGACTAAAATTCTTCAAGTTTGGTTTCAACAAAACTCGAGATTTAGGACTGAAAAATTTAGTTAAATATTGTGCTCAATTATCGTAATTCCTTTCATTCGTGTTGTTGTTAAAAGCTCCCCAGGAGGAGATGATCTCTGCTCCCTCCGACCATTCGGGAGATTAAGGGAGAGAAAACTTTGATCCTATAGCTGTAGGCCCGGTCAACGCCACAGCAATTAAGTGAGGTCACGCTTCCTGTGAGACTGGCCTGAGAGAGCCAGGTTAAAGTGAGGGGAGGCTGTTGCATGCTATGAGAATTTTATAGCACCCCCTCCCTGTGCTTGCTATCCATGCAACAGCTAGAAGCTCTATTGCAACTTAACCTCACGTGGACTACATCTAAGTAGGATGGTCCGACTCCAGGATTACATCCAAGTCGTGGGAGAGGGTGTCATACCCACTCGGAAATCCGTGACCATTCCATAACTCTTTTTTAGTTCCTTCAAAGAGTGATTAGAGCTTAAAGCACAGACTTGCCTGCTGGGCGCTCCTTTCATTCCTAAATGCTAGGAGAAAAGACTTTAAAAATTAATTTTTCCCTCAGAAGTTCTAATAGAGAAGCGTGATTAGATTGATTGAGAGGGAGTAGAAAAAAAGAGCTAATCCAGCGAATGGTGGGAAAGAAGCTCGCTAGTATACGGCCCGGTGCCATGGATACCGGGAATTTGGAACTCACTGCTAAACTTTGATGATTCGAGATGCGCCCATCCGTCGAACAATCAAATTCCTCTAATCTCCTCAAATTAGAAGAAGACCTTGAGAGGAACGACTATCATTGCCTCAACGAAGACGGAAAGGATAAAAGGTGTAGGATTCCTTATTCACCGCCACATTGCGCCTTTCCAAAGCTGAATTTAAGGAATACAGGATATATTTTTTAACGGGATGCTACTATATAAAATGTGTATCGTACCGGATGAAGAAGTTAAACATGTCTATGTAGAAGGATGAGGAAAGCACGAAGTAGCGCGTGAGGAAGCACTTTGAATGCACGTGTACAAGAAAATAACCAGTTCAAGATGATTATATGGGACCTTGATGCCCAAAATGGAGAACATATACACTATAATCGATCGATGAAAAGGTTCAAAATTGAGGACGAAAATAAACCAAGAGACATATTAGTATATATCGTAAAAGGAGCATATCTCTCCCTAAGAGAAAAGAAATTCTTAAAAATGAGACAAATGGAATATCAAAAAATATCAATTGCATTCTCTTCACGGGAAATATTTTATCAAAGACAAATCAGTTTTCATCTCTTTTAACACAGGTATAAAATTAAAATTACCTAGGATTAAGAATAAAATAGATCTACAACAAGAGTGTGGCAAAATAATGAAAAAGAAGAACAAACCCAAGAAACCTTGATGCAAATTGTTAAATACATACCGTAAACTTGTACTTGCAAACATGTTTAGCAAACTTAATAATCTAGAGACATAATTGCCATCTATTGCAACAAAATATAATAGAGGCTATTTTACAATGCATTTTAGTCATCAACACAAAGACGAGGTCATGTAACATAAAAATAAGTAAGACTACTAAAATACGTCTAGATCACAGGTAAAAAATGAGCCTGATTGGAACGAGAAATAATATAACCAAATACACCGATTTATAAAATCATTATTAAAAAATCATAAATCTAGGAAATCACTGAATGTTTAAGAATATTCCAATGAAACAAATACTCCTGAATGATACAAATCAATAAAACAGATGAAAAAACACCTAACAATTTGAATATGTACAACAAAATACAGAGGGGATAAAGTTTGAAATGGAAACACAAATGGAGCAAATATACTTTAAAAAGATAAGAAATTCTATCTCGAAGTACAGTTTAGATCAGAAGTTTAAATATACATAAAAGCGTTGCTCAATTTAGTACTTTCCAAAGCATTTTTGATCCTAAAAATGCCTTCAAAGTTGTTTTTCATTATAATCTATGTCACGCGGCCCAAATGGCTTTTACGCATACTTCGTGATTCTCCAAAATTTTCAGGAATAAGACACGAAATCCAATTTGGTGTACAGAGAGCGTCTTTCATCACATAATGGTTACCTAGATTCTTTTTCATATCACTCCAGAATACACAAATAAAGAAATATAAGGAATCATATAAGAAATAATTTTATCTCCTTTCAAAACGCCTGGAATAGGCATGAAAGAATATCCAAATGAATGACCGTCACAAGAACATCATATCATACAATCATACCCAACTATAAGGAAATAACAAAGGCGAAAAGTCTGCCAAGAAGTGGAAAGAAGCCCAATTTATCCCTGATTGATATTCATATCATTGCAAGGAAAGGTAAAGTTGACTCACGCAACAGTAAGAGGCAAATATGTCAGGGTGTCGCTTGAGTGTTAATGTTTCAGCGACGACAATACTGTGATTCTTTCGCAAAAAACCTCCACGGCCTAAAAATAAGGAAAATTCTAGTGAAATTACGTTTTCGAACGGCTCACGTTTGCAAAAGAACACGTTTACTGCGATGAAACATTGTGGAAGAAACCATTCTTTAAGTGATGAAACGAAAATATAACAATTTATGCTTAATTGAGGAAGACATGTTGAGCGGAATGCTGGTGGAGTGCTTCTACCAAAAAAAAATACCAATCGTATGATATGTGATTTCATTGCTTCGAATGATGGGAGGACACTTGTTAAAATCAAAAGAACAATAAATGAAAGATTATTTGGTTTCTTCTTTTAAAAGAAATTCTACCAACAGCAAAAAAAAACAACTGAAATTAAGAAGGAAAATTTTCTTTCCACAAGACAATGATCGAAGACATACGACCTCTTTAGTGAAGAAATATTTCAAGGTTCCAAAATTAATGTTTGGAAATCTCCATTTCAACGCTCAAACTTGAATCTCATACAGTATAGCGATGGAACTAGAGAAGCCGATCCGTCAAAGAAACCGAACGAATACGGACAAGTTGTGGATTTCCTAAGTGAAGCAAGCTTACAAGTAAGAACTGTTTCAAGTAAATAAGAGAAAATTATGACAAACCTTTGATAACTGTAGTTTCTAGCAAAAATAACGAGACGAAATATTAATTATTATTATTTCTTATGCCTATGCAAACAATTGCAGCCTGTGCAATTTTGCAGTGCTGCTGAAATAAATGCATTATTTAATATATCACCAAAATTATTCAATTATTAATTGAGTAAATTATTCAAATGATTACACCAATGAAATGCATTGAAACTTCAACTCCAGATGAATAGTTCTTAGTTAAAACTAAAAAGAGAAAACAAAAGAGGGAATCCAGGCTAGAAAGTTTGCATGGATCTCTAAAGAAAGTAATGATGATGGTGGAGTTGTAAATGTGTGAAAACTATATAACAGCAGATCCACTTCGAGGCAGGAGGAAATGAAGGTCAAGCAACCCTCCATATGTTAGCTGCAGTATGGTTGTACATGCCACACCTAGTATTTCCTTGTGGGGTACACCAGATAATAATTTCTCAATAAATGAAGAATTGGTCCCAGCCGTAAATTAAGAAGAGAGTTCGCATATATTTAGGGGCATGAAAAATGTAAAAGAGCAATATGGATGATGGTTTAAAAATCTAAATTATAAAACTTTGAATGGAGCATCCAAAAGAATGACCCCATCGTCTGTTTACAAGGCTCTTAAAGGAAAATAAGTTTCAAACTCGATTTCAAGCCATTCCGTTATACTCCTTTCCACAGGGAGGTCAGAGAACTATGGGCCAATTTGTCTCTTGTCAGAGACATATAAACTGCACAAATTATAACCAATAAAACACACACACCTTCTACTGCAATTAGCCACTAAAAAAAGGTTTCACAAGTACTTATAGTAGTTCATGGTTATCAATAGGCTGTATAATAATTATCAAGGCGAACTACCGAATGCGAACCACCTGTACATGGTTTTCGTAGAGTAAGAAAAAGCTTCGATTCAGTAAACAACGATTGATTTCTAAGAGCAATGTGAAAACAAGAAATTACTAAGACCTACAATGACATTCTACCGTATCTATACAGACATGTGACAATTATTCAAGTCACACTAAGAGAAAAATAAGATAATATTACAAAAGCAAAGTGAGGAATAGATAATTTCCCCCTGGGTCTGGTAAACTTCTTCGGGAGATTGGTTCCCAGCGCCGGTACCACTCCACTTCCCTTAACCATGTAAACCTCGCCCAGATTTTGGCTTCGCCTGGGATGACGAAGCAAAAGGAAAATACTATCGCTAAAATAAAAAAAAATGCTACAGAAGTCGCTTTTTAGATAATACAAAGACTTGTTGAGCCTTAGATCTCATATAGGACATAAGCATGATCGGGTGAATTGGAGACCTTGGGATGTATTTGCCTACGCTTCAAAAGGGGGAGAGTTTATTTATGTCTTAAGAAATTGTTGATCCTTGGCAAAAAAACACTTCAGATACATGCTCGAGAATGCCAACTTTCACGTGTTAACCGATTGTGAAGCTATTTTGCAAGCGTTCCGCCTACAAAAGTCGAGGCGTTTCCCTAGGCAAGCTTGTACTCCTGAAATAATCAGTTATTACACTCCTGATGTTCTAAAAATATCAGGCTAAAGGAATCTGAGCGGCGCTCTTTCGCGAGTGCCTATCACATCAAGAGACGCGCATGTTTAATCTCATGACAGGCTGTTGTCTTCCTCCATTAGAGCAACCTTCTACCCATTTAGTAATTTAATTTCGTATATTATTCTGCGATATCTATCCATTAATTATGAAGTACATAAGAGGCGTAATTGAGGTCGCATGTACTTCGACTTTCCTGAAATTTCACAAAATCATCTTTTCTTCTTCTAACATCTCAATCATTTGTGATCTGCCAAAAGGTCGAGTTAGACCTTATATCCCCTCTGCTTTCGTAAACTGTGTACGACCAGCTGCATAATTTGGTGCACCTGAGGACACGCCTCACTCTAAATTCAATATCTGACCAAATCGTTTAGAGAAACATGTCGAAGATGTACAAACTCTCAGAAATCAAAGATTAAACGACATCGCCCCCTTAAATTCATCAGTTACTCAGAGTAAACGTTGAAGAAATGTTGTGATGGGGACTGTCGCTCCTAGGGTACTTTTGAAAGTGTAATACATTTACATTTTAGTTAATCTACATTTAAAGATCCGATTTTACCATAATTTAACATTAAATATGGGTGTTTTGTACCTTTTGGACTTGCTACATATATCCTTTGTGTCTGGGTCAAGATTTGCGTAAGTTTTATCTAAATCTATTCTATCTCTACATTTGTAACTTCTCAGTTAGAAAAATTCCTTAAGATGAGTTTGTAGCTCGAAACGTCGATATTGACTGACTAGGGAAGAATCATTAAACTGAGCTCACAAATGAAGAGCCAGAACAGATCCATCAACACTCGACAAAGGATGAGGCTTCAGAAAATTCCTCCTCCAATTTTCCACGACATGAACGGGAAAGCAGATTAGCACGAAATCAAAGATGAATTAAATAAAAACGCATGAAAACGGGAAAATTATTAACCTTTTTGAAATCAGCAAAAGAACTTGAATAAATGGACATCTGAAATTAAAGAAAATGAGGGACGATGCAATGGATTCCACCTACCAATACCTAGATGCACTTATGAACTATTATAAAAATAAAATTCAAAATAATTTGCAAGAGGATTTTAATGAAACTTAATTAGAGCATTGTCATTGCTAAATTTAATACGTTCCAAAACTATATAAGGTCTATAATATACTCTCAAGCAATATACATCCTTGGCCAAAAGTATAAAGCACCGTTCATAGATTTATATATTTAACATATTTAATCAAACTTTTAGAATTTATCATATTATTCATAAATACATATGACAATAATGCGTAATTTTATGTTTGAATATTTTGGTAATATGTTTGAATTACTTAGTATCTTCCTAAATGCGGTGTAATTAATAAAATTATATATTTTCTAAAATCAGAATTTAACCAATATTTCTTGTTTCAGCTTATATTTATAACTATTGTGAATTCAATATCGTTCTAAATAAGTGATATGAAAAATTATAGAATTTATAAAATCACAAAGAGCACAAGGGTTATAATAAGTAGAAGTTGCTAAAAATAGCAAATGTTCAAATTTTACTGTCCAAGACACTATAACACGATATTGAGAGATTAAAGGATTTATATCGAGGAAAAGTCGCAGAAAACGCCTTACCATTCCTAAAGGAGACAAATCTATCATTGGGGCTTCACTAAAGAATCGTAGAAAAACAATTTAATTTGCTGGGAAGTTCAATAAAGCTTTAATCCACCAGAACAGTTGGAATGAGACTTAAAGATCAAGATCTAAAAGGATGTACAGCGAGAAAGAAGCCATGGATATCTGAGGTAAAAAAAAATAAACTTCTTCAGTGGTTCAAAGATCACAAAAATTAAACATATGAATTCCATACGGTGTTTTATTCTTTTGACCAAGGATAATTATATATATATATATATATATATATATATATATATATATATATATATATATATATATATTCAACATCTTACCCTTAAATGACTTTTAAAATTATTTAATTTAGATGAATAGCTAGCTTCTATATAATTTTTCAAAATACAGTTGTTGGATTTTCTTTTACTTTTTCTATCATATTTATGTTGATAAATGCGATAAACCTAATCAATAGTCCTTTCCACATATATTTTTAGACCCTCCAACCCTCGCAAAGAATAGTTACACTGGAGATCCGAACTATTTAAATATGCTAGAAATAGTGTTGTTATTAGGGTCTACGAGTTATATATCTTAAAGGCTTCAAGAAATTACTTATTTTTATCTACATTGGTGTTGTATATAAGGTTTTTGTTTACCTAAATCTTTTTACATTTGTTTGCAATAAGAACCAGATAAAATAGGCAACCAAATTACATGCAACACTTGATGATGCTTGATAGTCCTTGCCATAAAAAGATGAGGACCACAAATATGAATGGATCGTAAACCCCCCTTCCCCAATGCAATCTTTGAATCCGGGTATACATTAGCGTCAGGAAGAAATGGTTACGGAAAATATCTAAAATATAATTGTCTACTTTGTCTATAAAAAGCATCTAAAAAGGGAGAGAATTCTTTCAAGATTTTATTAATGAACTTGATACTAGGAAAGACCAAGTTAAGCTTATCCTGATATCCTCTAAATCCACATCATCATTGATACCCGGCACCAAGGTCTGAGGTAGGCCTGGTAATTCAATGAATTAGACCAAAAGGTTTTTTTTTAAATAGGCTTAGAGAAAGGGCAGTGTTAAAACGAATTAGGGCATATAAAACTCCCTAAAAGTTTAATTTAGGAGACTAGTTTCAGTATGTAGTTATCATACATACTGAAACTAGTCTCGTAAATTACACTTTTGGCTCTTATAGAGTGGTTTCACTATCATATACCATAACTCGCCATTGAGTTCTTTTATATATACTAATATATATATATATATATATATATATATATATATATATATATATATATATATATATATATATATATATATATATATATATATATATATATATATATATATATATATATATATATATGTATCTATTTGCTGGTGCATGTATGTATATGTGCGTGTGAATAAACCCCGTGCCTGGAGTTCTTTTCGAGAATGATCCCACCAGCACAGGTTCCGACCCATTGTTCGGATCCCGCGGCGGTTGAATGGTATGAGATCGCGCGCGAATTTTTGCCCACGCTCGAATCCGGGCCGGGGAGTAATCCCGCTCCTTGTCATTTCAATTCACACAGAATGTTTTCATATTTCGGAAAGTCGCCTCCAATGGAGAAGGAAAGAGGTGAAATAATGAGTAGTTTTGATTAGTGTGGGGGAGGGGATGGGAATGTGAAGTAGCATATGGAGTGGTTGAGAGCAGTGAAATTAATGAATAGGATTAGTGGGTAGTTCGAAGAAATGAAGGAGCATGCAGGATAGTCGGGTAATGTAGTGCAGTGGAAATATAGGAGGTAGTTAAGTAAGGAAGGAAAGGTGACATAAAAGGTAGCTAAATTTGTGATGTAAAGATGCTGGAAGAAGTATGTAGATGCAAGATGCCGTAGAAAAAAAGCAGTGATAACGGTCGTGTGTTAATGAGATTCCCCTTAGGATTGCACCTATGCTACCGATGATCTCCATGGGCTTTCAGGCGGGTTCCCACAAGGGGTGATTCTCGAGCCCCCTGCGTTTTGCCGAAGGTCCGTGGATCGCTCACAATTACCTGGTGAAGGCGACCGCCAAAACTGAAGATTTTCCCGTAGTGGTGTACGAATGGTGGGGCAGAAAGGACAGGAGCGAAGTAGAAAAAACTGCGCGAGAAAGAATTCCGCAAGGATTCACCCTTACCTCCTCCCCCCTTAAGGAACTACACCCCATGTCCAGGTCAAGTTCACAGGCCGCTTGGGACATTCGTGGGAACTTTTCCCTGAAGGCACCTGTACTATGTTCATTCTTCCCACCCTCTTCTACTTGCGTTCTCTCACTTGATCCAAACCGTATTTTTCACCTACCCCATTTGCTCTCTCTGTCCCTCTTTTATTTATTTACTTCGTTCTTTCTAATAATCGCTGAGCCTTCTTAGGAGATATTTCGATGACAGGAAAAGTACAAGGTAGATTAAGATAGGAGAAAAAAGGAGAAAGATTGGTACTGACTGAAGAACGAAAAATGTTGATTATGTAAATGAAAAAAATAAAAGATAATCGAATGAAGATGTGCCTATTGTAGGAAAAGAATATTATAGGGTGAGGGAGGAATGAGTATAAAAACAAGAGTAGCGAATAGATAAGAGCAGAGATGAAAGCAATGCGAAGCTAATAAAGCTTCTATTCTTGACCCGTGATGGCGCAATATGAGACCCCGAAACAAGTTTGCCTAAAAGAGAAGAACCTCTAAAAGGCAGAAATTTCAACCTTGGTGCGAAGGTGGACAGACATCATTAAAATATAGAGACACGACTAAAATGTTAGGTACGAATGTAAGTTAGGCCAAAGTCTAAATTGAGTGGGAAAGAGAAATAGAGAGAAAGAAATAGAAGAAGAAATATATATAAAAAAGAATAAACACATGAGAATGCATCTAAAAAGAAATTAAAAAAAGGAAGATGAGGATAAACGAGCAAGATATGGGATGAGGAGGAGAGAAAGAGAAAACCAGAAAGAGAGAGAGAGAGAGAGAGAGAGAGAGAGAGAGAGAGAGAGAGAGAGGTAACTGAGAATGGAAAAGACCACTTTTACTGATCAGGGAACAAAAGCTCTACCTCGGTACCTCTTCCTTACTACCTCAGGATGGGAGCGAGGGTTCGGGGAGGGACCTGCTTTGCGCCATTGTATCCTCGGAATCAATGGGTTGGTGGGAATCTTCCAAGGGCCACAATGGCCAATGCAGAACAATCCCGGCCGAGGAATTGTTAACCAAAAGTATCGCATTTTTGAGTCAGATTTGCCGACCTATTTAAATGAAGTGTCCGGCTGGCGGTGCAGGAGGACATAGGAGGGACAAACCGAGACCTGAGGAGAGTGGGATCTTGCTACCTCGGGACAGTAGGGCCCCCGGAACATTGAAGCAGGATTTAAGAAGGGAACAGGACAAAAACTCGTTTATAATAATCGTCCATCTTTGATCCGAAGTCCTGTGATCCCTTCAAAGAACACCCTATTAACGTTACAAATAAATTGGCATTGACCCTATTTTCGGTCTCCCTGCAGATCAATGGAAGCGTTTTGTACTCTATTAGCAAATACGGGAAGTGGTAACGAAAGGAAAGATGATTTTGATGAATTTGGATAGGTGATTTTTGAGGTTTATGCAAGATCTAATTGGTTATGAGATCATCATTTATCGATCAGTTAAAATTAGTCGTTGAGATCATTTGGAGTTTGGTAGATTAGTACCATGAAAGGTTAAGTTGGATCATTTTAGTCATTGTGGTAATTTCTCAAAACAAAGGGTCAGTTTCGGCCATTTAGAGTCTAGTGAGATAATTCACGATGATTTATGATCTTTATAATCGGAAAAATATATAATGAAATTTTAGGATAGTTGGAGTTAATTTATCATTAGAACCACAATTTAAGATCATTTTGGTCGGTTAAACTGATTTTAGTTTATTATAATTAAAATTCTTCCGTATCAATTAATAACATTTAAAATCAGTAGACACATGTTAGCTGGGAATTATTTGAAAATACCAAATAAACTTGGATAAGGGTGGTTTAAATCACTTAAGATTATGTAAAATTAGTTAGATCCAATTAAAAGCAATATACGAGTAGATTAAGCTAGATGAAGCAATCGTTCCCATAAAGAGGATGATATAATCAATTTACAGCATGTATTGTCAATGAGAATAAATTAGTATCAGTTACAAGCAGTCTGGGTTAGTTAATATAATATAGTTTAAGGTCAGTTATGTTTATTAGCAAAGATCATTTAAGATCACGCAAGACAATGTCGGCCTTCTTAATCATTGCTACAAGGGATGTGTTAGGATCAACTCGTATTTACCAACATCAATCGGCATCAAATCAGAGATATTAACTATTTATTGAATCTGAGAGCATCGATGGCATCTTCGTCAGTGTTTACGAAAACAGTTCGTAAACAAATAGTAATTTGGATTAAAAGGTTAGGGAAAAAACGTGGAAGGCTATAGCTAGAACAGTCAAAAGAGGTAACTGCTTGAGGAAATGAGGCAAGGGAGAAGAACCACGTGATTAAAGAAGTCACCAATTTAAAAATAATCAAAAGATAATTTGGAAAGGCTTTAGGAAAAAGGTTGATCACAGAGACTGTAGATTGCAGCTGACCTTAGAAAGTAGAGCAAGAGAAGTATGGCAACGAAGGCAATCGACGGGAGAGGTGGGAGGGGTATTTAAACAAGTCAACGGCAACCATTATTTAAGATATTTTGGATTGCGGAAGGCCTTTTTTAACTTCCTCCACTCAGTCTATCTATCAATATGTCTCTCTATATATTAATATATCTCTCCTCCCCTCTCTCTCTCTCCCTTTCTTTCTCTCCCACTGTCTCCCTCCCTTCACCTCTCCTCATCTCCTCCACCTTCCTCTATCTTCCGCTCTCACATACACATACTCTCATACTCTTTCATGAACACCTCTGTCACACTTTCTCTTACTCTCACACACTTAAACAGACTCTTTCTCTCACTCTCTCTCTCTCTCTCTCTCTCTCTCTCTCTCTCCTTCTCCTTTGCATCAATAAACACCACAACTACAAGTCAACCATCCTATTTATATTTTAGATGAAGCATGGACCACCAAGCTGCAGGTGACATCTTTATAAATTTGTGTCCTCCGCACGCGAGGTACAAAGGTGAAGCTGCCTTATTTGTGGAGATTTGACAGTTCCTGGCGATTTGCGTGCCCCCTCAGATCAAATGCCTCAAATAATTTCTAGCTGAATATCTTCCACACATATCCATTTTCTCCAACTTCAACCTATACTAACAAATGTTTCAAAAGAATTTGCTGATTTTAGTCCTCCTATCAAGCTATGTTTCTTATCAGGCGGACGTTAGCCAGGGCAAGCCTCCCACCCCCCGTGATGCCCAGTCAGGGTGGTAACCTCCCTTAGTAAATAGTGTCAGCTTAAAACGAATTCAGGCGGAGATTCGAACTGCCGACCCAGCGATTGCCGGGCACCCGCTGAGATGCTCGTTGTTTTTCGTGTTTTGCTGTGATTTTAATAAAATTAAAAAAATATAAAATCAATGGTATACACCTTTTACACAACCTTTTAATTTAAAGAGGGCAGCGGTGCACTAGGATTTTTTCTAGGAATCTAGACGATAATGTCAAACTTATATACTTATCGATTTATTCGAACAACAAGAGTCTCTCTGTCCGATGGGACAGTTTTTAGTTTTTCCAGGAGGCAAGAAAAAAAAGTGGGATCTTTGTTTTAGTCTCTATCTTATCCATAATGAGGATGAGCAATAGGTGAGATTTTTGTTCTAGTCTCTACTCTCCACTTTGTGGTTTCTGTGCAGGACGAAAAAGTGAGATTTTTGTTATAGTCTCTAATTTAACCTTTCTGAACAAGAACAAACGTGTGATTTTTGGACTAGTCTATACTTTTTTGTCTCTACTATGTACTTTCTGAGCAGGAACAAAAGTGGGATTTTTCTTATAGTATTTGTATTGATCTTTCTTAGCAAGAATAAAAAATGGGATTCTTGTTATAGTCTATACTTTATCCACTCTAAGCATGAACAAAGATGTGATTTTTGTTATAGACACTAATTTGGCCATTCTGAACAGGATCAAAATGGCATTTTTGTTCTAGTCTCAAATTTGTCCATTTGAGAAGCAACAAAAGTCTGATTTTTTATTCTAGTCTCTAAATTGTCTTTTCTGGGCAGGAACAAAAAATGTGATTTTTTTATAGTATCAATTTTGTCCTTTCTCAGCAGTAAAAAAAAGAAGAGGATTTTTGTTATTGTCTTTAATTTGTCTACTCTGAGCAAGAAAAAATGTAGGCTTTTTGTTATAGTCTCTAATTTGGCCTTTCTGAGCAGGATAAAAAATGTTATTTTTATAAAATCAATTTTGTCCTTTCTCAGCAGTAAAAAAAAAAGAAGAGGATTTTTGTTATTGTCTTTATTTTGTTCACTCTTAGCAAGAAAAAATGTAGGCTTTTTGTTATAGTCTCTAATTTGTTCACTCTGAGTAAGAAAAAATGTAGGCTTTTTGTTATAGTCTCTAATTTAGCCTTTCTGAGCAGGATAAAATCAATTTTGTCCTTTATCAGCAGTAAAAAAAAGAAGAGGATTTTTGTTATTGTCTTTAATTTCTCCACTCTTAGCAAGAAAAAATGTAGGCTTTTTGTTATAGTTTCAAATTTGGCCTTTCTGAGCAGGATAAAAAATGTTATTTTGGGTGTAGTCTCTAACTCAACATTTTGGGAAGGAACAAAGGTTTTATGTTTTATATTAGTTTCTAATTATTCTTTCTGAGCAAAAACAAAGGGTGAGTTTTTTGTTCAAATCTCTAAATTGTCCTTTTCTAACAGGAAAATATGTGGGATATTTTTAAGAATCGACTTTATCGTTTCTTAGCAGAATAATGTTGGATTTTTGTTCTAGTCTCCAGTTTGTCCTCTTTGAGCAGTAAAACAATGTTACATTGTTGTTTTATTCTCTACTTTGTCCTTTCTGACTGATAAAAGTGGGATTTATGTTCTAGTCTCTACTTTGTCCTTAGTGAGAAGGAACAAACGTAGGACTTTTGTTCTAGTCTCTACATTGTCCTTTCGAAATATTAACAAAAAGTGGAATTTCGTTAGAATCCATACTTTCTTTTCTTTGCATGAAAAATGGGATTTTTGTTCCAGTCGCTACCTATTGCATTCTGATGAGGAACAAATACTGGGATTTTGACCAGTCTCTACTTTGTCCGTTTTGAGCAGGATCAAAAGGTCGATATTTGTTCTAATATTCAGTTGTTTTTTTTTACCACGACTGAAAAGGCAATTTTTGTTCTACTCTCTAATTTGTCATTTCATCTCTTGAAAAAAATTACTATCTTTGTTCTCATTTCTAGTTTGTCATTTCTGAGCAGTAACAAAAAAAGATTTTTCATAGGCTCTAATCTGTCCGCTATGAGTAAAAAAAACGGGTTATATGTTCTAGTCCCTTTTTTATCCTTTCTGAGCAGGAACAAAAAGTAGGATTTTGTATAGCATATATTTTGTCATTTCTGAGCACGAAAAGGTGGTGTTTTGTTATAGTCTATTATTTTTCCTCTCTTAGCAAGAACAAAAGTGGGATATTTGTTCTAGTCTCTTCTTTGTCCTTTTTATTAATAAAAAAGTTGTAATTATTTTATACTCTCGAATTTGTCCTTTCTGATCAGGAATTAAATATGGGATTTTTGTTATAGTCTTCTTTATCCTCTATGAGCAACAATAAAAGTGGATTTTTGCTATAGTCTCTAAATTTTCCTTCCCTAACATGAATAATAAGTGGGATTTCTATAGCTCTAATTTATCCTTTATGAGCAGGAACAAAAGATTGGATTATTGTTCTAGTCTTTACTTTGTCCTTTCGTAACATGAACAAAATGTTGGCTATTTCTAACATAGTCTCTACTCTCATTTCTGAGCAGGAAAAATTGGGATTTTTATTAGTTTGTCCTTCCTGAGCATAAACAAAAATTGGATTTTTGCTCTAGAATCTACTTTGTCTTTCTATGACGAAAAAAGTGGAGGGGGAGGTCCAGTCTCTACTTTGTCTTTTCTCAGCATGACCGACATGTTGGATTTTGTTGTGTTGTACGCCACTTTGTGTTTTCTGAGAAGTAAGAAAAAGTGATTTTGGTTCAAGTCTCTACTTTGTCCTTTCTGAAAAGGAACAAAGTGAGGATATTCTTGTTGTCCATACTTTTTTCTCTTTGCACATGAACAAAATATAGGATTTTTGTTTAGTCTTTACTTATTTCCTTATTATCTGGAACAAAACGTTTTCTCTTTTCTCCTCATTAAACAGGAAAGTAATCTGGATTTTATTCTAATCTCTACTTTAATGTTTTTGAACCAGGAACAAAAGTGAAATTTTTATTCTACTCTTTACTTTATCCTTTCTGGGCTGGAAGAAATATTGGAATTTTTGTTATTTTCTCAACAAGTTCCTTACTGAAAAGGAATAAAAAGAGGGATTTTTTATAGTCTCTAGTTTCTCGTTTCTGAGCAGTAGCAAAAATGGGATTTTTCGATTCTTTACTTTGTCTTTCTTCTTACGGAAAAGTGTTCATTATGCTATTGTCTCTCAATTTGGAGCAAGATCAAAAAGTGTGATATTTTTCTTGCATCTATTTTATCCATTCTTAACGGAACAAAAAGTGAGATTTTTGTTTTACCTGCTAGATTGTCCTTTCTGAGCAGGAACAAAAGTGCTATTTTTGTTGTAGCTTATACTTTCTCCTTTCTGAGCAAGAAGAAAAGAGGGATCTTTGTTTTTTTTCTCTACTTTGTCCTTTATAGCCAGCAACAAAACTCAGAGTTTTTATCGTCTCTACTCTGTCCTTTCCCTGCAGAAAAAAAATTATCATTTTTCTTAGAGTAACTACCCTAATGTAGTATTTTGTTTTAATCTCAGCTTTGTCCTCTGTATGCATTAACAAAATTGTGATTTTTTCTAGTCTCTAATTTTTACCTTCTGAGAAGGAACAAAAAGGGAGATTTGATTCGGGTCTCTATTTTGTCATTTCTAAGCAGGAACATGAACTAGGTTTTTTGTTTAGTCTCTACTTTTTTTCTGAGCAGGAACAGAGAGTGATTTTTTTTAGTCTAACTTTTCAGTACTGAACAGAAATTCATGTGGAATTTTCTATCTATTCTCTAACTTGTGCATTCTGAACAGGAAGTACATGTGAGATTTTTGTTCGAGTTTCTACTTTGTCCTTTCTGAGGACTAACAAAAAGCTTAGTTTTGTTGTAATATCTACTTTATCTTTTCTGCGCAGGAAAAAAAGGTGAGATTCCTTTCCTAGTCTCATTTCTGAGGAGGAAAAAAAGAGATTTTTGTTCTAATCTCTACTCTGTCCATTCCTATCAGGAGTATGAAAAAATAATGTTTTTTAACTCTAGACTTTGTCTTTTCTGAGAAGGAACAAAAAGTGGTATTTTTATTTTAGTCTCTATCTTGTACTTTCTGCGCAGAAAGAGGGTTGTTTTTGGTTTAGGGTTCTATTGTCCTTTCTGAGCATCAACAAAAGATGTAACTTTGTGCTAGTCAATACTTTGTTTTGCTGAGCAGGGAAAGAGAGTGGGATTTTGTTCTTCTCTATAATTTGTCCTTTCATAGCGTGGAAAACTTGCCTATTTTCTTTCATCTACTCTCATTTCTTAGCAGGAAATTGAAGAAATTCTTTTGTTCTAGTCTCTACTTTGTACTTACAGAGCAGGAATATAAGTGGGATTTTTGTGCTAGTGTCTACCTTATCTTTCACACCATAAAAAGTAGGATTTTTATTCGAATCTACTTTTACCTTTCTGAGCGTGACCACAATGTGGGATTTTGTTCTGGTATCTACTTTATGCTTTTTCGAAAGAAGAGAAAGTGGGATTTTTGTTCTAGTCTCAACAATTGTCCTTTTTTACCCGGAATAAAAGGTGGAATTTTTGTTCTAGCCTCTACATTGTCGTTTATGAGTAAAAAAAATGAGAGATTTTTGTTCTAGTCTCTACGTTGTCTGATCTGAGCTGCAACACCAAGTGAGATTTTTGTTATAGTTTCTACTTGCTCCTCTCTGAGAAGAAACTAAAAGTGGGATTTTTATTCTAGTCTCTACTTTACTCTTTCTAAGCAAGAAAAAAGTCGAATTTGGATTCTCTCTAAATTGAACTTTCTGAGCAGGAACAAAAAGAAGAAATTTTGACGTTCCTGAGCAGGAAAAAAGTGGGATTTTTTCTTGACTCTACTTTCTGCATCTAGTCTTTCTCTTCTAGTCTCTACCTTGTCATCTCTTAGCCCGAACAAAACGTTTATTTTTGGTCGTTTCTATGTAGAAACAAAAGGTAGCATTTTTCCTCTATATAGTCTCTAGTTTAGCTTATCTGAGGCTCAATAACAAGTGAGATTTTTTTTTATTGTCTCTACTTTATCCTTACTGAGCAGAACCAAAAAGTGGTTTTTCTGTTCTACTCTCTACTTTGTCCTTTCTAATTAGCAAAAAGTAGGATTTTGTTCTATTCTCTACTATCTCCACTATCATTTTAAACAAAAGTGGGATTTTTGTTCTAGTTCATACTTTATCCTCTATTGTCAGGAACGAATGTGGGATTTTTATTATGGTCTCTAATTTGTCCTTTCGGAGCCAGAACAAATATTGGGTTTATTTTTTCATCTCTACTTTATGAGCCGGAAGAATAACTGGGATTTTTGTTCTCGTCTCAAATTTGTAGTTTCTGAGCAGGAACAGCATGTGTGATTTTTATTCGAGTTTCTTCTTTGTCTTTTCGAGCAGTAACAAAAGTTCGATTTTCTTCTATCTCTACTCTGTATTTTCTGAGCAGGAACAATATGTAGATGTTTGTCCTTGTCTCAACTTTGTCCTTTTCTAGCTTGACAAGAGTTGGTTATTTTCTATATTCTTTTCAAAATGTGGAATTTTTGTTCTTGCTTCTACTTTGTCTTGTATGAACAGAAATAAAAGGTGGTATTTTTATTTTAGTTTCTGCATTTTCTTTTCCGAGCAACAAAAACAAGTGGGATTTTTATTATAGTATCAAATTGTTGTTTCTGAGAAGATACTAAAAGTGCGATTTTAATTTCAGTCTCTTCTTTTTAATTTTTGAGCAGAGAGCAAAAGTGGGAATTTTGTTCTAGTTTCTACTTTGTCCTTTATGAGCAGGAACAAGTGTGGTTTTGTTTTAATCTCTACTATGTTTATTATCAGCCGTAACAAATGTGCGATTTTGTTCTATATTATACTTTGTCCTTTATGAACAGGAAAAAAAGTGAGACCTGTAATTTTCTACTTTTTGCTTTATGGTCAGGAACAAAACATATTTTTGATCTGTTCTCTAATCTTTCCCTCCGGTGCCTGAAAATTAATTCTGATTTTTTTTCATCTCTACTATATGTGAAAGAATCAAAAGTGGGATTTTTGTTCTATTCTCTGAGAAGGAAAAAGTGGGAATTTCTTTCTCGTCTCCTTTTTCTAGTCTCAAAATTATCCTTCCTGAACAAGAAAAAAGGTAGCATTTTTGGTTTCGCCCCTAATTTGTCTCTTTTGAGTAGGAAAAGGAGTGGGATTTTCGTTTTTCTTTCTACTTTGTCATTTTCTGAGGAGGAAAAAGAAGTGTGATTTTGTCTTAGTCTCTACTCTCCATTCAGAGCTGGAAAAAAATGGTAATTTTCTTCCCGTCTCGATTTTATCTTTTCTGAACAGGAACAATACCTGGGATAGTTTATAGATTTTGCTGTCAGTTCTGAATAGGAACAAACGTAGCTTTTTATTTTTGCCCTAATTTTTCATTTCTGAGCTAAATAATAATTTTGAATTTTCGTTGTAGTCTCTAATATGTCCTTTCTCGGGACGAACAAAAAGTGGAATTTTTGTTCGAATCACGACTTTATCCTTTCCAATCAGGAAAACAATTTACTTTTTGTTTTAGGCTTTACATTATCATCTCCGAGCAGGAAGAATGTGGATTTTTGTTCTATTTTCTGATTTATACGTTCTGAGAATAAACAATAAGGGGAATATTTATGTTCTTTCTTATTCCTTTATGAGCAGGAAAATATGATAGACTTTTGTTCTAGTCTCTATTCTGTTCTTTTTGAGTAGGAATAAAAATGAAACATATGCTTTGTTTTCTTCTCTACTCTGTCCTTTTCCAGCAGCAACAAAAAGTGGGATTTTCTGTCAAGTCACCACCCTGTTTTTTTCTAAACAGAAACAAAGGGGGGATTTTGTTATAGTCTCGACTTTGTATTTTCTGAGCGGGATAAAAAAATGGAATCTTTGTTCTATCTCTACATTGTCCTTTCTAGGAAAGAACAAAACTTAGAATTTTTGCTCTAGTTAAACATTGTCCTTTCTGAGTAGGAAAAAAAGTAGATTCTTTTCTAGTCTTTACTTTGATTTTCTAAGCAGGAACACGAATTGTTCTAGTATGCCCTATCAGGGCCGGAACAAAAATGGGATTTTGATATCTCTTCTTTGTCTTTTCTGAGCAATAAAAAAAATGCGGATTTTATGCAATTCTTAAATTTGGCTTTTATGCGCAGGAAAAAGTTGGAATTTTGTTCTCATCTAAACTTTAAACTTTTGAACAAGAACAAATAGTGGGTTTTTTGTTGTCGGCTCTACTTTGTCCTTTCTGCACATGAATAAAAAGTGAATTTTATCCGTTCTCTACCTGATATTTCTGAGCAGGAACAATTAGTTGCATTTTTCTCGTCTCTACTTTGTCCTTTCTTAGCACGAGCAATACCTGTGCTAGTTTCTAGTCTCTCTGTGATTTATCAAGAGGAACAAAAGTGGGATTTTTTTCATAGCCCTCCTAATTCCTTTTTGAGCCAAATGTAAATTATTTTTGTTTTAGTCTATACCTTCTTCTCCAAAATGTGGGAATTTTGTTCAAGTCAACTATTTGTCCTTTTTGACTAGAAAGACAATGCGGGATTTTATAGTCTCTACTTTGTTCACTTTGAGCATGAACAAAAGTTAGATTTTTGTTCTAATCTCTACTTTTTAATCTCTAGGAAGGAACAATAGGTGAGTTTTTTGTTCAAGGTTCTACTTTGTTCTTTTTGAGCAGTAACAAAAAAGTTGGATTTTCGTTCTGGTCTGTAATTTTTCTTCTCTGAGCAAGAAGACAAAGTGCAATTTTTCCTAGTGTCACCTTTGTCCTTTCTAATCAGGAACAAAAAGTGAAATTTTTATTTTGCTCTGGGCTTACTTTTTCTGTAATGAGCAGGAAGAAAGTGGGATTTTTGTTCTAGTCTTTACCTTGTCCTTTCTGATCAGGAACAACATTTTTGGTTTTCATTCTACTTTCTACTTTTTACTTTCTGAACAGGAAAAAGGTGGGGGTTTTATTCTAGTTTCTACTTTGTCATTTTGTGACCAGGGACAAAAATTAGCTGTTTTGAGTCTCTTTTTTTTTTGTTTTTTAGCAGAAACTAAATCTGAGATTTTTGTTCTTGTCTCTATATTTTCTATTCTGAGCAGGAACAGAATGTGGGCTTTTTATTATTGTCCATACTTTGTCATTTTAAAGCACGACCAAAGAGGGTTTATTTATTCTACTCTACTTTGTAATTCCCCTTATTAGGAAAAAATGGGATTTTTCTATTCTCTTATGTGCCCGTTCTGATAAGGAAAAAAAAAAGTAAAATTTATTGTTTTTCTCTTTAATTTTTCCTTTATGAAGTAAATCAAAAGTATGATTTTTGTTCAAGTTTCTAGATTTTCTTTTCTGAGCTGGAACAAAAGGTAGGATTTCATTAAAGTCAACACCCAGTTCTTTCTGAGTAGGAAGAGAATTTGGGATTTTCTTATAATCTGCACTTACTCATAGCAAGCCAGGAACAGGGCAAATTAGAGATTATAAAAAAATCACCCTTTTGTTCCTGCTCAGAAAGGATCAAGTATAAACTAGCTCAAGGATCCCGTGTTTTGCTTTTCCCCAGAAAAGACAATATAGAGATTACCCCCAAAATCCCACTTATTTGTTACTGCTCCAAAAGAACAAAGTAGGGTGCAGAATCAAAATCGTTTTATTTTCTGGCTAAGAGAACAAACTAGATACTAGAAAAATATCACAATCTTTCGTTCTGCAAAGAAAAAAGAGAAAAGAACAAAAACACACTACCCATAAGGGAGAGGGCAAAGTAAAGACTAGAAGAAAGATCCCACTTTTAGTTCCTGATAAGAAACGACAAAGTAGACTCTATAACAAAAATCCGACTTTTAGTTCCTGATAAAAACGACAAAGTAGACTCTATAACAAAAATCCCACTTTTTGTTCCTGATCAGAAAGGACTTTGAAGAGATTACAGATAAATAGCACTTTTTACTGCTCAGAAAGGACAATTTTGAGACTAGAACAAAGATCTCGGTTAGACGAGGACAAAATTCCTACTTTTTACCTGCGCAAAAAATAAAAGATTGAGACTAGATAAAAAATCTAACTTTTTATTCTTGTCTTTTTTTATATTGTCCTGTCTGTGCAGGAAAAAAAAGTATTTTTGTTCTAGTCTCTACTTTTCCCATCTTATCAGGAACAAAAGTGGGATTTTTGTTCTACTATCTAGGTTTCCAATTTATTATTTCTGGGCAGAGAGAAAAAGTTGGCTTTTTTTCTTGACTCTAATTTGTTCGATCGTATCATGAACAAAATTTCGGTTATTTTCTAGTCTCTGCTGTCATTTCTGAGGGGAGGGGGAAATGTGTCTTTTTTCTAGTCTATTTTGTCCTTTCTGAGCAGGAAAAACTGGGATTTTTGTTGTATTCTTTCTTGTGCCCTTCCCTGGTAGGAACAAAAAGTGGGATATTTTTGTCTCATTTTGTCGCTTCTGAGCTGAATTTAAAAGTGGGATTTGTGTTTTAGTCTATCAACTCCCCTTTTCCAGCAGGAACAAAATATGAGATTTTCGCTCATGTCACCAACATGTTCTTTCTGAAAAGGAAAACAATGTGGATTTGTTCTACTTTCTACATTTTCCTATTTGAGCAGGCTATAAAGTGGGATTTTTGTACTAGTCTATACATTGTCCTTGAAGCAGGAACAAAAATAGGATATTTGTTCTAGTATATATATATTGGTCTTTCTTAGCACGAAAAAATGCAGAATTTCTGTTTTGTTCTAGTCAATTCTTTTTTTTCCTAGCATGATAAATTCGGGATTTTTGTTCTAGTCTCTAACTTTTACTTTCTAAGCAGGAACAAATATGTGATTATTTTTCTAGGTTTCGCTCTATCCGTTTTGAGCAGGAAGAAAAAGTGGGATTTTTGTTTTTTACTCTAATTTGTCCTTTTCTAGCATGAACAATAAGTAAGCTATTTCTAAGCAGGAAAACAGTAGGAATTTTATAGTGCCTACTTTGTCCTTTCTTAGCAGGAAAAAATTGGGATTGTTGTTGTAGCCTCTTCATCTCCTTTATGTAGAAGAACAAAAAGTGTGTTTTTTTTTCAGTCTATACTTTGTCCTTTCTGAGCAGGAACAAAAAGTAGGATTTAGGTACAAGTCTCAACTTTTCCTCTCTAAGCAGGAACAAAAGTTTGATTTTTGTTCTAGTCTCTACTTTGTCCTTTCTTAGCAGAAACAAAAGGTGAGATTTTTTTTCGTTTCTAATTAGTCCTATCCTATTATCAGCAAAAAGTGGGATTTTTGTTCTAGTCTCTCTTTTCCCTATCCGAGCATCAACAAAAAGTGGAAATTTTGTTATATTTTCTAATTTGTCCTTTCTTAGTAGGAACACAGAGTGGGATATTTCTTCTAGTCTCCCCTTTGTGCTTTCTGAGCAGGAAGAATAACTGGGCTATTTTTGAGTATCTACCCTCATTTCAAAACCTGAATAAAAGTAGGATATTTGTTCTTGTCTCTACTTTGTCCTATAAGAGCTGAATCAAAAAGTGCATTTTTGTTTTGGCCTCTACTTTGACCTTTCCTCACATGAACTTAAAGTGTCAGTCTTTTTTCAAGTCACTACCTTGTTCTTTCTTGAAGGAACACAATGTGGTATTTTTTTTAGTCTCTATTTTGTCCTCTTTGAACAGAAACACAAATATTTTTGTTCTGGGAATTAACAATAAGTGAGATTTTTATTTTCGTCTCTACTCTGTCCTTTCTGAGCACTAATAAAGATCCATTTTTTTCTTGTCCTTATTTTGTCCTCTAGTCACTGCTCTCAGTTTAGATCAAGAAAAAGTGAGATTTTTTGTTCTAGCATATATTTTATCCTTTTCTGATCAGAGAGAAAATCGGGATTTTCTTCTAGTCCCTAATTGTCCTTTATCATTATGAATAAAATTAGCATTTTCGTTTTAGTGTCTATTCTGTCCTTTCTGAATAGGAACAAACGTTCTTATTTTTGTTATACTCTCTAATTTTTCCCGCTAAACTGGAACAAAGAGTGGAAATTTAGTTCTACTATCTTCTCTGTCTTTCCTTAGCAGGAAAATGGGATTTTTGTTATAGTCTCTATATTATCTTCTCTGGACATGAACAAATTTTTTATTTTTATTTTAGTCTCTACTTTGTCCTCTCTGAGCAGGAACAAAATGTAAGATTTTTATTTTTCCTAGTCTCTCTTTTGTCCTTTCTGATGAGAAACAAAGAGTGGTATTTTTCACTTTCCTTATCGCTTCTCTTTCCTTTCTCAGACGTAAAGAGTGGCAGTTTGATTCTAGTTTATTCTTTGTCTTTTCTGAGGAGGAAATGGAAGTAAGATTTTTTGTTCGTCTTACTTTGTCCTATCTTATCGGGAAAAGTGGACGATTTTCGTTTAGCCTCTACATTCTCCCATCTGCGTTGAAACACAAGGTAAGTTTTTTATACTAGTCCCTACTTTGTCCTATATGAGCATCAACAAGTACGATTTTTGTTATAGTCTCTACTCTGTGCTTTCTGAGCAGAAACAAAGAGTTTGATTTTTGTTCTAGTCTCTTCTTTCTCCTTTCTGAGCAGAAATTAAAAGAGAGATTTTTGTTATATTCTTTACTTTGTCCTTTTTGAGCATAAAAAGTGCATTGTTGTCCTAGTCTCTACTCTGTTCATTGTCAGCCGGAAAAAAAGTGGAATTTTTGTCCTAGTTTATTCTCTGCCCTTTCTAAGCAGGCGCACAAGTGAGATTTTTGTTCTTGTCTCTAGCTTGTCTTTTCCGAGCCGGAAAATAGTATTTATGTTCATCTTTAGTTAGCCTTTTTGTGAAAGAGTAAATGGGGGATTTTTGATCCAGTCTCAAAATTGTCCTTTTTGAGCAGGAAAAAAGTGGGATTTTTGTTATAGTCGCAAGACAAACGTGGAATTTTTGTTCTAGTTTCTAATATGTCCTTTTTGAGTCGGAACAAAAAGTGGGATTTTTGTTCTAGTTTCTACCTTGTCCATCCTGAAGAGGAGAAAAAGTGGGATTCTGGTTAGGGTTTCTACATTGTACTTTGTGAACAGGAACAAAAAGTGAGATTTTTCATTTTTATACACTATACTTTCACCTTTTTGATAAGTATCAAAAGTAAGATTTTTGCTTTTCTAATCTCTACTTTTTCCTTTCTGAACAGGAACAAAAAGTGGGATATTTCTTCTGTTATAGTCTCTTTGCCATTTCTATGCAGGATAATAATTTGGATTTTTTTTCTAGTCTTCTCTTTGTCCTTTCTGAGCAGGAACAAATATATTGATTTTGTTCTAGTCTTTACTTTGTCTTTTTTTCTGAG
Organism: Ceratothoa steindachneri; assembly: GCA_963969495.1. Classification (NCBI taxonomy): domain Eukaryota; kingdom Metazoa; phylum Arthropoda; class Malacostraca; order Isopoda; family Cymothoidae; genus Ceratothoa; species Ceratothoa steindachneri. Next base: position 112,837,036 of record OZ018330.1, on the reverse strand, counting down.
AAGGAACAGAAATGTGATTTTTCTAGTCTCTACTTTATCCTCTCTGAGCAGGAAAAAAAGTGGGATTTTTGTTATTGTCTTTACTTTTTTCCTTTCTGAGCTTGAAATGGATTTATTTACAGGGCTCGCAATGCTCGATATAGCAAGTGGCCAACCTCTTTAGAACCTTTAGCGTTAACGAAATTTTGCTAGTAAATTTGTAGTTTATATTTTGATTCAACCGAAACTACGAAGTGCTAAAGTTACACAATGGGACAAGTTGCACAACAAAAGGTGGTGCATTTATAATTTTAAACCTATCAACAATTAAAGCAAAACGGAGATTTAATCGTTTTTTTCTGCGTTTTTTTATGGGTTGAGTTTACTAGAACCAGAGAAAGGGGGACTTCATCGGTAGGGGCTTCACATTCAGCTGAAGGGCCAGTAAGTGGGGTAGGATATTACTCTAAGTCAGATGTTGTCATGTAAAATATAAAAAACATGGAGAGTCGTCACTAATTTGTTTAATTGGTGCGACAATCTGAGAGTTGCTGAACTTTCGTCTTATTATTTTTTTTCACTAAGATGAAAAACACCTTTACCGTTCTTAACCCGATATATACGAGTGAAGTATACTTGCATATCTATACACATACACATTTTTACATATATACACAATGAACCTATAGACGATTATATCATCATCATTATCATCATCATCATCATTAACTCTATAATTTAAGAATGGGATATTTTTAGGTATTTGAATAATAATTTCATCTTAGTTTGATATGACTTATGTTTTTTATATCAAAATTATTTCTAATAATTCTTCTATAATATCAAAAATAAAATGGTGAAGTTCAGAAATAAATAGAAGTATAGAAATTTGGTGAATTTTTTAAAAACCAAAGAATTACAAATGGTGAAGTTCAGAAAATTTATTTTTATATAACTTTATAGTTTAGCACCGTTATATTTTTAAAATTATTATAATTGGTGAAGTTCAGAAAATTTATGAAAATTTAACCATGGTTGTTTTTTTTTTATATTTTATACTTTAATCTTAGTGGCGAAGCCCTTGCCTGGTATATATATATATATATATATATATATATATATATATATATATATATATATATATGTATAGGATTAGGATTTTCACTACTATTTTTATTTCTTTTTATTCTTAATTTAAATATTATTATTTCATTATTATTTTTTCCTATGTAGATGGAGCTCATTTACATCGATATACCCCTAAACACATATACATATATATATATATATATATATATATATATATATATATATATATAACCTTTCTGCCTCTTGGGCCCTACTGGCCGCTTTGTTCCATTGTCTGGGAATGGGAATCGGGGTGGGAAGGGATTGGAGGGAGTGGAAACACCTGATCTCAGGAATTCCGCTCTGACGAGGCAACGGCGCCCGATTTCGAAGGTACGTCTCCTATGTTGCTACCGTGCCACGCCTGAAGATTCCTCTGGTAGCAACATTTGCATTTAATGACACAAAAAGCTAAGGCACGTAGATAAGAAGAATAGAAAGTAATAAGAGGAGCATAACTAATACAAATAATAGGTAAATGCTAGGATAATTACCACTTAAGTAATTGGATGGTAATTTGCTAATAACCATAAACATCAAAGGAAATTGTGGATCATTAGTATACAAGCAAACGGGGCGCAAAGGTACGAACGAAAAGCCATACTAGAAGGAAACCAAAGGAAATAACTTGAGTGTAAGACATGGACATGGAAAAAAATAAAAGACAAGATTGAAACTTTCTAAGCATCATTTTCCATTACCCTTTATGCTAAGTTTCTCTCTCGCTTCACTGTTCTCCTTCTTTAGCCGCTACCAGTTTCCTTCTTGTCAGTTAGACACGTCAGTTTCTCTCCCTCAAAGGTCCTCTTTCGAGTCCAAGATATTTTTCGTTGTGGATGGTTTTCGGTGGTCGAAAATACCCCTAAATATCTTAATTGTTCACTCAGGTCGTTTACAAATATTTACATGGTTGTTTCTGATCACGCGTGTTGACCCATGCCCACTTATATGTGAGGATCGAATGACTACAGAGAATATGTTGTAACATTATATATATGAGTTCAGATGCGTCTTAGTGCGTCTGAAGATGAGTATTTCCATGGGACAAACAGAGGAGTGATAGGTAAACGAAGGCAGACGTGCAACTACACCGGGATCACTCGAAACGGATCCAGAGAAGAACGGTCGGATAAAGAAGGACACGGAAGCATTCCTTCAAAGCCCTCAACGAATACTTAATGACTACATACAATTGGTTATTAGGAAAATGTAGTTACAAGTATTATTTAGACAGACAGTTGGTTGTTAGCATTATTTACACTGAATTGTTGTTATTAGTGGCTATTTAAACAATAAAAGAAAACAAACGATGGTATCACGGGAAAAAGACTTAAAGGATAGTAGTGTATAAAGTGTGCTCAAGTTAGGATAGGGTAAAATGTATTTGGAAGGAAAATAGCCAAAATTGGACTACTGAATGCTCTTAACTTAGGGAGCAGGAAGTTGCGCAACTCTTCTGAACCAATCACGCAAGCAACCGCTTAACGGAAAGAGAATAAGGGAGATGAAGAGAGAAAGAGAAGAGGAGATTGAATAGGAAACGCAAGAGTAGTGAAAGAGATGACACTCCATCAGTGGAGTTCCTCAACCTTAGAATCAAGGGACCAGAAATGCAGAAAGGAGTTCGTGCCCAGGACAAAAGCACTCAGAGAATCGAGCTGAAAACACCTCGATGGGGTCAGTACAAAAGAGGGTTTATTAATGTGAAAAGTGCAATTCTCATTTTTGCGACCCTATTGTAAAAATAATGAACAAAATATTGCAACTAACCACAAAATTTAGGTTTCTGTTAATATTGCTAAATATTAAAATCCTTAAAGTTAACTAAAAACAAAAATGAGGTAATTAAAACCAATTACTATTTCATATTGCCTAAATTTCTGACTGTCCTGCTTGAGGGACACAATGCATTAATGAGCATTAAGGAGCGCTGAAGCTCCTGTCCATGCCACCTACAAATCGACCACACACACAAACATACCCAAATATTACAAAAATATACACGCATACACATAAGTCCGCCTACCACACCTTGCTACTTGATAGAGGTATGTTGCAATGTTTGTCGGTTTTGCTTTGTTTCGTCTCTTTTGCTGTTTTTTTAGTTATTATCTCGTCATCCTTGAAGTTGGCAGTGGTGTGACTGTTTTGATAGGTTACCTTTTATTGTTTGGTAGTTATGCACTTGCTTTTATTATATTTTTTATTAGTGCCGTCTTTGGATTATTGTTGGCATTTGTCACTGATTTTGTTGATGGTTGCGTTTTACTGGGATTATTTCAGCACTTGAGGTTGTTTCTATTATTTTTTTGTTGTTTTTTATGATGGGTTTGTCTTCATTCTTATTGTTTCTTTATTTTGTGAATGCTCGTATTGCAGCCCCTCTCTCCCTTTATCTGATTATTTCTCTTCCGGTATGCCTGCCACGCCTCTCCTTATTTAAGGTTTTGGCACCATCGAGTGGCACATATTTCAGGGGCTGAGTGAATCACCTGGTACCCTGGTGAAAAGAAAAAGGGGGAGGGGGTATGTCTGTATAAAGGATCTACCACAGACTCAGAGTGTGAGTGTGAGTAGAGCAGAAGAAGATTGAGTCGTAGGAAACAAAAAAAAGGTTGATTAATCATGTAACAGTGTGCTTAAAAGAACTTGAGACCCGGATGCCACGCAACTCTCCTGAAGTAATTCCGTGGTCGGTGATGTACTTTGAAGATTTTAAAGGGGTAGAGCCGGGCCTTGAAGCGCCATGGTTCTTCAAAGGACGTCTGGCGCGACGGAACCAATCCTCCCCTGTCGCTTTGACCAAGGATCTGTAAACGGCCTAGAGGAAAAGTAAGGATAGGTCACTCATGTTCTGCAAGCAGCATCCAAGTAAGGATGAGCTACCCAAGGTCTGTAAGAAACATGAAGAAAAAGAAAGGATGAGCCAACTTAGTTTTTGTAAGCGACCACCTGTAAGCTGCCTAGATGAAAAGTAAGGGTGAGCCATTCTTCCTTCGCAAGCAATGTAGAAGTAAACACGATATATGTGGAGCCTGTAAGGTAATGATTAGCCACACAGGGTATGTAGCCGGTCAAAAGAAAAGTAATTATGGGCTGGGAAAAGGCTGTAAGTCGCCTAAAGTAATAAATGGTAGGGATGAACCACCCCTGGGTAGGTAAGAGGCCTAAATACAAAGTAAAGATAGTCCTACCGTGGTCTGTAAGTGGCTGAAAGAGAGTAATGATAAACCACCCTTGGTCTATAAGAGGCTTAAAGGAATAGTAAGGATCCCCCACTGGTGGTCTGCAAGCAGGCAAAAAAAAGCAAGAATGAGCGGACCTGGGTTGCAGCGGCATACATGTAAGGATGAGCCATTCAGGGTAGTTAAGCAGAGACTGTAAGCACCGAACAAGAAAAGTAAAGATGAGCGACCGTGGATCTTTAACACGTTCAAGGCCACATGCGCCACCGGTGGTACAGACAGAATTCCTTTCAAATGCCACATGTACCACAAGTGGTACATTTCACAATTTTTAAAAATATAATTTCAAATTGAATTTTATGTTTATACTTTCAGAAACTAAAAATATGGATGGAAAGAAAGAGTTTCATAACTGAAATACCTTTTATTAAAAAAAAAATCTCGCGGGGAAGCAGAGAAACGCTACTGAGTGCTTCTTGGGAAAGTGCCTCTGGTAGTTCAAGGGAAAGCTGAGTCGTGGGGGCTTCTTGGGAAAGTGCCTCTGGTATTTCAAGGGAAAGCTGAGTCGTGGGCGCTTCTTGGGAAAGTGTCTCTGGTATTTCAAGGGAAAGCTATGTCGTGGGCGCTTCTTGGGAAAGTGTCTCTGGTATTTCAAGAGAAAGATATGTCGTGGGCGCTTCTTGGGGAAGTGTCTCTGGTATTTCAAGGGAAAGCTATGTCGTGGGCGCTTCTTGGGAAAGTGTCTCTGGTATTTCAAGGAAAAGCTGAGTCGTGGGCGCTTCTTGGGAAAGTGTCTCTGGTATTTCAAGGGAAAGCTGAGTCGTGGGCGCTTCTTGGGAAAGTGTCTCTGGTATTTCAAGGAAAAGCTATGTCGTGGGTGCTTCTTGGGAAAGTGTCTCTGGTATTTCAAGGGAAAGCTATGTCAAGGGCGCTTCTTGGGAAAGTGTCTCTGGTATTTCAAGGGAAAGCTGAGTCGTGGGGGCTTCTTGGGAAAGTGCCTCTGGTATTTCAAGGGAAAGCTGAGTCTTGGGCGCTTCTTGTGAAAGTGCCTCTGGTATTTGAAGGGAAAGCTAAGTCGTGGGCGCTTCTGGGGAAAGTGCCTCTGGTATTTCAAGGGAAAGCTGAGTCGTGGGTGCTTCTTGGGAAAGTGTCTCTGGTATTTCAAGGGAAAGCTGAGTCGTGGGCGCTTCTTGGGAAAGTGTCTCTGGTATTTCAAGGGGAAGCTGAGTCGTGGGCGCTTCTTGGGAAAGTGCCTCTGGTATTTCAAGGGAAAGCTGAGTCGTGGGCGCTTCTTGGGAAAGTGTCTCTGGTATTTCAAGGGAAAGCTAAGTCGTGGGCGCTTCTTGGAAAAGTGCCTCTGGTATTTCAAGGGAAAGCTAAGTCGTGGGCGCTTCTTTGGAAAGTGTCTCTGGTATTTCAAGGGAAAGCTATGTCGTGGGCGCTTCTTGGGAAAGTTGCTTTGGTATTTCAAGGGTAAGCTGAGTCGTGGGCGCTTCTTGGGAAAGTGCCTCTGGTATTTCAAGGGAAAGCTGAGTCGTGGGCGCTTCTTGGAAAAGTGCCTCTGGTATTTCAAGGGAAAGCTGAGTCGTGGGCGCTTCTTGGGAAAGTGTCTCTGGTATTTCAAGGGAAAGCTGAGTCGTGGGCGCTTCTTGGGAAATTGCCTCTGGTATTTCAAGGGAAAGCTATGTCGTGGGCGCTTCTTGGGAAAGTGCCTCTGGTATTTCAAGGGAAAGCTGAGTCGTGGGCGCTTCTTGGGAAAGTGCCTCTGGTATTTCAAGAGGAAGCTGAGTCGTAGGTGCTTCTTGGGAAAGTGTCTCTGGTATTTCAAGGGAAAGCTATGTCGTGGGCGCTTCTTGGGAAAGTGTCTCTGGTATTTCAAGAGAAAGCTGAGTCTTGGGCGCTTCTTGGGAAAGTGCCTCTGGTATTTCAAGAGAAAGCTAGGTCGTGGGCGCTTCTTGGGAAAGTGTCTCTGGTATTTCAAGGGAAAGCTATGTCGTAGGCGCTTCTTGGGAAAGTGCCTCTGGTATTTCAAGGGAAAGCTGAGTCGTAGGCGCTTCTTGGGAAAGTGTCTCTGGTATTTCAAGGAAAAGCTATGTCGTGAGCGCTTCTTGGGAAAGTGTCTCTGGTATTTCAAGGGAAAGCTATGTCGTGGGCGCTTCTTGGGAAAGTGCCTCTGGTATTTCAAGGGAAAGCTAAGTCGTGGGCGCTTCTTGGAAAAGTGCCTCTGGTATTTCAAGGGAAAGCTGAGTCGTGGGCGCTTCTTGGGAAAGTGTCTCTGGTATTTCAAGGGAAAGCTATGTCGTGGGCGATCATTGGGAAAGTGTCTCTGGTATTTCAAGGGAAAGCTGAGTCGTGGGCGCTTCTTAGGAAAGTGCCTCTGGGATTTCAAGGGAAAGCTGAGTGGTGGGCGCTTCTTGGGAAAGTGCCTCTGGTATTTCAAGGGAAAGCTATGTCGTGGGCGCTTCTTGGGAAAGTGTCTCTGGTATTTCAAGGGAAATCTGAGTCGTGGGCACTTCTTGGGAAAGTGCTTCTGGTATTTCAAGGGAAAGCTATGTCGTGGGCGCTTCTTGGGAAAGTGCCTCTGGTATTTCAAGGGAAAGCTGAGTCGTGGGCGCTTCTTGGGAAAGTGCCTCTGGTATTTCAAGAGGAAGCTGAGTCGTAGGCGCTTCTTGGGAAAGTGTCTCTGGTATTTCAAGGGAAAGCTATGTCGTGGGCGCTTCTTGGGAAAGTGTCTCTGGTATTTCAAGAGAAAGCTGAGTCTTGGGCGCTTCTTGGGAAAGTGCCTCTGGTATTTCAAGAGAAAGCTAGGTCGTGGGCGCTTCTTGGGAAAGTGTCTCTGGTATTTCAAGGGAAAGCTATGTCGTAGGCGCTTCTTGGGAAAGTGCCTCTGGTATTTCAAGGGAAAGCTGAGTCGTAGGCGCTTCTTGGGAAAGTGTCTCTGGTATTTCAAGGAAAAGCTATGTCGTGAGCGCTTCTTGGGAAAGTGCCTCTGGTATTTCAAAGGAAAGCTATGTCGTGGGCGCTTCTTGGGAAAGTGCCTCTGGTATTTCAAGGAAAAGCTGAGTCGTGGGCTCTTCTTGGGAAAGTGTCTCTGGTATTTCAAGGAAAAGCTGAGTCGTGGGCGCTTCTTGGAAAAGTGCCTCTGGTATTTCAAGGAAAAGCTGAGTCGTGGGCGCTTCTTGGGAAAGTGCCTCTGGTATTTCAAGGGAAAGCTGAGTCGTGGGCACTTCTTGTGAAAGTGCCTCTGGTATTTCAAGGGAAAGCTATGTCGTAGGCGCTTCTTGGGAAAGTGTCTCTGGTATTTCAAGGGAAGCTGAGTCGTGGGAGCTTCCTGAAAAAGTGCCTCTGGTATTTCAAGGGAAAGCTGAGTCGTGGGCGCTTCTTGGGAAAGTGTCTTTGGTATTTCAAGGGAAAGCTATGTCGTGGGCGCTTCCAACGAAAGTGTCTCTGGTATTTCAAGGGAAAGCTGAGTCGTGGGCGCTTCTTGGGAAAGTGCCTCTGGTATTTCAAGGTAAAGCTGAGTCATGGGCGCTTCTTGGGAAAGTGCCTCTAGTATTTCAAGGGAAAGCTGAGTCGTGGGCGCTTCTTGTAAAAGTGCCTCTGGTATTTCAAGGGAAAGCTGAGTCGTGGGCGCTTCTTGGGAAAGTGTCTCTGGTATTTCAAGGGAAAGCTGAGTCGTGGGCGCTTCTTGGGAAAGTGTCTCTGGTTTTTCAAGGGAAAACTGAGTCGTGGGCGCTTCTTGGGAATGTGCCTCTGGTATTGCGAGGGAAAGCTGAAACGTGGGCGCTTCTTGGGAAAGTGCCTCTGGTATTTCAAGGGAAAGCTATGTCGTGGGCGCTTCTTGGGAAAGTGCCTCTGGTATTTCAAGGGAAAGCTATGTCGTGGGCGCTTCTTGGGAAAGTGTCTCTGGTATTTCAAGGGAAATCTGAGTCGTGGGCACTTCTTGGGAAAGTGCTTCTGGTATTTCAAGGGAAAGCGTGGTCGTGGGCGCTTCTTGGGAAAGTGCCTCTTGTATTTCAAGGGAAAGCTATGTTATGGGCGCTTCTTGAGAAAGTGTCTCTGGTATTTCGAAGGAAAAGCTGAGTCGTGGGCGCTTCTTGGGAAAGTGTCTCTTGTATTTCAAGGGAAAGCTGAGTCGTGGGCGCTTCTTAGGAAAGTGCCTCTGGTATTTCAAGGGAAAGCTGAGTCGTGGGCGCTTCTTGGGACAGTGCCTCTGGTATTTCAAGGGAAAGCTATGCGTGGGTGCTTCTTGGGAAAGTGTCTCTGGTATTTCAAGGGAAAGCTGAGTCGTGGGCGCTTCTTGGGAAAGTGCCTCTGGTATTTCAAGGGAAAGCTGAGTCGTGGTCGCTTCTTGGGAAAGTGTCTCTGGTATTTCAAGGGAAAGCTATGTCGTGGGCGCTTCTTGGGAAAGTGTCTCTGGTATTTCAAGGGAGGGCTGAGTCGTGGGCGCTTCTTGGGAAAGTGCCTCTGGTATTTAAGAGAAAGCTGAGTCGTAACGCGCTCCTTGGAAAAGTGCCTCTGGTATTTCAAGGGAAAGCTGAGTCGTGAGCGCTTCTTGGGAAAGTGTCTCTGGTATATCAAGGGAAAGCTGAGTCGTGGGCGCTTCTTGGGAAAGTGCCTCTGGTATTTCAAGGGAAAGCTATGTCGTGGGCGCTTCTTGGGAAAGTGCCTCTGGTATTTCAAGGAAAAGCTGAGTCGTGGGCTCTTCTTGGGAAAGTGTCTCTGGTATTTCAAGGAAAAGCTGAGTCGTGGGCGCTTCTTGGAAAAGTACCTCTGGTATTTCAAGGAAAAGCTGAGTCGTGGGCGCTTCTTGGGAAAGTGTCTCTGGTATTTCAAGGGAAAGCTGAGTCGTGGGCACTTCTTGGGGAAGTGCCTCTGGTATTTCAAGGGAAAGCTATGTCGTAGGCGCTTCTTGGGAAAGTGTCTCTGGTATTTCAAGGGAAAGCTGAGTCGTGGGAGCTTCTTGAAAAAGTGCCTCTGGTATTTCAAGGGAAAGCTGAGTCGTGGGCGCTTCTTGGGAAAGTGTCTTTGGTATTTCAAGGGAAAGCTATGTCGTGGGCGCTTCCAACGAAAGTGTCTCTGGTATTTCAAGGGAAAGCTGAGTCGTGGGCGCTTCTTGGGAAAGTGCCTCTGGTATTTCAAGGTAAAGCTGAGTCATGGGCGCTTCTTGCGAAAGTGCCTCTAGTATTTCAAGGGAAAGCTGAGTCGTGGGCGCTTCTTGTAAAAGTGCCTCTGGTATTTCAAGGGAAAGCTGAGTCGTGGGCGCTTCTTGGGAAAGTGTCTCTGGTATTTCAAGGGAAAGCTGAGTCGTGGGCGCTTCTTGGGAAAGTGTCTCTGGTTTTTCAAGGGTTAACTGAGTCGTGGGCGCTTCTTGGGAATGTGCCTCTGGTATTGCGAGGGAAAGCTGAGACGTGGGCGCTTCTTGGGAAAGTGCCTCTGGTATTTCAAGGGAAAGCTATGTCGTGGGCGTTTCTTGGGAAAGTGTCTCTGGTATTTCAAGGGAAAGCTATGTCGTGGGCACTTCTTGGGAAAGTGTCTCTGGTATTTCAAGGGAAAGCTGAGTCGTGGGCGCTTCTTGGGAAAGTGCCTCTGGTATTTCAAGGGAAAGCTGAGTCGTGGGCGCTTCTTGGGAAAGTGCCTTCTGGTATTTCAAGGGAAAGCTATGTCGTGGGCGCTCCTTGGAAAAGTGTCTCTGGTATTTCAAGGGGAAGCTGAGTCGTGGGCGCTTCTTGGGAAAGTGCCTCTGGTATTTCAAGGGAAAGCTGAGTCGTGGGCGCTTCTTGGGAAAGTGCCGCTGGTATTTCAAGGGAAAGCTGATTCGTGGGCGCTTCTTGGAAAAGTGCCTCTGGTATTTCAAGGGAAAGCTGAGTCGTGGGCACTTCTTGGGAAAGTGCCTCTGGTATTTCAATGGAAAGCTATGTCGTAGGCGCTTCTTGGGAAAGTGTCTCTGGTATTTCAACGGAAAGCTGAGTCGTGGGAGCTTCTTGGGAAAGTGCCTCTGGAATTTCAAGGGTAAGCTGAGTCGTAGGCGCTTCTTGGGAAAGTGTCTTTGGTATTTCAAGGGAAAGCTATGTCGTGGGCGCTTCCAACGAAAGTGTCTCTGGTATTTCAAGGGAAAGCTGAGTCGTGGGCGCTTCTTGGGAAAGTGCCTCTGGTATTTCAAGAAAAAGCTGAGTCATGGGCGCTTCTTGGAAAAGTGCCTCTGGTATTTCAAGGGAAAGCTGAGTCGTGGGCGCTTCTTGTGAAAGTGCCTCTGGTATTTCAAGGGAAAGCTGAGTCGTGGGGGCTTTTTTGGAACGTGTCTCTGGTATTTCAAGGGGAAGATGAGTCGTGGGAACTTCTTGGGAAAGTGTCTCTGGTATTTCAAGGGAAAGCTGAGTCGTGGGCGCTTCTTGGGAAAGTGCCTCTAGTATTTCAAGGGAAAGCTGAGACGTGGGCGCTTCTTGGGAAAGTGCCTCTGGTATTTCAAGGGAAAGCTATGTCGTGAGCGTTTCTTTGCAAAGGGTCTCTGGTATTTCAAGGGAAAGCTATGTCGTGGGCGCTTCTTGGGAAAGTGTCTCTGGTATTTCAAAGGAAAGCTGAGTCGTGGGCGCTTCTTGGGAAAGTGCCTCTGGTATTTCAAGGGAAAGCTGAGTCGTGGGCGCTTCTTGGGAAAGTGCCTCTGGTATTTCAAGGGAAAGCTATGTCGTGGGCGCTTCTTGGAAAAGTGTCTCTGGTATTTCAAGGGAAAGCTATGTCGTGGGCACTTCTTGGGAAAGTGTCTCTGGTATTTCAAGGGAAAGCTGAGTCGTGGGCGCTTCTTGGGAAAGTGCCTCTGGTATTTCAAGGGAAAGCTGAGTCGTGGGCGCTTCTTGGGAAAGTGCCTTCTGGTATTTCAATGGAAAGCTATGTCGTGGGCGCTTCTTGGAAAAGTGTCTCTGGTATTTCAAGGGAAAGAAATGTTGTGGGCGCTTCTTGGAAAAGTGCCTCCGGTATTTTAAGGGAAAGCTGAGTCGTGGGCGCTTCTTGGGAAAGTGCCTCTGGTATTTCAAGGGAAAGCTGACTCGTGGGCGCTTCTTGGGAAAGTGCTTCAGGTATTTCAAGGGAAAGCTATATCGTGGGCGCTTCTTGGGAAAGTGTCTCTGGTATTTCAAGGGAAAGCTGAGTCGTGGGCGCTTCTTGGGAAAGTGCCTCTGGTATTTCAATGGAAAGCTGAGTCGTGGCCGCTTCTTGGGAAAGTGCCTCTGGTATTTCAAGGGAAAGCTGAGTCGTGAGCGCTTCTTGGGAAAGTGTCTCTGGTATTTCAAGTGAAAGCTGAGTCGTGGGCGCTTCTTGGGAAAGTGCCTCTGGTATTTTAAGGGAAAGCTATGTCGTGGGCGCTTCTTGGGAAAGTGCCTCTGGTATTTCAAGGGAAAGCTGAGTCGTGGGCGCTTCTTGGGAAAGTGTCTCTGGTATTTCAAGAGAAAGATATGTCGTGGGCGCTTCTTGGGGAAGTGTCTCTGGTATTTCAAGGGAAAGCTATGTCGTGGGCGCTTCTTGGGAAAGTGTCTCTGGTATTTCAAGGAAAAGCTGAGTCGTGGGCGCTTCTTGGGAAAGTGTCTCTGGTATTTCAAGGGAAAGCTGAGTCGTGGGCGCTTCTTGGGAAAGTGTCTCTGGTATTTCAAGGAAAAGCTATGTCGTGGGTGCTTCTTGGGAAAGTGTCTCTGGTATTTCAAGGGAAAGCTATGTCAAGGGCGCTTCTTGGGAAAGTGTCTCTGGTATTTCAAGGGAAAGCTGAGTCGTGGGGGCTTCTTGGGAAAGTGCCTCTGGTATTTCAAGGGAAAGCTGAGTCTTGGGCGCTTCTTGTGAAAGTGCCTCTGGTATTTGAAGGGAAAGCTAAGTCGTGGGCGCTTCTGGGGAAAGTGCCTCTGGTATTTCAAGGGAAAGCTGAGTCGTGGGTGCTTCTTGGAAAAGTGTCTCTGGTATTTCAAGGGAAAGCTGAGTCGTGGGCGCTTCTTGGGAAAGTGTCTCTGGTATTTCAAGGGGAAGCTGAGTCGTGGGCGCTTCTTGGGAAAGTGCCTCTGGTATTTCAAGGGAAAGCTGAGTCGTGGGCGCTTCTTGGGAAAGTGTCTCTGGTATTTCAAGGGAAAGCTGAGTCGTGGGCGCTTCTTGGAAAAGTGCCTCTGGTATTTCAAGGGAAAGCTAAGTCGTGGGCGCTTCTTTGGAAAGTGTCTCTGGTATTTCAAGGGAAAGCTATGTCGTGGGCGCTTCTTGGGAAAGTTGCTTTGGTATTTCAAGGGTAAGCTGAGTCGTGGGCGCTTCTTGGGAAAGTGCCTCTGGTATTTCAAGGGAAAGCTGAGTCGTGGGCGCTTCTTGGAAAAGTGCCTCTGGTATTTCAAGGGAAAGCTGAGTCGTGGGCGCTTCTTGGGAAAGTGTCTCTGGTATTTCAAGGGAAAGCTGAGTCGTGGGCGCTTCTTGGGAAATTGCCTCTGGTATTTCAAGGGAAAGCTATGTCGTGGGCGCTTCTTGGGAAAGTGCCTCTGGTATTTCAAGGGAAAGCTGAGTCGTGGGCGCTTCTTGGGAAAGTGCCTCTGGTATTTCAAGAGGAAGCTGAGTCGTAGGCGCTTCTTGGGAAAGTGTCTCTGGTATTTCAAGGGAAAGCTATGTCGTGGGCGCTTCTTGGGAAAGTGTCTCTGGTATTTCAAGAGAAAGCTGAGTCTTGGGCGCTTCTTGGGAAAGTGCCTCTGGTATTTCAAGAGAAAGCTAGGTCGTGGGCGCTTCTTGGGAAAGTATCTCTGGTATTTCAAGGGAAAGCTATGTCGTAGGCGCTTCTTGGGAAAGTGCCTCTGGTATTTCAAGGGAAAGCTGAGTCGTAGGCGCTTCTTGGGAAAGTGTCTCTGGTATTTCAAGGAAAAGCTATGTCGTGAGCGCTTCTTGGGAAAGTGTCTCTGGTATTTCAAGGGAAAGCTATGTCGTGGGCGCTTCTTGGGAAAGTGCCTCTGGTATTTCAAGGGAAAGCTAAGTCGTGGGCGCTTCTTGGAAAAGTGCCTCTGGTATTTCAAGGGAAAGCTGAGTCGTGGGCGCTTCTTGGGAAAGTGTCTCTGGTATTTCAAGGGAAAGCTATGTCGTGGGCGATCATTGGGAAAGTGTCTCTGGTATTTCAAGGGAAAGCTGAGTCGTGGGCGCTTCTTAGGAAAGTGCCTCTGGGATTTCAAGGGAAAGCTGAGTGGTGGGCGCTTCTTGGGAAAGTGCCTCTGGTATTTCAAGGGAAAGCTATGTCGTGGGCGCTTCTTGGGAAAGTGTCTCTGGTATTTCAAGGGAAATCTGAGTCGTGGGCACTTCTTGGGAAAGTGCTTCTGGTATTTCAAGGGAAAGCGTGGTCGTGGGCGCTTCTTGGGAAAGTGCCTCTGGTATTTCAAGGGAAAGCTATGTTATGGGCGCTTCTTGAGAAAGTGTCTCTGGTATTTCGAAGGGAAAGCTGAGTCGTGGGCGCTTCTTGGGAAAGTGCCTCTGGTATTTTTAAGGGAAAGCTGAGTCGTGGGCGCTTCTTAGGAAAGTGGCTCTGGTATTTCAAGGGAAAGCTGAGTCGTGGGAGCTTCTTGGGAAAGTGCCTCTGGTATTTCAAGGGAAAGCTGAGTCGTGGGCGCTTCTTGCGAAAGTGTTTCTGGTATTTCAAGGGAAAGCTATGTCGTAGGCGATCATTGGGAAAGTGTCTCTGGTATTTCAAGGGAAAGCTGAGTCGTGGGCGCTTCTTAGGAAAGTGCCTCTGGTATTTCAAGTGAAAGCTGAGTCGTGGGCGCTTCTTGGGAAAGTGCCTCTGGTATTTCAAGGGAAAGCTATGTCGTGGGCGCTTCTTGGGAAAGTGTCTCTGGTATTTCAAGGGCAATCTGAGTCGTGGGCACTTCTTGGGAAAGTGCCTCTGGTATTTAAAGGGAAAGCGTGGTCGTGGGCGCTTCTTGAGAAAGTGTCTCTGGTATTTAAAGGGAAAGCTATGTTGTGGGCGCTTCTTGAGAAAGTGTCTCTGGTATTTCAAGGGAAAGCTGAGTCGTGGGCGCTTCTTGGGAAAGTGCCTCTGGTATTTCAAGGGAAAACTGAGTCGTGGGCGCTTCTTAGGAAAGTGGCTCTGGTATTTCAAGGGAAAGCTGAGTCGTGGGAGCTTCTTGGGAAAGTGCCTCTGGTATTTCAAGGGAAAGCTGAGTCGTGGGCGCTTCTTGCCAGAAGTGTTTCTGGTATTTCAAGGGAAAGCTGATTCGTGGGCGCTTCTTGGGAAAGTGCCTCTGGTTTTTCCAGGGAAAGCTATGTCGTGGGCGCTTCTTGGAAAAGTGCCTCTGGTATTTCAAGGGAAAGCTGAGTCGTAGGCGCTTCTTGGGAAAGTGTCTCTGGTATTTCAAGGGAAAGCTATGTCGTGGGGGCTTCTTGGGAAAGTGCCTCTGGTATTTCAAGGTAAAGCTGAGTCGTGGGCGCTTCTTGGGAAAGTGTCTCTGGTATTTCAAGGAAAAGCTGAGTCGTGGGCACTTCTTGGGGAAGTGCCTCTGGTATTTCAAGGGGAAGCTATGTCGTGGGCGCTTCTTGGGAAAGTGTCTCTTGTATATCAAGAAAAAGCTGAGTCGTAGGAGCTTCTTGGGAAAGTGCCTCTGGTATTTCAAGGGAAAGCTGAGTCGTGGGTGCTTCTTTGGAAAGTGTCTCTGGTATTTCAAGGGAAAGCTATCTCGTGGGTGCTTCTTGGGAAAGTGTCTGTGGTATTTCAAGGGAAAGCTGAGTCGTGGGCGCTTCTTGGGAAAGTGCCTTTGGTATTTCAAGGGAAAGCCGAGTCGTGGGCGCTTCTTGGGAAAGTGTTTCTGGTATTTCAATGAAAAGCTGAGTCGTAGGCGCTTCTTGGAAAAGTGCCTCTGGTATTTCAAGGGAAAGCTGAGTCGTGGGCGCTTCTTGGAAAAGTGTCTCTGGTATTTCAAAGGGAAAGCTATGTCGTGGGCGCTTCTTGGAAAAGTGTCTCTGGTATTTCAAGGGAAAGCTATGTCGTGGGCGCTTCTTGGGAAAGTGTCTCTTGTATTTCAAGGGAAAGCTGAGTCGTGGGCGCTTCTTAGGAAAGTGCCTCTGGTATTTCAAGGGAAAGCTGAGTCGTGGGCGCTTCTTGGGACAGTGCCTCTGGTATTTCAAGGGAAAGCTATGCGTGGGTGCTTCTTGGGAAAGTGTCTCTGGTATTTCAAGGGAAAGCTGAGTCGTGGGCGCTTCTTGGGAAAGTGCCTCTGGTATTTCAAGGGAAAGCTGAGTCGTGGGCGCTTCTTGGGAAAGTGTCTCTGGTATTTCAAGGGAAAGCTATGTCGTGGGCGCTTCTTCGGAAAGTGTCTCTGGTATTTCAAGGGAGGGCTGAGTCGTGGGCGCTTCTTGGGAAAGTGCCTCTGGTATTTAAGAGAAAGCTGGGTCGTAACGCGCTCCTTGGAAAAGTGCCTCTGGTATTTCAAGGGAAAGCTGAGTCGTGAGCGCTTCTTGGGAAAGTGTCTCTGGTATTTCAAGGGAAAGCTGAGTCGTGGGCGCTTCTTGGGAAAGTGCCTCTGGTATTTCAAAGGAAAGCTATGTCGTGGGCGCTTCTTGGGAAAGTGCCTCTGGTATTTCAAGGAAAAGCTGAGTCGTGGGCGCTTCTTGGGAAAGTGCCTCTGGTATTTCAAGGGAAAGCTGAGTCGTGGGCACTTCTTGTGAAAGTGCCTCTGGTATTTCAAGGGAAAGCTATGTCGTAGGCGCTTCTTGGGAAAGTGTCTCTGGTATTTCAAGGGAAGCTGAGTCGTGGGAGCTTCTTGAAAAAGTGCCTCTGGTATTTCAAGGGAAAGCTGAGTCGTGGGCGCTTCTTGGGAAAGTGTCTTTGGTATTTCAAGGGAAAGCTATGTCGTGGGCGCTTCCAACGAAAGTGTCTCTGGTATTTCAAGGGAAAGCTGAGTCGTGGGCGCTTCTTGGGAAAGTGCCTCTGGTATTTCAAGGTAAAGCTGAGTCATGGGCGCTTCTTGGGAAAGTGCCTCTAGTATTTCAAGGGAAAGCTGAGTCGTGGGCGCTTCTTGTAAAAGTGCCTCTGGTATTTCAAGGGAAAGCTGAGTCGTGGGCGCTTCTTGGGAAAGTGTCTCTGGTATTTCAAGGGAAAGCTGAGTCGTGGGCGCTTCTTGGGAAAGTGTCTCTGGTTTTTCAAGGGAAAACTGAGTCGTGGGCGCTTCTTGGGAATGTGCCTCTGGTATTGCGAGGGAAAGCTGAAACGTGGGCGCTTCTTGGGAAAGTGCCTCTGGTATTTCAAGGGAAAGCTATGTCGTGGGCGCTTCTTGGGAAAGTGCCTCTGGTATTTCAAGGGAAAGCTATGTCGTGGGCGCTTCTTGGGAAAGTGTCTCTGGTATTTCAAGGGAAATCTGAGTCGTGGGCACTTCTTGGGAAAGTGCTTCTGGTATTTCAAGGGAAAGCGTGGTCGTGGGCGCTTCTTGGGAAAGTGCCTCTGGTATTTCAAGGGAAAGCTATGTTATGGGCGCTTCTTGAGAAAGTGTCTGGTATTTCGAAGGGAAAGCTGAGTCGTGGGCGCTTCTTGGGAAAGTGTCTCTTGTATTTCAAGGGAAAGCTGAGTCGTGGGCGCTTCTTAGGAAAGTGCCTCTGGTATTTCAAGGGAAAGCTGAGTCGTGGGCGCTTCTTGGGACAGTGCCTCTGGTATTTCAAGGGAAAGCTATGCGTGGGTGCTTCTTGGGAAAGTGTCTCTGGTATTTCAAGGGAAAGCTGAGTCGTGGGCGCTTCTTGGGAAAGTGCCTCTGGTATTTCAAGGGAAAGCTGAGTCGTGGGCGCTTCTTGGGAAAGTGTCTCTGGTATTTCAAGGGAAAGCTATGTCGTGGGCGCTTCTTGGGAAAGTGTCTCTGGTATTTCAAGGGAGGGCTGAGTCGTGGGCGCTTCTTGGGAAAGTGCCTCTGGTATTTAAGAGAAAGCTGAGTCGTAACGCGCTCCTTGGAAAAGTGCCTCTGGTATTTCAAGGGAAAGCTGAGTCGTGAGCGCTTCTTGGGAAAGTGTCTCTGGTATTTCAAGGGAAAGCTGAGTCGTGGGCGCTTCTTGGGAAAGTGCCTCTAGTATTTCAAGGGAAAGCTATGTCGTGGGCGCTTCTTGGGAAAGTGCCTCTGGTATTTCAAGGAAAAGCTGAGTCGTGGGCTCTTCTTGGGAAAGTGTCTCTGGTATTTCAAGGAAAAGCTGAGTCGTGGGCGCTTCTTGGAAAAGTACCTCTGGTATTTCAAGTAAAAGCTGAGTCGTGGGCGCTTCTTGGGAAAGTGTCTCTGGTATTTCAAGGGAAAGCTGAGTCGTGGGCACTTCTTGGGAAAGTGCCTCTGGTATTTCAAGGGAAAGCTATGTCGTAGGCGCTTCTTGGGAAAGTGTCTCTGGTATTTCAAGGGAAAGCTGAGTCGTGGGAGCTTCTTGAAAATGTGCCTCTGGTATTTCAAGGAAAAGCTGAGTCGTGGGCGCTTCTTGGGAAAGTGTCTTTGGTATTTCAAGGGAAAGCTATGTCGTGGGCGCTTCCAACGAAAGTGTCTCTGGTATTTCAAGGGAAAGCTGAGTCGTGGGCGCTTCTTGGGAAAGTGCCTCTGGTATTTCAAGGTAAAGCTGAGTCATGGGCGCTTCTTGCGAAAGTGCCTCTAGTATTTCAAGGGAAAGCTGAGTCGTGGGCGCTTCTTGGGAAAGTGCCTCTGGTATTTCAAGGGAAAGCTGAGTCGTGGGCGCTTCTTGGGAAAGTGTCTCTGGTATTTCAAGGGAAAGCTGAGTCGTGGGCGCTTCTTGGGAAAGTGTCTCTGGTTTTTCAAGGGTTAACTGAGTCGTGGGCGCTTCTTGGGAATGTGCCTCTGGTATTGCGAGGGAAAGCTGAGACGTGGGCGCTTCTTGGGAAAGTGCCTCTGGTATTTCAAGGGAAAGCTATGTCGTGGGCGTTTCTTGGGAAAGTGTCTCTGGTATTTCAAGGGAAAGCTATGTCGTGGGCACTTCTTGGGAAAGTGTCTCTGGTATTTCAAGGGAAAGCTGAGTCGTGGGCGCTTCTTGGGAAAGTGCCTCTGGTATTTCAAGGGAAAGCTGAGTCGTGGGCGCTTCTTGGGAAAGTGCCTTCTGGTATTTCAAGGGAAAGCTATGTCGTGGGCGCTCCTTGGAAAAGTGTCTCTGGTATTTCAAGGGGAAGCTGAGTCGTGGGCGCTTCTTGGGAAAGTGCCTCTGGTATTTCAAGGGAAAGCTGAGTCGTGGGCGCTTCTTGGGAAAGTGCCGCTGGTATTTCAAGGGAAAGCTGATTCGTGGGCGCTTCTTGGAAAAGTGCCTCTGGTATTTCAAGGAAAAGCTGAGTCGTGGGCTCTTCTTGGGAAAGTGTCTCTGGTATTTCAAGGGAAAGCTGAGTCGTGGGCACTTCTTGGGAAAGTGCCTCTGGTATTTCAATGGAAAGCTATGTCGTAGGCGCTTCTTGGGAAAGTGTCTCTGGTATTTCAACGGAAAGCTGAGTCGTGGGAGCTTCTTGGGAAAGTGCCTCTGGAATTTCAAGGGTAAGCTGAGTCGTAGGCGCTTCTTGGGAAAGTGTCTTTGGTATTTCAAGGGAAAGCTATGTCGTGGGCGCTTCCAACGAAATGTCTCTGGTATTTCAAGGGAAAGCTGAGTCGTGGGCGCTTCTTGGGAAAGTGCCTCTGGTATTTCAAGAAAAAGCTGAGTCATGGGCGCTTCTTGGAAAAGTGCCTCTGGTATTTCAAGGGAAAGCTGAGTCGTGGGCGCTTCTTGTGAAAGTGCCTCTGGTATTTCAAGGGAAAGCTGAGTCGTGGGGGCTTTTTTGGAACGTGTCTCTGGTATTTCAAGGGGAAGATGAGTCGTGGGAACTTCTTGGGAAAGTGTCTCTGGTATTTCAAGGGAAAGCTGAGTCGTGGGCGCTTCTTGGGAAAGTGCCTCTAGTATTTCAAGGGAAAGCTGAGACGTGGGCGCTTCTTGGGAAAGTGCCTCTGGTATTTCAAGGGAAAGCTATGTCGTGAGCGTTTCTTTGCAAAGGGTCTCTGGTATTTCAAGGGAAAGCTATGTCGTGGGCGCTTCTTGGGAAAGTGTCTCTGGTATTTCAAAGGAAAGCTGAGTCGTGGGCGCTTCTTGGAAAAGTGCCTCTTGTATTTCAAGGGAAAGCTGAGTCGTGGGCGCTTCTTGGGAAAGTGCCTCTGGTATTTCAAGGGAAAGCTATGTCGTGGGCGCTTCTTGGAAAAGTGTCTCTGGTATTTCAAGGGAAAGCTATGTCGTGGGCACTTCTTGGGAAAGTGTCTCTGGTATTTCAAGGGAAAGCTGAGTCGTGGGCGCTTCTTGGGAAAGTGCCTCTGGTATTTCAAGGGAAAGCTGAGTCGTGGGCGCTTCTTGGGAAAGTGCCTTCTGGTATTTCAATGGAAAGCTATGTCGTGGGCGCTTCTTGGAAAAGTGTCTCTGGTATTTCAAGGGAAAGAAATGTTGTGGGCGCTTCTTGGAAAAGTGCCTCCGGTATTTTAAGGGAAAGCTGAGTCGTGGGCGCTTCTTGGAAAAGTGCCTCTGGTATTTCAAGGGAAAGCTGACTCGTGGGCGCTTCTTGGGAAAGTGCTTCAGGTATTTCAAGGGAAAGCTATATCGTAGGCGCTTCTTGGGAAAGTGTCTCTGGTATTTCAAGGGAAAGCTGAGTCGTGGGCGCTTCTTGGGAAAGTGCCTCTGGTATTTCAATGGAAAGCTGAGTCGTGGCCGCTTCTTGGGAAAGTGCCTCTGGTATTTCAAGGGAAAGCTGAGTCGTGAGCGCTTCTTGGGAAAGTGTCTCTGGTATTTCAAGTGAAAGCTGAGTCGTGGGCGCTTCTTGGGAAAGTGCCTCTGGTATTTTAAGGGAAAGCTATGTCGTGGGCGCTTCTTGGGAAAGTGCCTCTGGTATTTCAAGGGAAAGCTGAGTCGTGGGCGCTTCTTGGGAAAGTGCCTCTGGTATTTCAAGGGAAAGCTGAGTCGTGGGCGCTTCTTGGGAAAGTGCCGCTGGTATTTCAAGGGAAAGCTGATTCGTGGGCGCTTCTTGGAAAAGTGCCTCTGGTATTTCAAGGAAAAGCTGAGTCGTGGGCTCTTCTTGGGAAAGTGTCTCTGGTATTTCAAGGGAAAGCTGAGTCGTGGGCACTTCTTGGGAAAGTGCCTCTGGTATTTCAATGGAAAGCTATGTCGTAGGCGCTTCTTGGGAAAGTGTCTCTGGTATTTCAACGGAAAGCTGAGTCGTGGGAGCTTCTTGGGAAAGTGCCTCTGGAATTTCAAGGGTAAGCTGAGTCGTAGGCGCTTCTTGGGAAAGTGTCGTGGTATTTCAAGGGAAAGCTATGTCGTGGGCGCTTCCAACGAAATGTCTCTGGTATTTCAAGGGAAAGCTATGTCGTAGGCGCTTCTTGGGAAAGTGTCTCTGGTATTTCAACGGAATGCTGAGTCGTGGGAGCTTCTTGGGAAAGTGCCTCTGGAATTTCAAGGGAAAGCTGAGTCGTAGGCGCTTCTTAGGAAAGTGTCTTTGGTATTTCAAGGGAAAGCTATGTCGTGGGCGCTTCCAATGAAAGTGTCTCTGGTATTTCAAGGGAAAGCTGAGTCGTGGGCGCTTCTTGGGAAAGTGCCTCTGGTATTTCAAGAAAAAGCTGAGTCATGGGCGCTTCTTGGGAAAGTGCCTCTGGTATTTCAAGGGAAAGCTGAGTCGTGGGCGCTTCTTGTGAAAGTGCCTCTGGTATTTCAAGGGAAAGCTGAGTCGTGGGGGCTTCTTTGGAAAGTGTCTCTGGTATTTCAAGGGGAAGATGAGTCGTGGGCGCTTCTTGGGAAAGTGTCTCTGGTATTTCAAGGGAAATCTGAGTCGTGGGCGCTTCTTGGGAAAGTGCCTCTAGTATTTCAAGGGAAAGCTGAGACGTGGGCGCTTCTTGGGAAAGTGCCTCTGGTATTTCAAGGGAAAGCTATGTCGTGAGCGTTTCTTTGCAAAGGGTCTCTGGTATTTCAAGGGAAAGCTATGTCGTGGGCGCTTCTTGGGAAAGTGTCTCTGGTATTTCAAAGGAAAGCTGAGTCGTGGGCGCTTCTTGGGAAAGTGCCTCTGGTATTTCAAGGGAAAGCTGAGTCGTGGGCGCTTCTTGGGAAAGTGCCTCTGGTATTTCAAGGGAAAGCTATGTCGTGGGCGCTTCTTGGAAAAGTGTCTCTGGTATTTCAAGGGAAAGCTATGTCGTGGACGCTTCTTGGGAAATTGCCTCTGGTATTTTAAGGGAAAGCTGAGTCGTGGGCGCTTCTTGGGAAAGTGCCTCTGGTATTTCAAGGGAAAGCTGAGTCGTGGGCGCTTCTTGGGAAAGTGCCTCTGGTATTTCAAGGGAAAGCTATGTCGTGGGCACTTCTTGGGAAAGTGTCTCTGGTATTTCAAGGTAAAGCTATGTCGTGGGCACTTCTTGGGAAAGCGCCTCTGGTATTTTAAGGGAAAGCTGAGTCGTGGGCGTTTCTTTGGAAAGTTCCTATGGTATTTCAAGGGAAACCTGAGTCGTAGGTGCTTCTTGGGAAAGTGTCTCTGGTATTTCAAGGGAAAGCTGATTCGTGGGCGCTTCTTGGGAAAGTGCCTCTGGTATTTCAAGAGAAAGCTGAGTCGTGGGCGCTTTTTGGAAAAGTGCCTCTGGTATTTCAAGGGAAAGCCGAGTCGTGGGCGCTTCTTGGGAAAGTGTCTCTGGTATTTCAAGGGAAAGCTGAGTCGTGGGCACTTCGTGGGAAAGTGCCTCTGGTATTTCAAGGGGAAGCTATGTCATGGGCGCTTCTTGGGAAAGTGTCTCTGGTATTTCAAGGGAAAGCTGAGTCGTGGGAGCTTCTTAGGAAAGTGCCTCTGGTATTTCAAGGGAAAGCTGAGTCGTGGGCGCTTCTTTGGAATGTGTCTCTGGTATTTCAAGGGAAAGCTATGTCGTGGGCGCTTTTGGGGAAAGTGTCTCTGGTATTTCAAGGGAAAGCTGAGTCGTGGGCGCTGTTTGGGAAATTGCCTTTGGTATTTCAAGGGTAATCTGAGTCGTGGGCGCTTCTTGGGAAAGTGCCTCTTGTATTTCATGGGAAAGCTGAGTCGTGGGCGCTTCCAGGGAAAGTGTCTCTGGTATTTCAAGGGAAAGCTGAGTCGTGGGTGCTTCTTGGGAAAGTGTCTCTGGTATTTCAAGGGAAAGCTATGTCGTGGGCGCTTCTTTGGGAAAGTGCCTCTGGTATTTCAAGGGAAAGCTGAGTCGTGGGTGCTTCTTGTGAAAGTGTCTCTGGTATTTCAAGGGAAAGCTGAGTCGTGGGCGCTTCTTGGGAAAGTGTCTCTGGTATTTCAAGGGAAAGCTATGTCATGGGCGCTTCTTGGGAAAGTGTCTCTGGTATTTCAAGGGAAAGCTGAGTCGTGGGCGCTTCTTGGGGAAGTGCCTCTGGTATTTCAAGGGAAAGCTGAGTCGTGGGCGCTTCTTGGGAAAGTGCCTCTGGTATTTCAAGGGAAAGCTGAGTCGTGGGCGCTTCTTGGGAAAGTGCCTTCTGGTATTTCAAGGGAAAGCTATGTCGTGGGCGCTCCTTGGAAAAGTGTCTCTGGTATTTCAAGGGGAAGCTGAGTCGTGGGCGCTTCTTGGGAAAGTGCCTCTGGTATTTCAAGGGAAAGCTGAGTCGTGGGCGCTTCTTGGGAAAGTGCCGCTGGTATTTCAAGGGAAAGCTGATTCGTGGGCGCTTCTTGGAAAAGTGCCTCTGGTATTTCAAGGAAAAGCTGAGTCGTGGGCTCTTCTTGGGAAAGTGTCTCTGGTATTTCAAGGGAAAGCTGAGTCGTGGGCACTTCTTGGGAAAGTGCCTCTGGTATTTCAATGGAAAGCTATGTCGTAGGCGCTTCTTGGGAAAGTGTCTCTGGTATTTCAACGGAAAGCTGAGTCGTGGGAGCTTCTTGGGAAAGTGCCTCTGGAATTTCAAGGGTAAGCTGAGTCGTAGGCGCTTCTTGGGAAAGTGTCTTTGGTATTTCAAGGGAAAGCTATGTCGTGGGCGCTTCCAACGAAATGTCTCTGGTATTTCAAGGGAAAGCTGAGTCGTGGGCGCTTCTTGGGAAAGTGCCTCTGGTATTTCAAGAAAAAGCTGAGTCATGGGCGCTTCTTGGAAAAGTGCCTCTGGTATTTCAAGGGAAAGCTGAGTCGTGGGCGCTTCTTGTGAAAGTGCCTCTGGTATTTCAAGGGAAAGCTGAGTCGTGGGGGCTTTTTTGGAACGTGTCTCTGGTATTTCAAGGGGAAGATGAGTCGTGGGAACTTCTTGGGAAAGTGTCTCTGGTATTTCAAGGGAAAGCTGAGTCGTGGGCGCTTCTTGGGAAAGTGCCTCTAGTATTTCAAGGGAAAGCTGAGACGTGGGCGCTTCTTGGGAAAGTGCCTCTGGTATTTCAAGGGAAAGCTATGTCGTGAGCGTTTCTTTGCAAAGGGTCTCTGGTATTTCAAGGGAAAGCTATGTCGTGGGCGCTTCTTGGGAAAGTGTCTCTGGTATTTCAAAGGAAAGCTGAGTCGTGGGCGCTTCTTGGAAAAGTGCCTCTTGTATTTCAAGGGAAAGCTGAGTCGTGGGCGCTTCTTGGGAAAGTGCCTCTGGTATTTCAAGGGAAAGCTATGTCGTGGGCGCTTCTTGGAAAAGTGTCTCTGGTATTTCAAGGGAAAGCTATGTCGTGGGCACTTCTTGGGAAAGTGTCTCTGGTATTTCAAGGGAAAGCTGAGTCGTGGGCGCTTCTTGGGAAAGTGCCTCTGGTATTTCAAGGGAAAGCTGAGTCGTGGGCGCTTCTTGGGAAAGTGCCTTCTGGTATTTCAATGGAAAGCTATGTCGTGGGCGCTTCTTGGAAAAGTGTCTCTGGTATTTCAAGGGAAAGAAATGTTGTGGGCGCTTCTTGGAAAAGTGCCTCCGGTATTTTAAGGGAAAGCTGAGTCGTGGGCGCTTCTTGGAAAAGTGCCTCTGGTATTTCAAGGGAAAGCTGACTCGTGGGCGCTTCTTGGGAAAGTGCTTCAGGTATTTCAAGGGAAAGCTATATCGTAGGCGCTTCTTGGGAAAGTGTCTCTGGTATTTCAAGGGAAAGCTGAGTCGTGAGCGCTTCTTGGGAAAGTGCCTCTGGTATTTCAATGGAAAGCTGAGTCGTGGCCGCTTCTTGGGAAAGTGCCTCTGGTATTTCAAGGGAAAGCTGAGTCGTGAGCGCTTCTTGGGAAAGTGTCTCTGGTATTTCAAGTGAAAGCTGAGTCGTGGGCGCTTCTTGGGAAAGTGCCTCTGGTATTTTAAGGGAAAGCTATGTCGTGGGCGCTTCTTGGGAAAGTGCCTCTGGTATTTCAAGGGAAAGCTGAGTCGTGGGCGCTTCTTGGGAAAGTGCCTCTGGTATTTCAAGGGAAAGCTGAGTCGTGGGCGCTTCTTGGGAAAGTGCCGCTGGTATTTCAAGGGAAAGCTGATTCGTGGGCGCTTCTTGGAAAAGTGCCTCTGGTATTTCAAGGAAAAGCTGAGTCGTGGGCTCTTCTTGGGAAAGTGTCTCTGGTATTTCAAGGGAAAGCTGAGTCGTGGGCACTTCTTGGGAAAGTGCCTCTGGTATTTCAAAGGAAAGCTATGTCGTAGGCGCTTCTTGGGAAAGTGTCTCTGGTATTTCAACGGAATGCTGAGTCGTGGGAGCTTCTTGGGAAAGTGCCTCTGGAATTTCAAGGGAAAGCTGAGTCGTAGGCGCTTCTTAGGAAAGTGTCTTTGGTATTTCAAGGGAAAGCTATGTCGTGGGCGCTTCCAATGAAAGTGTCTCTGGTATTTCAAGGGAAAGCTGAGTCGTGGGCGCTTCTTGGGAAAGTGCCTCTGGTATTTCAAGAAAAAGCTGAGTCATGGGCGCTTCTTGGGAAAGTGCCTCTGGTATTTCAAGGCAAAGCTGAGTCGTGGGCGCTTCTTGTGAAAGTGCCTCTGGTATTTCAAGGGAAAGCTGAGTCGTGGGGGCTTCTTTGGAAAGTGTCTCTGGTATTTCAAGGGGAAGATGAGTCGTGGGCGCTTCTTGGGAAAGTGTCTCTGGTATTTCAAGGGAAATCTGAGTCGTGGGCGCTTCTTGGGAAAGTGCCTCTAGTATTTCAAGGGAAAGCTGAGACGTGGGCGCTTCTTGGGAAAGTGCCTCTGGTATTTCAAGGGAAAGCTATGTCGTGAGCGTTTCTTTGCAAAGGGTCTCTGGTATTTCAAGGGAAAGCTATGTCGTGGGCGCTTCTTGGGAAAGTGTCTCTGGTATTTCAAAGGAAAGCTGAGTCGTGGGCGCTTCTTGGGAAAGTGCCTCTGGTATTTCAAGGGAAAGCTGAGTCGTGGGCGCTTCTTGGGAAAGTGCCTCTGGTATTTCAAGGGAAAGCTATGTCGTGGGCGCTTCTTGGAAAAGTGTCTCTGGTATTTCAAGGGAAATCTATGTCGTGGACGCTTCTTGGGAAAGTGCCTCTGGTATTTCAAGGGAAAGCTGAGTCGTGGGCGCTTCTTGGGAAAGTGTCTCTGGTATTTCAAGGGAAAGCTATGTCGTGGGGGCTTCTTGGGAAAGTGCCTCTGGTATTTCAAGGTAAAGCTGAGTCGTGGGCGCTTCTTGGGAAAGTGTCTCTGGTATTTCAAGGAAAAGCTGAGTCGTGGGCACTTCTTGGGGAAGTGCCTCTGGTATTTCAAGGGGAAGCTATGTCGTGGGCGCTTCTTGGGAAAGTGTCTCTTGTATATCAAGAAAAAGCTGAGTCGTAGGAGCTTCTTGGGAAAGTGCCTCTGGTATTTCAAGGGAAAGCTGAGTCGTGGGTGCTTCTTTGGAAAGTGTCTCTGGTATTTCAAGGGAAAGCTATGTCGTGGGTGCTTCTTGGGAAAGTGTCTGTGGTATTTCAAGGGAAAGCTGAGTCGTGGGCGCTTCTTGGGAAAGTGCCTTTGGTATTTCAAGGGAAAGCCGAGTCGTGGGCGCTTCTTGGGAAAGTGTTTCTGGTATTTCAATGAAAAGCTGAGTCGTAGGCGCTTCTTGGAAAAGTGCCTCTGGTATTTCAAGGGAAAGCTGAGTCGTGGGCGCTTCTTGGAAAAGTGTCTCTGGTATTTCAAAGGGAAAGCTATGTCGTGGGCGCTTCTTGGAAAAGTGTCTCTGGTATTTCAAGGGAAAGCTATGTCGTGGGCGCTTCTTGGGAAAGTGTCTCTTGTATTTCAAGGGAAAGCTGAGTCGTGGGCGCTTCTTAGGAAAGTGCCTCTGGTATTTCAAGGGAAAGCTGAGTCGTGGGCGCTTCTTGGGACAGTGCCTCTGGTATTTCAAGGGAAAGCTATGCGTGGGTGCTTCTTGGGAAAGTGTCTCTGGTATTTCAAGGGAAAGCTGAGTCGTGGGCGCTTCTTGGAAAAGTGCCTCTGGTATTTCAAGGGAAAGCTGAGTCGTGGGCGCTTCTTGGAAAAGTGTCTCTGGTATTTCAAAGGGAAAGCTATGTCGTGGGCGCTTCTTGGAAAAGTGTCTCTGGTATTTCAAGGGAAAGCTATGTCGTGGGCGCTTCTTGGGAAAGTGTCTCTTGTATTTCAAGGGAAAGCTGAGTCGTGGGCGCTTCTTAGGAAAGTGCCTCTGGTATTTCAAGGGAAAGCTGAGTCGTGGGCGCTTCTTGGGACAGTGCCTCTGGTATTTCAAGGGAAAGCTATGCGTGGGTGCTTCTTGGGAAAGTGTCTCTGGTATTTCAAGGGAAAGCTGAGTCGTGGGCGCTTCTTGGAAAAGTGCCTCTGGTATTTCAAGGGAAAGCTGAGTCGTGAGCGCTTCTTGGGAAAGTGTCTCTGGTATTTCAAGGGAAAGCTGAGTCGTGGGCGCTTCTTGGGAAAGTGCCTCTGGTATTTCAAAGGAAAGCTATGTCGTGGGCGCTTCTTGGGAAAGTGCCTCTGGTATTTCAAGGAAAAGCTGAGTCGTGGGCGCTTCTTGGGAAAGTGCCTCTGGTATTTTAAGGGAAAGCTGAGTCGTGGGCACTTCTTGTGAAAGTGCCTCTGGTATTTCAAGGGAAAGCTATGTCGTAGGCGCTTCTTGGGAAAGTGTCTCTGGTATTTCAAGGGAAGCTGAGTCGTGGGAGCTTCTTGAAAAAGTGCCTCTGGTATTTCAAGGGAAAGCTGAGTCGTGGGCGCTTCTTGGGAAAGTGTCTTTGGTATTTCAAGGGAAAGCTATGTCGTGGGCGCTTCCAACGAAAGTGTCTCTGGTATTTCAAGGGAAAGCTGAGTCGTGGGCGCTTCTTGGGAAAGTGCCTCTGGTATTTCAAGGTAAAGCTGAGTCATGGGCGCTTCTTGGGAAAGTGCCTCTAGTATTTCAAGGGAAAGCTGAGTCGTGGGCGCTTCTTGTAAAAGTGCCTCTGGTATTTCAAGGGAAAGCTGAGTCGTGGGCGCTTCTTGGGAAAGTGTCTCTGGTATTTCAAGGGAAAGCTGAGTCGTGGGCGCTTCTTGGGAAAGTGTCTCTGGTTTTTCAAGGGAAAACTGAGTCGTGGGCGCTTCTTGGGAATGTGCCTCTGGTATTGCGAGGGAAAGCTGAAACGTGGGCGCTTCTTGGGAAAGTGCCTCTGGTATTTCAAGGGAAAGCTATGTCGTGGGCGCTTCTTGGGAAAGTGCCTCTGGTATTTCAAGGGAAAGCTATGTCGTGGGCGCTTCTTGGGAAAGTGTCTCTGGTATTTCAAGGGAAATCTGAGTCGTGGGCACTTCTTGGGAAAGTGCTTCTGGTATTTCAAGGGAAAGCGTGGTCGTGGGCGCTTCTTGGGAAAGTGCCTCTGGTATTTCAAGGGAAAGCTATGTTATGGGCGCTTCTTGAGAAAGTGTCTGGTATTTCGAAGGGAAAGCTGAGTCGTGGGCGCTTCTTGGGAAAGTGTCTCTTGTATTTCAAGGGAAAGCTGAGTCGTGGGCGCTTCTTAGGAAAGTGCCTCTGGTATTTCAAGGGAAAGCTGAGTCGTGGGCGCTTCTTGGGACAGTGCCTCTGGTATTTCAAGGGAAAGCTATGCGTGGGTGCTTCTTGGGAAAGTGTCTCTGGTATTTCAAGGGAAAGCTGAGTCGTGGGCGCTTCTTGGGAAAGTGCCTCTGGTATTTCAAGGGAAAGCTGAGTCGTGGGCGCTTCTTGGGAAAGTGTCTCTGGTATTTCAAGGGAAAGCTATGTCGTGGGCGCTTCTTGGGAAAGTGTCTCTGGTATTTCAAGGGAGGGCTGAGTCGTGGGCGCTTCTTGGGAAAGTGCCTCTGGTATTTAAGAGAAAGCTGAGTCGTAACGCGCTCCTTGGAAAAGTGCCTCTGGTATTTCAAGGGAAAGCTGAGTCGTGAGCGCTTCTTGCAAAGTGTCTCTGGTATTTCAAGGGAAAGCTGAGTCGTGGGCGCTTCTTGGGAAAGTGCCTCTAGTATTTCAAGGGAAAGCTATGTCGTGGGCGCTTCTTGGGAAAGTGCCTCTGGTATTTCAAGGAAAAGCTGAGTCGTGGGCTCTTCTTGGGAAAGTGTCTCTGGTATTTCAAGGAAAAGCTGAGTCGTGGGCGCTTCTTGGAAAAGTACCTCTGGTATTTCAAGTAAAAGCTGAGTCGTGGGCGCTTCTTGGGAAAGTGTCTCTGGTATTTCAAGGGAAAGCTATGTCGTGGGCGCTTCTTCGGAAAGTGTCTCTGGTATTTCAAGGGAGGGCTGAGTCGTGGGCGCTTCTTGGGAAAGTGCCTCTGGTATTTAAGAGAAAGCTGGGTCGTAACGCGCTCCTTGGAAAAGTGCCTCTGGTATTTCAAGGGAAAGCTGAGTCGTGAGCGCTTCTTGGGAAAGTGTCTCTGGTATTTCAAGGGAAAGCTGAGTCGTGGGCGCTTCTTGGGAAAGTGCCTCTGGTATTTCAAAGGAAAGCTATGTCGTGGGCGCTTCTTGGGAAAGTGCCTCTGGTATTTCAAGGAAAAGCTGAGTCGTGGGCGCTTCTTGGGAAAGTGCCTCTGGTATTTCAAGGGAAAGCTGAGTCGTGGGCACTTCTTGTGAAAGTGCCTCTGGTATTTCAAGGGAAAGCTATGTCGTAGGCGCTTCTTGGGAAAGTGTCTCTGGTATTTCAAGAGAAGCTGAGTCGTGGGAGCTTCTTGAAAAAGTGCCTCTGGTATTTCAAGGGAAAGCTGAGTCGTGGGCGCTTCTTGGGAAAGTGTCTTTGGTATTTCAAGGGAAAGCTATGTCGTGGGCGCTTCCAACGAAAGTGTCTCTGGTATTTCAAGGGAAAGCTGAGTCGTGGGCGCTTCTTGGGAAAGTGCCTCTGGTATTTCAAGGTAAAGCTGAGTCATGGGCGCTTCTTGGGAAAGTGCCTCTAGTATTTCAAGGGAAAGCTGAGTCGTGGGCGCTTCTTATAAAAGTGCCTCTGGTATTTCAAGGGAAAGCTGAGTCGTGGGCGCTTCTTGGGAAAGTGTCTCTGGTATTTCAAGGGAAAGCTGAGTCGTGGGCGCTTCTTGGGAAAGTGTCTCTGGTTTTTCAAGGGAAAACTGAGTCGTGGGCGCTTCTTGGAAATGTGCCTCTGGTATTGCGAGGGAAAGCTGAAACGTGGGCGCTTCTTGGGAAAGTGCCTCTGGTATTTCAAGGGAAAGCTATGTCGTGGGCGCTTCTTGGGAAAGTGCCTCTGGTATTTCAAGGGAAAGCTATGTCGTGGGCGCTTCTTGGGAAAGTGTCTCTGGTATTTCAAGGGAAATCTGAGTCGTGGGCACTTCTTGGGAAAGTGCTTCTGGTATTTCAAGGGAAAGCGTGGTCGTGGGCGCTTCTTGGGAAAGTGCCTCTGGTATTTCAAGGGAAAGCTATGTTATGGGCGCTTCTTGAGAAAGTGTCTGGTATTTCGAAGGGAAAGCTGAGTCGTGGGCGCTTCTTGGGAAAGTGTCTCTTGTATTTCAAGGGAAAGCTGAGTCGTGGGCGCTTCTTAGGAAAGTGCCTCTGGTATTTCAAGGGAAAGCTGAGTCGTGGGCGCTTCTTGGGACAGTGCCTCTGGTATTTCAAGGGAAAGCTATGCGTGGGTGCTTCTTGGGAAAGTGTCTCTGGTATTTCAAGGGAAAGCTGAGTCGTGGGCGCTTCTTGGGAAAGTGCCTCTGGTATTTCAAGGGAAAGCTGAGTCGTGGGCGCTTCTTGGGAAAGTGTCTCTGGTATTTCAAGGGAAAGCTATGTCGTGGGCGCTTCTTGGGAAAGTGTCTCTGGTATTTCAAGGGAGGGCTGAGTCGTGGGCGCTTCTTGGGAAAGTGCCTCTGGTATTTAAGAGAAAGCTGAGTCGTAACGCGCTCCTTGGAAAAGTGCCTCTGGTATTTCAAGGGAAAGCTGAGTCGTGAGCGCTTCTTGGGAAAGTGTCTCTGGTATTTCAAGGGAAAGCTGAGTCGTGGGCGCTTCTTGGGAAAGTGCCTCTAGTATTTCAAGGGAAAGCTATGTCGTGGGCGCTTCTTGGGAAAGTGCCTCTGGTATTTCAAGGAAAAGCTGAGTCGTGGGCTCTTCTTGGGAAAGTGTCTCTGGTATTTCAAGGAAAAGCTGAGTCGTGGGCGCTTCTTGGAAAAGTACCTCTGGTATTTCAAGTAAAAGCTGAGTCGTGGGCGCTTCTTGGGAAAGTGTCTCTGGTATTTCAAGGGAAAGCTGAGTCGTGGGCACTTCTTGGGAAAGTGCCTCTGGTATTTCAAGGGAAAGCTATGTCGTAGGCGCTTCTTGGGAAAGTGTCTCTGGTATTTCAAGGGAAAGCTGAGTCGTGGGAGCTTCTTGAAAATGTGCCTCTGGTATTTCAAGGAAAAGCTGAGTCGTGGGCGCTTCTTGGGAAAGTGTCTTTGGTATTTCAAGGGAAAGCTATGTCGTGGGCGCTTCCAACGAAAGTGTCTCTGGTATTTCAAGGGAAAGCTGAGTCGTGGGCGCTTCTTGGGAAAGTGCCTCTGGTATTTCAAGGTAAAGCTGAGTCATGGGCGCTTCTTGCGAAAGTGCCTCTAGTATTTCAAGGGAAAGCTGAGTCGTGGGCGCTTCTTGGGAAAGTGCCTCTGGTATTTCAAGGGAAAGCTGAGTCGTGGGCGCTTCTTGGGAAAGTGTCTCTGGTATTTCAAGGGAAAGCTGAGTCGTGGGCGCTTCTTGGGAAAGTGTCTCTGGTTTTTCAAGGGTTAACTGAGTCGTGGGCGCTTCTTGGGAATGTGCCTCTGGTATTGCGAGGGAAAGCTGAGACGTGGGCGCTTCTTGGGAAAGTGCCTCTGGTATTTCAAGGGAAAGCTATGTCGTGGGCGTTTCTTGGGAAAGTGTCTCTGGTATTTCAAGGGAAAGCTATGTCGTGGGCACTTCTTGGGAAAGTGTCTCTGGTATTTCAAGGGAAAGCTGAGTCGTGGGCGCTTCTTGGGAAAGTGCCTCTGGTATTTCAAGGGAAAGCTGAGTCGTGGGCGCTTCTTGGGAAAGTGCCTTCTGGTATTTCAAGGGAAAGCTATGTCGTGGGCGCTCCTTGGAAAAGTGTCTCTGGTATTTCAAGGGGAAGCTGAGTCGTGGGCGCTTCTTGGGAAAGTGCCTCTGGTATTTCAAGGGAAAGCTGAGTCGTGGGCGCTTCTTGGGAAAGTGCCGCTGGTATTTCAAGGGAAAGCTGATTCGTGGGCGCTTCTTGGAAAAGTGCCTCTGGTATTTCAAGGAAAAGCTGAGTCGTGGGCTCTTCTTGGGAAAGTGTCTCTGGTATTTCAAGGGAAAGCTGAGTCGTGGGCACTTCTTGGGAAAGTGCCTCTGGTATTTCAATGGAAAGCTATGTCGTAGGCGCTTCTTGGGAAAGTGTCTCTGGTATTTCAACGGAAAGCTGAGTCGTGGGAGCTTCTTGGGAAAGTGCCTCTGGAATTTCAAGGGTAAGCTGAGTCGTAGGCGCTTCTTGGGAAAGTGTCTTTGGTATTTCAAGGGAAAGCTATGTCGTGGGCGCTTCCAACGAAATGTCTCTGGTATTTCAAGGGAAAGCTGAGTCGTGGGCGCTTCTTGGGAAAGTGCCTCTGGTATTTCAAGAAAAAGCTGAGTCATGGGCGCTTCTTGGAAAAGTGCCTCTGGTATTTCAAGGGAAAGCTGAGTCGTGGGCGCTTCTTGTGAAAGTGCCTCTGGTATTTCAAGGGAAAGCTGAGTCGTGGGGGCTTTTTTGGAACGTGTCTCTGGTATTTCAAGGGGAAGATGAGTCGTGGGAACTTCTTGGGAAAGTGTCTCTGGTATTTCAAGGGAAAGCTGAGTCGTGGGCGCTTCTTGGGAAAGTGCCTCTAGTATTTCAAGGGAAAGCTGAGACGTGGGCGCTTCTTGGGAAAGTGCCTCTGGTATTTCAAGGGAAAGCTATGTCGTGAGCGTTTCTTTGCAAAGGGTCTCTGGTATTTCAAGGGAAAGCTATGTCGTGGGCGCTTCTTGGGAAAGTGTCTCTGGTATTTCAAAGGAAAGCTGAGTCGTGGGCGCTTCTTGGAAAAGTGCCTCTTGTATTTCAAGGGAAAGCTGAGTCGTGGGCGCTTCTTGGGAAAGTGCCTCTGGTATTTCAAGGGAAAGCTATGTCGTGGGCGCTTCTTGGAAAAGTGTCTCTGGTATTTCAAGGGAAAGCTATGTCGTGGGCACTTCTTGGGAAAGTGTCTCTGGTATTTCAAGGGAAAGCTGAGTCGTGGGCGCTTCTTGGGAAAGTGCCTCTGGTATTTCAAGGGAAAGCTGAGTCGTGGGCGCTTCTTGGGAAAGTGCCTTCTGGTATTTCAATGGAAAGCTATGTCGTGGGCGCTTCTTGGAAAAGTGTCTCTGGTATTTCAAGGGAAAGAAATGTTGTGGGCGCTTCTTGGAAAAGTGCCTCCGGTATTTTAAGGGAAAGCTGAGTCGTGGGCGCTTCTTGGAAAAGTGCCTCTGGTATTTCAAGGGAAAGCTGACTCGTGGGCGCTTCTTGGGAAAGTGCTTCAGGTATTTCAAGGGAAAGCTATATCGTAGGCGCTTCTTGGGAAAGTGTCTCTGGTATTTCAAGGGAAAGCTGAGTCGTGGGCGCTTCTTGGGAAAGTGCCTCTGGTATTTCAATGGAAAGCTGAGTCGTGGCCGCTTCTTGGGAAAGTGCCTCTGGTATTTCAAGGGAAAGCTGAGTCGTGAGCGCTTCTTGGGAAAGTGTCTCTGGTATTTCAAGTGAAAGCTGAGTCGTGGGCGCTTCTTGGGAAAGTGCCTCTGGTATTTTAAGGGAAAGCTATGTCGTGGGCGCTTCTTGGGAAAGTGCCTCTGGTATTTCAAGGGAAAGCTGAGTCGTGGGCGCTTCTTGGGAAAGTGCCTCTGGTATTTCAAGGGAAAGCTGAGTCGTGGGCGCTTCTTGGGAAAGTGCCGCTGGTATTTCAAGGGAAAGCTGATTCGTGGGCGCTTCTTGGAAAAGTGCCTCTGGTATTTCAAGGAAAAGCTGAGTCGTGGGCTCTTCTTGGGAAAGTGTCTCTGGTATTTCAAGGGAAAGCTGAGTCGTGGGCACTTCTTGGGAAAGTGCCTCTGGTATTTCAAAGGAAAGCTATGTCGTAGGCGCTTCTTGGGAAAGTGTCTCTGGTATTTCAACGGAATGCTGAGTCGTGGGAGCTTCTTGGGAAAGTGCCTCTGGAATTTCAAGGGAAAGCTGAGTCGTAGGCGCTTCTTAGGAAAGTGTCTTTGGTATTTCAAGGGAAAGCTATGTCGTGGGCGCTTCCAATGAAAGTGTCTCTGGTATTTCAAGGGAAAGCTGAGTCGTGGGCGCTTCTTGGGAAAGTGCCTCTGGTATTTCAAGAAAAAGCTGAGTCATGGGCGCTTCTTGGGAAAGTGCCTCTGGTATTTCAAGGGAAAGCTGAGTCGTGGGCGCTTCTTGTGAAAGTGCCTCTGGTATTTCAAGGGAAAGCTGAGTCGTGGGGGCTTCTTTGGAAAGTGTCTCTGGTATTTCAAGGGGAAGATGAGTCGTGGGCGCTTCTTGGGAAAGTGTCTCTGGTATTTCAAGGGAAATCTGAGTCGTGGGCGCTTCTTGGGAAAGTGCCTCTAGTATTTCAAGGGAAAGCTGAGACGTGGGCGCTTCTTGGGAAAGTGCCTCTGGTATTTCAAGGGAAAGCTATGTCGTGAGCGTTTCTTTGCAAAGGGTCTCTGGTATTTCAAGGGAAAGCTATGTCGTGGGCGCTTCTTGGGAAAGTGTCTCTGGTATTTCAAAGGAAAGCTGAGTCGTGGGCGCTTCTTGGGAAAGTGCCTCTGGTATTTCAAGGGAAAGCTGAGTCGTGGGCGCTTCTTGGGAAAGTGCCTCTGGTATTTCAAGGGAAAGCTATGTCGTGGGCGCTTCTTGGAAAAGTGTCTCTGGTATTTCAAGGGAAAGCTATGTCGTGGACGCTTCTTGGGAAAGTGCCTCTGGTATTTTAAGGGAAAGCTGAGTCGTGGGCGCTTCTTGGGAAAGTGCCTCTGGTATTTCAAGGGAAAGCTGAGTCGTGGGCGCTTCTTGGGAAAGTGCCTCTGGTATTTCAAGGGAAAGCTATGTCGTGGGCACTTCTTGGGAAAGTGTCTCTGGTATTTCAAGGTAAAGCTATGTCGTGGGCACTTCTTGGGAAAGCGCCTCTGGTATTTTAAGGGAAAGCTGAGTCGTGGGCGTTTCTTTGGAAAGTTCCTATGGTATTTCAAGGGAAACCTGAGTCGTAGGTGCTTCTTGGGAAAGTGTCTCTGGTATTTCAAGGGAAAGCTGATTCGTGGGCGCTTCTTGGGAAAGTGCCTCTGGTATTTCAAGAGAAAGCTGAGTCGTGGGCGCTTTTTGGAAAAGTGCCTCTGGTATTTCAAGGGAAAGCTGAGTCGTGGGCGCTTCTTGGGAAAGTGTCTCTGGTATTTCAAGGGAAAGCTGAGTCGTGGGCACTTCGTGGGAAAGTGCCTCTGGTATTTCAAGGGGAAGCTATGTCATGGGCGCTTCTTGGGAAAGTGTCTCTGGTATTTCAAGGGAAAGCTGAGTCGTGGGAGCTTCTTAGGAAAGTGCCTCTGGTATTTCAAGGGAAAGCTGAGTCGTGGGCGCTTCTTTGGAATGTGTCTCTGGTATTTCAAGGGAAAGCTATGTCGTGGGCGCTTTTGGGGAAAGTGTCTCTGGTATTTCAAGGGAAAGCTGAGTCGTGGGCGCTGTTTGGGAAATTGCCTTTGGTATTTCAAGGGTAATCTGAGTCGTGGGCGCTTCTTGGGAAAGTGCCTCTTGTATTTCATGGGAAAGCTGAGTCGTGGGCGCTTCCAGGGAAAGTGTCTCTGGTATTTCAAGGGAAAGCTGAGTCGTGGGTGCTTCTTGGGAAAGTGTCTCTGGTATTTCAAGGGAAAGCTATGTCGTGGGCGCTTCTTTGGGAAAGTGCCTCTGGTATTTCAAGGGAAAGCTGAGTCGTGGGTGCTTCTTGTGAAAGTGTCTCTGGTATTTCAAGGGAAAGCTGAGTCGTGGGCGCTTCTTGGGAAAGTGTCTCTGGTATTTCAAGGGAAAGCTATGTCATGGGCGCTTCTTGGGAAAGTGTCTCTGGTATTTCAAGGGAAAGCTGAGTCGTGGGCGCTTCTTGGGGAAGTGCCTCTGGTATTTCAAGGGAAAGCTGAGTCGTGGGCGCTTCTTGGGAAAGTGCCTCTGGTATTTCAAGGGAAAGCTGAGTCGTGGGCGCTTCTTGGGAAAGTGCCTTCTGGTATTTCAAGGGAAAGCTATGTCGTGGGCGCTCCTTGGAAAAGTGTCTCTGGTATTTCAAGGGGAAGCTGAGTCGTGGGCGCTTCTTGGGAAAGTGCCTCTGGTATTTCAAGGGAAAGCTGAGTCGTGGGCGCTTCTTGGGAAAGTGCCGCTGGTATTTCAAGGGAAAGCTGATTCGTGGGCGCTTCTTGGAAAAGTGCCTCTGGTATTTCAAGGAAAAGCTGAGTCGTGGGCTCTTCTTGGGAAAGTGTCTCTGGTATTTCAAGGGAAAGCTGAGTCGTGGGCACTTCTTGGGAAAGTGCCTCTGGTATTTCAATGGAAAGCTATGTCGTAGGCGCTTCTTGGGAAAGTGTCTCTGGTATTTCAACGGAAAGCTGAGTCGTGGGAGCTTCTTGGGAAAGTGCCTCTGGAATTTCAAGGGTAAGCTGAGTCGTAGGCGCTTCTTGGGAAAGTGTCTTTGGTATTTCAAGGGAAAGCTATGTCGTGGGCGCTTCCAACGAAATGTCTCTGGTATTTCAAGGGAAAGCTGAGTCGTGGGCGCTTCTTGGGAAAGTGCCTCTGGTATTTCAAGAAAAAGCTGAGTCATGGGCGCTTCTTGGAAAAGTGCCTCTGGTATTTCAAGGGAAAGCTGAGTCGTGGGCGCTTCTTGTGAAAGTGCCTCTGGTATTTCAAGGGAAAGCTGAGTCGTGGGGGCTTTTTTGGAACGTGTCTCTGGTATTTCAAGGGGAAGATGAGTCGTGGGAACTTCTTGGGAAAGTGTCTCTGGTATTTCAAGGGAAAGCTGAGTCGTGGGCGCTTCTTGGGAAAGTGCCTCTAGTATTTCAAGGGAAAGCTGAGACGTGGGCGCTTCTTGGGAAAGTGCCTCTGGTATTTCAAGGGAAAGCTATGTCGTGAGCGTTTCTTTGCAAAGGGTCTCTGGTATTTCAAGGGAAAGCTATGTCGTGGGCGCTTCTTGGGAAAGTGTCTCTGGTATTTCAAAGGAAAGCTGAGTCGTGGGCGCTTCTTGGAAAAGTGCCTCTTGTATTTCAAGGGAAAGCTGAGTCGTGGGCGCTTCTTGGGAAAGTGCCTCTGGTATTTCAAGGGAAAGCTATGTCGTGGGCGCTTCTTGGAAAAGTGTCTCTGGTATTTCAAGGGAAAGCTATGTCGTGGGCACTTCTTGGGAAAGTGTCTCTGGTATTTCAAGGGAAAGCTGAGTCGTGGGCGCTTCTTGGGAAAGTGCCTCTGGTATTTCAAGGGAAAGCTGAGTCGTGGGCGCTTCTTGGGAAAGTGCCTTCTGGTATTTCAATGGAAAGCTATGTCGTGGGCGCTTCTTGGAAAAGTGTCTCTGGTATTTCAAGGGAAAGAAATGTTGTGGGCGCTTCTTGGAAAAGTGCCTCCGGTATTTTAAGGGAAAGCTGAGTCGTGGGCGCTTCTTGGAAAAGTGCCTCTGGTATTTCAAGGGAAAGCTGACTCGTGGGCGCTTCTTGGGAAAGTGCTTCAGGTATTTCAAGGGAAAGCTATATCGTAGGCGCTTCTTGGGAAAGTGTCTCTGGTATTTCAAGGGAAAGCTGAGTCGTGAGCGCTTCTTGGGAAAGTGCCTCTGGTATTTCAATGGAAAGCTGAGTCGTGGCCGCTTCTTGGGAAAGTGCCTCTGGTATTTCAAGGGAAAGCTGAGTCGTGAGCGCTTCTTGGGAAAGTGTCTCTGGTATTTCAAGTGAAAGCTGAGTCGTGGGCGCTTCTTGGGAAAGTGCCTCTGGTATTTTAAGGGAAAGCTATGTCGTGGGCGCTTCTTGGGAAAGTGCCTCTGGTATTTCAAGGGAAAGCTGAGTCGTGGGCGCTTCTTGGGAAAGTGCCTCTGGTATTTCAAGGGAAAGCTGAGTCGTGGGCGCTTCTTGGGAAAGTGCCGCTGGTATTTCAAGGGAAAGCTGATTCGTGGGCGCTTCTTGGAAAAGTGCCTCTGGTATTTCAAGGAAAAGCTGAGTCGTGGGCTCTTCTTGGGAAAGTGTCTCTGGTATTTCAAGGGAAAGCTGAGTCGTGGGCACTTCTTGGGAAAGTGCCTCTGGTATTTCAAAGGAAAGCTATGTCGTAGGCGCTTCTTGGGAAAGTGTCTCTGGTATTTCAACGGAATGCTGAGTCGTGGGAGCTTCTTGGGAAAGTGCCTCTGGAATTTCAAGGGAAAGCTGAGTCGTAGGCGCTTCTTAGGAAAGTGTCTTTGGTATTTCAAGGGAAAGCTATGTCGTGGGCGCTTCCAATGAAAGTGTCTCTGGTATTTCAAGGGAAAGCTGAGTCGTGGGCGCTTCTTGGGAAAGTGCCTCTGGTATTTCAAGAAAAAGCTGAGTCATGGGCGCTTCTTGGGAAAGTGCCTCTGGTATTTCAAGGCAAAGCTGAGTCGTGGGCGCTTCTTGTGAAAGTGCCTCTGGTATTTCAAGGGAAAGCTGAGTCGTGGGGGCTTCTTTGGAAAGTGTCTCTGGTATTTCAAGGGGAAGATGAGTCGTGGGCGCTTCTTGGGAAAGTGTCTCTGGTATTTCAAGGGAAATCTGAGTCGTGGGCGCTTCTTGGGAAAGTGCCTCTAGTATTTCAAGGGAAAGCTGAGACGTGGGCGCTTCTTGGGAAAGTGCCTCTGGTATTTCAAGGGAAAGCTATGTCGTGAGCGTTTCTTTGCAAAGGGTCTCTGGTATTTCAAGGGAAAGCTATGTCGTGGGCGCTTCTTGGGAAAGTGTCTCTGGTATTTCAAAGGAAAGCTGAGTCGTGGGCGCTTCTTGGGAAAGTGCCTCTGGTATTTCAAGGGAAAGCTGAGTCGTGGGCGCTTCTTGGGAAAGTGCCTCTGGTATTTCAAGGGAAAGCTATGTCGTGGGCGCTTCTTGGAAAAGTGTCTCTGGTATTTCAAGGGAAAGCTATGTCGTGGACGCTTCTTGGGAAAGTGCCTCTGGTATTTCAAGGGAAAGCTGAGTCGTGGGCGCTTCTTGGGAAAGTGTCTCTGGTATTTCAAGGGAAAGCTATGTCGTGGGGGCTTCTTGGGAAAGTGCCTCTGGTATTTCAAGGTAAAGCTGAGTCGTGGGCGCTTCTTGGGAAAGTGTCTCTGGTATTTCAAGGAAAAGCTGAGTCGTGGGCACTTCTTGGGGAAGTGCCTCTGGTATTTCAAGGGGAAGCTATGTCGTGGGCGCTTCTTGGGAAAGTGTCTCTTGTATATCAAGAAAAAGCTGAGTCGTAGGAGCTTCTTGGGAAAGTGCCTCTGGTATTTCAAGGGAAAGCTGAGTCGTGGGTGCTTCTTTGGAAAGTGTCTCTGGTATTTCAAGGGAAAGCTATGTCGTGGGTGCTTCTTGGGAAAGTGTCTGTGGTATTTCAAGGGAAAGCTGAGTCGTGGGCGCTTCTTGGGAAAGTGCCTTTGGTATTTCAAGGGAAAGCCGAGTCGTGGGCGCTTCTTGGGAAAGTGTTTCTGGTATTTCAATGAAAAGCTGAGTCGTAGGCGCTTCTTGGAAAAGTGCCTCTGGTATTTCAAGGGAAAGCTGAGTCGTGGGCGCTTCTTGGAAAAGTGTCTCTGGTATTTCAAAGGGAAAGCTATGTCGTGGGCGCTTCTTGGAAAAGTGTCTCTGGTATTTCAAGGGAAAGCTATGTCGTGGGCGCTTCTTGGGAAAGTGTCTCTTGTATTTCAAGGGAAAGCTGAGTCGTGGGCGCTTCTTAGGAAAGTGCCTCTGGTATTTCAAGGGAAAGCTGAGTCGTGGGCGCTTCTTGGGACAGTGCCTCTGGTATTTCAAGGGAAAGCTATGCGTGGGTGCTTCTTGGGAAAGTGTCTCTGGTATTTCAAGGGAAAGCTGAGTCGTGGGCGCTTCTTGGAAAAGTGCCTCTGGTATTTCAAGGGAAAGCTGAGTCGTGGGCGCTTCTTGGAAAAGTGTCTCTGGTATTTCAAAGGGAAAGCTATGTCGTGGGCGCTTCTTGGAAAAGTGTCTCTGGTATTTCAAGGGAAAGCTATGTCGTGGGCGCTTCTTGGGAAAGTGTCTCTTGTATTTTAAGGGAAAGCTGAGTCGTGGGCGCTTCTTAGGAAAGTGCCTCTGGTATTTCAAGGGAAAGCTGAGTCGTGGGCGCTTCTTGGGACAGTGCCTCTGGTATTTCAAGGGAAAGCTATGCGTGGGTGCTTCTTGGGAAAGTGTCTCTGGTATTTCAAGGGAAAGCTGAGTCGTGGGCGCTTCTTGGAAAAGTGCCTCTGGTATTTCAAGGGAAAGCTGAGTCGTGAGCGCTTCTTGGGAAAGTGTCTCTGGTATTTCAAGGGAAAGCTGAGTCGTGGGCGCTTCTTGGGAAAGTGCCTCTGGTATTTCAAAGGAAAGCTATGTCGTGGGCGCTTCTTGGGAAAGTGCCTCTGGTATTTCAAGGAAAAGCTGAGTCGTGGGCGCTTCTTGGGAAAGTGCCTCTGGTATTTCAAGGGAAAGCTGAGTCGTGGGCACTTCTTGTGAAAGTGCCTCTGGTATTTCAAGGGAAAGCTATGTCGTAGGCGCTTCTTGGGAAAGTGTCTCTGGTATTTCAAGGGAAGCTGAGTCGTGGGAGCTTCTTGAAAAAGTGCCTCTGGTATTTCAAGGGAAAGCTGAGTCGTGGGCGCTTCTTGGGAAAGTGTCTTTGGTATTTCAAGGGAAAGCTATGTCGTGGGCGCTTCCAACGAAAGTGTCTCTGGTATTTCAAGGGAAAGCTGAGTCGTGGGCGCTTCTTGGGAAAGTGCCTCTGGTATTTCAAGGTAAAGCTGAGTCATGGGCGCTTCTTGGGAAAGTGCCTCTAGTATTTCAAGGGAAAGCTGAGTCGTGGGCGCTTCTTGTAAAAGTGCCTCTGGTATTTCAAGGGAAAGCTGAGTCGTGGGCGCTTCTTGGGAAAGTGTCTCTGGTATTTCAAGGGAAAGCTGAGTCGTGGGCGCTTCTTGGGAAAGTGTCTCTGGTTTTTCAAGGGAAAACTGAGTCGTGGGCGCTTCTTGGGAATGTGCCTCTGGTATTGCGAGGGAAAGCTGAAACGTGGGCGCTTCTTGGGAAAGTGCCTCTGGTATTTCAAGGGAAAGCTATGTCGTGGGCGCTTCTTGGGAAAGTGCCTCTGGTATTTCAAGGGAAAGCTATGTCGTGGGCGCTTCTTGGGAAAGTGTCTCTGGTATTTCAAGGGAAATCTGAGTCGTGGGCACTTCTTGGGAAAGTGCTTCTGGTATTTCAAGGGAAAGCGTGGTCGTGGGCGCTTCTTGGGAAAGTGCCTCTGGTATTTCAAGGGAAAGCTATGTTATGGGCGCTTCTTGAGAAAGTGTCTGGTATTTCGAAGGGAAAGCTGAGTCGTGGGCGCTTCTTGGGAAAGTGTCTCTTGTATTTCAAGGGAAAGCTGAGTCGTGGGCGCTTCTTAGGAAAGTGCCTCTGGTATTTCAAGGGAAAGCTGAGTCGTGGGCGCTTCTTGGGACAGTGCCTCTGGTATTTCAAGGGAAAGCTATGCGTGGGTGCTTCTTGGGAAAGTGTCTCTGGTATTTCAAGGGAAAGCTGAGTCGTGGGCGCTTCTTGGGAAAGTGCCTCTGGTATTTCAAGGGAAAGCTGAGTCGTGGGCGCTTCTTGGGAAAGTGTCTCTGGTATTTCAAGGGAAAGCTATGTCGTGGGCGCTTCTTGGGAAAGTGTCTCTGGTATTTCAAGGGAGGGCTGAGTCGTGGGCGCTTCTTGGGAAAGTGCCTCTGGTATTTAAGAGAAAGCTGAGTCGTAACGCGCTCCTTGGAAAAGTGCCTCTGGTATTTCAAGGGAAAGCTGAGTCGTGAGCGCTTCTTGGGAAAGTGTCTCTGGTATTTCAAGGGAAAGCTGAGTCGTGGGCGCTTCTTGGGAAAGTGCCTCTAGTATTTCAAGGGAAAGCTATGTCGTGGGCGCTTCTTGGGAAAGTGCCTCTGGTATTTCAAGGAAAAGCTGAGTCGTGGGCTC
Organism: Ceratothoa steindachneri; assembly: GCA_963969495.1. Lineage (NCBI taxonomy): Eukaryota > Metazoa > Arthropoda > Malacostraca > Isopoda > Cymothoidae > Ceratothoa > Ceratothoa steindachneri. The sequence continues at coordinate 112,795,403 of OZ018330.1, read as the reverse complement.
TTCTTGGGAAAGTGTCTCTGGTATTTCAAGGAAAAGCTGAGTCGTGGGCGCTTCTTGGAAAAGTACCTCTGGTATTTCAAGTAAAAGCTGAGTCGTGGGCGCTTCTTGGGAAAGTGTCTCTGGTATTTCAAGGGAAAGCTGAGTCGTGGGCACTTCTTGGGAAAGTGCCTCTGGTATTTCAAGGGAAAGCTATGTCGTAGGCGCTTCTTGGGAAAGTGTCTCTGGTATTTCAAGGGAAAGCTGAGTCGTGGGAGCTTCTTGAAAATGTGCCTCTGGTATTTCAAGGAAAAGCTGAGTCGTGGGCGCTTCTTGGGAAAGTGTCTTTGGTATTTCAAGGGAAAGCTATGTCGTGGGCGCTTCCAACGAAAGTGTCTCTGGTATTTCAAGGGAAAGCTGAGTCGTGGGCGCTTCTTGGGAAAGTGCCTCTGGTATTTCAAGGTAAAGCTGAGTCATGGGCGCTTCTTGCGAAAGTGCCTCTAGTATTTCAAGGGAAAGCTGAGTCGTGGGCGCTTCTTGGGAAAGTGCCTCTGGTATTTCAAGGGAAAGCTGAGTCGTGGGCGCTTCTTGGGAAAGTGTCTCTGGTATTTCAAGGGAAAGCTGAGTCGTGGGCGCTTCTTGGGAAAGTGTCTCTGGTTTTTCAAGGGTTAACTGAGTCGTGGGCGCTTCTTGGGAATGTGCCTCTGGTATTGCGAGGGAAAGCTGAGACGTGGGCGCTTCTTGGGAAAGTGCCTCTGGTATTTCAAGGGAAAGCTACGTCGTGGGCGTTTCTTGGGAAAGTGTCTCTGGTATTTCAAGGGAAAGCTATGTCGTGGGCACTTCTTGGGAAAGTGTCTCTGGTATTTCAAGGGAAAGCTGAGTCGTGGGCGCTTCTTGGGAAAGTGCCTCTGGTATTTCAAGGGAAAGCTGAGTCGTGGGCGCTTCTTGGGAAAGTGCCTTCTGGTATTTCAAGGGAAAGCTATGTCGTGGGCGCTCCTTGGAAAAGTGTCTCTGGTATTTCAAGGGGAAGCTGAGTCGTGGGCGCTTCTTGGGAAAGTGCCTCTGGTATTTCAAGGGAAAGCTGAGTCGTGGGCGCTTCTTGGGAAAGTGCCGCTGGTATTTCAAGGGAAAGCTGATTCGTGGGCGCTTCTTGGAAAAGTGCCTCTGGTATTTCAAGGAAAAGCTGAGTCGTGGGCTCTTCTTGGGAAAGTGTCTCTGGTATTTCAAGGGAAAGCTGAGTCGTGGGCACTTCTTGGGAAAGTGCCTCTGGTATTTCAATGGAAAGCTATGTCGTAGGCGCTTCTTGGGAAAGTGTCTCTGGTATTTCAACGGAAAGCTGAGTCGTGGGAGCTTCTTGGGAAAGTGCCTCTGGAATTTCAAGGGTAAGCTGAGTCGTAGGCGCTTCTTGGGAAAGTGTCTTTGGTATTTCAAGGGAAAGCTATGTCGTGGGCGCTTCCAACGAAATGTCTCTGGTATTTCAAGGGAAAGCTGAGTCGTGGGCGCTTCTTGGGAAAGTGCCTCTGGTATTTCAAGAAAAAGCTGAGTCATGGGCGCTTCTTGGAAAAGTGCCTCTGGTATTTCAAGGGAAAGCTGAGTCGTGGGCGCTTCTTGTGAAAGTGCCTCTGGTATTTCAAGGGAAAGCTGAGTCGTGGGGGCTTTTTTGGAACGTGTCTCTGGTATTTCAAGGGGAAGATGAGTCGTGGGAACTTCTTGGGAAAGTGTCTCTGGTATTTCAAGGGAAAGCTGAGTCGTGGGCGCTTCTTGGGAAAGTGCCTCTAGTATTTCAAGGGAAAGCTGAGACGTGGGCGCTTCTTGGGAAAGTGCCTCTGGTATTTCAAGGGAAAGCTATGTCGTGAGCGTTTCTTTGCAAAGGGTCTCTGGTATTTCAAGGGAAAGCTATGTCGTGGGCGCTTCTTGGGAAAGTGTCTCTGGTATTTCAAAGGAAAGCTGAGTCGTGGGCGCTTCTTGGAAAAGTGCCTCTTGTATTTCAAGGGAAAGCTGAGTCGTGGGCGCTTCTTGGGAAAGTGCCTCTGGTATTTCAAGGGAAAGCTATGTCGTGGGCGCTTCTTGGAAAAGTGTCTCTGGTATTTCAAGGGAAAGCTATGTCGTGGGCACTTCTTGGGAAAGTGTCTCTGGTATTTCAAGGGAAAGCTGAGTCGTGGGCGCTTCTTGGGAAAGTGCCTCTGGTATTTCAAGGGAAAGCTGAGTCGTGGGCGCTTCTTGGGAAAGTGCCTTCTGGTATTTCAATGGAAAGCTATGTCGTGGGCGCTTCTTGGAAAAGTGTCTCTGGTATTTCAAGGGAAAGAAATGTTGTGGGCGCTTCTTGGAAAAGTGCCTCCGGTATTTTAAGGGAAAGCTGAGTCGTGGGCGCTTCTTGGAAAAGTGCCTCTGGTATTTCAAGGGAAAGCTGACTCGTGGGCGCTTCTTGGGAAAGTGCTTCAGGTATTTCAAGGGAAAGCTATATCGTAGGCGCTTCTTGGGAAAGTGTCTCTGGTATTTCAAGGGAAAGCTGAGTCGTGGGCGCTTCTTGGGAAAGTGCCTCTGGTATTTCAATGGAAAGCTGAGTCGTGGCCGCTTCTTGGGAAAGTGCCTCTGGTATTTCAAGGGAAAGCTGAGTCGTGAGCGCTTCTTGGGAAAGTGTCTCTGGTATTTCAAGTGAAAGCTGAGTCGTGGGCGCTTCTTGGGAAAGTGCCTCTGGTATTTTAAGGGAAAGCTATGTCGTGGGCGCTTCTTGGGAAAGTGCCTCTGGTATTTCAAGGGAAAGCTGAGTCGTGGGCGCTTCTTGGGAAAGTGCCTCTGGTATTTCAAGGGAAAGCTGAGTCGTGGGCGCTTCTTGGGAAAGTGCCGCTGGTATTTCAAGGGAAAGCTGATTCGTGGGCGCTTCTTGGAAAAGTGCCTCTGGTATTTCAAGGAAAAGCTGAGTCGTGGGCTCTTCTTGGGAAAGTGTCTCTGGTATTTCAAGGGAAAGCTGAGTCGTGGGCACTTCTTGGGAAAGTGCCTCTGGTATTTCAAAGGAAAGCTATGTCGTAGGCGCTTCTTGGGAAAGTGTCTCTGGTATTTCAACGGAATGCTGAGTCGTGGGAGCTTCTTGGGAAAGTGCCTCTGGAATTTCAAGGGAAAGCTGAGTCGTAGGCGCTTCTTAGGAAAGTGTCTTTGGTATTTCAAGGGAAAGCTATGTCGTGGGCGCTTCCAATGAAAGTGTCTCTGGTATTTCAAGGGAAAGCTGAGTCGTGGGCGCTTCTTGGGAAAGTGCCTCTGGTATTTCAAGAAAAAGCTGAGTCATGGGCGCTTCTTGGGAAAGTGCCTCTGGTATTTCAAGGGAAAGCTGAGTCGTGGGCGCTTCTTGTGAAAGTGCCTCTGGTATTTCAAGGGAAAGCTGAGTCGTGGGGGCTTCTTTGGAAAGTGTCTCTGGTATTTCAAGGGGAAGATGAGTCGTGGGCGCTTCTTGGGAAAGTGTCTCTGGTATTTCAAGGGAAATCTGAGTCGTGGGCGCTTCTTGGGAAAGTGCCTCTAGTATTTCAAGGGAAAGCTGAGACGTGGGCGCTTCTTGGGAAAGTGCCTCTGGTATTTCAAGGGAAAGCTATGTCGTGAGCGTTTCTTTGCAAAGGGTCTCTGGTATTTCAAGGGAAAGCTATGTCGTGGGCGCTTCTTGGGAAAGTGTCTCTGGTATTTCAAAGGAAAGCTGAGTCGTGGGCGCTTCTTGGGAAAGTGCCTCTGGTATTTCAAGGGAAAGCTGAGTCGTGGGCGCTTCTTGGGAAAGTGCCTCTGGTATTTCAAGGGAAAGCTATGTCGTGGGCGCTTCTTGGAAAAGTGTCTCTGGTATTTCAAGGGAAAGCTATGTCGTGGACGCTTCTTGGGAAAGTGCCTCTGGTATTTCAAGGGAAAGCTGAGTCGTGGGCGCTTCTTGGGAAAGTGCCTCTGGTATTTCAAGGGAAAGCTGAGTCGTGGGCGCTTCTTGGGAAAGTGCCTCTGGTATTTCAAGGGAAAGCTATGTCGTGGGCACTTCTTGGGAAAGTGTCTCTGGTATTTCAAGGTAAAGCTATGTCGTGGGCACTTCTTGGGAAAGCGCCTCTGGTATTTTAAGGGAAAGCTGAGTCGTGGGCGTTTCTTTGGAAAGTTCCTATGGTATTTCAAGGGAAACCTGAGTCGTAGGTGCTTTTTGGGAAAGTGTCTCTGGTATTTCAAGGGAAAGCTGATTCGTGGGCGCTTCTTGGGAAAGTGCCTCTGGTATTTCAAGAGAAAGCTGAGTCGTGGGCGCTTTTTGGAAAAGTGCCTCTGGTATTTCAAGGGAAAGCTGAGTCGTGGGCGCTTCTTGGGAAAGTGTCTCTGGTATTTCAAGGGAAAGCTGAGTCGTGGGCACTTCGTGGGAAAGTGCCTCTGGTATTTCAAGGGGAAGCTATGTCATGGGCGCTTCTTGGGAAAGTGTCTCTGGTATTTCAAGGGAAAGCTGAGTCGTGGGAGCTTCTTAGGAAAGTGCCTCTGGTATTTCAAGGGAAAGCTGAGTCGTGGGCGCTTCTTTGGAATGTGTCTCTGGTATTTCAAGGGAAAGCTATGTCGTGGGCGCTTTTGGGGAAAGTGTCTCTGGTATTTCAAGGGAAAGCTGAGTCGTGGGCGCTGTTTGGGAAATTGCCTTTGGTATTTCAAGGGTAATCTGAGTCGTGGGCGCTTCTTGGGAAAGTGCCTCTTGTATTTCATGGGAAAGCTGAGTCGTGGGCGCTTCCAGGGAAAGTGTCTCTGGTATTTCAAGGGAAAGCTGAGTCGTGGGTGCTTCTTGGGAAAGTGTCTCTGGTATTTCAAGGGAAAGCTATGTCGTGGGCGCTTCTTTGGGAAAGTGCCTCTGGTATTTCAAGGGAAAGCTGAGTCGTGGGTGCTTCTTGTGAAAGTGTCTCTGGTATTTCAAGGGAAAGCTGAGTCGTGGGCGCTTCTTGGGAAAGTGTCTCTGGTATTTCAAGGGAAAGCTATGTCATGGGCGCTTCTTGGGAAAGTGTCTCTGGTATTTCAAGGGAAAGCTGAGTCGTGGGCGCTTCTTGGGGAAGTGCCTCTGGTATTTCAAGGGAAAGCTGAGTCGTGGGCGCTTCTTGGGAAAGTGCCTCTGGTATTTCAAGGGAAAGCTGAGTCGTGGGCGCTTCTTGGGAAAGTGCCTTCTGGTATTTCAAGGGAAAGCTATGTCGTGGGCGCTCCTTGGAAAAGTGTCTCTGGTATTTCAAGGGGAAGCTGAGTCGTGGGCGCTTCTTGGGAAAGTGCCTCTGGTATTTCAAGGGAAAGCTGAGTCGTGGGCGCTTCTTGGGAAAGTGCCGCTGGTATTTCAAGGGAAAGCTGATTCGTGGGCGCTTCTTGGAAAAGTGCCTCTGGTATTTCAAGGAAAAGCTGAGTCGTGGGCTCTTCTTGGGAAAGTGTCTCTGGTATTTCAAGGGAAAGCTGAGTCGTGGGCACTTCTTGGGAAAGTGCCTCTGGTATTTCAATGGAAAGCTATGTCGTAGGCGCTTCTTGGGAGAGTGTCTCTGGTATTTCAACGGAAAGCTGAGTCGTGGGAGCTTCTTGGGAAAGTGCCTCTGGAATTTCAAGGGTAAGCTGAGTCGTAGGCGCTTCTTGGGAAAGTGTCTTTGGTATTTCAAGGGAAAGCTATGTCGTGGGCGCTTCCAACGAAATGTCTCTGGTATTTCAAGGGAAAGCTGAGTCGTGGGCGCTTCTTGGGAAAGTGCCTCTGGTATTTCAAGAAAAAGCTGAGTCATGGGCGCTTCTTGGAAAAGTGCCTCTGGTATTTCAAGGGAAAGCTGAGTCGTGGGCGCTTCTTGTGAAAGTGCCTCTGGTATTTCAAGGGAAAGCTGAGTCGTGGGGGCTTTTTTGGAACGTGTCTCTGGTATTTCAAGGGGAAGATGAGTCGTGGGAACTTCTTGGGAAAGTGTCTCTGGTATTTCAAGGGAAAGCTGAGTCGTGGGCGCTTCTTGGGAAAGTGCCTCTAGTATTTCAAGGGAAAGCTGAGACGTGGGCGCTTCTTGGGAAAGTGCCTCTGGTATTTCAAGGGAAAGCTATGTCGTGAGCGTTTCTTTGCAAAGGGTCTCTGGTATTTCAAGGGAAAGCTATGTCGTGGGCGCTTCTTGGGAAAGTGTCTCTGGTATTTCAAAGGAAAGCTGAGTCGTGGGCGCTTCTTGGAAAAGTGCCTCTTGTATTTCAAGGGAAAGCTGAGTCGTGGGCGCTTCTTGGGAAAGTGCCTCTGGTATTTCAAGGGAAAGCTATGTCGTGGGCGCTTCTTGGAAAAGTGTCTCTGGTATTTCAAGGGAAAGCTATGTCGTGGGCACTTCTTGGGAAAGTGTCTCTGGTATTTCAAGGGAAAGCTGAGTCGTGGGCGCTTCTTGGGAAAGTGCCTCTGGTATTTCAAGGGAAAGCTGAGTCGTGGGCGCTTCTTGGGAAAGTGCCTTCTGGTATTTCAATGGAAAGCTATGTCGTGGGCGCTTCTTGGAAAAGTGTCTCTGGTATTTCAAGGGAAAGAAATGTTGTGGGCGCTTCTTGGAAAAGTGCCTCCGGTATTTTAAGGGAAAGCTGAGTCGTGGGCGCTTCTTGGAAAAGTGCCTCTGGTATTTCAAGGGAAAGCTGACTCGTGGGCGCTTCTTGGGAAAGTGCTTCAGGTATTTCAAGGGAAAGCTATATCGTAGGCGCTTCTTGGGAAAGTGTCTCTGGTATTTCAAGGGAAAGCTGAGTCGTGGGCGCTTCTTGGGAAAGTGCCTCTGGTATTTCAATGGAAAGCTGAGTCGTGGCCGCTTCTTGGGAAAGTGCCTCTGGTATTTCAAGGGAAAGCTGAGTCGTGAGCGCTTCTTGGGAAAGTGTCTCTGGTATTTCAAGTGAAAGCTGAGTCGTGGGCGCTTCTTGGGAAAGTGCCTCTGGTATTTTAAGGGAAAGCTATGTCGTGGGCGCTTCTTGGGAAAGTGCCTCTGGTATTTCAAGGGAAAGCTGAGTCGTGGGCGCTTCTTGGGAAAGTGCCTCTGGTATTTCAAGGGAAAGCTGAGTCGTGGGCGCTTCTTGGGAAAGTGCCGCTGGTATTTCAAGGGAAAGCTGATTCGTGGGCGCTTCTTGGAAAAGTGCCTCTGGTATTTCAAGGAAAAGCTGAGTCGTGGGCTCTTCTTGGGAAAGTGTCTCTGGTATTTCAAGGGAAAGCTGAGTCGTGGGCACTTCTTGGGAAAGTGCCTCTGGTATTTCAAAGGAAAGCTATGTCGTAGGCGCTTCTTGGGAAAGTGTCTCTGGTATTTCAACGGAATGCTGAGTCGTGGGAGCTTCTTGGGAAAGTGCCTCTGGAATTTCAAGGGAAAGCTGAGTCGTAGGCGCTTCTTAGGAAAGTGTCTTTGGTATTTCAAGGGAAAGCTATGTCGTGGGCGCTTCCAATGAAAGTGTCTCTGGTATTTCAAGGGAAAGCTGAGTCGTGGGCGCTTCTTGGGAAAGTGCCTCTGGTATTTCAAGAAAAAGCTGAGTCATGGGCGCTTCTTGGGAAAGTGCCTCTGGTATTTCAAGGGAAAGCTGAGTCGTGGGCGCTTCTTGTGAAAGTGCCTCTGGTATTTCAAGGGAAAGCTGAGTCGTGGGGGCTTCTTTGGAAAGTGTCTCTGGTATTTCAAGGGGAAGATGAGTCGTGGGCGCTTCTTGGGAAAGTGTCTCTGGTATTTCAAGGGAAATCTGAGTCGTGGGCGCTTCTTGGGAAAGTGCCTCTAGTATTTCAAGGGAAAGCTGAGACGTGGGCGCTTCTTGGGAAAGTGCCTCTGGTATTTCAAGGGAAAGCTATGTCGTGAGCGTTTCTTTGCAAAGGGTCTCTGGTATTTCAAGGGAAAGCTATGTCGTGGGCGCTTCTTGGGAAAGTGTCTCTGGTATTTCAAAGGAAAGCTGAGTCGTGGGCGCTTCTTGGGAAAGTGCCTCTGGTATTTCAAGGGAAAGCTGAGTCGTGGGCGCTTCTTGGGAAAGTGCCTCTGGTATTTCAAGGGAAAGCTATGTCGTGGGCGCTTCTTGGAAAAGTGTCTCTGGTATTTCAAGGGAAAGCTATGTCGTGGACGCTTCTTGGGAAAGTGCCTCTGGTATTTCAAGGGAAAGCTGAGTCGTGGGCGCTTCTTGGGAAAGTGCCTCTGGTATTTCAAGGGAAAGCTGAGTCGTGGGCGCTTCTTGGGAAAGTGCCTCTGGTATTTCAAGGGAAAGCTATGTCGTGGGCACGTCTTGGGAAAGTGTCTCTGGTATTTCAAGGTAAAGCTATGTCGTGGGCACTTCTTGGGAAAGCGCCTCTGGTATTTTAAGGGAAAGCTGAGTCGTGGGCGTTTCTTTGGAAAGTTCCTATGGTATTTCAAGGGAAACCTGAGTCGTAGGTGCTTCTTGGGAAAGTGTCTCTGGTATTTCAAGGGAAAGCTGATTCGTGGGCGCTTCTTGGGAAAGTGCCTCTGGTATTTCAAGAGAAAGCTGAGTCGTGGGCGCTTTTTGGAAAAGTGCCTCTGGTATTTCAAGGGAAAGCTGAGTCGTGGGCGCTTCTTGGGAAAGTGTCTCTGGTATTTCAAGGGAAAGCTGAGTCGTGGGCACTTCGTGGGAAAGTGCCTCTGGTATTTCAAGGGGAAGCTATGTCATGGGCGCTTCTTGGGAAAGTGTCTCTGGTATTTCAAGGGAAAGCTGAGTCGTGGGAGCTTCTTAGGAAAGTGCCTCTGGTATTTCAAGGGAAAGCTGAGTCGTGGGCGCTTCTTTGGAATGTGTCTCTGGTATTTCAAGGGAAAGCTATGTCGTGGGCGCTTTTGGGGAAAGTGTCTCTGGTATTTCAAGGGAAAGCTGAGTCGTGGGCGCTGTTTGGGAAATTGCCTTTGGTATTTCAAGGGTAATCTGAGTCGTGGGCGCTTCTTGGGAAAGTGCCTCTTGTATTTCATGGGAAAGCTGAGTCGTGGGCGCTTCCAGGGAAAGTGTCTCTGGTATTTCAAGGGAAAGCTGAGTCGTGGGTGCTTCTTGGGAAAGTGTCTCTGGTATTTCAAGGGAAAGCTATGTCGTGGGCGCTTCTTTGGGAAAGTGCCTCTGGTATTTCAAGGGAAAGCTGAGTCGTGGGTGCTTCTTGTGAAAGTGTCTCTGGTATTTCAAGGGAAAGCTGAGTCGTGGGCGCTTCTTGGGAAAGTGTCTCTGGTATTTCAAGGGAAAGCTATGTCATGGGCGCTTCTTGGGAAAGTGTCTCTGGTATTTCAAGGGAAAGCTGAGTCGTGGGCGCTTCTTGGGGAAGTGCCTCTGGTATTTCAAGGGAAATCTGAGTCGTGGGCGCTTCTTGGGAAAGTGCCTCTGGTATTTTAAGGGAAAGCTGAGTCGTGGGTGCTTTTTGGGAAAGTGCCTCTGGTATTTCAAGGGAAAGCTGAGTCGTGGGCGCTTCTTGGGGAAGTGCCTCTGGTATTTTAAGGGAAAGCTGAGTCGTGGGCGCTTCTTGGGAAAGTGCCTCTGGTATTTCAAGGGAAAGCTGAGTCGTGGGCGCTTCTTGGGAAAGTGTCTCTGGTATTTCAAGGGAAATCTGAGTCGTGGGCGCTTCTTGGGAAAGTGCCTCTGGTATTTTAAGGGAAAGCTGAGTCGTGGGTGCTTTTTGGGAAAGTGCCTCTGGTATTTCAAGGGAAAGCTATGTAGTGGGTGCTTCTTGGGAAAGCGTCTATGGTATTTCAAGGGAAAGCTGAGTCGTGGCCGCTTCTTGGGAAAGTGTCTCTGGTATTTCAAGGGAAAGCTGAGTCGTGGGCGCTTCTTGGGAAAGTGCCTCTGGTATTTCATGGGAAAGCTGAGTCGTGGGCGCTTCTTGGGAAAGTGCCTCTGGTATTTCAAGGGAAAGCTATGTCGTGGGCGCTTCTTGGGAAAGTGTCTCTGGTATTTCAAGGGAAAGGTATGTCGTGGGCGCTTCTTGAGAAAGTGTCTCTGGTATTTCAAGGGAAAGCTGAGGTGTGGGCGCTTCTTGGGAAAGTGTCTCTGGTATTTCAAGGTAAAGCTATGTCCTGGGCGCTTCTTAGGAAAGTGCCTCTGGTATTTCAAGGGAAAGCTGAGTCGTGAGCGCTTCTTGGGAAAGTGTCTCTGGTATTTCAAGTGAAAGCTATGTCGTGCACGCTTCTTGGGAAAATGTCTCTGGTATTTCAAGGGAAAGCTCAGTCGTGGGCGCTTCTTGGGAAAGTGCCTCTGGTATTTCAAGGGAAAGCTGAATCGTGGGCGCTTCTTGGGAAAGTGCCTCTGGTATTTCAAGGGAAAGCTATGTCGTGAGCGTTTCTTTGCAAAGGATCTCTGGTATTTCAAGGGAAAGCTGAGTCGTGGGCGCTTCTTGGGAAAGTGCCTCTAGTATTTCAAGGGAAAGCTGAGACGTGGGCGCTTCTTGGGAAAGTGCCTCTGGTATTTCAAGGGAAAGCTATGTCGTGAGCGTTTCTTTGCAAAGGGTCTCTGGTATTTCAAGGGAAAGCTATGTCGTGGGCGCTTCTTGGGAAAGTGTCTCTGGTATTTCAAAGGAAAGCTGAGTCGTGGGCGCTTCTTGGGAAAGTGCCTCTGGTATTTCAAGGGAAAGCTGAGTCGTGGGCGCTTCTTGGGAAAGTGCCTCTGGTATTTCAAGGGAAAGCTATGTCGTGGGCGCTTCTTGTAAAAGTGTCTCTGGTATTTCAAGGGAAAGCTATGTCGTGGGCACTTCTTGGGAAAGTGTCTCTGGTATTTCAAGGGAAAGCTGAGTCGTGGGCGCTTCTTAGGAAAGTGCCTCTGGTATTTCAAGGGAAAGCTGAGTCGTGGGCGCTTCTTGGGAAAGTGCCTTCTGGTATTTCAATTGAAAGCTATGTCGTGGGCGCTTCTTGGAAAAGTGTCTCTGGTATTTCAAGGGAAAGAAATGTTGTGGGCGCTTCTTGGAAAAGTGCCTCCGGTATTCTAAGGGAAAGCTGAGTCGTGGGCGCTTCTTGGGAAAGTGCTTCTGGTATTTCAAGGGAAAGCTATGTCGTGGGCGCTTCTTGGGAAAGTGTCTCTGGTATTTCAAGGGAAAGCTGAGTCGTGGGCGCTTCTTGGGAAAGTGCCTCTGGTATTTTAAGGGAAAGCTGAGTCGTGGGCGCTTCTTGGGAAAGTGCCTCTGGTATTTCAAGGGAAAGCTGAGTCGTGGCCGCTTCTTGGGAAAGTGCCTCTGGTATTTCAAGGGAAAGCTGAGTCGTGAGCGCTTCTTGGGAAAGTGTCTCTGGTATTTCAAGTGAAAGCTGAGTCGTGGGCGCTTCTTGGGAAAGTGCCTCTGGTATTTTAAGGGAAAGCTATGTCGTGGGCGCTTCTTGGGAAAGTGCCTCTGGTATTTCAAGGGAAAGCTGAGTCGTGGGCGCTTCTTGGGAAAGTGCCGCTGGTATTTCAAGGGAAAGCTGATTCGTGGGCGCTTCTTGGAAAAGTGCCTCTGGTATTTCAAGGAAAAGCTGAGTCGTGGGCTCTTCTTGGGAAAGTGTCTCTGGTATTTCAAGGGAAAGCTGAGTCGTGGGCACTTCTTGGGAAAGTGCCTCTGGTATTTCAATGGAAAGCTATGTCGTAGGCGCTTCTTGGGAAAGTGTCTCTGGTATTTCAACGGAAAGCTGAGTCGTGGGAGCTTCTTGGGAAAGTGCCTCTGGTATTTCAAGGGAAAGCTGAATCGTGGGCGCTTCTTGGGAAAGCGTCTATGGTATTTCAAGGGAAAGCTATGTCGTGAGCGTTTCTTTGCAAAGGGTCTCTGGTATTTCAAGGGAAAGCTATGTCGTGGGCGCTTCTTGGGAAAGTGTCTCTGGTATTTCAAAGGAAAGCTGAGTCGTGGGCGCTTCTTGGGAAAGTGCCTCTGGTATTTCAAGGGAAAGCTGAGTCGTGGGCGCTTCTTGGGGATGTGCCTCTGGTATTTCAAGGGAAAGCTATGTCGTGGGCGCTTCTTGGAAAAGTGTCTCTGGTATTTCAAGGGAAAGCTATGTCGTGGGCACTTCTTGGGAAAGTGTCTCTGGTATTTCAAGGGAAAGCTGAGTCGTGGGCGCTTCTTGGGAAAGTGCCTCTGGTATTTCAAGGGAAAGCTGAGTCGTGGGCGCTTCTTGGGAAAGTGCCTTCTGGTATTTCAAGGGAAAGCTGAGTCGTGGGCGCTTCTTGGAAAAGTGTCTCTGGTATTTCAAGGGAAAGAAATGTCGTGGGCGCTTCTTGGAAAAGTGTCTCTGGTATTTCAAGGGAAAGCTATGTCGTAGGCGCTTCTTGGGAAAGTGTCTCTTGTATTTCGAGGGAAAGCTGAGTCGTGGGCGCTTCTTAGGAAAGTGCCTCTGGTATTTCAAGGGAAAGCTGAGTCGTGGGCGCTTCTTGGGACAGTGCCTCTGGTATTTCAAGGGAAAGCTATGCGTGGGTGCTTCTTGTGAAAGTGCCTCTGGTATTTCAAGGGAAAGCTATGTCGTAGGCGCTTCTTGGGAAAGTGTCTCTGGTATTTCAAGGGAAGCTGAGTCGTGGGAGCTTCTTGAAAAAGTGCCTCTGGTATTTCAAGGGAAAGCTGAGTCGTGGGCGCTTCTTGGGAAAGTGTCTTTGGTATTTCAAGGGAAAGCTATGTCGTGGGCGCTTCCAACGAAAGTGTCTCTGGTATTTCAAGGGAAAGCTGAGTCGTGGGCGCTTCTTGGGAAAGTGCCTCTGGTATTTCAAGGTAAAGCTGAGTCATGGGCGCTTCTTGGGAAAGTGCCTCTAGTATTTCAAGGGAAAGCTGAGTCGTGGGCGCTTCTTGTAAAAGTGCCTCTGGTATTTCAAGGGAAAGCTGAGTCGTGGGCGCTTCTTGGGAAAGTGTCTCTGGTATTTCAAGGGAAAGCTGAGTCGTGGGCGCTTCTTGGGAAAGTGTCTCTGGTTTTTCAAGGGAAAACTGAGTCGTGGGCGCTTCTTGGGAATGTGCCTCTGGTATTGCGAGGGAAAGCTGAAACGTGGGCGCTTCTTGGGAAAGTGCCTCTGGTATTTCAAGGGAAAGCTATGTCGTGGGCGCTTCTTGGGAAAGTGCCTCTGGTATTTCAAGGGAAAGCTATGTCGTGGGCGCTTCTTGGGAAAGTGTCTCTGGTATTTCAAGGGAAATCTGAGTCGTGGGCACTTCTTGGGAAAGTGCTTCTGGTATTTCAAGGGAAAGCGTGGTCGTGGGCGCTTCTTGGGAAAGTGCCTCTGGTATTTCAAGGGAAAGCTATGTTATGGGCGCTTCTTGAGAAAGTGTCTCTGGTATTTCGAAGGGAAAGCTGAGTCGTGGGCGCTTCTTGGGAAAGTGTCTCTTGTATTTCAAGGGAAAGCTGAGTCGTGGGCGCTTCTTAGGAAAGTGCCTCTGGTATTTCAAGGGAAAGCTGAGTCGTGGGCGCTTCTTGGGACAGTGCCTCTGGTATTTCAAGGGAAAGCTATGCGTGGGTGCTTCTTGGGAAAGTGTCTCTGGTATTTCAAGGGAAAGCTGAGTCGTGGGCGCTTCTTGGGAAAGTGCCTCTGGTATTTCAAGGGAAAGCTGAGTCGTGGGCGCTTCTTGGGAAAGTGTCTCTGGTATTTCAAGGGAAAGCTATGTCGTGGGCGCTTCTTGGGAAAGTGTCTCTGGTATTTCAAGGGAGGGCTGAGTCGTGGGCGCTTCTTGGGAAAGTGCCTCTGGTATTTAAGAGAAAGCTGAGTCGTAACGCGCTCCTTGGAAAAGTGCCTCTGGTATTTCAAGGGAAAGCTGAGTCGTGAGCGCTTCTTGGGAAAGTGTCTCTGGTATTTCAAGGGAAAGCTGAGTCGTGGGCGCTTCTTGGGAAAGTGCCTCTAGTATTTCAAGGGAAAGCTATGTCGTGGGCGCTTCTTGGGAAAGTGCCTCTGGTATTTCAAGGAAAAGCTGAGTCGTGGGCTCTTCTTGGGAAAGTGTCTCTGGTATTTCAAGGAAAAGCTGAGTCGTGGGCGCTTCTTGGAAAAGTACCTCTGGTATTTCAAGGAAAAGCTGAGTCGTGGGCGCTTCTTGGGAAAGTGTCTCTGGTATTTCAAGGGAAAGCTGAGTCGTGGGCACTTCTTGGGAAAGTGCCTCTGGTATTTCAAGGGAAAGCTATGTCGTAGGCGCTTCTTGGGAAAGTGTCTCTGGTATTTCAAGGGAAAGCTGAGTCGTGGGAGCTTCTTGAAAAAGTGCCTCTGGTATTTCAAGGGAAAGCTGAGTCGTGGGCGCTTCTTGGGAAAGTGTCTTTGGTATTTCAAGGGAAAGCTATGTCGTGGGCGCTTCCAACGAAAGTGTCTCTGGTATTTCAAGGGAAAGCTGAGTCGTGGGCGCTTCTTGGGAAAGTGCCTCTGGTATTTCAAGGTAAAGCTGAGTCATGGGCGCTTCTTGCGAAAGTGCCTCTAGTATTTCAAGGGAAAGCTGAGTCGTGGGCGCTTCTTGTAAAAGTGCCTCTGGTATTTCAAGGGAAAGCTGAGTCGTGGGCGCTTCTTGGGAAAGTGTCTCTGGTATTTCAAGGGAAAGCTGAGTCGTGGGCGCTTCTTGGGAAAGTGTCTCTGGTTTTTCAAGGGTTAACTGAGTCGTGGGCGCTTCTTGGGAATGTGCCTCTGGTATTGCGAGGGAAAGCTGAGACGTGGGCGCTTCTTGGGAAAGTGCCTCTGGTATTTCAAGGGAAAGCTATGTCGTGGGCGTTTCTTGGGAAAGTGTCTCTGGTATTTCAAGGGAAAGCTATGTCGTGGGCACTTCTTGGGAAAGTGTCTCTGGTATTTCAAGGGAAAGCTGAGTCGTGGGCGCTTCTTGGGAAAGTGCCTCTGGTATTTCAAGGGAAAGCTGAGTCGTGGGCGCTTCTTGGGAAAGTGCCTTCTGGTATTTCAAGGGAAAGCTATGTCGTGGGCGCTCCTTGGAAAAGTGTCTCTGGTATTTCAAGGGGAAGCTGAGTCGTGGGCGCTTCTTGGGAAAGTGCCTCTGGTATTTCAAGGGAAAGCTGAGTCGTGGGCGCTTCTTGGGAAAGTGCCGCTGGTATTTCAAGGGAAAGCTGATTCGTGGGCGCTTCTTGGAAAAGTGCCTCTGGTATTTCAAGGAAAAGCTGAGTCGTGGGCTCTTCTTGGGAAAGTGTCTCTGGTATTTCAAGGGAAAGCTGAGTCGTGGGCACTTCTTGGGAAAGTGCCTCTGGTATTTCAATGGAAAGCTATGTCGTAGGCGCTTCTTGGAAAAGTGTCTCTGGTATTTCAACGGAAAGCTGAGTCGTGGGAGCTTCTTGGGAAAGTGCCTCTGGAATTTCAAGGGTAAGCTGAGTCGTAGGCGCTTCTTGGGAAAGTGTCTTTGGTATTTCAAGGGAAAGCTATGTCGTGGGCGCTTCCAACGAAAGTGTCTCTGGTATTTCAAGGGAAAGCTGAGTCGTGGGCGCTTCTTGGGAAAGTGCCTCTGGTATTTCAAGAAAAAGCTGAGTCATGGGCGCTTCTTGGAAAAGTGCCTCTGGTATTTCAAGGGAAAGCTGAGTCGTGGGCGCTTCTTGTGAAAGTGCCTCTGGTATTTCAAGGGAAAGCTGAGTCGTGGGGGCTTTTTTGGAACGTGTCTCTGGTATTTCAAGGAGAAGATGAGTCGTGGGAACTTCTTGGGAAAGTGTCTCTGGTATTTCAAGGGAAAGCTGAGTCGTGGGCGCTTCTTGGGAAAGTGCCTCTAGTATTTCAAGGGAAAGCTGAGACGTGGGCGCTTCTTGGGAAAGTGCCTCTGGTATTTCAAGGGAAAGCTATGTCGTGAGCGTTTCTTTGCAAAGGGTCTCTGGTATTTCAAGGGAAAGCTATGTCGTGGGCGCTTCTTGGGAAAGTGTCTCTTTTATTTCAAAGGAAAGCTGAGTCGTGGGCGCTTCTTGGGAAAGTGCCTCTGGTATTTCAAGGGAAAGCTGAGTCGTGGGCGCTTCTTGGGAAAGTGCCTCTGGTATTTCAAGGGAAAGCTATGTCGTGGGCGCTTCTTGGAAAAGTGTCTCTGGTATTTCAAGGGAAAGCTATGTCGTGGGCACTTCTTGGGAAAGTGTCTCTGGTATTTCAAGGGAAAGCTGAGTCGTGGGCGCTTCTTGGGAAAGTGCCTCTGGTATTTCAAGGGAAAGCTGAGTCGTGGGCGCTTCTTGGGAAAGTGCCTTCTGGTATTTCAATGGAAAGCTATGTCGTGGGCGCTTCTTGGAAAAGTGTCTCTGGTATTTCAAGGGAAAGAAATGTTGTGGGCGCTTCTTGGAAAAGTGCCTCCGGTATTTTAAGGGAAAGCTGAGTCGTGGGCGCTTCTTGGGAAAGTGCCTCTGGTATTTCAAGGGAAAGCTGACTCGTGGGCGCTTCTTGGGAAAGTGCTTCAGGTATTTCAAGGGAAAGCTATATCGTGGGCGCTTCTTGGGAAAGTGTCTCTGGTATTTCAAGGGAAAGCTGAGTCGTGGGCGCTTCTTGGGAAAGTGCCTCTGGTATTTCAATGGAAAGCTGAGTCGTGGCCGCTTCTTGGGAAAGTGCCTCTGGTATTTCAAGGGAAAGCTGAGTCGTGAGCGCTTCTTGGGAAAGTGTCTCTGGTATTTCAAGTGAAAGCTGAGTCGTGGGCGCTTCTTGGGAAAGTGCCTCTGGTATTTTAAGGGAAAGCTATGTCGTGGGCGCTTCTTGGGAAAGTGCCTCTGGTATTTCAAGGGAAAGCTGAGTCGTGGGCGCTTCTTGGGAAAGTGCCTCTGGTATTTCAAGGGAAAGCTGAGTCGTGGGCGCTTCTTGGGAAAGTGCCGCTGGTATTTCAAGGGAAAGCTGATTCGTGGGCGCTTCTTGGAAAAGTGCCTCTGGTATTTCAAGGAAAAGCTGAGTCGTGGGCTCTTCTTGGGAAAGTGTCTCTGGTATTTCAAGGGAAAGCTGAGTCGTGGGCACTTCTTGGGAAAGTGCCTCTGGTATTTCAAAGGAAAGCTATGTCGTAGGCGCTTCTTGGGAAAGTGTCTCTGGTATTTCAACGGAATGCTGAGTCGTGGGAGCTTCTTGGGAAAGTGCCTCTGGAATTTCAAGGGAAAGCTGAGTCGTAGGCGCTTCTTAGGAAAGTGTCTTTGGTATTTCAAGGGAAAGCTATGTCGTGGGCGCTTCCAATGAAAGTGTCTCTGGTATTTCAAGGGAAAGCTGAGTCGTGGGCGCTTCTTGGGAAAGTGCCTCTGGTATTTCAAGAAAAAGCTGAGTCGTGGGCGCTTCTTGGGAAAGTGCCTCTAGTATTTCAAGGGAAAGCTATGTCGTGAGCGTTTCTTTGCAAAGGGTCTCTGGTATTTCAAGGGGAAGATGAGTCGTGGGCGCTTCTTGGGAAAGTGTCTCTGGTATTTCAAGGGAAATCTGAGTCGTGGGCGCTTCTTGGGAAAGTGCCTCTAGTATTTCAAGGGAAAGCTGAGACGTGGGCGCTTCTTGGGAAAGTGCCTCTGGTATTTCAAGGGAAAGCTATGTCGTGAGCGTTTCTTTGCAAAGGGTCTCTGGTATTTCAAGGGAAAGCTATGTCGTGGGCGCTTCTTGGGAAAGTGTCTCTGGTATTTCAAAGGAAAGCTGAGTCGTGGGAGCTTCTTGGGAAAGTGCATCTGGAATTTCAAGGGAAAGCTGAGTCGTAGGCGCTTCTTTGGAAAGTGCCTCTGGTATTTCAAGGGAAAGCTGAGTCGTGGCCGCTTCTTGGGAAAGTGCCTCTGGTATTTCAAGGGAAAGCTGAGTCGTGAGCGCTTCTTGGGAAAGTGTCTCTGGTATTTCAAGTGAAAGCTGAGTCGTGGGCGCTTCTTGGGAAAGTGCCTCTGGAATTTCAAGGGAAAGCTGAGTCGTAGGCGCTTCTTAGGAAAGTGTCTTTGGTATTTCAAGGGAAAGCTATGTCGTGGGCGCTTCCAATGAAAGTGTCTCTGGTATTTCAAAGGAAAGCTATGTCGTAGGCGCTTCTTGGGAAAGTGTCTCTGGTATTTCAACGGAATGCTGAGTCGTGGGAGCTTCTTGGGAAAGTGCCTCTGGAATTTCAAGGGAAAGCTGAGTCGTAGGCGCTTCTTTGGAAAGTGTCTCTGGTATTTCAAGGGGAAGATGAGTCGTGGGCGCTTCTTGGGAAAGTGTCTCTGGTATTTCAAGGGAAATCTGAGTCGTGGGCGCTTCTTGGGAAAGTGCCTCTAGTATTTCAAGGGAAAGCTGAGACGTGGGCGCTTCTTGGGAAAGTGCCTCTGGTATTTCAAGGGAAAGCTATGTCGTGAGCGTTTCTTTGCAAAGGGTCTCTGGTATTTCAAGGGAAAGCTATGTCGTGGGCGCTTCTTGGGAAAGTGTCTCTGGTATTTCAAAGGAAAGCTGAGTCGTGGGCGCTTCTTGGGAAAGTGCCTCTGGTATTTCAAGGGGAAGCTGAGTCGTGGGCGCTTCTTGGGAAAGTGCCTCTGGTATTTCAAGGGAAAGCTATGTCGTGGGCGCTTCTTGGAAAAGTGTCTCTGGTATTTCAAGGGAAAGCTATGTCGTGGACGCTTCTTGGGAAAGTGCCTCTGGTATTTCAAGGGAAAGCTGAGTCGTGGGCGCTTCTTGGGAAAGTGCCTTTGGTATTTCAAGGGAAAGCTGAGTCGTGGGCGCTTCTTGGGAAAGTGCCTCTGGTATTTCAAGGGAAAGCTATGTCGTGGGCACTTCTTGGGAAAGTGTCTCTGGTATTTCAAGGTAAAGCTATGTCGTGGGCACTTCTTGGGAAAGCGCCTCTGGTATTTTAAGGGAAAGCTGAGTCGTGGGCGTTTCTTTGGAAAGTTCCTATGGTATTTCAAGGGAAACCTGAGTCGTAGGTGCTTCTTGGGAAAGTGTCTCTGGTATTTCAAGGGAAAGCTGATTCGTGGGCGCTTCTTGGGAAAGTGCCTCTGGTATTTCAAGAGAAAGCTGAGTCGTGGGCGCTTTTTGGAAAAGTGCCTCTGGTATTTCAAGGGAAAGCTGAGTCGTGGGCGCTTCTTGGGAAAGTGTCTCTGGTATTTCAAGGGAAAGCTGAGTCGTGGGCACTTCGTGGGAAAGTGCCTCTGGTATTTCAAGGGGAAGCTATGTCATGGGCGCTTCTTGGGAAAGTGTCTCTGGTATTTCAAGGGAAAGCTGAGTCGTGGGAGCTTCTTAGGAAAGTGCCTCTGGTATTTCAAGGGAAAGCTGAGTCGTGGGCGCTTCTTTGGAATGTGTCTCTGGTATTTCAAGGGAAAGCTATGTCGTGGGCGCTTTTGGGGAAAGTGTCTCTGGTATTTCAAGGGAAAGCTGAGTCGTGGGCGCTGTTTGGGAAATTGCCTTTGGTATTTCAAGGGTAAGCTGAGTCGTGGGCGCTTCTTGGGAAAGTGCCTCTTGTATTTCATGGGAAAGCTGAGTCGTGGGCGCTTCCAGGGAAAGTGTCTCTGGTATTTCAAGGGAAAGCTGAGTCGTGGGTGCTTCTTGGGAAAGTGTCTCTGGTATTTCAAGGGAAAGCTATGTCGTGGGCGCTTCTTTGGGAAAGTGCCTCTGGTATTTCAAGGGAAAGCTGAGTCGTGGGCGCTTCTTGGGAAAGTGCCTCTGGTATTTCAAGGGAAAGCTATGTCGTGAGCGTTTCTTTGCAAAGGGTCTCTGGTATTTCAAGGGAAAGCTGATTCGTGGGCGCTTCTTGGGAAAGTGCCTCTGGTATTTCAAGAGAAAGCTGAGTCGTGGGCGCTTTTTGGAAAAGTGCCTCTGGTATTTCAAGGGAAAGCTGAGTCGTGGGCGCTTCTTGGGAAAGTGTCTCTGGTATTTCAAGGGAAAGCTGAGTCGTGGGCACTTCGTGGGAAAGTGCCTCTGGTATTTTAAGGGGAAGCTATGTCATGGGCGCTTCTTGGGAAAGTGTCTCTGGTATTTCAAGGGAAAGCTGAGTCGTGGGAGCTTCTTAGGAAAGTGCCTCTGGTATTTCAAGGGAAAGCTGAGTCGTGGGCGCTTCTTTGGAATGTGTCTCTGGTATTTCAAGGGAAAGCTATGTCGTGGGCGCTTTTGGGGAAAGTGTCTCTGGTATTTCAAGGGAAAGCTGAGTCGTGGGCGCTGTTTGGGAAATTGCCTTTGGTATTTCAAGGGTAAGCTGAGTCGTGGGCGCTTCTTGGGAAAGTGCCTCTTGTATTTCATGGGAAAGCTGAGTCGTGGGCGCTTCCAGGGAAAGTGTCTCTGGTATTTCAAGGGAAAGCTGAGTCGTGGGTGCTTCTTGGGAAAGTGTCTCTGGTATTTCAAGGGAAAGCTATGTCGTGGGCGCTTCTTTGGGAAAGTGCCTCTGGTATTTCAAGGGAAAGCTGAGTCGTGGGTGCTTCTTGGGAAAGTGTCTCTGGTATTTCAAGGGAAAGCTGAGTCGTGGGCGCTTCTTGGGAAAGTGTCTCTGGTATTTCAAGGGAAAGCTATGTCATGGGCGCTTCTTGGGAAAGTGTCTCTGGTATTTCAAGGGGAAGCTGAGTCGTGGGCGCTTCTTGGGGAAGTGCCTCTGGTATTTCAAGGGAAATCTGAGTCGTGGGCGCTTCTTGGGAAAGTGCCTCTGGTATTTTAAGGGAAAGCTGAGTCGTGGGTGCTTTTTGGGAAAGTGCCTCTGGTATTTCAAGGGAAAGCTGAGTCGTGGGTGCTTCTTGGGGAAGTGCCTCTGGTATTTTAAGGGAAAGCTGAGTCGTGGGCGCTTCTTGGGAAAGTGCCTCTGGTATTTCAAGGGAAAGCTGAGTCGTGGGCGCTTCTTGGGAAAGTGTCTCTGGTATTTCAAGGGAAATCTGAGTCGTGGGCGCTTCTTGGGAAAGTGCCTCTGGTATTTTAAGGGAAAGCTGAGTCGTGGGTGCTTTTTGGGAAAGTGCCTCTGGTATTTCAAGGGAAAGCTATGTCGTGAGCGTTTCTTTGCAAAGGATCTCTGGTATTTCAAGGGAAAGCTGAGTCGTGGGCGCTTCTTGGGAAAGTGCCTCTAGTATTTCAAGGGAAAGCTGAGACGTGGGCGCTTCTTGGGAAAGTGCCTCTGGTATTTCAAGGGAAAGCTATGTCGTGAGCGTTTCTTTGCAAAGGGTCTCTGGTATTTCAAGGGAAAGCTATGTCGTGGGCGCTTCTTGGGAAAGTGTCTCTGGTATTTCAAAGGAAAGCTGAGTCGTGGGCGCTTCTTGGGAAAGTGCCTCTGGTATTTCAAGAGAAAGCTGAGTCGTGGGCGCTTCTTGGGAAAGTGCCTCTGGTATTTCAAGGGAAAGCTATGTCGTGGGCGCTTCTTGGAAAAGTGTCTCTGGTATTTCAAGGGAAAGCTATGTCGTGGGCACTTCTTGGGAAAGTGTCTCTGGTATTTCAAGGGAAAGCTGAGTCGTGGGCGCTTCTTAGGAAAGTGCCTCTGGTATTTCAAGGGAAAGCTGAGTCGTGGGCGCTTCTTGGGAAAGTGCCTTCTGGTATTTCAATTGAAAGCTATGTCGTGGGCGCTTCTTGGAAAAGTGTCTCTGGTATTTCAAGGGAAAGAAATGTTGTGGGCGCTTCTTGGAAAAGTGCCTCCGGTATTCTAAGGGAAAGCTGAGTCGTGGGCGCTTCTTGGGAAAGTGCTTCTGGTATTTCAAGGGAAAGCTATGTCGTGGGCGCTTCTTGGGAAAGTGTCTCTGGTATTTCAAGGGAAAGCTGAGTCGTGGGCGCTTCTTGGGAAAGTGCCTCTGGTATTTTAAGGGAAAGCTGAGTCGTGGGCGCTTCTTGGGAAAGTGCCTCTGGTATTTCAAGGGAAAGCTGAGTCGTGGCCGCTTCTTGGGAAAGTGCCTCTGGTATTTCAAGGGAAAGCTGAGTCGTGAGCGCTTCTTGGGAAAGTGTCTCTGGTATTTCAAGTGAAAGCTGAGTCGTGGGCGCTTCTTGGGAAAGTGCCTCTGGTATTTTAAGGGAAAGCTATGTCGTGGGCGCTTCTTGGGAAAGTGCCTCTGGTATTTCAAGGGAAAGCTGAGTCGTGGGCGCTTCTTGGGAAAGTGCCGCTGGTATTTCAAGGGAAAGCTGAATCGTGGGCGCTTCTTGGAAAAGTGCCTCTGGTATTTCAAGGAAAAGCTGAGTCGTGGGCTCTTCTTGGGAAAGTGTCTCTGGTATTTCAAGGGAAAGCTGAGTCGTGGGCACTTCTTGGGAAAGTGCCTCTGGTATTTCAATGGAAAGCTATGTCGTAGGCGCTTCTTGGGAAAGTGTCTCTGGTATTTCAACGGAAAGCTGAGTCGTGGGAACTTCTTGGGAAAGTGGCTTTGGTATTTCAAGGGAAAGCTGAATCGTGGGCGCTTCTTGGGAAAGCGTCAATGGTATTTCAAGGGAAAGCTATGTCGTGAGCGTTTCTTTGCAAAGGGTCTCTGGTATTTCAAGGGAAAGCTATGTCGTGGGCGCTTCTTGGGAAAGTGTCTCTGGTATTTCAAAGGAAAGCTGAGTCGTGGGCGCTTCTTGGGAAAGTGCCTCTGGTATTTCAAGGGAAAGCTGAGTCGTGGGCGCTTCTTGGGGAAGTGCCTCTGGTATTTCAAGGGAAAGCTATGTCGTGGGCGCTTCTTGGAAAAGTGTCTCTGGTATTTCAAGGGAAAGCTATGTCGTGGGCACTTCTTGGGAAAGTGTCTCTGGTATTTCAAGGGAAAGCTGAGTCGTGGGCGCTTCTTGGGAAAGTGCCTCTGGTATTTCAAGGGAAAGCTGAGTCGTGGGCGCTTCTTGGGAAAGTGCCTTCTGGTATTTCAAGGGAAAGCTGAGTCGTGGGCGCTTCTTGGAAAAGTGTCTCTGGTATTTCAAGGGAAAGAAATGTTGTGGGCGCTTCTTGGAAAAGTGCCTCCGGTATTTTAAGGGAAAGCTGAGTCGTGGGCGCTTCTTGGGAAAGTGCCTCTGGTATTTCAAGGGAAAGCTGACTCGTGGGCGCTTCTTGGGAATGTGCTTCTGGTATTTCAAGGAAAAGCTATGTCGTGGGCGCTTCTTGGGAAAGTGTCTCTGGTATTTCAAGGGAAAGCTGAGTCGTGGGCGCTTCTGGGGAAAGTGCCTCTGGTATTTTAAGGAAAGCTGAGTCGTGGGCGCTTCTTGGGAAAGTGCCTCTGGTATTTCAAGGGAAAGCTGAGTCGTGGCCGCTTCTTGGGAAAGTGCCTCTGGTATTTCAAGGGAAAGCTGAGTCGTGAGCGCTTCTTGGGAAAGTGTCTCTGGTATTTCAAGTGAAAGCTGAGTCGTGGGCGCTTCTTGGGAAAGTGCCTCTGGTATTTTAAGGGAAAGCTATGTCGTGGGCGCTTCTTGGGAAAGTGTCTCTGGTATTTCAAGGGAAAGCTGAGTCGTGGGCGCTTCTTGGGAAAGTGCCTCTAGTATTTCAAGGGAAAGCTGAGACGTGGGCGCTTCTTGGGAAAGTGCCTCTGGTATTTCAAGGGAAAGCTATGTCGTGAGCGTTTCTTTGCAAAGGGTCTCTGGTATTTCAAGGGAAAGCTATGTCGTGTGCGCTTCTTGGGAAAGTGTCTCTGGTATTTCAAAGGAAAGCTGAGTCGTGGGCGCTTCTTGGGAAAGTGCCTCTGGTATTTCAAGGGAAAGCTGAGTCGTGGGCGCTTCTTGGGAAAGTGCCTCTGGTATTTCAAGGGAAAGCTATGTCGTGGGCGCTTCTTGGAAAAGTGTATCTGGTATTTCAAGGGAAAGCTATGTCGTGGACGCTTCTTGGGAAAGGGCCTCTGGTATTTCAAGGGAAAGCTGAGTCGTGGGCGCTTCTTGGGAAAGTGCCTCTGGTATTTCAAGGGAAAGCTGAGTCGTGGGCGCTTCTTGGGAAAGTGCCTCTGGTATTTCAAGGGAAAGCTATGTCGTGAGCGTTTCTTTGCAAAGGATCTCTGGTATTTCAAGGGAAAGCTGAGTCGTGGGCGCTTCTTGGGAAAGTGCCTCTAGTATTTCAAGGGAAAGCTGAGACGTGGGCGCTTCTTGGGAAAGTGCCTCTGGTATTTCAAGGGAAAGCTATGTCGTGAGCGTTTCTTTGCAAAGGGTCTCTGGTATTTCAAGGGAAAGCTATGTCGTGGGCGCTTCTTGGGAAAGTGTCTCTGGTATTTCAAAGGAAAGCTGAGTCGTGGGCGCTTCTTGGGAAAGTGCCTCTGGTATTTCAAGGGAAAGCTGAGTCGTGGGCGCTTCTTGGGAAAGTGCCTCTGGTATTTCAAGGGAAAGCTATGTCGTGGGCGCTTCTTGGAAAAGTGTCTCTGGTATTTCAAGTGAAAGCTATGTCGTGGGCACTTCTTGGGAAAGTGTCTCTGGTATTTCAAGGGAAAGCTGAGTCGTGGGCGCTTCTTAGGAAAGTGCCTCTGGTATTTCAAGGGAAAGCTGAGTCGTGGGCGCTTCTTGGGAAAGTGCCTTCTGGTATTTCAATTGAAAGCTATGTCGTGGGCGCTTCTTGGAAAAGTGTCTCTGGTATTTCAAGGGAAAGAAATGTTGTGGGCGCTTCTTGGAAAAGTGCCTCCGGTATTCTAAGGGAAAGCTGAGTCGTGGGCGCTTCTTGGGAAAGTGCTTCTGGTATTTCAAGGGAAAGCTATGTCGTGGGCGCTTCTTGGGAAAGTGTCTCTGGTATTTCAAGGGAAAGCTGAGTCGTGGGCGCTTCTTGGGAAAGTGCCTCTGGTATTTTAAGGGAAAGCTGAGTCGTGGGCGCTTCTTGGGAAAGTGCCTCTGGTATTTCAAGGGAAAGCTGAGTCGTGGCCGCTTCTTGGGAAAGTGCCTCTGGTATTTCAAGGGAAAGCTGAGTCGTGAGCGCTTCTTGGGAAAGTGTCTCTGGTATTTCAAGTGAAAGCTGAGTCGTGGGCGCTTCTTGGGAAAGTGCCTCTGGTATTTTAAGGGAAAGCTATGTCGTGGGCGCTTCTTGGGAAAGTGCCTCTGGTATTTCAAGGGAAAGCTGAGTCGTGGGCGCTTCTTGGGAAAGTGCCGCTGGTATTTCAAGGGAAAGCTGATTCGTGGGCGCTTCTTGGAAAAGTGCCTCTGGTATTTCAAGGAAAAGCTGAGTCGTAGGCTCTTCTTGGGAAAGTGTCTCTGGTATTTCAAGGGAAAGCTGAGTCGTGGGCACTTTTTGGGAAAGTGCCTCTGGTATTTCAATGGAAAGCTATGTCGTAGGCGCTTCTTGGGAAAGTGTCTCTGGTATTTCAACGGAAAGCTGAGTCGTGGGAGCTTCTTGGGAAAGTGCCTCTGGTATTTCAAGGGAAAGCTGAATCGTGGGCGCTTCTTGGGAAAGCGTCTATGGTATTTCAAGGGAAAGCTATGTCGTGAGCGTTTCTTTGCAAAGGGTCTCTGGTATTTCAAGGGAAAGCTATGTCGTGGGCGCTTCTTGGGAAAGTGTCTCTGGTATTTCAAAGGAAAGCTGAGTCGTGGGCGCTTCTTGGGAAAGTGCCTCTGGTATTTCAAGGGAAAGCTGAGTCGTGGGCGCTTCTTGGGGAAGTGCCTCTGGTATTTCAAGCGAAAGCTATGTCGTGGGCGCTTCTTGGAAAAGTGTCTCTGGTATTTCAAGGGAAAGCTATGTCGTGGGCACTTCTTGGGAAAGTGTCTCTGGTATTTCAAGGGAAAGCTGAGTCGTGGGCGCTTCTTGGGAAAGTGCCTCTGGTATTTCAAGGGAAAGCTGAGTCGTGGGCGCTTCTTGGGAAAGTGCCTTCTGGTATTTCAAGGGAAAGCTGAGTCGTGGGCGCTTCTTGGAAAAGTGTCTCTGGTATTTCAAGGGAAAGAAATGTTGTGGGCGCTTCTTGGAAAAGTGCCTCCGGTATTTTAAGGGAAAGCTGAGTCGTGGGCGCTTCTTGGGAAAGTGCCTCTGGTATTTCAAGGGAAAGCTGACTCGTGGGCGCTTCTTGGGAAAGTGCTTCTGGTATTTCAAGGAAAAGCTATGTCGTGGGCGCTTCTTGGGAAAGTGTCTCTGGTATTTCAAGGGAAAGCTGAGTCGTGGGCGCTTCTTGGGAAAGTGCCTCTGGTATTTTAAGGGAAAGCTGAGTCGTGGGCGCTTCTTGGGAAAGTGCCTCTGGTATTTCAAGGGAAAGCTGAGTCGTGGCCGCTTCTTGGGAAAGTGCCTCTGGTATTTCAAGGGAAAGCTGAGTCGTGAGCGCTTCTTGGGAAAGTGTCTCTGGTATTTCAAGTGAAAGCTGAGTCGTGGGCGCTTCTTGGGAAAGTGCCTCTGGTATTTTAAGGGAAAGCTATGTCGTGGGCGCTTCTTGGGAAAGTGTCTCTGGTATTTCAAGGGAAAGCTGAGTCGTGGGCGCTTCTTGGGAAAGTGCCTCTAGTATTTCAAGGGAAAGCTGAGACGTGGGCGCTTCTTGGGAAAGTGCCTCTGGTATTTCAAGGGAAAGCTATGTCGTGAGCGTTTCTTTGCAAAGGGTCTCTGGTATTTCAAGGGAAAGCTATGTCGTGGGCGCTTCTTGGCAAAGTGTCTCTGGTATTTCAAAGGAAAGCTGAGTCGTGGGCGCTTCTTGGGAAAGTGCCTCTGGTATTTCAAGGGAAAGCTGAGTCGTGGGCGCTTCTTGCGGAAGTGCCTCTGGTATTTTAAGGGAAAGCTGAGTCGTGGGCGCTTCTTGGGAAAGTGCCTCTGGTATTTCAAGGGAAAGCTGAGTCGTGGGCGCTTCTTGGGAAAGTGTCTCTGGTATTTCAAGGGAAATCTGAGTCGTGGGCGCTTCTTGGGAAAGTGCCTCTGGTATTTTAAGGGAAAGCTGAGTCGTGGGTGCTTTTTGGGAAAGTGCCTCTGGTATTTCAAGGGAAGGCTATGTCGTGGGTGCTTCTTGGGAAAGCGTCTATGGTATTTCAAGGGAAAGCTGAGTCGTGGGCGCTTCTTGGGAAAGTGTCTCTGGTATTTCAAGGGAAAGCTGAGTCGTGGGCGCTTCTTGGGAAAGTGCCTCTGGTATTTCATGGGAAAGCTGAGTCGTGGGCGCTTCTTGGGAAAGTGCCTCTGGTATTTCAAGGGAAAGCTATGTCGTGGGCGCTTCTTGGGAAAGTGTCTCTGGTATTTCAAGGGAAAGGTATGTCGTGGGCGCTTCTTGAGAAAGTGTCTCTGGTATTTCAAGGGAAAGCTGAGGTGTGGGCGCTTCTTGGGAAAGTGTCTCTGGTATTTCAAGGTAAAGCTATGTCCTGGGCGCTTCTTGGGAAAGTGCCTCTGGTATTTCAAGGGAAAGCTGAGTCGTGGGCGCTTCTTGGGAAAGTGTCTCTGGTATTTCAAGTGAAAGCTATGTCGTGCGCGCTTCTTGGGAAAATGTCTCTGGTATTTCAAGGGAAAGCTATGTCGTGGGCGCTTCTTGGGAAAGTGTCTCTGGTATTTCAAGGGAGGGCTGAGTCGTGGGCGCTTCTTGGGAAAGTGCCTCTGGTATTTAAGAGAAAGCTGAGTCGTAACGCGCTCCTTGGAAAAGTGCCTCTGGTATTTCAAGGGAAAGCTGAGTCGTGAGCGCTTCTTGGGAAAGTGTCTCTGGTATTTCAAGGGAAAGCTGAGTCGTGGGCGCTTCTTGGGAAAGTGCCTCTAGTATTTCAAGGGAAAGCTATGTCGTGGGCGCTTCTTGGGAAAGTGCCTCTGGTATTTCAAGGAAAAGCTGAGTCGTGGGCTCTTCTTGGGAAAGTGTCTCTGGTATTTCAAGGAAAAGCTGAGTCGTGGGCGCTTCTTGGAAAAGTACCTCTGGTATTTCAAGGAAAAGCTGAGTCGTGGGCGCTTCTTGGGAAAGTGTCTCTGGTATTTCAAGGGAAAGCTGAGTCGTGGGCACTTCTTGGGAAAGTGCCTCTGGTATTTCAAGGGAAAGCTATGTCGTAGGCGCTTCTTGGGAAAGTGTCTCTGGTATTTCAAGGGAAAGCTGAGTCGTGGGAGCTTCTTGAAAAAGTGCCTCTGGTATTTCAAGGGAAAGCTGAGTCGTGGGCGCTTCTTGGGAAAGTGTCTTTGGTATTTCAAGGGAAAGCTATGTCGTGGGCGCTTCCAACGAAAGTGTCTCTGGTATTTCAAGGGAAAGCTGAGTCGTGGGCGCTTCTTGGGAAAGTGCCTCTGGTATTTCAAGGTAAAGCTGAGTCATGGGCGCTTCTTGCGAAAGTGCCTCTAGTATTTCAAGGGAAAGCTGAGTCGTGGGCGCTTCTTGTAAAAGTGCCTCTGGTATTTCAAGGGAAAGCTGAGTCGTGGGCGCTTCTTGGGAAAGTGTCTCTGGTATTTCAAGGGAAAGCTGAGTCGTGGGCGCTTCTTGGGAAAGTGTCTCTGGTTTTTCAAGGGTTAACTGAGTCGTGGGCGCTTCTTGGGAATGTGCCTCTGGTATTGCGAGGGAAAGCTGAGACGTGGGCGCTTCTTGGGAAAGTGCCTCTGGTATTTCAAGGGAAAGCTATGTCGTGGGCGTTTCTTGGGAAAGTGTCTCTGGTATTTCAAGGGAAAGCTATGTCGTGGGCACTTCTTGGGAAAGTGTCTCTGGTATTTCAAGGGAAAGCTGAGTCGTGGGCGCTTCTTGGGAAAGTGCCTCTGGTATTTCAAGGGAAAGCTGAGTCGTGGGCGCTTCTTGGGAAAGTGCCTTCTGGTATTTCAAGGGAAAGCTATGTCGTGGGCGCTCCTTGGAAAAGTGTCTCTGGTATTTCAAGGGGAAGCTGAGTCGTGGGCGCTTCTTGGGAAAGTGCCTCTGGTATTTCAAGGGAAAGCTGAGTCGTGGGCGCTTCTTGGGAAAGTGCCGCTGGTATTTCAAGGGAAAGCTGATTCGTGGGCGCTTCTTGGAAAAGTGCCTCTGGTATTTCAAGGAAAAGCTGAGTCGTGGGCTCTTCTTGGGAAAGTGTCTCTGGTATTTCAAGGGAAAGCTGAGTCGTGGGCACTTCTTGGGAAAGTGCCTCTGGTATTTCAATGGAAAGCTATGTCGTAGGCGCTTCTTGGAAAAGTGTCTCTGGTATTTCAACGGAAAGCTGAGTCGTGGGAGCTTCTTGGGAAAGTGCCTCTGGAATTTCAAGGGTAAGCTGAGTCGTAGGCGCTTCTTGGGAAAGTGTCTTTGGTATTTCAAGGGAAAGCTATGTCGTGGGCGCTTCCAACGAAAGTGTCTCTGGTATTTCAAGGGAAAGCTGAGTCGTGGGCGCTTCTTGGGAAAGTGCCTCTGGTATTTCAAGAAAAAGCTGAGTCATGGGCGCTTCTTGGAAAAGTGCCTCTGGTATTTCAAGGGAAAGCTGAGTCGTGGGCGCTTCTTGTGAAAGTGCCTCTGGTATTTCAAGGGAAAGCTGAGTCGTGGGGGCTTTTTTGGAACGTGTCTCTGGTATTTCAAGGAGAAGATGAGTCGTGGGAACTTCTTGGGAAAGTGTCTCTGGTATTTCAAGGGAAAGCTGAGTCGTGGGCGCTTCTTGGGAAAGTGCCTCTAGTATTTCAAGGGAAAGCTGAGACGTGGGCGCTTCTTGGGAAAGTGCCTCTGGTATTTCAAGGGAAAGCTATGTCGTGAGCGTTTCTTTGCAAAGGGTCTCTGGTATTTCAAGGGAAAGCTATGTCGTGGGCGCTTCTTGGGAAAGTGTCTCTTTTATTTCAAAGGAAAGCTGAGTCGTGGGCGCTTCTTGGGAAAGTGCCTCTGGTATTTCAAGGGAAAGCTGAGTCGTGGGCGCTTCTTGGGAAAGTGCCTCTGGTATTTCAAGGGAAAGCTATGTCGTGGGCGCTTCTTGGAAAAGTGTCTCTGGTATTTCAAGGGAAAGCTATGTCGTGGGCACTTCTTGGGAAAGTGTCTCTGGTATTTCAAGGGAAAGCTGAGTCGTGGGCGCTTCTTGGGAAAGTGCCTCTGGTATTTCAAGGGAAAGCTGAGTCGTGGGCGCTTCTTGGGAAAGTGCCTTCTGGTATTTCAATGGAAAGCTATGTCGTGGGCGCTTCTTGGAAAAGTGTCTCTGGTATTTCAAGGGAAAGAAATGTTGTGGGCGCTTCTTGGAAAAGTGCCTCCGGTATTTTAAGGGAAAGCTGAGTCGTGGGCGCTTCTTGGGAAAGTGCCTCTGGTATTTCAAGGGAAAGCTGACTCGTGGGCGCTTCTTGGGAAAGTGCTTCAGGTATTTCAAGGGAAAGCTATATCGTGGGCGCTTCTTGGGAAAGTGTCTCTGGTATTTCAAGGGAAAGCTGAGTCGTGGGCGCTTCTTGGGAAAGTGCCTCTGGTATTTCAATGGAAAGCTGAGTCGTGGCCGCTTCTTGGGAAAGTGCCTCTGGTATTTCAAGGGAAAGCTGAGTCGTGAGCGCTTCTTGGGAAAGTGTCTCTGGTATTTCAAGTGAAAGCTGAGTCGTGGGCGCTTCTTGGGAAAGTGCCTCTGGTATTTTAAGGGAAAGCTATGTCGTGGGCGCTTCTTGGGAAAGTGCCTCTGGTATTTCAAGGGAAAGCTGAGTCGTGGGCGCTTCTTGGGAAAGTGCCTCTGGTATTTCAAGGGAAAGCTGAGTCGTGGGCGCTTCTTGGGAAAGTGCCGCTGGTATTTCAAGGGAAAGCTGATTCGTGGGCGCTTCTTGGAAAAGTGCCTCTGGTATTTCAAGGAAAAGCTGAGTCGTGGGCTCTTCTTGGGAAAGTGTCTCTGGTATTTCAAGGGAAAGCTGAGTCGTGGGCACTTCTTGGGAAAGTGCCTCTGGTATTTCAAAGGAAAGCTATGTCGTAGGCGCTTCTTGGGAAAGTGTCTCTGGTATTTCAACGGAATGCTGAGTCGTGGGAGCTTCTTGGGAAAGTGCCTCTGGAATTTCAAGGGAAAGCTGAGTCGTAGGCGCTTCTTAGGAAAGTGTCTTTGGTATTTCAAGGGAAAGCTATGTCGTGGGCGCTTCCAATGAAAGTGTCTCTGGTATTTCAAGGGAAAGCTGAGTCGTGGGCGCTTCTTGGGAAAGTGCCTCTGGTATTTCAAGAAAAAGCTGAGTCGTGGGCGCTTCTTGGGAAAGTGCCTCTAGTATTTCAAGGGAAAGCTATGTCGTGAGCGTTTCTTTGCAAAGGGTCTCTGGTATTTCAAGGGGAAGATGAGTCGTGGGCGCTTCTTGGGAAAGTGTCTCTGGTATTTCAAGGGAAATCTGAGTCGTGGGCGCTTCTTGGGATAGTGCCTCTAGTATTTCAAGGGAAAGCTGAGACGTGGGCGCTTCTTGGGAAAGTGCCTCTGGTATTTCAAGGGAAAGCTATGTCGTGAGCGTTTCTTTGCAAAGGGTCTCTGGTATTTCAAGGGAAAGCTATGTCGTGGGCGCTTCTTGGGAAAGTGTCTCTGGTATTTCAAAGGAAAGCTGAGTCGTGGGAGCTTCTTGGGAAAGTGCATCTGGAATTTCAAGGGAAAGCTGAGTCGTAGGCGCTTCTTTGGAAAGTGCCTCTGGTATTTCAAGGGAAAGCTGAGTCGTGGCCGCTTCTTGGGAAAGTGCCTCTGGTATTTCAAGGGAAAGCTGAGTCGTGAGCGCTTCTTGGGAAAGTGTCTCTGGTATTTCAAGTGAAAGCTGAGTCGTGGGCGCTTCTTGGGAAAGTGCCTCTGGAATTTCAAGGGAAAGCTGAGTCGTAGGCGCTTCTTAGGAAAGTGTCTTTGGTATTTCAAGGGAAAGCTATGTCGTGGGCGCTTCCAATGAAAGTGTCTCTGGTATTTCAAAGGAAAGCTATGTCGTAGGCGCTTCTTGGGAAAGTGTCTCTGGTATTTCAACGGAATGCTGAGTCGTGGGAGCTTCTTGGGAAAGTGCCTCTGGAATTTCAAGGGAAAGCTGAGTCGTAGGCGCTTCTTTGGAAAGTGTCTCTGGTATTTCAAGGGGAAGATGAGTCGTGGGCGCTTCTTGGGAAAGTGTCTCTGGTATTTCAAGGGAAATCTGAGTCGTGGGCGCTTCTTGGGAAAGTGCCTCTAGTATTTCAAGGGAAAGCTGAGACGTGGGCGCTTCTTGGGAAAGTGCCTCTGGTATTTCAAGGGAAAGCTATGTCGTGAGCGTTTCTTTGCAAAGGGTCTCTGGTATTTCAAGGGAAAGCTATGTCGTGGGCGCTTCTTGGGAAAGTGTCTCTGGTATTTCAAAGGAAAGCTGAGTCGTGGGCGCTTCTTGGGAAAGTGCCTCTGGTATTTCAAGGGGAAGCTGAGTCGTGGGCGCTTCTTGGGAAAGTGCCTCTGGTATTTCAAGGGAAAGCTATGTCGTGGGCGCTTCTTGGAAAAGTGTCTCTGGTATTTCAAGGGAAAGCTATGTCGTGGACGCTTCTTGGGAAAGTGCCTTTGGTATTTCAAGGGAAAGCTGAGTCGTGGGCGCTTCTTGGGAAAGTGCCTCTGGTATTTCAAGGGAAAGCTGAGTCGTGGGCGCTTCTTGGGAAAGTGCCTCTGGTATTTCAAGGGAAAGCTATGTCGTGGGCACTTCTTGGGAAAGTGTCTCTGGTATTTCAAGGTAAAGCTATGTCGTGGGCACTTCTTGGGAAAGCGCCTCTGGTATTTTAAGGGAAAGCTGAGTCGTGGGCGTTTCTTTGGAAAGTTCCTATGGTATTTCAAGGGAAACCTGAGTCGTAGGTGCTTCTTGGGAAAGTGTCTCTGGTATTTCAAGGGAAAGCTGATTCGTGGGCGCTTCTTGGGAAAGTGCCTCTGGTATTTCAAGAGAAAGCTGAGTCGTGGGCGCTTTTTGGAAAAGTGCCTCTGGTATTTCAAGGGAAAGCTGAGTCGTGGGCGCTTCTTGGGAAAGTGTCTCTGGTATTTCAAGGGAAAGCTGAGTCGTGGGCACTTCGTGGGAAAGTGCCTCTGGTATTTCAAGGGGAAGCTATGTCATGGGCGCTTCTTGGGAAAGTGTCTCTGGTATTTCAAGGGAAAGCTGAGTCGTGGGAGCTTCTTAGGAAAGTGCCTCTGGTATTTCAAGGGAAAGCTGAGTCGTGGGCGCTTCTTTGGAATGTGTCTCTGGTATTTCAAGGGAAAGCTATGTCGTGGGCGCTTTTGGGGAAAGTGTCTCTGGTATTTCAAGGGAAAGCTGAGTCGTGGGCGCTGTTTGGGAAATTGCCTTTGGTATTTCAAGGGTAAGCTGAGTCGTGGGCGCTTCTTGGGAAAGTGCCTCTTGTATTTCATGGGAAAGCTGAGTCGTGGGCGCTTCCAGGGAAAGTGTCTCTGGTATTTCAAGGGAAAGCTGAGTCGTGGGTGCTTCTTGGGAAAGTGTCTCTGGTATTTCAAGGGAAAGCTATGTCGTGGGCGCTTCTTTGGGAAAGTGCCTCTGGTATTTCAAGGGAAAGCTGAGTCGTGGGCGCTTCTTGGGAAAGTGCCTCTGGTATTTCAAGGGAAAGCTATGTCGTGAGCGTTTCTTTGCAAAGGGTCTCTGGTATTTCAAGGGAAAGCTGATTCGTGGGCGCTTCTTGGGAAAGTGCCTCTGGTATTTCAAGAGAAAGCTGAGTCGTGGGCGCTTTTTGGAAAAGTGCCTCTGGTATTTCAAGGGAAAGCTGAGTCGTGGGCGCTTCTTGGGAAAGTGTCTCTGGTATTTCAAGGGAAAGCTGAGTCGTGGGCACTTCGTGGGAAAGTGCCTCTGGTATTTTAAGGGGAAGCTATGTCATGGGCGCTTCTTGGGAAAGTGTCTCTGGTATTTCAAGGGAAAGCTATGTCGTGGGCGCTTTTGGGGAAAGTGTCTCTGGTATTTCAAGGGAAAGCTGAGTCGTGGGCGCTGTTTGGGAAATTGCCTTTGGTATTTCAAGGGTAAGCTGAGTCGTGGGCGCTTCTTGGGAAAGTGCCTCTTGTATTTCATGGGAAAGCTGAGTCGTGGGCGCTTCCAGGGAAAGTGTCTCTGGTATTTCAAGGGAAAGCTGAGTCGTGGGTGCTTCTTGGGAAAGTGTCTCTGGTATTTCAAGGGAAAGCTATGTCGTGGGCGCTTCTTTGGGAAAGTGCCTCTGGTATTTCAAGGGAAAGCTGAGTCGTGGGTGCTTCTTGGGAAAGTGTCTCTGGTATTTCAAGGGAAAGCTGAGTCGTGGGCGCTTCTTGGGAAAGTGTCTCTGGTATTTCAAGGGAAAGCTATGTCATGGGCGCTTCTTGGGAAAGTGTCTCTGGTATTTCAAGGGGAAGCTGAGTCGTGGGCGCTTCTTGGGGAAGTGCCTCTGGTATTTCAAGGGAAATCTGAGTCGTGGGCGCTTCTTGGGAAAGTGCCTCTGGTATTTTAAGGGAAAGCTGAGTCGTGGGTGCTTTTTGGGAAAGTGCCTCTGGTATTTCAAGGGAAAGCTGAGTCGTGGGCGCTTCTTGGGGAAGTGCCTCTGGTATTTTAAGGGAAAGCTGAGTCGTGGGCGCTTCTTGGGAAAGTGCCTCTGGTATTTCAAGGGAAAGCTGAGTCGTGGGCGCTTCTTGGGAAAGTGTCTCTGGTATTTCAAGGGAAATCTGAGTCGTGGGCGCTTCTTGGGAAAGTGCCTCTGGTATTTTAAGGGAAAGCTGAGTCGTGGGTGCTTTTTGGGAAAGTGCCTCTGGTATTTCAAGGGAAAGCTATGTCGTGAGCGTTTCTTTGCAAAGGATCTCTGGTATTTCAAGGGAAAGCTGAGTCGTGGGCGCTTCTTGGGAAAGTGCCTCTAGTATTTCAAGGGAAAGCTGAGACGTGGGCGCTTCTTGGGAAAGTGCCTCTGGTATTTCAAGGGAAAGCTATGTCGTGAGCGTTTCTTTGCAAAGGGTCTCTGGTATTTCAAGGGAAAGCTATGTCGTGGGCGCTTCTTGGGAAAGTGTCTCTGGTATTTCAAAGGAAAGCTGAGTCGTGGGCGCTTCTTGGGAAAGTGCCTCTGGTATTTCAAGAGAAAGCTGAGTCGTGGGCGCTTCTTGGGAAAGTGCCTCTGGTATTTCAAGGGAAAGCTATGTCGTGGGCGCTTCTTGGAAAAGTGTCTCTGGTATTTCAAGGGAAAGCTATGTCGTGGGCACTTCTTGGGAAAGTGTCTCTGGTATTTCAAGGGAAAGCTGAGTCGTGGGCGCTTCTTAGGAAAGTGCCTCTGGTATTTCAAGGGAAAGCTGAGTCGTGGGCGCTTCTTGGGAAAGTGCCTTCTGGTATTTCAATTGAAAGCTATGTCGTGGGCGCTTCTTGGAAAAGTGTCTCTGGTATTTCAAGGGAAAGAAATGTTGTGGGCGCTTCTTGGAAAAGTGCCTCCGGTATTCTAAGGGAAAGCTGAGTCGTGGGCGCTTCTTGGGAAAGTGCTTCTGGTATTTCAAGGGAAAGCTATGTCGTGGGCGCTTCTTGGGAAAGTGTCTCTGGTATTTCAAGGGAAAGCTGAGTCGTGGGCGCTTCTTGGGAAAGTGCCTCTGGTATTTTAAGGGAAAGCTGAGTCGTGGGCGCTTCTTGGGAAAGTGCCTCTGGTATTTCAAGGGAAAGCTGAGTCGTGGCCGCTTCTTGGGAAAGTGCCTCTGGTATTTCAAGGGAAAGCTGAGTCGTGAGCGCTTCTTGGGAAAGTGTCTCTGGTATTTCAAGTGAAAGCTGAGTCGTGGGCGCTTCTTGGGAAAGTGCCTCTGGTATTTTAAGGGAAAGCTATGTCGTGGGCGCTTCTTGGGAAAGTGCCTCTGGTATTTCAAGGGAAAGCTGAGTCGTGGGCGCTTCTTGGGAAAGTGCCGCTGGTATTTCAAGGGAAAGCTGAATCGTGGGCGCTTCTTGGAAAAGTGCCTCTGGTATTTCAAGGAAAAGCTGAGTCGTGGGCTCTTCTTGGGAAAGTGTCTCTGGTATTTCAAGGGAAAGCTGAGTCGTGGGCACTTCTTGGGAAAGTGCCTCTGGTATTTCAATGGAAAGCTATGTCGTAGGCGCTTCTTGGGAAAGTGTCTCTGGTATTTCAACGGAAAGCTGAGTCGTGGGAACTTCTTGGGAAAGTGGCTTTGGTATTTCAAGGGAAAGCTGAATCGTGGGCGCTTCTTGGGAAAGCGTCAATGGTATTTCAAGGGAAAGCTATGTCGTGAGCGTTTCTTTGCAAAGGGTCTCTGGTATTTCAAGGGAAAGCTATGTCGTGGGCGCTTCTTGGGAAAGTGTCTCTGGTATTTCAAAGGAAAGCTGAGTCGTGGGCGCTTCTTGGGAAAGTGCCTCTGGTATTTCAAGGGAAAGCTGAGTCGTGGGCGCTTCTTGGGGAAGTGCCTCTGGTATTTCAAGGGAAAGCTATGTCGTGGGCGCTTCTTGGAAAAGTGTCTCTGGTATTTCAATGGAAAGGTATGTCGTGGGCACTTCTTGGGAAAGTGTCTCTGGTATTTCAAGGGAAAGCTGAGTCGTGGGCGCTTCTTGGGAAAGTGCCTCTGGTATTTCAAGGGAAAGCTGAGTCGTGGGCGCTTCTTGGGAAAGTGCCTTCTGGTATTTCAAGGGAAAGCTGAGTCGTGGGCGCTTCTTGGAAAAGTGTCTCTGGTATTTCAAGGGAAAGAAATGTTGTGGGCGCTTCTTGGAAAAGTGCCTCCGGTATTTTAAGGGAAAGCTGAGTCGTGGGCGCTTCTTGGGAAAGTGCCTCTGGTATTTCAAGGGAAAGCTGACTCGTGGGCGCTTCTTGGGAATGTGCTTCTGGTATTTCAAGGAAAAGCTATGTCGTGGGCGCTTCTTGGGAAAGTGTCTCTGGTATTTCAAGGGAAAGCTGAGTCGTGGGCGCTTCTGGGGAAAGTGCCTCTGGTATTTTAAGGAAAGCTGAGTCGTGGGCGCTTCTTGGGAAAGTGCCTCTGGTATTTCAAGGGAAAGCTGAGTCGTGGCCGCTTCTTGGGAAAGTGCCTCTGGTATTTCAAGGGAAAGCTGAGTCGTGAGCGCTTCTTGGGAAAGTGTCTCTGGTATTTCAAGTGAAAGCTGAGTCGTGGGCGCTTCTTGGGAAAGTGCCTCTGGTATTTTAAGGGAAAGCTATGTCGTGGGCGCTTCTTGGGAAAGTGTCTCTGGTATTTCAAGGGAAAGCTGAGTCGTGGGCGCTTCTTGGGAAAGTGCCTCTAGTATTTCAAGGGAAAGCTGAGACGTGGGCGCTTCTTGGGAAAGTGCCTCTGGTATTTCAAGGGAAAGCTATGTCGTGAGCGTTTCTTTGCAAAGGGTCTCTGGTATTTCAAGGGAAAGCTATGTCGTGTGCGCTTCTTGGGAAAGTGTCTCTGGTATTTCAAAGGAAAGCTGAGTCGTGGGCGCTTCTTGGGAAAGTGCCTCTGGTATTTCAAGGGAAAGCTGAGTCGTGGGCGCTTCTTGGGAAAGTGCCTCTGGTATTTCAAGGGAAAGCTATGTCGTGGGCGCTTCTTGGAAAAGTGTATCTGGTATTTCAAGGGAAAGCTATGTCGTGGACGCTTCTTGGGAAAGGGCCTCTGGTATTTCAAGGGAAAGCTGAGTCGTGGGCGCTTCTTGGGAAAGTGCCTCTGGTATTTCAAGGGAAAGCTGAGTCGTGGGCGCTTCTTGGGAAAGTGCCTCTGGTATTTCAAGGGAAAGCTATGTCGTGAGCGTTTCTTTGCAAAGGATCTCTGGTATTTCAAGGGAAAGCTGAGTCGTGGGCGCTTCTTGGGAAAGTGCCTCTAGTATTTCAAGGGAAAGCTGAGACGTGGGCGCTTCTTGGGAAAGTGCCTCTGGTATTTCAAGGGAAAGCTATGTCGTGAGCGTTTCTTTGCAAAGGGTCTCTGGTATTTCAAGGGAAAGCTATGTCGTGGGCGCTTCTTGGGAAAGTGTCTCTGGTATTTCAAAGGAAAGCTGAGTCGTGGGCGCTTCTTGGGAAAGTGCCTCTGGTATTTCAAGGGAAAGCTGAGTCGTGGGCGCTTCTTGGGAAAGTGCCTCTGGTATTTCAAGGGAAAGCTATGTCGTGGGCGCTTCTTGGAAAAGTGTCTCTGGTATTTCAAGTGAAAGCTATGTCGTGGGCACTTCTTGGGAAAGTGTCTCTGGTATTTCAAGGGAAAGCTGAGTCGTGGGCGCTTCTTAGGAAAGTGCCTCTGGTATTTCAAGGGAAAGCTGAGTCGTGGGCGCTTCTTGGGAAAGTGCCTTCTGGTATTTCAATTGAAAGCTATGTCGTGGGCGCTTCTTGGAAAAGTGTCTCTGGTATTTCAAGGGAAAGAAATGTTGTGGGCGCTTCTTGGAAAAGTGCCTCCGGTATTCTAAGGGAAAGCTGAGTCGTGGGCGCTTCTTGGGAAAGTGCTTCTGGTATTTCAAGGGAAAGCTATGTCGTGGGCGCTTCTTGGGAAAGTGTCTCTGGTATTTCAAGGGAAAGCTGAGTCGTGGGCGCTTCTTGGGAAAGTGCCTCTGGTATTTTAAGGGAAAGCTGAGTCGTGGGCGCTTCTTGGGAAAGTGCCTCTGGTATTTCAAGGGAAAGCTGAGTCGTGGCCGCTTCTTGGGAAAGTGCCTCTGGTATTTCAAGGGAAAGCTGAGTCGTGAGCGCTTCTTGGGAAAGTGTCTCTGGTATTTCAAGTGAAAGCTGAGTCGTGGGCGCTTCTTGGGAAAGTGCCTCTGGTATTTTAAGGGAAAGCTATGTCGTGGGCGCTTCTTGGGAAAGTGCCTCTGGTATTTCAAGGGAAAGCTGAGTCGTGGGCGCTTCTTGGGAAAGTGCCGCTGGTATTTCAAGGGAAAGCTGATTCGTGGGCGCTTCTTGGAAAAGTGCCTCTGGTATTTCAAGGAAAAGCTGAGTCGTAGGCTCTTCTTGGGAAAGTGTCTCTGGTATTTCAAGGGAAAGCTGAGTCGTGGGCACTTTTTGGGAAAGTGCCTCTGGTATTTCAATGGAAAGCTATGTCGTAGGCGCTTCTTGGGAAAGTGTCTCTGGTATTTCAACGGAAAGCTGAGTCGTGGGAGCTTCTTGGGAAAGTGCCTCTGGTATTTCAAGGGAAAGCTGAATCGTGGGCGCTTCTTGGGAAAGCGTCTATGGTATTTCAAGGGAAAGCTATGTCGTGAGCGTTTCTTTGCAAAGGGTCTCTGGTATTTCAAGGGAAAGCTATGTCGTGGGCGCTTCTTGGGAAAGTGTCTCTGGTATTTCAAAGGAAAGCTGAGTCGTGGGCGCTTCTTGGGAAAGTGCCTCTGGTATTTCAAGGGAAAGCTGAGTCGTGGGCGCTTCTTGGGGAAGTGCCTCTGGTATTTCAAGCGAAAGCTATGTCGTGGGCGCTTCTTGGAAAAGTGTCTCTGGTATTTCAAGGGAAAGCTATGTCGTGGGCACTTCTTGGGAAAGTGTCTCTGGTATTTCAAGGGAAAGCTGAGTCGTGGGCGCTTCTTGGGAAAGTGCCTCTGGTATTTCAAGGGAAAGCTGAGTCGTGGGCGCTTCTTGGGAAAGTGCCTTCTGGTATTTCAAGGGAAAGCTGAGTCGTGGGCGCTTCTTGGAAAAGTGTCTCTGGTATTTCAAGGGAAAGAAATGTTGTGGGCGCTTCTTGGAAAAGTGCCTCCGGTATTTTAAGGGAAAGCTGAGTCGTGGGCGCTTCTTGGGAAAGTGCCTCTGGTATTTCAAGGGAAAGCTGACTCGTGGGCGCTTCTTGGGAAAGTGCTTCTGGTATTTCAAGGAAAAGCTATGTCGTGGGCGCTTCTTGGGAAAGTGTCTCTGGTATTTCAAGGGAAAGCTGAGTCGTGGGCGCTTCTTGGGAAAGTGCCTCTGGTATTTTAAGGGAAAGCTGAGTCGTGGGCGCTTCTTGGGAAAGTGCCTCTGGTATTTCAAGGGAAAGCTGAGTCGTGGCCGCTTCTTGGGAAAGTGCCTCTGGTATTTCAAGGGAAAGCTGAGTCGTGAGCGCTTCTTGGGAAAGTGTCTCTGGTATTTCAAGTGAAAGCTGAGTCGTGGGCGCTTCTTGGGAAAGTGCCTCTGGTATTTTAAGGGAAAGCTATGTCGTGGGCGCTTCTTGGGAAAGTGTCTCTGGTATTTCAAGGGAAAGCTGAGTCGTGGGCGCTTCTTGGGAAAGTGCCTCTAGTATTTCAAGGGAAAGCTGAGACGTGGGCGCTTCTTGGGAAAGTGCCTCTGGTATTTCAAGGGAAAGCTATGTCGTGAGCGTTTCTTTGCAAAGGGTCTCTGGTATTTCAAGGGAAAGCTATGTCGTGGGCGCTTCTTGGGAAAGTGTCTCTGGTATTTCAAAGGAAAGCTGAGTCGTGGGCGCTTCTTGGGAAAGTGCCTCTGGTATTTCAAGGGAAAGCTGAGTCGTGGGCGCTTCTTGGGAAAGTGCCTCTGGTATTTCAAGGGAAAGCTATGTCGTGGGCGCTTCTTGGAAAAGTGTATCTGGTATTTCAAGGGAAAGCTATGTCGTGGACGCTTC
Organism: Ceratothoa steindachneri; assembly: GCA_963969495.1. Lineage (NCBI taxonomy): Eukaryota > Metazoa > Arthropoda > Malacostraca > Isopoda > Cymothoidae > Ceratothoa > Ceratothoa steindachneri. Next base: position 112,755,653 of record OZ018330.1, on the reverse strand, counting down.
TTGGGAAAGTGCCTCTGGTATTTCAAGGGAAAGCTGAATCGTGGGCGCTTCTTGGGAAAGTGCCTCTGGTATTTCAAGGGAAAGCTGAGTCGTGGGCGCTTCTTGGGAAAGTGCCTCTGGTATTTCAAGGGAAAGCTATGTCGTGGGCGCTTCTTGGGAAAGTGTCTCTGGTATTTCAAGGTAAAGCTATGTCGTGGGCACTTCTTGGGAAAGCGCCTCTGGTATTTTAAGGGAAAGCTGAGTCGTGGGCGTTTCTTTGGAAAGTTCCTATGGTATTTCAAGGGAAACGTGAGTCGTAGGCGCTTCTTGGGAAAGTGTCTCTGGTATTTCAAGGGAAAGCTGATTCGTGGGCGCTTCTTGGGAAAGTGCCTCTGGTATTTCAAGAGAAAGCTGAGTCGTGGGCGCTTTTTGGAAAAGTGCCTCTGGTATTTTAAGGGAAAGCTGAGTCGTGGGCGCTTCTTGGGAAAGTGTCTCTGGTATTTCAAGGGAAAGCTGAGTCGTGGGCACTTCGTGGGAAAGTGCCTCTGGTATTTCAAGGGGAAGCTATGTCATGGGCGCTTCTTGGGAAAGTGTCTCTGGTATTTCAAGGGAAAGCTGAGTCGTGGGAGCTTCTTAGGAAAGTGCCTCTGGTATTTCGAGGGAAAGCTGAGTCGTGGGCGCTTCTTTGGAATGTGTCTCTGGTATTTCAAGGGAAAGCTATGTCGTGGGCGCTTTTGGGGAAAGTGTCTCTGGTATTTCAAGGGAAAGCTGAGTCGTGGGCGCTGTTTGGGAAATTGCCTTTGGTATTTCAAGGGTAAGCTGAGTCGTGGGCGCTTCCTGGGAAAGTGCCTCTGGTATTTCATGGGAAAGCTGAGTCGTGGGCGCTTCCAGGGAAAGTGTCTCTGGTATTTCAAGGGAAAGCTGAGTCGTGGGTGCTTCTTGGGAAAGTGTCTCTGGTATTTCAAGGGAAAGCTATGTCGTGGGCGCTTCTTGGGAAAGTGCCTCTGGTATTTCAAGGGAAAGCTGAGTCGTGGGTGCTTCTTGGGAAAGTGTCTCTGGTATTTCAAGGGAAAGCTGAGTCGTGGGCGCTTCTTGGGAAAGTGTCTCTGGTATTTCAAGGGAAAGCTATGTCATGGGCGCTTCTTGGGAAAGTGTCTCTGGTATTTCAAGGGAAAGCTGAGTCGTGGGCGCTTCTTGGGGAAGTGCCTCTGGTATTTCAAGGGAAATCTGAGTCGTGGGCGCTTCTTGGGAAAGTGCCTCTGGTATTTTAAGGGAAAGCTGAGTCGTGGGTGCTTTTTGGGAAAGTGCCTCTGGTATTTCAAGGGAAAGCTGAGTCGTGGGCGCTTCTTGCGGAAGTGCCTCTGGTATTTTAAGGGAAAGCTGAGTCGTGGGCGCTTCTTGGGAAAGTGCCTCTGGTATTTCAAGGGAAAGCTGAGTCGTGGGCGCTTCTTGGGAAAGTGTCTCTGGTATTTCAAGGGAAATCTGAGTCGTGGGCGCTTCTTGGGAAAGTGCCTCTGGTATTTTAAGGGAAAGCTGAGTCGTGGGTGCTTTTTGGGAAAGTGCCTCTGGTATTTCAAGGGAAGGCTATGTCGTGGGTGCTTCTTGGGAAAGCGTCTATGGTATTTCAAGGGAAAGCTGAGTCGTGGGCGCTTCTTGGGAAAGTGTCTCTGGTATTTCAAGGGAAAGCTGAGTCGTGGGCGCTTCTTGGGAAAGTGCCTCTGGTATTTCATGGGAAAGCTGAGTCGTGGGCGCTTCTTGGGAAAGTGCCTCTGGTATTTCAAGGGAAAGCTATGTCGTGGGCGCTTCTTGGGAAAGTGTCTCTGGTATTTCAAGGGAAAGGTATGTCGTGGGCGCTTCTTGAGAAAGTGTCTCTGGTATTTCAAGGGAAAGCTGAGGTGTGGGCGCTTCTTGGGAAAGTGTCTCTGGTATTTCAAGGTAAAGCTATGTCCTGGGCGCTTCTTGGGAAAGTGCCTCTGGTATTTCAAGGGAAAGCTGAGTCGTGGGCGCTTCTTGGGAAAGTGTCTCTGGTATTTCAAGTGAAAGCTATGTCGTGCGCGCTTCTTGGGAAAATGTCTCTGGTATTTCAAGGGAAAGCTCAGTCGTGGGCGCTTCTTGGGAAAGTGCCTCTGGTATTTCAAGGGAAAGCTGAATCGTGGGCGCTTCTTGGGAAAGTGCCTCTGGTATTTCAATGGAAAGCTGAGTCGTGGGCGCTTCTTGGGAAAGCGTCTCTGGTATTTCAAGTGAAAGCTATGTCGTGCGCGCTTCTTGGGAAAATGTCTCTGGTATTTCAAGGGAAAGCTCAGTCGTGGGCGCTTCTTGGGAAAGTGCCTCTGGTATTTCAAGGGAAAGCTGAATCGTGGGCGCTTCTTGGGAAAGTGCCTCTGGTATTTCAATGGAAAGCTGATTCGTGGGCGCTTCTTGGGAAAGTGCCTCTGGTATTTCAATGGAAAGCTGAGTCGTGGGCATGGCCTTGAACGTGAGGGTTAAAAATGAGACACTCCTGGTATATAAGCCACGTACGAGGAAGGTAGTTATACAGTTAATCAAAATTTAAGATTTTTTTTTAAAAGGTCTTTCAAAACAACTAATTTGGAGGCTTAAACAGTGATGCTGATCAAGAGTTTAGAACAGATAGATCTTAATATAATGAATTACTCTATTATGGAATGAAAGAATCAGATAAGTGAGATAATAAAAATGTTAGTTTACCTAAACTTTAGCTAAGCCTTTGACAATGCTCCACATAAGATATTAGTTTCAAATTTAAGAAGCCATGGGATATGGGGAGAGTTTCACTTGAATAACAGAGAGTAAAACTAAATGGAGTAAAGTAGCAGTAAATGAATTTCATTAATGGAGTATATATATATATATATATATATATATATATATATATATATATATATATATATGTAAATATACTCCATTAACAAAAATTTAATTGCTTGCCCTGTTTTTTTGTTTTATTTTTGAGTCCTTGTCTTTTTTTTAAATTAAAAAAAGCTTGTCACCCTTTGAATTCAATTGATTTTCACATTTATATTTTTTCCTAATTTCCTATTTATTTTTCTTAGCATTTACTCACCACCTATTGTTATAATTTGCCTTTGGAATAAATAATCTCTACTCCTTGTAATTTAATAGAATTTAACTTATAATTTTTTATATTTCAACTGATAGCAAGTTTTTTGCCCTTCTTTTACAATTTTATGCCATACATAATAATAGTTTCAATTTCTTTGTATCCTATAGATGCCAATTCGCTGAAGATAGTCGATGTTAATGACCGAAACGTCTGGAAATTATAATGTTTGAAACTCCCGCGAGGGTCTTCATATTCCCACTACGGATCAGATTTCCAAGGAACAACTCCCTCACCAGTGTATGTATATATATATATATATATATATATATATATATATATATATATATATATATATATATATATATATATATATATAGAAGCGGCCATAATAAATTGGATACAGGTTTTCATTACAAAACTTACAATAGCTTCAAACCAAGTAAGGGTAATTAATGCATGATAAATTACACATATAAACTAAGCATAATTGTAAATTTTACATGTACATTGTACTTGTTAGGATGGATAAAATTGCAATTTAGGTGCAAACAAGCATTTTTTTTTCTTATAAAAAGATGGTGATCAAAATAATCCGGAAATCGTAATTCTATATCTTGTATCTTTTAGATGACCAACTAATTTAAGCTAGTAACTTGCTTCCATGAATTCGAAGCAATTTTAATCATTACATTGTCAAGTTCCGAGCAGCAAACATACTTAAATGACCCATTCACTACACCTGCATATATACAAGAGCTAATTGTTAAGCTACGTCAAGAGGATCACTTCACCATCAGAGCTATAGCTGAAAGAGTTAAACGACCCCAAATTGTCATACAAAATATGTACCATAGCACATTACAATAGCAAAGGTTCATGTAACATTGAAATTTCTACTGGTAAGTCTAGGAAAACTTCAAAGAGAGATGACCAAACCATCGTCCATATCTCATAAAAAGACCGATAAAGACAGCAGCCAGGATTTTAGGGAGGTAAAAGAAACTATAGGCATTAGTGTTTCCAGGAAGATAGTATCCACACTTCCTGACGGAAAGGTCTTTAAAATCTCGCAAACCAGCATTTACCCCATTGATCAGCCCTAAGTACAAGAAAGCTAGATTATCTTCCGGTACTAAAGAGGTTCAATGGACAGAAGACCAATGTTCCAAATTACACTACAGCGATAAATTGAAGTACAATTTGTTTGGTTCAGATGGCAGGAGGTTTTTCCGTTGAATACGTGGCGAAAGATTATACATGAACTGCGTGAAGAGCAGCATCAATTTTGGTGAAGGAAGCGTTATGGTGTAGGGCATAATTTCGGCGGAAGGTACTGGCCCACTCGTCCGCTTGTAGGACAGAGTGAATGCTTAAGTGTATAAATAACTTCTGCAAGCACATGCTGTGCCCCATATGAGAGCCGTCTCAGCCTAACCGGCTATTTTTATGCAGGATAATGTACGTTGCCACACGGCAAATTTTGTGAAGAATTTCCTGGATCAGGAAGAAATAAGTGTCATGGGCTGGCCTTCTCAGAGCCCGGGCCAAAAGGAGATTGAGAATTTGTGGAAGAGGCTAGGAGAGAGAAGTATGGAGAGAAACCCCAAAACCAACGAAGAACTTTAAAAAATATTACAGGAGGCATGGAGAATAATAACACCAGAAGAATGCCTTTGGTTAGCTCACTCCTGTGGCAGAAGAAGTAAGTGTGTAATTGATGCTAAAGGTCTAGATACCAAATACTAATATACTCGTATTGTAACAACCACAAATTGTTTGGTGAGTAACTTATATCATTGTAAATTCTCATCTTCGTCTGTTATCTGTCCAGATCATTTTGACAACCATAATTTGGAAAAAAAAATGCTCTTTTGCAAATAAATCTTAGTTCCATTCATTCGAACATGTATAATGTACATGTACTTAGTTTATATCTGTAAATTATCATGCATTACTTATCATTATATATATATATATATATATATATATATATATATATATATATATATATATATATATATATATATATATATATGTATATATATGAATTGGGAGTAAATAACTAATACACGTATGTACACGCCTTTCGGCAAAAATTTAATGAATCTAGGAATGTTCACAAATAATGGAATCAAGTGAGGTAGTCATAAGGCACTGGGAAAGACCTTAATCTATTTGTCATTTGGCTTGTAATATGCGGAGATGTTGACGAAAGGGGGTAGGTAATTTGTCGCCAATGGCATTCCTGAATTTCACTCATTCGTGTTGTCATTCGTCGCTTTTCTCTTCTCCTTATAATACTAAACTCAGTTGTGCATCGTATGTGAAAGAAGCAATACCCTAGCTGAATTCAATCTTCCAAATTTTCGAAAAGGCTAGCTGTGCTGCTTGGGATTCACGCCGAGAGCTCCATTAGTAAGATCTTCGAAAGCTTTAGTGTCATTCTGAGGACGGTGTGGAGGATGAGGAAAGAGCTGTATGAGTCAGGCTGGGATTTTTAGAGTACGGTGGCTCAGAAACCTCACTATAAGCATTCCAATAGAAAAAGAACCCGCAAATTTGTTACGTAAATTCAAGCCATCTTTGAAAACCCTCCCAAGAAGTCAATAAGGTCCATACACAAGAACAAGGGCCTGCCAGAGTCTCTTCTCAGGCAGTTAGTGCATGTTGATATGCGCTAGTACTCATAAAAGATGAGAAAGAGCCAGCTTCTGTCACATAAGATGAAGGACAAGGGGAAGAATAATGCTGCGAAACTTAGAAAGAAATTGAAGCATCCTCTCAAGTATTGGATGCTATGGAGCTTTTCAGACGAGACGAATTTCTGCTAGGAAAGATGCACCGAGAATCATAAATTCCATTTTCCCGCTCAGCATCATGGTGTTTGAGGTGGTCAGCAGTGATGGTCACGTTATGCACACTTTTATCTTCCAGAAGAGAGACAAGCAGGGCATGGAAGAGATGGTGTTGCCCTGGATGCAGGAGGTGGCCGTTCAAAGGTTATATGTGTGACAGCAGGACTCTGCACTAAGTCACACAACCAAAAGAGCCCTGTCTTGGTTGTCATAAAATTTCTTTCGACAAATCACTCCGAACAGCTGGCCTCTTAACTCCCCACACTGGAACCCCTTGAACATGTATCGGGTGTGGCTGAGAGAGAGATCAACAATTCCCCGTGAAACACTGGGTGAAGCTTAGGTCCAGGATTGCCACTGATTTGACCTAGTTAATCAGTGGGGCCGTCGAGAAGGCCTACAGGAAGCTCCGAGGCCGCCTGGAGGCCGTGGTTGAGGCCGACGGCGATTTTATTACACACAATGAACAGTACAATCCTTCGAATATCTAACATGTAAATAATTTTAGTAAATATATGTAAAAATTAACTTTGTGTTATTTTCCTTTATATTAATGTTAGGGGACAAATTGTTTAATAATTGGGCCGTAATTTTTTCAATCAGAGACACAGGAAAATCGTTTCGTTTGAAATAGTTAGTCAGAAATACGACTTCTTGGTGAAATCCGGAGTAGGATTGAAAAAATTATGGCCCAATTTTTAAACAATATTTACCATCCTAAATTTAAATTCCCTACTTTTTGTAAAGATATCCGTTGCATGATCTTTCCGGATCTGGGTTTTTAAATAAAAAAATTTCAAAAGAAATTACATCTCTATTAAATACATTCTTTTTCCATACCAATTTTAAGTTAATTTTCATAAATAGACACCACATAGGATTATATTTTAATTGTAAGGACAGAATTCCGCCTGAAGCGAAGTGCTCCGAATTTATGAGCTTACTTGCCTCAATTGTAAACTGGGAAGATGCATAGGCAGTACGGTGCGCTCGCTGAGGGCGAGGTTCTGTTCCCATTTGGGTGTTAGCCACAGGACAGGGAAGCTTCTCTCTACGAAAGAATTCTCACCTGTTAGGCTCCACTCTATTAATTGTAAAACTGAAATCACAACGGACGATTTTAAAATCTTAAAACCACCCCTGATCCCATATCATTAAGGATTCTTGAATCTATGTATATTAAATACCTTTCTCCTTCCTTAAATTCCGATTCTTCTTCTCACCCACTACTTCTACTCTAAACAAATATATTACCAACCTCCTAACCTTCTCTTTCTTCTTACGCTCCTCGCCCTTTCTCCCCAGTTATCCTCTAACGGCTGATTGTTTAAGGTTAGTTTATCTCGATGTGTTTCTAGTGTTTCCTCAATTGTTAAATTTTTAAGCTCCCAACATAATAATCCAAAAATATCAATTACCTGTGAATTTTCACAATCCCCTCCCTTAATCAATATTAAATACTTTCCATAAATTCATCATTTTGATTGTCTGTTAAAATCTAACTTAATTTGTTTGTCTACTCCATGAATTGTATTTTCAGTACTCGAAAATAGGGGGAAAAGTTCAGCCGAAACGTTGCATCTATCAAGAAAATGAAATGAATTTCCCTTTATACGTCCTTTCGTTCATCCTTCAAATTAAATTGAAGCTCCATAGGAGAAGCCCTAACCAATATATATATATATATATATATATATATATATATATATATATATATATATATATATATATATATAGTACAAGAGAAAATAAGAATTGGACGCGGATGAGCAAATGAGACAAGAAACCGGAGGTTTTTAAAGGCAAGAGAGAGGGACATTAGAAGAATCCAGAATCAAAGGGAGCAGAGGGCAGCACAGTGAAGGCAATCCTTTACCGAGAAGACAGAAATAACGCCAGGGAAAAAAAGTTTTGAATTCCTTGCCGGGACTCGAATCCGGGTCTGCTGATTGCCGGTGAGATGCTTTACCGCTAAGCTACCAGGCACAGTAACTATATTTCGCCCAAAGCGTTACCCCATCAAACCCAGTATACATATATATATATATATATATATATATATATATATATATATATATATATATATATATATATAATCTGCTTTGCTATTTCTGGGATTTTAACCTTATTTATTTATTTAGAGCCCCGTTCCATTTTAATTTAAATATAATTCAGCACTGGTTGCTATTTCCTAGATTTTTACCAATCTATGTATCTCTAGTATTTTGTGATTTAATAGTTTCTCTCATTAAAATCCAGTCCTTGTATTTTAGGCAAGTTTTTACTTCTCTTACTAGTAGCTTTACTTTTTGGACGAATATTTTTTTCAAATTTTCTGCCAATTCACAAATCAATTCATCTTTCTAGCTTTATTAATGACTCCAACACAAAAGTTTATATTTATCAATTTTAATCAATATAATTTGGGGTTCTTTTCTGATTTTAGAGCCAAAACACCTCCCTCCCCACACACAAGAGCTATACTATTACATAGCATCAAGTCAAAATTCAGTAAGACCCCTAATATTTGAAGACAACTCAATCTACTATGTACAGCATGCTATTTTGGCTTATAATGGCAATTTACGACTTGAGGCAAAATGCATCATTCCGCGTTTATATAAAACTTATCTCTTTATCCAATATCATCTTTAAAAATTTTAAACCCAGCAATATTGACGCTCTTGTTAGAAAATTCATTCTCAAACTCTAAAACACTGATTAAACAAATATTTGCGCATACCCAATCTTCATCCCTATTCAAATTTTAAAACTTTAACCCCTAGTTCTATTTGCCTCTTCGAAATCATAAAGAGTTTCCAATTTCTAACGATACCAGCACCCTATACAAAATGAATCATTTCCCTTCCCAGACGTCTCCTTTAAGTAAAATACATGTTCATTACCCTCGGGTTTTCTCTGTTCTGTAGGTGCCTCAAGTAACGGTTGATATTGGTTTGGTTCCTCTTTTCTGCGCTGTATCAGATGTTGGTATCATGCCTGAAATGTGGGCACCATATCTGAATGTAATATTTATATGTATCCTCACATATGTGATGCATAGGATAAGAAAGATCCCTTTACTTTTCTATCTAACATACCTATTTATGAAGCTTGATAGTTTATTTTCCATGTGTCTCGACCCTATATATTACTCCGAAAAATTTAAGCAAGATTTAAATTATATTACTCGATCATTCTATTCTTCTACTAGGTTCAGTCAGTATCCTACCATTTCCTGACTGTACTTCCTATTATCCTGTTTGACGTGTAGGGTTTTGCATATTTTGATGCTGAATGAAATTTTTCCTATAAACCAAAGCGATTATTATAGTTACATCACTTTCACCTATAAGTTTTCATCTACATAACTGCTTTGCATTTAAATCTAGTTTGCATGTATTTTTATCCTTCCAAAGAAACTCAAGCGTCATCTACACGATGGATCTTTCTGAAAGCATAAAAATTCGAGGCCTGCCTAATTTGAAATAAATGGCTTAGTGGGGAAAATATCTATAATTTATTATATTCGTCTCATTGCTTCTCGTTTTCATCAAAATATATGATTAGGAAAAAGTGTTTAGGATACACTAGCATAAGTATAAAATTGGTATCCGAGGTGCATGATGGTTTTAAATATATTAACCAAAAGAAATGAAAACATTGGACTTATAATTCTTTCACTAAATATAAATTCACATTCTGATATAAAAATATATGTATTTATGTATATTTATATTAATAAAGTATAGAAAATAATAAAATACCTAAAACATAGTTACCCCTATTATGCGTACGTTTTCTTAAAACATTTCAAATAGAAAATGAAATGAAGCTATACGATTAACTTACCTGTTCTCATTATTTAACTTCTTATTATACTCCATTATAGTTAATAGATTTAACGTTATCACTCTGCATATTATCAGTATATAAATATTTGAAATGAAACAAGACGCGCTCTATGGGTGACGTCAGACATCCACCATCATTTAGGAGAGAAACCTTACAGAAACATTTCTGAATATGTAAATTGACATCCGCAAAGAGGTAAAAAATTTTACTATTCACTACATTGCGCCTTTTTCTATGAATGTGTAATTGGGGTTTCCAAAAAGCTATCCCTGCCCCAACCCTTCTTTAAACGGGTTTGTTTGTTTTTTTATTTTTATATTCTGTTTTCCGCTGTTCCTGTTTTTCTGTTGACTCGATCCAAACTCGAGTAGTTTATTTAAATGCGGATAGAATTTTTTCAAAATATTAGACAATTCCTTCCTAAAAGTATTAGTTTGGTATCCCATAAAGGGAAAGGAAATGTATAATTTTTTTTGCGGGGAACATTATAATTATTTATACGTTTAAAGATATTATTTAAAAAGTTCCTAATGCAATTTAGAAAAATATGGGGTGGGTAATTGTTTAATTTAAAAAAGGTTTTAAGTTTGATCATTTCCAAATGGAATAAGGTCCAGTTAGAACAGATATTTAAAGCACGGTGAATTAAAGTTCTACAAGCATTTACTTTGAATTGATAGGTGCAGAAGCTGTAAAAGTTTAAATCAAGGTTACTAAATGTTCGCTTTCGGAAAACAGAAAATTCAAAGTTTCGTGGTATGAAATTACATTATATCAATACCATAATATATCAATGAGGGAGGGACCAATAACTTGAAAGTGACCCGACAAAAGGGACGGAAAACCACGAGTTTAGACGGGTTGAGTAGCGTGAGAGAGTGCAACGAGGTCAGGTAAATTATGGAGAATGGCAAAGCTCAAGGTTATTTAAAGAGACATAACAAAAATATAATTTTATTTACACAAAAATAATGAGAGAATTGATGGGTAAAATTACCTCAGAGAATTAACGGACAAAATCACATCAGTAAATGAAAGGAGGAATTGTAGTTATAAATCAGGCTATGAAGTTAGAACTTAAGGTATTCTCGGAGGAGACTATTCAAATGCGAGGGGGGGGGGATTAACTCAATTGGGTTACTAAAGGGGGAGAGGGGTTGGCTTACGGATGTCTTCTGCACTTGAGGTGAGGCCGCTCGGACTTCAAAGCGGGAGGTTGGAGTGATGACGGTTCTCCAAAAGCAAAGGGGGCTAAATTCCGGTCCAGGGGAGAGTATTTCGGCTACCCGAAATGAGGAGGGCTTCGACAGGAGTTGATGAAAGAAGTCGGGAAAATCACTCGGGGCGATCGTTCAGTGGAATTAGCTCCTGGCTGGGGCTAATTCCAAATACACAAAATAGTCCAGCTGTCACTTTGCTTTGTTGCTAGCACTTGACTTGGAACCATGGGGAAATCTTCTGGGTTATGGGCGAGACTTCTCAACTCTGTGTCTCTTCCGGGGAGTCGAGCGTTATTTATGACCGAGGCTCTCCCCGGAGTTGGGGGTTAGCGGGAAACAGCTCTACTCTCGAAGGGACTCGAATCTTCTTGCAGAGCTATTTTAGCCCGCATAAAGGTGAATCGCGGGGGACTCGATTCGAGGCTACCGCTTGTGGAAGGGGAAGGGGGAGTAGGCTTACTACTTTAGGCCTAGCCGGGCCTTCTGCTGCCTAGGGGAGATCCTTTCTGCTAAAGATCTTCCCGTGAGGATTCCCTCACACAAAGCAACTCTGATTCTTTTATATTTTTACATCCAAAAAAGATAAACTGTTATCTGTTTCTGGTTCTATTGTAAATGAAATGTTAGGGTGATATGAGTTTATGAAGTTCTTGAAAAGTTCTGATTGAGCAGAGGTATGGAATAATGCAAGAGTGTCACCTATGTATCTTTTATAGAATTTAGGTTTGAATTCTCTATAACAATCATTTAAAATTTTGGTTTTCAAATGACACATGAAAATGTTAGCAACGGTTGATCCAAGTGAGAACCCATGGCCATAACATCGACTTGCTTGTATACGTTTATACTAAAAGTGCTAAAAAAATCTTTAACAGCTAATTCTAGAAGTGTTTTAAAGGAAGATCGAGGAAATTCATAATGTACGCTATTGTGATAAGGAAATAGTTTATTTAAAATTATGTTTATGGTTTTAGTTAATGGAATGTTTGTAAGGAGAGATGAAACGTTATAACTGACCATATGATCGTTGGAACCGAGCTGCTCCAGTTCATCTACAAATTGCTTAGAATTATCAACAATATATTCATTTAGAGTTAAATCAGAGAGAAGGGGAACTAAAAATTTAGCAATATCAGTACTTGCTCTCCTTTTCCTGCTGAAGATCCGGCTTGCTAGCAGCAGAAACATACACGTATATATATATATATATATATATATATATATATATATATATATATATATATATATATATATATATATATATATATATATATATTGCAGAAATGGCTACTTCTACTTTTCACGCCTTGATTACAATCATATGAATTATAGTAGAGTTGGTAGTAAGTAGTAGTAGCATGATTTGATTATTTCAGTGGTGCTTCTTTTAGTCTCCATTCTCTCAAACATTCACTCTCTCAATTCCAAGAAATCCTGCCTAGGAGTATCTATATCCACATACCTCTGACGTGGAACAGGTCCCTCTGCCCCGGGGGCGTTGAATATTCTACCTGAACGCTGTTTGCTGTCAAAACATACTTCCTGACACCTCTTCCTAAAGAAGACAAGCCCTTGGTGACCTCGGGCTCACCGGTGATTTTTATACTGACCTTTATGCCTATTTCATTATCCGGTCAGGTATCAGCCTGGATAAAGGCAGGTTGACGAACTACTACTACTACATAATTATTACGATGCATCTTAGATATTTAAAGTATCCCCATTATCACCTTTACTTCTGCACTTACTTTCACCCACGTCCCTCGCAAATATCCCATCAAATGCTACGATCCTTTTTACCATATCCTTCTCCTTCTCAGCTACTAACATCAAGTGATCCTAACCTAACCTAACCTAAACATATACCAAAATAGATACAACTCCTTCTCCACCATTCCTCATCACCCATGGACACCCATTTTCTTGGTCGAGCGGGTAATCAAGTCAGGCCCCCATTGCATTACTTCTTAATCTCTCGGCAGCATTTAATACGATCGATGATGATTCCAATCAACTTCATAAATTTGTATGGGTTTGTAAGGACGCCCTTGGCTTGTTTTGCTCGCACCTATCATCTCACATTCAGGCTATTTTATATACGGAGGGATGATATATATAGGCCCGTTAAGGTGTGTTTTGTGTTCCGAAAGGCTGGATGAGTTCTTGTTCTGCTCCTTTTTTGTATCTTTATTCTTTCCTTTGCATTTCTTATGCGCTGTATCACTCTATTATTTAATAATAGGCCGATGACAGACAAGTTTGTCTACCTTTTTCACCAACCTTTGGCTGAGATTATTAGAAATCTTCTATCATTACGACATCTTTATTTAATGTCTCTCCTAGAACTTTCTTATGGGCATTCAGGACAAAACGGAGGAGATGCCAGCGAGTACTTTTTCAGATGTCTCTCGTTGTAAAACAAAGAGAAATAACTGATTTTATTAACCTTAGTAGCTCTCAGGTTTCCCTTTTTGACACTACAGAAGATTCTGGGCATTAATTATGATCGTCCTAAATCTCTCATAGTTCACGTCGTTAATGTCTGAGTGTCTTATCCCTGCTACATTCAGTAATCTTAGCTGTATTCGCTCTTACTATGAGTAAAATAGTTTTGTGATCGTTAATTTGCGTCTTGACTACTGATATTCTCTTCTCTCTGGATTCTATCTTCCCACAATCATATCTCTCCAACTTATTCAAATCTTTCCAACCCAAGTTACTCTTCGCCGTGGACGTTTCTCTCCTGGAACCCCTCCTCTTCGTCAACCGTACGAGCCGTCGATCACTTCCCTAATCGGCAGTCAAGGTGATCTTTCTTATCAACAGATTTTAAATGCAACGGATCTTACCAACATATCTTAAAAGCTTCTCCTGCCCCCTAATATTCGAACGCACTGGGTCTTCCTGCTGCTACACACTCTTACCCCTATCTCGGTGCCTTAAAGTGTGCCTTTAAGACCCAACTCCTCTCTCAAACCTTTTTCTAGTTCGTATAACTTGCGGTTTGTGAAGGGCAAAGCCATGAAGAACGCCATACAAGAATGTTTATTATTCTCATTCTTACTTCTTTCAGCACTCCCTCCAAAAATATATTAAAAAGGTCTTGATCACACCATACACTCTTGCCTTACAACACCACTCATACTAATATAAAATAACTCACTCCGACAATCTCCAACAGCCCCGTGAGTGCATGTATGCATTTCTTTTAATCATGTATTCTTCCTCTTTCTCTGCTTGCTGAATAAGTAAGTTCTGTCTTTGTTGACAAATAAAAGTGGGTTCCCGTGAAAAGAAATCACGTTTTTTTCGCCAAATTGGACTTGTCCTCGGCCTTGCCTCCTTTATCAGTGAATAAATTTTTAAGAGCGTATAACGCTGAAAGTTGTAACATTTATTGAGCCGACGCTTTTACCCGAACGCTCACCTTAAACATGATGCGAAAATTATTACATTTTACACACTTCAACTGTTTAACACTCATCCTACACATTCTTTGAACATGCGATAATGCTTCTCCATTTACATGATGATACACTCTCTCCAGATCGATTAACACAACAGACACTTGCTGCGATTTCCTTAAACTAAGAATAAAGCCTTTGTAATTTTTTAGTAATACCTAGGCACTCTTTAACTTAACGATGCTTAGGCCTTTCAAAGGTTTTATAAAATCCTTCATTAGTGATGGCAGCAAGTGAAACACTTAAGTATTATCACTCAATATAAATGTAAGGAAGGGAATAGTGTTATTAATGAAGTTTATGGAAATGTGTCAAATAATCGCACTTGTCAGCTTTGGTAAAAAAAAATTGGATTCAGGCGCTTTCGGACTAAAAATTCTGAAGAGGAGAGGCCGCCAAAGTGCAATTGATCTTGATGTTCTTAAAACCCCTCGGAGTTTAATCCTCGACAAGCCACTCGAGGAATAGCAAGAATTTTAAATGTCATTCAGAAGACAGTGTATTAATATTTTAGAAACAAAACTTTTAACAATAGTGTTTTTCTGCCGCATGAACTGTCTGAGAAACAACTTTTCAAACGTGCGAATATGGCTTAATCTCTAATTGGCCTAAACTGCCCGTGAGCCATTTGTGGGCACAAAAGCTGGTTATTTAATGCAAGGGCAAAACCATTCTTACTTCTAGACGTGGTCTCCAGCAGTGGGAAGATATGCTTTGCCTTTTGTGTGATGTAAAAGGAGTTATTCATATGAGCACCATAATAATAAGCAAGCAGTTACTACTGATTTATATGTTCAACAATTTATTTATTGACAACATAAGGATAAGGAATTCTTAAATAGTGCTGTTCAAGGCTATTCAGAGAGTGCCTGTCTACCAACTAGATAAGTGCCTGAGGCTGGTTGCACATACTAGAGCAGGCCTGAGCAAAGTATGGCCCGCCAATGCTTAAAATATGGCCCTCGACCAGTTATGTTAAAATATTTTATTTTTAAAGTACATTTTAAAGTATACCGTAAAAGAACTAGTGTAAATCACAGTGCAAATCATAAAATTTGTGGTCCAGTGAATCATGATCTAATGCAGCTTTCCTCACATTAATGATTAAAATAATCCAAGTCACTTTAATTACGTATGCATTTCAATTATTTATCATTAATGTGACCCAATTTTTTTGTCGCAAATGAGAAAGTACTGAACTTCAGGAAAAAAGGGTTTTTAATTAGTTACTGTTATGTCTTTAGTAAACCAGGATAGTAAATTTCTTGGAAGAGCAGTTAATAAAGAAACAGCTTAAAATTAATGGCGGTAATATTGTTTCCAGAGTTTTCATTACTTTTGTATATTTAATTAGTATTTTGAAATAAAATTCCAAAGAATATATAGCAAGAAACAATAAAATTTTCAAAATAGTTAATTGGGTGAAATTTTTTTTAATATAGTAAAACGGTCGTCCCTGCAAGTCCTTAAAAATTAGCGTAGCCGTAGCGCGTAATCTATTTTAAGCGTAGTCCATAAGCTTAATATCTCTAAACTTTGGCTAACTCTCTTTCACAATTTCAATAATAAACCACCATTCCTCAGTGCATGATGGCGTAGGGGTTACAACCCAGACTTACTGTTTATATCATCTAAGACAAGCTTGAGCAACCCTTGGCACGCGTTCTAAGCGTGGCACGCCAACGGCTTCTTACTGGCACGCAGAGCTCACCTTAAAAATCACTAAATCAATGTATCTCCAACTTCTTTAATATTGAAAGCCTATGCAGTACAACCTGTTATAAATCACCTGTCATCAGTGTTACAGCAGCAGATCACATTGATGGTAAATGAATAAAAGGTCCACAATTTTTGTTTTCTAGTTTGGATTTGTTGTTGTCTGATAAAATGGTAAAGATTCAGTTCTGTTCAATATACTATTCAGTTTTATAGACAAAATAACTATATTTTCGCGGATTTTTCTGCATTATTAATAAGGGATTCAAAATTAATAAAAGAATATCTTTAATTTTATATCCTTTTAGTGTGTTTTATTCAAGTCAAACGATTATGAGATTGGGCACTGTAATATATTGGTACGTTATAATATTTTGTATTAAAATTCGCTCCATTTACGCACACACACATAAACGGTTGCCCCCCTCCCTCTTGATCTGGGACATTAAAAACTTTGAAAATCTTTCGGCGATCTCAACATAGACCAATTTTCATCCAGACCAAACCTGCCCTAAGGCCACTGGAAGATAAACCAATCCGCCGATTTAACTTCAGAAAAGGCAAATGAGACAACTGCGCTCGAGATCTTAATGCTGGAAGCACCAACAGCTCCTCATACTCAAAGAAATATAAGCAATTCCAAGATCTATTATGGAATGTAGCAAACGAGAACATTTCCAGAGGCTGTCGGAAAACTTACATTCCCTGTATCACTGATCAGAGTATAGCTATGTAACAAGAGTATGTACAAACATGCAATGACGACCCTTTCGCTGAGAACCCCCTCTCCCCTTCCGAACTTGGCGGAACACTGAGTAACGAGAGAAAGTTACGCTGGAAGGAAACCATAACCAGCATTGACATGGCCTACAACAACAAAAGTGCGTGGAAAACAATAAGGAAACAAAATAGGAAATAACACCAATAGGAGAATAGTTGCAGTTACCTCCAACCAAGTGGCTCACCAACAACTAATAAATGGTAAACCAAAAACAAAGAAAATGAGACATAACATGGACAGTCTCATGCAAATAAGTGGCGAGACGTTCTGTCCCTTCTCCATGAACGAGCTAGACGAGGCCATGAAGACCATCAAACTTGGCAAGCATCTGAGCTGGACAGGATAACAAGAGAAGGAATTCAGCACTTAGGGACTAAAATTCGTGAGTGGATCATGGTACTCTATCACACCTGCGCATCAACTCATCAACTCCAAAAATGTGGAGGAAGGCTAAGGTGGTAGCCTTACTGAAACAGACAGGAATCAGAATTACCAAATAGTTATACACCAATCTCTTTGCTTTGGATCCTATCATTGTATTTGCTTTCATCCGTGTGTTTTTTTCACGTTTCATCCATGGATGAAAACGTTTTACAAACACTTATGGAATAAATCGTGAATACAAAACATGTGTATGTATGTATCGCATACTTACGCACATGTTTTGTGAAGAGCTGAGAGCTTTGTTGGACCCTAGTTTATAAGGTTCAAGAAGTTGACCAGGAGCTCTCGCTGGCCTAGTGGATAATGCGTTGTACTTCTAACGTCAAGGCACGGGTTCGATCCCGGTGAGCGCGGACAAAGACCTTTCAGTGGCGTCACGAGGTGGCCTCCTATTGGGCAGATACACTGATAGGTAGGTCCAGAAGCAGCATCTTGCATATAACCAACCACAACACCGCTATTTACTCTGCGCCTTCACACCATAACATACTCACCCTTTCCTCTGCTTCGAACCCCTGCCGATGGAATACTACTAGTGCGCCTCATTGGAGTACTCCTATCCACATGGCCTGATGCAGAGCCACGTGGTTAGTGTCAAAATCCAATACTCCCCACCCCACCCCAAACTAGGACCGGCTCATGGTTGCTTTGAACTTTGCAGCGATTTTCAGTCTGTTATACTGATCTTTATGTGCATTTCATTATCCGATCGGAGAGCTTGTCCACGATGCGAGGAGCGAATGGCGCTACTTAATTCTTCCTCCAGTGAGTAAAGATGACCTCCCATTGGATTACACATGCCTTTTTAACGTTCTTGCTAATAATGTGTATATCAGATTATATTTACACTCCACGGTACGTACATACGCGTACCATTAAATACCCAGTTGAGGTAAATATAAATTTTATTTTTTTCTTTATTTTGCCACAGCTGTAGAACATAAAAATTCATACACTGCATACATTTAAAATGCATACATTGCACACATCATTGTAAATGCATACAGTGCATAAAATTTTTAAATGTATACACTGCATACAACATTTAAAATGCATACACTTCATATATTTTTAAATGCATACACTGCATACAACATTTGAAATGCATACGCTGCACACATCATTTGAAATGCATACACTATATACAATTTTTAAATGTATACACTGCATACAATATTCAAAATACATACACTTCATACATTTTTTAAAATGTATACACTGCATACAACATTTAAAATGTATACACTGCATACAACATTTAAAATGCATACACTGCATACAGTATTTAATACGCAGTACTCAATGCGTGCAAGCACCCTTTATAGCCCCTCCCCCTCCCCCCTACCTCTCCGAGGTTTAGATTCTGAATGGTGAGTCTCAGACACCACCTGCTCCGACATTCACCTGTTCGCCTCGAGCAGTGAACGTGTGCATGTATGTTTGTGTGAACGTAGTTGTGTGTGTTTGCTCTGGGAACGTTTTAGTGTTCCTGTACAAACAGATTTGTATGTGCATATGTGTCATTTTGCAGGGACATTGTTATTATGTGAGCTTATGTACATATGTGTGGCGGGGGCTGTTTTTATGCTTGGAATGTTACGTATATTATGTGTTAGTGTATTTCAAATGTATGTTTGTGTACGTAATATAAAACGTAAATTCTATTAACGGTGCCCGATATGGGAGAGAAGAACGGAGTTTTCTGTCTCGTGTTCAAACCTCAAATACAAACCAATGACTCTTTGGTGTGAATTTAATTCATTAAAAATTTTCATTAAAAGTCACCGCCTTTAATGGTATTTAGTCTTCCTGCAGGAGGTGCACCTACAAAAGACTCGTATTTCCACTTGAAAACATTCCATCTCACGTTTAAATACTACGACCATACAATTCATTAGTAGACGGTGCATGTACTCTGCCTAACCCTGGTGTTGCGATGATTCTAAGTTCAAAGCTGTAAAAGAGAATTACCACAACCAACCTGTGTGTGGCCATTTATATTTATTCAATTATCATTTCGTGTTAGAAAATCTAAGGTTTAATCTACATATATAGGAATGATTGAAAGATAATAAAATAAGACACGACTGTTTTCGAGTACTTGATCTTTCTGTGTGTGTTTGTGTGATTGTGTATGGGAAGGCAAGTCTATGTATTTTATTTATTTCTGAGTGTTCCGAGGTATATGTATATTTTTACGAAGATATATGTATGCACTGCTAGAGATTTCCGTGTGTGCTAAAAAAAGGATTTTTAAACATGTCTATTATTATAACCAAACTGAGATATGTATGATTGAGGATATATAAGTTACTGGGTACATTTGCATGTATGGAAGAGAAATACCTAATTTCTACACACATACACGAGGGTACGCTATTAAAAAGTTTATGTAACGTATGTATCTCTCTGTAACACATATACACTATCAAACACTCTCTCTGTCTCACTTTCTCTGGCTCTCACTCTAATTATCTTATCTGTCACAAACAAAAGCCACTCACTTTCATTTACTTTAACTCTGTTTCTTTCTCTCTATTTTACTCTTTCTCACCCTCTCGCTCATTCTACGGCTCTCTCTAATTCTCTCTCTAAATCACCTCTCACTCTCTTCCACTCTATCTCAACCTTTTACTCTGGGTAACCTTCTCTCTCATTTACTCTCTCTTTCACTCTCTCACTCTTATTCCTTTGTATCATGCTCTCTCATTCTCTCTCAATCTTTTCCCATCACACTTTCTCACACTCTTTCACTTACTTTCACTCTGTAATCTCCCTCTCTTACTCTATCTTACTCTCATTCTGTAAATCTCTCTCACTTCCTCTCACACACTCTGTCTCTCATCTCATTCTTTCTTTGTGACACACACGCAAATACTCGTATCGACCAGACGTGTTACAAATTGTTTCCTGCTAATGATCAATTATGCGCTGATCTGTTAATGTGATATGGCGCCCTTTTAGATTAGTAATATCAGCGTATGTGAAATGAAAACACATTGAGTGTTTTACTAAAATAAATAAGAATATTTTCAACATTTCGGGTAAAGTTCTACCAAAACCTATCTGAATTCCATGTCTCTCATGGGCTCCAGCCAGGATACCACAGCTAAAGTTTACATCCGTTCTTGTCCATTTTTTTATCTTTCTATGTTCCATATATAGGTGTCGTGGGGTGACCTTGAAAAGGTTACGCCAGAAGATCGGGATACAGATCCAAGTGCGAGGGTTAAATAGCCAAATTCGAGTGCGGTTGACCTAAATAAGCAATTCTTAGAGGTTTTGGCATTAGATAAAATAATGGTAGAAAAATATATATAACTTTACTATATACAAAGAAAATATTAATAGCACAAGTAAATAAATGACAATAAATAAAATGAGACCCGGGATACCAAACATGGGGGGGATACAAATGACTAGACGGGTACGAGAGGCCGAGAGAGGATGCACGGTGATTGCTTTCAGAGAAAATGGGAGAGTCCAATTATCGGCGAGAATCACGTAAAGCCTAATTGACTGAAGGCTTGAATACACGGAGTAAACGGAGCGCTGCCAAGTTGAACTTACAAGATTCTTTCCTCTTTACCCTCGCTGAGAAATGAGCGGAGGAGTACTCCAGTCGTTGAACGACGTCGATAACCAAGTAATCAATGCTTGTCCATGTCTATCCTCCGTCGGCAGGAACTCTGGCCTTGAGTACGAGAGAGGGCAAGTAGAGAAGTGACGTATCTCGTTCGTAGCTGGAAGCAGTTGAGAGGTGGAGCCGGGCGTACGAGACTGCACGTGACTGCTAACCAAGACGGGGCTGTATGTACTGCTTTCTCAAAGCTTTCCTCGATGTATTTGTACTACTTCGGCAGAAGAGAATCGCCGGGGATCTCATTAGACTTGGCGTGCCAGGGGTAGGTAGGTAGTCTCAGCGGTCTCACAGCTTTGCACAAAGCTACTTGACGCCATGGGTCTGACGTCCGCGCGAAGTCTCGATGCTCCCTTGGGGCTGTCTGGCCGTGCAGATGCATCTTTCATCCGCAACAGGAAGACGTTGGGTTCTAAGGGGGAAGTAACTTTCTCTTTCTAACATCTCCTTCTCTCCCAATATGGAGCTTCCAAAAGAAGTGACATCAGACTAATATAGGGTAATTACACGGCTAAGTTTTCCATAGGGACACAATTAAAAAAAGGGATGGTACCGTGTACTCTGCACAAAATAAGTCAAATAAAGGAAACTCGGGAAATGCTCGGTATTCCTATTACCGAACACATCAAGAAAAAAACAACATTAATAATACAAAAATGCAGACAGAATAGTTATTAATAGCCGGGGTCAACATAGTCTCGTTACCCAGAAGCTTACAAACAAGGATACTAAAAAAAGTCCCACAATACAAAAAAGGTACATACTAACAGGGTAACTCATAAAAAATATATACACAATAATAAAAACAAATAATGGCACATATTCTTATAAGGCATTACAAAAAACTACAATAATTCTTGCGGAATATCTACAAAAGTAATCAAATTATTCTTCAACGGCACGGCATCGGGGACTATGTCCTTTTCTCGACCGGGAGTATATCGGACCGATGAGATCAATCGCGACGCGGGAAAACGGCTCTGAGATTAGGAGTCCTCTATGCAATGGTGCGGGTTTAACTCGTCATTTGACGGCAGTCTTTTGGCAGATGTCACAAGACCTGCAGTAGTGAAGGATTTTTTCATGGGCACCTGGCCAACAAAAATATTTGAAGATATTCTGGCTGGTCTTCGTGTGGCTAAAATGGCCTGAAAATAGGCTGTCGTGGGCAGTGGTTAAAATGTAACTTGAGTGGGAACGCGGGACATACAATACTCGCGTCGGGAGTTTCCCGGTTTTTGAGCATGCACGGAATAGTAAGCCGTCCGTAACTTGGCAGTAGATCACAATGTCTTTCGGGTGGCTTCTTGCTCTTTTGACTGGACCTGAGCCCACAGGAGTCGGAGGGAATCTCAGTTGTTTTGATTCCTTGAGAAGTCTTCAGTCATGAGCTCCTTGAATTCTAAAGAACGTGAGATCTCTAGGGGCGAGGGCATCTGCGAATCTTTTACCACTTGCAAACGGGTAACCACGGGTTGGGATACGGAGTTGGGGGAGACCCGTGGATACTGGATACGGGCCAATGAGGACGAAGAAGAATTTAATAGGGGCTGCTACTACTTCTGCCCGGCAAGTGAAGTACGCACAATTGATTTAGTACTTAACGATAAGGAATTAATTGGCGTTTTCCAAGTAGTCGTGAACGACGGCGAATTTATTATGGTCTGAGGATACTGGGGGAAGCAGCTTGTCTGGCACCACCATGCAGGTACACCCGGTATCTCTCACAAGAGTTGAGACACGGTAGCCATTAATCGTTCCAGATTCTAACTTAAGGCCTCCAGGGGTATTCTTATCAAACAAGAAGTTTACCTGGTAGCCGATGGGACTTGAGGTGCTCGGGGGAGGAGAAGATTCCCATGGTGTTGACCGTGGCGCAGACATGGCCCAGATCTGGTGTACCTGGTGAGAAGAGTTATTCCTGAACTGAGAATTCTGGGGGCAGTTCGTCTTTACATGGCCCTCTACACTACAGGAAAAACAAATGATTGGTCTCCTGGGAAAATATGACGTAACAGGGCCTGAAGAGAACGGTTTTACATCTCAGTGTTCGGACGAAAAGAGTGGTTTCGGCTTCGATGGCCCAGTTACCTTGGGAAATTTGTTTCCATTTTGCGGGATGAATTTACTTTTGTTTGGCTTAGATTTTGGGAAAACAGGGGGCAGGGCGTTTTCTTCCCTTCTTTCGGATAAAGGTTGTGGCTTGTTGAATAAATGTTGGCCTCTTCTGTGCACTGCTTAAATGTCAAGCATCGCCGGTCTTTTACGAAAGATCTGATTTCAGCCGGAAGTGCGGCCAACAACTGGTCTCTCAGGAAGAAGTCAACGAGGACATCGTAGTGATGTGGGATTTTAGAAGCATCGAGTCAAAAGTTGAGAAGACCCTGGAGGGTGTACCCAACCTGACAGTATGTTTGGTCTGGCTGAATGTGGGCATGTCTGAATTTGGGTCGGTAAAAGTCTGGGGTCATGTTATATGCCGCCAGATACTCCGATTTTAAGGTCGAATAATCAATTGTTGCCTCCAAGGGAAGTGATATGAATATTTCTCGGAGTTGGGAATTTAGCAATGGCAACAATTGAGCCACTTCATCTGGCTCGATATCCCAATGGTTAATTTCGAAGATTTTCTCGAAGTGGATTAAGAAGGCTCAGAAATCCTCACCTTCCTCGAAAACCGGAAGCTTAACAGACACGGCGGGGGAAGCTTCGGACCTTGAGCTGATGTTCTTTTTCATCTCCATTTTCAGTTTGTTCTTCTCCATCTCCATCTTCAGTTTTTTCTCCATCTCCATTTTCAGTTTGTTCTCCTCCATCTCCATCTTCAGTTTGTTCTCCATCTCCGTTTTTCTTAGTTCCTCTTCTCTTCGCTCTGTCCGTTCGTTCCTCTCTTCTTCCGGTACGTAATTTAATAGGTCTTTGCCTGAAAGACCTAACATTTCACCCTGACTCTTGAATTTTTCGAAGGATGACATAGTTACGCAGTTAACTGAAGGAACACTGACACGCGAACGAGCTAGGACACTACCCATGCGAAACGAATACTTGAATATTCGTGAAGGCCTTGTTCACAAAAAAAAATTATGATACAGCTACCTACCTCTGCTGTTTCTAAGCGGAAAAAAATTAAAATGGTCCTACCGAAATTAGAACACCAAAGACCTTAACTCTTTTGGATTAATAACCAGGAGAGTCTCCAAAATTCAAACACAATAAAAAAAATTAATTATCTAGGGTCCAACACAAAATCTAAATAGATTAACGTTCCACTACTCTTCAATTAACTTTAACTTGCCTTCTGCCAGTACAATACAAAAATTAAAATAAAAGGGATAGACGTGAATAACAAGTGAACTTCTAATGTCGAAATTAAAATGACACG
This sequence comes from Ceratothoa steindachneri, assembly GCA_963969495.1. Classification (NCBI taxonomy): domain Eukaryota; kingdom Metazoa; phylum Arthropoda; class Malacostraca; order Isopoda; family Cymothoidae; genus Ceratothoa; species Ceratothoa steindachneri. The sequence goes on along the minus strand of OZ018330.1, from coordinate 112,731,232 downwards.
AGTTCGTAAAAAACCCACACCTGACACCAAAATTATATAATATGTATATTAATAAATATATATGTCGTGGTATGACATTACATTATATCAATACCATATTATATCTATTGGGGAGGGACCAATAACTTAAAGGCGAACCGACAAGGGGGACGGAACGCCACGAGTTTCGTCGGGCGGAACAACGAGAAAGAGTGCAACGAGGTCAGGTAAAATTTGGGCAATGGCAAAGCTCAAGGTTATTTAAAGAGGCATGTACAAAAATATAATTTTATTTACATAAAAATGAGAAAATTGATGGCAAAAATTACATCAGAGAATTAATGGGCAAAATTACATCGGTAAACGAGGAGGGGGGGGGGGAGATTGTAGTTATGCATCAGACTATGAAGTTAAAATTTAATGTATTACAGGAGGAGACTATTTAAATGGGGTAATTAAATAAAATAGGTTACTGGAGGGGAAAAGGGGTTGGCTTACAAAGGATTCCAGATGAGACGTCGGGGTGAGGCTTCACGGATGTCTTCTGCACGTGAGTCGAGGGCGCTCGGAGCTTCTGAGCTGGAAGTTAGTGATGACGGTTCTCCAAAACGGGGGGAAGGGAGGGTAACGTCCGGTCCAGAGGAGAGTATTTTGGCCACCCGCAAACGAGGAGCGAACGAGGAGGGCTTCGACAGGAGTTGATGAGTGAAGTCGAAAAAATCACTCGGTAGCGATCGTTAAAGGGAATTACCTCACTGACTGGGGCTAATTCCGACACACAAATAGTTCAGCTGTCAATTTGCTTTGTTTTTAGCACCTGACTTGGAACTAGGGGAATCTTCTGGGGTCCGGGCGAGACTTCTCAACTCTGTGGCTGCATCATGAGAGACGAGCACTATATATGTCCGAGGCTCTCTCCACAAGGATGAGTGGAAAACAGCTCTACTCTCGAATGGCCTCGAATCGTCTTGCCGAGGTGATTCTAACCCATGTAAAGGTGGAGCGTGGTTGACGGGGTTCGAGGCTACCGCTTGTGGAAGGGGGACGGGGGTAGGCTTACCAATTTAAGCCTAACAGAACCGTCTCCAGCTCATGGAACTTCCGTGCCGGAAAAGAAATTCCACGTGGAATTTCCCCACATGCTATATCCATACCAGAATTTTAAAGCTCTACACTCTTGATTTACTCAAATTGAATTATTGTTTAATCTCACGGCATTACTAGTGACTCCCACAAACTACAGTCACTAATAAGGGCACTACTATCTCCGGTAATAGATGTCATTTCCCCTTTTTGAAGAACCATGCAAATCTGTCTTAATCTTCCGAGATGCTGCCATGGAGACACATAAACCCACAACTGTTCAAAAAATGTAAATATTAGTCCTTACTTTATAACTCTATCACCTTTCACCTGATGATTTGTTGCGCAGGTTACAGGACGCTGGGAGATAATTTGAGTCATGGCTGCTAAATACCTCAACACACGACACACACCCCCAAAAAAACATTCATTTGAGTTCATTTCACAATATACAATACTAAAAAAGTTGATGAAATTAGTATTTCCTATAACTATATAGAAACTTTATTTATTGAAGTAAAATCAAATGGTAAAACGATAATCATTGGAACCGTATATAGGCCCCCTTCTGGTGACCCAAAGATGTTTATAGATAAGATTACTGAATTAATCAATTACTTCAATGTTACAAACTATGACGACATAATAATTACAGGAGATTTTAACTTCGATCTATTAAACTTTGAAAACCACGCATCAACTCAGTCCTTCCTCAATACTTTTTATTCTCATTCCTTACTTCCAATTATAACAAAACCGACAAGAATAACCCAAAACTCAGCAACACTAATTGACAATATTTTCAGAGTTCACCCCGAAAATTACTCTTCCGGTATTCTCCTTTGTGACATATCGGACCATCTTCCTATATTCATGATCCAAAAGTCTTTTTTCAACTCGAACAATATTCATCAAAACCGTACAATAACCTACCGCATAATTAACGAAAATACCTTATCAAACTTCTATAACTATGTTCTAAATCAGAATCTATATGAAATTTCCTATATAAATGACATCGATTCTGCTACCGAAGAGTTAATTTCAAGGCTAGACGATGCTTTTAAACTTAATTGTCCTCTAAAATCTAAAACCATGTCATATAAACACAAAACAAAACCTTGGATAACAAACGCAATTATAAATAACATCAAAAAACGTCAAAAATACTTTTCTCTTTATAAACTTAGTCAAATTCCAGAACATACATATAAAAATTTTCGGAATCAAGTTACTAACCAAATTAAAATAGCCAAGAAAAATTATTACCATGAACGATTTAATCAAACGAAAAACAATATAAAACAAACTTGGAAATTAATCAATTCTGTGATAAAACCTGAAATTACTAAAGGAACAAACCAAATTAAACAAATTATCATTGACGGTAAACCAGTTGATGACAATAAGAAAAAAGCGAATGAATTCAATAAATTTTTTGTCAACGTAGGTAAAAAAATCTCAGACTCCTGCAAAATAGTCGATAAATCTTTTCTTTCGTATTTTAATGAGATTAATGTACCAAATTCCTTGTTCTTTTCTCCTGTAAGCGTAGCCGATATAAAAAAAATCATTAGTTCACTAAAAAATAAAAAATCGGGTATTAATTCAATCTCCACTAAAATTTTAAAATACATCTCCGATATAGTTGCTCCAATTTTAGCATCAATAATCAATAAATCATTTACGCAGGGTATATTCCCATGTGTATTAAAAGTTGCTCGAGTAACACCGTTACCAAAGGCCGGAGACCTCACAAACGTCAGCAATTACCGCCCTATTTCATGTCTTACAATGTTCAGTAAAATATTTGAAAAGATAGCATTCAATAAACTTTATAAATTTCTGGAATCTAATTCACTGTTGTATAAACACCAATATGGTTTTAGACGTCAGAAATCAACGATTCACGCGATAATTAACCACCTTCAATATTTATATGATAACATTGAAAAGGGCCACATTGTATTCTCAATTTTTCTCGATTTTAAAAAAGCTTTCGATTGTGTCAACCATAATATTCTACTGTCAAAATTAGCTATGTACGGAATTAGAGGCAACTGTCAAAATTGGTTCAAATCATATTTAACTGAAAGAAAGCAATTTGTCTCCGTCAATGGTCATGACTCATCCCACCTTAATATTACAACTGGGGTCCCACAAGGCTCCGTGCTAGGGCCACTGTTATTTTTAATCTATATTAATGATATTGTTAAATCATCTTCTCTGTTTAAATTTATATTATTCGCGGATGATAGTGCCTTATCAACTCCCTTGCCATATGACAAACCGAGCAACATTGCATCTACAATAAATAAAGAACTCGAAAATGTCTTCAGGTGGCTAAATGTTAATAAACTATCAATAAATGTAGATAAAACCAAATATATTCTTTTCTCTTACAAAAAATCTATTGAATTGCCCCATATTAAAATGGGCGACGGAATAATTTATGAAACTACTCATATCAAATTCCTAGGCATGTTTATTGACAAAAATCTGAGTTTTAAACAACATATTACGCATATCTCAACAAAACTATCAAAATCGATTGGAATATTATATAAATTAAATAAGTTTCTTCCTAAATCTATTCTTCACTCTTTATATATGACAATGGTGCAACCTTACTTGACATACGGCATAGAGAGTTGGTATGGAAAATATCAAAATTATCTCAATAAATTAGTCATATTACAGAAAAAAGCAATTCGAGCCATCCATCAACTTCACTACAATGAGCACACTAATCGTTATTTTAAGGAATCCAGAATTCTAAAATTAAATGATCTCTTTGTTTTTCAAACATCCTTATTCCTTTACAAAACAATAAAGTGTTCCTATAATAGCTATATATTTAATATGTTACAAACAGCTGATAATATCCATAATCACCAAACCCGCAATAGAACAAAATTTATTTCACCCTTGTGTTCAAAATCAAAATCTCAATGTAGCTTTCTGTACAAATCTATCAAAATATGGAATGGCTTGGACGACAATAACAAATCCCAAACCAATTTAGCTCAATTCAAAAAAGCTCTTAAAAACAATATAATTTCGGCTTACTAAATTTCTATTCAGCTTTTGTTATTGTGTATTTATTTGTTGCCGTACAATGTTATACTGTGTACTACTACTTTGATTTATACATTATAAATATGTTATTATTTATATAAGACTGTTGACTATGTTAACTACATACCTCTTGAAAGAATCGCTGTAAATAAAATAGTTTTTAATTTATCTCTAAATTTCAATTATATAATTATTCGTTATTTGCAATCATTACAATGGTTAGGTTCTCAAATGAATATTAAGTTGTTTATATTTGTATAAACATGAAGGGATTTCTAGTCTTTATAATTTTATGCTTAGTCTTAAGTTTCTGCCCTAAAAGTCACTGACTTATTTTGGGCCCATAAATAATCCTGTATGTATAAGTACTTATAGTAACTTGGCATTAAGATCTAAAATGTAATATGTTTTTACTGTACATTGGATTAGTATGGAATAAATAAATAAATAAAATAAAATAAATAAATATTGTAGGGAAGGGTAATTCTAGTGACGTCCTCCCTAGAGCGTCCATCATCGAAAGCAACCTGCAATCAGTTCAATATAAAAAAAAACAACATCAATATCCCTAAAACCACTCTAAATACTTACTGAGTGAAGACTAAGTGAGAATGATTGTTTTGATATATATATATCAAAAGGTTTTGTAAGACCTTATCTCACTTCTGATTTTCGCGAACCAATCTTTGATTTTCATCATAATTTAGGCCATTTCGTTACTAGAGCCACTCTCAAATCTATTTCAGACCAATTTGTTTAGAAAGAAATGAGACAAAATGTTCGATTATGGTTTCCCAATTACCTTTCATCTCGCATCCTCATCCATAAAACTATCCACTCTATTCTTAAAACTCCGCAAGGAGGATGCTTCTAGCACATGACTAGTGAGCGCATTCCATTCATCTACAACTCGATGTGCAAATTAATTTCTACCAATCTCATTCCTAAACCTAATCATATCCATATTAAACCAATTGCTACGTGCTCTATTCTGTTCACTAAAGATAAGAATCATTCCTATGTCTTCCCTATTATAACCTTTTACCCACTTGATGACCTTAATCAATAGTAAGGAGAAAATGCACGATCGAGCTTTGATCTTTTATTAGTTAAGCTTTCGGGTTTAAGCTTAAACCCTTTCCTCAGAGCCAAGTGAAACATAAGGTGAGAGAAGTGAGGGAAGAGGTAGAGATAGATAGAGACTTTTGTGGATTTTATTGGAGGGGTGAAGATGAGTTAGCATGAGAGTGTGTTTAGTTTGCCAGGAGACTAGCTGATATTTTTCTTGTTAATGAAACACTAGGCGTACCTCCAGCCTTATATAGGCATACAGCTGAAGCCGTATCCCCCGTAAGACACAAGGCTGGGTGAGGTCAAACCTCTCCGATCATGCGTGAGAAGTATCACGTGGTTTATAATGTTATAAATTCGGAATAACAGTGATCGCATATAAAGAAATTTAGAGTGTAATTGGAGGCTAATAGAGTAATAATATAATAGCATCACTATTAGTAATAATCTCTATTTTTATATTAATGCTGTTAATAACAGAATAATAATTGTTGGGTCTTTTTTGGAACAGGCCAAGCAGCGAATTAGCAGAAATGAAAATATCATTATACTTTCATTAACAGCTTCGCGTTACCGTTGGCGCTGTAATAAGCGTGAGTGAAATTTCAGTGTTGTATTGCGAAAAGACACTTGGTTAGAAAAATCCAAATTATCTTTTGAGACAATCATTTATTTGATTTACGCATTGTGAAAAAGCTAGACAACTACCATTTTTGCGTTAAAGAGATTAAAAGGAAAACAGAAGGCATAACCTAACCTAACCTACAGGCTCTACTCCCACTACGAGCCTCAAACGCCTAGCCTAATCTTAACCTGGCGATAACCTCGAACGCCTAATTCACTGCGGCGCATGTTCCGAAAAAGACCCTAATTGTTAATAGCAAAGCAATACTGATAAAAAATATTAATAATGAGAGCATTAATGTAATGTTATCTCAGGGCGTTGTAACAATTATGGATTTCGATGTACATTTTCATATGGTCTTTGTTCGAATGCCAAAACTTCCCAAAACTCTCTCTCGCGCTTTGTTTTCTGTCCGAGGGCTCTAGTCTCTTTATATTGTGACTCTCTGCCACGCAGTGCTTTTCAATTGCTTGTTCATGTGCTTGTATTTGTGTTTTCAGCTGTTTTCCAGTTTCTTCCACGTAGTTGCTCCGGCAACCACCCCAAATAACGTTTTAGATAACTACAGAAAGATCCATCGCTTCGAACTTGTCTTTTACCTTGGCCAATGCATTGTGTATTGTATTGGTGGATTTGTGGGATGCATCCAGTCCATGGGATTGGATTCGACGGGCAGAGATCTCCGAGGTTGTGTTAACGTATGGGAGCGCAACCCTCTTGATATTTGTATCATCCGTCGCTTGTCTTCTATGGTTTATTAGCTTTCATAGAAATCTTGAAGGGCAATTATTGGCTCCCCTCCAAAATCTTTAAATACTTTTCTTCTGCGCTAAAATCAGCATTTCTAGTGTGTAGTGATCTTCCATATAGAGTCTGTAGGGTGTATTTCCTGTGATTAAGCCAACGGAGTAAACTTAAAAACTTCTACGCAAACATTAAAATCTTTCTAGCAATTCATTTCACGATGGAAACAGAATAGAACAACAGGATCACAATCCTCGATGTCATGGTTTTTGAGGCATCGACGGATCACTTAAAACTACAATTTACAGATAAAAAGGAACTCACGGATCGTATCCTAGATTTTAATAGTTTAAATTCACTTAATCACAGGAAAGGCACAGTGTGAACCACATACGGAAGAGACACTACACACTGTAGCAATGCTGAACTTCGTGTAGAAGAAGAAAAATACTTAAACATAGTTTTTGCAGCCAATTATTACCCAAGATGTGTACAAAAACTTTTAAAAAACAAAGACAGGCAACGGGTAATAAAAATATCAAGAGGTTACGTCTGTACTGGACTTGAGGCTGTAATTATCCGTGAGAGCTGAAACTTCTGATTGGCAGAAGGACTAGTTTGTTTACAGGAGGCTAAACCTTTTGGTTGGTTCAATGTAAAAGTGGACATCCTCAAGGTCTTCTGTTTTGAATTTCATATATTATATTGATAATTTCGCCATCCTCATGGGAAGTGTCCGTTTTAAAAACCACCATCGATGGTGGAACCTTTCGTAAGCCCATAGGGGGAGACACCCATTTAGTGTTAGAGGTATGTGGACATGAGTGGCCCACTATGAGACACTAGTACTCTATTTTCATGTTTCCAGGAAAGAGGAGAGTGGGTAGGTTGCACTGTAAGACGGGAAGGGAAACGATGATGCCTGTGGAGCTACTTAGTCCAGCGGGTGGTCCAATGGATTGCCAGCTTATAACCTCACTTAATGTTTTGTGTCAGCCCTCGCTGAAATTGGACCTCGGCCTTGCCGTCAGATTTTAATGTTAACAATCGATATATCTGTTTTACATTTCATAGAGTGCTCGTGTATTGGAGATATTTCTTTTTTACAGAGGACATTTCTTGTTTGTACACTGATATCAAGATGCCAACAAACTCGTCTTCAATGAGCCTACCATACTTCATATATAGGCCCCTTGGTTACACTCAGGACAATTAAATGTGTAAACAACGATGCTATTCATTTTAGGTTTGATCGTATCCTCACATTTTAAGAACATGCCCAGTTTGAATTTTTAGGATTGTTTTGCTGATCAAATATCAAAGACGTTTTAAGAAGGATAAATGTGTATGGGATAGATAAGAGAGATAGGTTGGAAAAATCTTTAGAGGAAGAGAAAAAATCTACCAAGTTGCATGGTAACCTCAGTTGTTTGCCTCTTTTTATCTCTTGTTTCTTTGATCACTTAAATATATGAGTCTAGCTTTTGAGCTTTTGCTTTAATTGACAAACCTCTTCTGTAAGTTAAGTTTGCTTGTCGCTGTATTATTCCTTTTGTTATTCATTTAATTTTACACTGTTGTTAAATTTTTGTCATCTTTAGATTATTTGTCGATTGTTCATTTTAGCTTTTAATGTCATTATTTTGTCCACTACGGATCTTTTTGTTCTCTTTCAAGGACAGATAATAATAAATTCTTTTGCAGAAGATAGAGCATTTACATGTGGCGATTGAAGTTTAGAGCAGGTACAAATATAAACGTATATACGTAGGACAGCTTAAGACTCATGATGGGAACATTAAATAGGGAATCAGTGAAGAACAAAATTAGGCTGAGAGGTAAGAAAGTTTAGCTACATCTTTAGCAACAACGACTTACCTCGATAGTTAAAATGTGAAGTAGTTTATCATTGCATCTTACCATCGAATTAAAACTCGGACACCGAAGACAAAAGATCCACATAAACTGAAGACAACCAAAGAGAACATAAAACAAAAACATGCTAAGAATAACTCACACGGACTATAAAAAAAATACATGGATAAGAAAACAAAAGCTGTTGACAGATCTAGTAAAGAAAATAACATTTCTAAAGTGGAAATGAAAAAAGATATTGCTAAAAAAAAATCGTTCACTTGGGCACCTTTATATATATATATATATATATATATATATATATATATATATATATATATATATATATATATATATATATATATATACAGAGACCTAGAAATCGCTCCCGCAGGAGTTGGTGGGATAAAATTATCCCCCCTATTCGTGTAAGTTTTATTTTGATTTTTTTAAATCGAGGTGGCTCTCGAAACTATTTATAGCGGTGTCATTGATTGCAACATTTCTTCTCGATCACTCAAAAATTTACAACTGTATAGGGAGAAAAAAAAATGGATTGCAACATTTCTCTCGATTATTTGCTCGACTAACCTCGATCACTGTTTCTCTTTGTATCGGCGGTGTCCAGTTCAATTCTGTAGGTCGAACCCACACCGGATTTTGAAACATGGGATAATCTTCCTTGAACTTCTCATCATCATTTCTTGTTACATCACCACTGGGTTCACCGAAGGGCTTAGTGGTTCGCTTCTAATATGACTGGGCCGCAGCACCTTGACCCCAAAGAGCCTCCTCAGAGCTTACGTTGAGACATCTCTGAGGGCCGAAGGTTTATCCTTTTTCCACCATCAGTTCACAAGTGGTGTAGTGTGGGGTAGAGATCGGTCTTTCCCAAAGGGGATTTACAGGGGTCACCGGCGCTTGCTTGAAGCACACTCGTGAAGGCTCTATACTTGATCCCCCCCACCCTTAAGCTTATGATCTTCACTTGTTTAAAAAAAAACTTATTTCACAAATAAATTCTGGAGAAAATGTTTCATTGGGTGTCATATTTTACCCTTTAATTTATAAAGAATAAAAGATGGATAGACAAAAGAAGTTGTTGCCAAATAGAAGGAAAAGGAATATTAATGAAGATTAAAATAACAAGGACTAGAGTAACATTCATCGTATTTAAACCTTGGGAAATCTTTGAACAGGAACTGGCTTAAATAGCGCATTTAAGTGTTTGGCCATTTTGACACCAACAAAACATTCTTGATAAAAACCTGAAACAAATTCCCAATTAAACAAAATGCCCAAAAAACTATTATTATAGTTAAAATGGTAGGCGTAATCAAAAATAAAACTATTAACCAAGTAAACTTAACTTTATTAATGCTTATTAACCCATAGGAAATAAAGTTGGTAAACATGCGATTTTGTCCTTTTATAAGACCCAACAAGGATCATAAATAGATTAAGAAAGAAGGAAGAGAGAGAGAGAGAGAGAGAGAGAGAGAGAGAGAGAGAGAAAACGGAATAAAATAATATAATACTTTAATATGCAAACTCATGGACTAAATTATTGTCATGGAACTACAGTATCATTTAGAGAGTAATAAAAGAAGGGCAAATTATCAACAAGTTTTCAGGAAAAAATCATTTTCTACTAGACACATTTTAGGACTGTGGGGCTAAAGTTGTCATTTCGGATTTTTAGTTATGTTGTTTTATATCTAGATTTTGCTAAAGTCCTTGATAAATGTGTTTTAATATCCTTCTTATAAAATTAGAAGCTTTTTTCCTTCACATTGCTACAATATATTGGATTAGAAACTGGTTGACAGATCGTAAATAAAGTATTTTTAAAACGCGGTAGCATTCCGCTGGTTACTAGTCACAAGTTTATTCGCTCAAGGCTTTTTTAAATTTTTCTCTTTTTAATTTTCATTAACATTATTAGTTTGGGAATAAAGTACGATTAAATTCATCTGCCGATTATAGTAGGCGATATCAGATAAGGAAAGATAAAGATGACGGGTAGAGCTTAAAATATTGCTTATATTAATTAAATCGTGCGACTATTTTGGCATCCAATTTAATGTTTTACACCTTGGAAAAAATATCTCTAAATTTAAATAATTTATCCATGATACTATTATCTCCAAAACATGAATAAACAATTAGAATTATGAGTTAATACATATATTAAGTAAAAGAAATCTAGGCAATGCATCGCAGAAAGAAGCAAAAGTGATATGATTTGATAGGCCATCCACCTTAATAGGAAAGGCAAAGACTATGTTAAAACTATACCCTTCGTTAGTTGGACCTATCTCACAGTAGTTTCTACCGCTCTTTTTTACTCTCCATAATTAATTAGAGACATATACATAGTAGAATAGGTACTTCACCGTTATCTACAAAATGATAAACTGTATCAAACATCTAAGCTACGAGTGAAAGCTTTAAAAAAATATCAATCATTTAGACTCAAACAAAGAGATACAAAAATCAGTGGTTAATGTCAGATACTCTATAAAATCTTTCTAAATACTTTAATTCATACCGAAAGCTTTTATTAAAAAAAAATCATAATTCTTTACATAGGATGCAGGTTTCGGAAGTGACTGTCACCTAAGTAAAGAATTATAGTTTATTTTTATGAGAAAAAAACCGTTCCGTAAAACTGACTCTTTTTTTCTGAAAATGTGGTTAATTTTGCATATACGATAAGGACGGACGGTTATAATAAGAGGATTAGGAAGCGGCAGTTCAAAACATCGACTGAAAAATTTGCCTTCAGTAACCGCGACGTTCAAGTGTGAAACTCTTTACAGCAAGAAGTAGTCAGCGCTTCATTCTTCGATATCCTGAAAAATAAACTATATTGCTTAATAATTAAAAGTAAAATTAATTTATATGTTAATATTAAAAAACAGGAATTTTAAATCACTATATATCAAATGAAACTTTTCAAATTTATGGTAACTAGTGATGTAAAAATGTTTCAACAAATAATCATATCATTAATAGGACCTACCTGATATGAGCAACAAAACTTTATGTAGGCTCCAATAAATTGAGTATTATTATTATCATTAAGAGAACGTTACGAAGATGGTCTCGAAACTGAATCGATAAAATAAAAGTATTTAATTTAATCCAAGACCCCTATTGCAAGTCTTGTTCAAGCTCGAAAGACATTTCTTTTTTAATCATTTAAAATTGAAGACAAGAGCAGTCTCGAAAATTCTCTCATCGCTATATAGGTTTATATCAAGTATCTGAAAGAGCTGGGGCGATCTTTTGTACTTTCAATCTTCAAATGCATTTAAATCTTCGAATGGTAACTGTTGGTAATAAATTTATGCAGCATAAAACCTATCTACGTCCACCATTCTTCCAGATGATCGCTGCGAAAGAGAATAACATGACGGGGGGGGGGGGAAGAAAAGAAAAAAAGTGGGCAAACAGAAATCTGTCTTCTATATTAGTTTATACCTGAAATCAAAGGCCACAAACGGTTACATGGATGCAAGCTCCCTCTTATGAACATGGAGTTAGCTACCACATTACTTAAGGGTGTGGGGAGCAGATGCTTTAAAGGTAGAAATAACAGCTCATTTTAATATTACAGATATACAATTATAGTGTAAATCGTTTTGTGAGGGACACAAAGCCTGCAACGCGGGGATATTTAATTCGTAAAGGAATAGAGCGAAGGCAGAGGACATCTCCATCAGAAGACTTAGTAAAGTGAAGTCTAAATAAATAAAAATAGGTAAAGTCCACCAGAAGACTTCGTAAAGTGAAGTCTAAGTAAGTAAAAATGCGCAAGATTCACCAGAAGACTTCGGAAAATGAAGTCTAGGTAAGTCAAAATGCGTAAGGTCCACCAGAAGACTGCGTAAAGTGAAGTCTAAGTAAGTGAAAATGCGTAAGGTTCACTAGAAGACCTTGTAAAGAGAAGTCTAGGTAAGTAAGAATGCATAAGGTCCACCAGAAAACGTCGTAAAGTGAGGTCTAAGTAAGTAAATATGCGTAAAGTACACCGGGAGACTTCGTAAAGTGAACTCTATAAGTAGGTAAAAATGCATAAGGTTCACCAGAAGACTTCGTGAAGTGAAGTATAAGTAAGTAAAAATTCGTAAGGTCCACCAGAAGACTTCGTAAAGTGAAGTCTAAATAAATAAAAATGCGTAAGGTCCACCAGAGGACTTCGGAAAGTGAAGTCTAAGCAAGTAAAAATGGGTAAGTTCCATCGGAAGACTTCTTAAAGTGAAATCCAAGTAAGTAAAAATGCGTAAGTTCCACCAGAAGACTTCGGAAAGTGAAGTCTAAGTAGGTAAAAATGTGTAAGGTCCACCAAAAGACTTCGTAAAGTGAAGTCTAAGTAAGTGAAAATGCGTAAGGTCCACCACTAGATTTCGTAAAGTGAAGGCTATGTAAGTAAAAATGCGTAAGGTCCACCAGAAGACTTCGTGAAGTGAAGTATAAGTAAGTAAAACTGCGTAAGGTCCACCATAAGACTTCGTAAAGTGAGGTCTAAAGAAGTAAAATACGTAAGGTCTGCCAGAATACTTCGTAAAGTTAAATCTAATTAAGAAAAAATGTGTAAGGTCCACCAGAAGACTTCGTAAAGTGAAGTTTAAGTATAAATGCGTAAGGTTCACCAGAAGCCTTCGTAAAGTGAAATCTAATTAAGTGAAAATGGGTAAGAGGACACTATAAACAGGTCCCCCTGTCGATCTGCAACCCCCGATTTTGCTCCCTCTGACATTTATCGTAGAAAAAAGAGCAACCTTTTAACATATGAATAAATTAATTAATGAATGCTATCAAAATATATTTAATTTTTATAAAATGTTGATTGGAAAATATATAATATAAAAGTGAAATAATTCCGATATGCTTAAATAAATAACTAATGACCATAAAATGCAAGAGAACCATCATTAAATTCTACCAACCCCCAACACCCTTTAGGACTGTTTTTGCGTGTGGTGGCAATGAACGTGTTTATTATGTTTTTCAGGGATCAATAAAAGGATGCTCCCCTGTGAGATCCCCCAGACATTTGCCCCGTGCGATTCACCACAGCCGTTCAATCAACGATTTACAGGGGGTCTTAGGTACCCCCTCCCTAAAGACCACCATTAATTAACCTGGTAACATGTGTAGCCCATCCCATCATTCACCTCCCTTCCTCCAAAGGCCATCTTCCATTAATTCGTATTAATCCAGTCAGTCATCGATGCCGGTCCCCATCTCATAATAAACCACACTCGCACGACGCACAAACATATCTGCGTATTGTGCACCCTTCACGCGAATACATACGCTTTACGTACACGGCGTGAACTTATTCAGTCGGCGTGAAAATACGCAAACATAAATTCACGCTGCATTTCACACACCGCGTGTACATAGCAGAAGTATACACGCGAGTACACAAGAGAAAAATATACCGCATATACACAACCATAATCATGCATTTGCCTTACACATATACCACTATACACACACTAATGTGCACATATGCACGCATGCGCATATAGAGTCTGTCCGTCTCTGGATCGGATCGGACGGGAGGGGCATGCGCCGACCATCTTTAATTGGCTAACCGCGTGCGGACACTTAGTGGCCATTAGTCTCTGCGGGGGCGGCGTTACAAGGTCCCCGAGTGCTTTATCGGCCTTTTGCGCTAATTAAAACGTGCACACCTGAGCGCAGATGAGGAAGGGGGATGCTGTGATGGCCACCCTCATACACGAAGAACTGACGCACACAAACACGAAAATGCTTACACACTTAAGCACTCGCTCGACTAATGCGACTTGACAGGTATGTTGTATATTAAAATAAGCGAAAGCCAACGAATGCATAGCTGCTGGGAAGTTTAGGGAAAGAGGTCATACACGAAAAGGTGTATGCAAATAGGTGCATGCGAAGAGGTTTATTTGAAGAGATGTATGCAAAGAGTTGTATGCAAAGAAGTGTAAGCGATGAGATGTATGCGATGAAATACAGTCCTGATCATAAGTATAGGACCAGTTTTAAAACTGTAAAATTGGACATTTCGCACCTTCCGATACTTATAAAGTTCTAAGTGAAGCTTCGATATACTAAACGCTAAATTGTAGCTGAGACAAACAAAGGTAGTTTAAACAAATTAAAGAGAAAAGACAGTTTACTAAAATGAGCTGCTCAACAGCTGATCAAAATTTTAAGACCACAGCGCATAATACTCTAAATTTGCGCAAATTCTCGGATTCTGTGTCATTTATTGTTTGGAGATCACGGTGTTAAGACGTCATAATGCCTAGAATGGGTAAACTTTCATTATTTCAACGTGGTCGGATCGTTGAACTGCATAAGTAAGGCCTGTCGCAGCGTGCCATCGCTGCCGAGATTGGACGCAGTAGGTAGGAGGATTAACAGGGTTGTCCGTCAAGACATGGCACGGTCCTCAAATCATATTAAGGCACTCACCAATAGTGATTGCAGTCCAATAACCATTAGAAGTCATCTCAGAGGCAAGGGCATGAAAAATTAAAAAAAACGGCTTCAAACGCCTCGTTTACTTCAATGTCACAAAACCGCCCTTTTAGAGTTTTCCAGGGACCACCAAGCATGGGAAATAGCAAAGTGGAGGAAGGTTTTATTCTCTAATGAGAAAAAAAATTAACCTTGATGGTCCTGACGGTTTCTAACGTTACTGTCATGACAAGCAGATCCAACCTGAATGACGTCCCTCTTTTACATCATCCTACGTGTTCACTGGATCTAAATCTAACTGAAAACATTTGAAGATGGATAGCCAGGGATGTCTACAAAAATGGACATCAGTTCATGACAGTGGATGCCCTTCGTAAGTCCATCTTCACCACCTGGAGTAATGTTTCCCCGTCTCTCTTAGAAACCCTCGTATCAGGCATTCCACGTCAAATTTTTGAGGTTATCAACAAGAATGGTGGAGCCATTCACTACTGAGTCGTTATTCTGAAGGTTTAATTCTGTTTCGAAGGTTTTTTTATGTTTTGGGAATATTGGTCTTAAATTTTGATCAGCTGTTGAGCAGCTCATTTGAGTGAACTGTCTTTTCTCTTTAATTCGTTTAAACTAGCTTTGTTTGACTTACCTACAATTTAGCTTTTAGTATATCTAAACTTCACCTAGAACCTTATAAGAATCTGAAGGTGCGAAATGTCCCATTTTACAGTTTTTCAACTGGTCTTATACTTATGATCAGGAGTGTATATACGAAGTGGTGTATGTAAAGAGGTGTATGCAAAAAGGTCCAGGCAAAGATGTGTATGAGAAAAGAAGTATGCGAAGAGATCTATGCGAAGATATATATTTGAACAGGTGTATATGAAGAGGTGTATGGAAAGAGTTGTATGTTAGTAAATGTATGCAAACAGTTTTATACGAAGTGGTGTATGGAAAGAAGTGTATGCGAGTAGATGTATGCGAAGAGATGTACACTAGAGGTGATATGAAGAGTTGTAGAGTAAGAGAGAGTAAAAATTATATAGAACTATTTATAGAATCAATATTAGCAGAAAAGTGTTAAATAATGAGGTCTTTGGAAGACCTTCCAATTATAGAGCAAGTAGCAATCCAGATTTTTTTTTTATTACGTAGGCTTTAATGTGGTAGTTTTAACAATGGAACAGGTATTTGTCCAACTTATTTTTAAGCATGTTAATTGTCTTGTTTTGAGCTACATTAGCTGGAAGAAAGTTCCAAGTTACTATATATTATAAGTGAAAAAGTTCACCAAAATTAGTAAAAAAACAAGCCTTAGATATACACTACCGACCAAAACAAGGAATGAATTTCCTTAATTAAAATATTTTCAACAATATGATGATTAGGTAAATGAAATTTCCATGGTACATAAAGTCATGTATTTAATATATTTTGGGGAATTTTCCATATGATACAATCGTATATTCAAGAAATTATGCTAAATAATCTAATAAAATAAAATATTGACACGTGCCAAATAAGAGAACGACTTTTTCAGGAACATTCTAGAAGTTTCCTGAAATCATCTGGCAACATTTTACTCTGTAGGTAAGAACTTACAATTGTCATTGTTGCCCTACTCACTCTGCAAAGACGCTATCACACGTGAAAGTGACTCCTCAGCTCCGTCAGAAAATGAAAACAAAACCTATAAATCTCCTGCTAAAGTCGCTCGACCCCGCCTAAACATCGTCCGAGAAGACAGAGCTATTAGGTGTTTCTTCATAAAGGGTACCTTAAAGATTAGAGCAGCAATTTCTTGGAAAGTAAGACCAATAGTGGCAAAAAGGTAAGCCGTCTTACCTCAATGAATCTGGTTTAAAAGCTCCTTCTCCAGAAAGCGAGACTCAAATATGTTGAAGCTCGTGTTATTTGTAGTGAGGAAGATTGGGAGGCAATTAATTTCAGCGACGAAAGTAAATTTAATTTAGTTCGATCTGATGGCAGACGCTTTGTTAGACACACTGCAGGTGACAGACTTAGCCCTAAATGTGATAAAATGTCTGTCAAGCATGAAGGACGCAACGTCATGCATGATATGGGAGGTGTTTTCCGCTGGAGGAGGTGGTCCGCTAGTGCAAATAATTGTAACGGTAAATGTGAATGTGTACCTAAACCTCATACCACATGTTATACGTTCACTCCGAGTATATCTGAACCAGCTATCATTATTTATACAGAACAACACACCATGCCATACTGCAACTAGTAAAATATTATTTGAGTAAAAAGATATCAAAGTAATGACGTGTCCTGCTCAAAACCCGGACCTTAACCTAATTGAGAACCTCTGTAAGATCATTGCAAACAAAGTTGTAGACCAGCAGCTTTCAACTGTGACAGATTTATGGACGAAAGTTGAGCAAGAATAAAACAAAATAACAACATAATTTTTTAAGAAACTGGTGAGGTCATGTGGTAGTCGTTGCGCCAAAGTAATAGAAAATTAAAGCTTTAACACCTCACATTATGTGTTTTAAGTTTCATCGATATCAAATCTTGCTTTGTTTCCAGTGTATTTGTTTGCTAAGCAATTTTGTGAATGATCGTTCTCTTATGTTGCAGCTGTCAATATTTGATTTTTTTAGTTTATTTAGTATAATTTCTTGAATATACGATTGTATCATAAGAAATCTTCATAAATTATATTAAATTCCTGTTTATATGTACCATGGAAATTTCATTTACCTGAATAATATTTTTGAAAATTTTTAATAAATGAAAATCGTTCTCTTATTATGATCGGTAGTATATTTGTTATTTTTCATTCGCTTTTGAATTTTACGTGACAGGAATGAAAATTCTAATTTTTATATTTTTTCAGATTTATTAAAAAGTTATCATTTAAAAAAATCATGAGATAAAACAGTGCATTCCTTCGATGAATCCTAAATCGCGCTCTGGTCCTTTTCCTTTAGGAGGTGTGTTTCAATCCCTGGAAATTTGTAGCTCTAGCAAAAGGATAAAATAATCACAAATATGGGTTAAATGAATGGTATTATGTAACTATAATGTATTTCATAATAATTTTGAAAAAATAAATGTTTGAATCTTTTTCAATTCCAGAAATGGTTCTTGCCAAGGAAAAGCGTGCAACCATTGCTGATCTAGACCAAAGTGGCCTGTAATTGAAGGAGATAGTAGCACCAGTTTTAGAATAATTAATAACTCTAAAAAAGACTGGTTACACACTTGTGGGAGAGTTTTATATACCTCCGTGAGCTTCAAATGAAAGCCAAGATCATTTCTTGGTAAGGTCTCAGCTCAAAGATCAGGTTGATTCCAGTCCCCACTTTACTCGCGATTATAAAGGAGCAGGTGTGAACGCTTCACCGCGCACTTCGAGGCGAGTATTTGTCGAAAAAACCTAAACATATAGGCTAAAATTTATAGGAATATAAAGAATGGACTGTTGAGGACTGGAATAAAGTGGTACCCTATGATGAATATGTCTTCAGCTTGTTTGGAGCTTCTGGAAGATCCCTCATTGGGAAGGAAAGAAGGTGAGCGCTTTCACGAGTCCTGTCCCACGGTGAAGCGGCTGAACATTCACCTTGTCATTCATGGGGTTGCGTCTTATCTAAGGCAAATGGAGTACTAACAAATTTGTCCAAGAACAATGCACTAAAAATTATACCAATACGAGCTTTATCATCACCTTCTCCAAACAGTTCAAGAACAATTTTTAGATGATAACTGTAATTTTGAGTATGATAGCGCACTTCCTCACAAAGTATACCGAGTTAAAGCAGTATCAAAGTTCTTGTTTGAAAATAACATCGAACTTTTATGACATTGCCACTGAATTCTCCATATTTTAATAAAATAGAGAATTTGTACACAATAATCAAATTGACGGTTGATAATTATCAGAAACCTGCCAATTGTGAGCAGTTCCAGGTGCGTATTAAACAAAAATGTAGCGATATCAGTCAAGATATTATCACAAATTTGGGGTACAGTATGCCAAAACAAATTGAATCAGCCCTGACGAACAAGGGACGTTATTTAAAATATTGACAGCAAGCATCAATGGACTGTATTTATTAATGAAATGGATTTGGGCTCTAAATCTTTGTGTTTCACCTTCAAATTATCTTCTTGAATCACAAGCCACTTTAGTGGCATCAAACTCACTTCCTACAGAAACAGAAGCAGAGCGCAATGTAGAAGTGTCGGCGAAGTAATGCACTGTTTGTTTTTTCATATTGTTTTTGAAATGCTAACTTTTTAATAAACCTGCAGTAATTTAAATATTAGAGTAATTTTTTCTAGCATGTAAATTTAAAAAATGAATGAATGAAAATATCCAAGACAAATTGGTGTGGTTAAGGTAATAATAACAGTTTTCTTGGACAGGGGGATGAGCTATCCTATAAATGTAGTCTTCCAGTTCGAGGAGGATAGGATCACCTGCTAGACATGAAGCAGAGCAGTAGTCTAATAATGCCATTACCTTAACCGCATATATATATATATATATATATATATATATATATATATATATATATATATATATATATATGGATATGCATATTAAAAACTCACAAAGTAACACATGAGTAGATCAATAAATGCCAAAAATCCCACATGAAAATGAACTGAACAAGTTCGAAAGTACTTGGAATCTGCCTTTCATTTTCCTGTGGCATTTTTTGCATATATATATATATATATATATATATATATATATATATATATATATATATATATATATATATATATATATATATATATCGAGAATTATTTCAATGTCGCAATTATAATGATGTGGTTAAAAAGGTAATGTCGTAGTTAACTTAGATCTTCATCAAGCCCTCGAAAGGAGCTATTCTCACAGTCACGAGAATTTTCTATATTTTATTATCGAAATTATTATGTATCTTGGTTACAAGATGAGGCTTCTGACAAGCCTTGATCGGTACTAGCTTAGAGGTGAGATTCTAGTCACTATATTCTTGGTGCAGTTTATAGAGGTATGTTATGTGCTGAATACAGTGGCTGGGTGATTAATTCAGATGGTAAAAAAAGGAAGTTGCAGTGGTCAAATCGGGGCTTAGAGGATAGGATGAAAGGATGAATGGCGGTTTCGAAACGTATTTCAAAGGAAGCAGAAAGAAAACTTGCAGATTCAAATAACATGCGATTTGGCATATTCCAAAGGGAAGGTTAAGAATAAAAAATTAGACATTGAAATGTTTGGTTTAAGGCTTTGCGAAAGTTATCGAACCTATAGCTTATGAATACCTCTTGATTTGTCACTACATGGTGTGTGTAGATGTTTATATACTCGCCTCACAGCGGTGGAGAGTAAGTTTAATTTTAGCTTCTGTATTAATAGAATTCTTTTAATATTACTTATGACTGTCACGCACCTATGAGATGCTGGTAATTTTATTGGATACATAATATTTCTTTCTGGTCTTTTTTCGACTGTCTAGAGTTTTTTTCCCAGTTGAACTTTCAACTTTTTGATAACAGCAATGTTTCAATTTCCCTTAAGTCCCTTTATTACATTATATGTTAAATATTTAAATCCATCATTAATAATTTCAATATTTTCAACTTATGTTCCTCGGTTTTATCTGTTGGTACTTTATTCGACTTAGAGGGGAAATTATTTCGGGTACCAGAAGTTCTCATGAAAATGGTTTCGGTTTAAACATGACAAACATGAAAGAAGCGTTAATGCGCGCACGCACACAAATATTCGTTACGTCTCTTGATTGTCGGCGTACACGTGCAAAGATAAACTTACATACACACGCGCACAAAGGACACAATCATCGACGAGCGAAACCGTGACCTCATAGAGGGATCTTCTTCTCCCTATCCATCCGCCTCACGCGTCCTTCAATCTGTCCCAAACCGTTTTTTTAGACAGGGGACAAGAAACCACTCAACCCATGATACATCTGTCAAAAGCTGCGGGAAATTAATAGTTGGGAGCACGTGTGTTTAGACAGAAGCCCCTAATCGATCTCCACACTTAGTTAATTACCTATTTAGCGATGGTGGCAAACGCACACACACACACACACACACACACAGACACAATAAACTCACGCATGAGCAGAAATGTATTTCAACGCATTTCCGCATTTTTCATAAATATAAAATAATTTATATTATGTATGCATCTGCATACACCTAGATACACATGACGGTGATGCACGCGAAATTAATAATGTAAAGAATATATATATATATATATATATATATATATATATATATATATATATATATATATATATATATATATATATATATATATATATACCGTTTTAAACGAATGTGTATACATCTTTTATGCTTCTAACCAATCAACCCCGTCCACCCATCGAAGATCAGTACAGCCCTTCATCTTCCTCCATCTGGAATTCGTATTACACATACACTCTACTACCCTATGCAAACAATCCACTTACATATGCATCATTTCCCCCACACTCCTCTTCCGTTTAGACTTTGCTATTTTTTATTTCAGTTTCGTCTTTTATTGTATTCTGTTACGATCTACGAACTCCCGTCCCTCGCATTTCGAAATAAAGGATTTGCGCGGCCAATTTCATCGCTTGCAGAGATTTACACTTTTTCTCTTTCTAATATTTGTTTTGCTTTTGTCGATCTCTCTGCAACCCATTCTTCTGGCCACTGGTGGAACAACCCCCGTTGGATAACAAAACCCATTTTCATTACAAAGTAAATGTCCCTCCTGACTCCAGCCAGTCAGTATGAGACAATCGACGATAAGGAATACCACAAAATCTGTCTAATGGTTTTCATGTGAAGTGGTAACCTCCAATGTGAAGAAGCGCTCATTTGTCCATTACGGGTGGTTGTAACGCATTACGTAATGAGCAGTGTCTTCCCTCTCACCCGTCTGTTGTTCACTTAATGTCCGTTTATCGAGGGATTCGAACCCTGTGCAAAAATAGGGTTGTTAATGAAGAATGACGTGAGAAGGCGAAATCATGAACGAAACATGTTTGGAGAGGAGGGAGTGCATGTGAAGGGACATGTGATGGGCCACACCCTGAGAGATATTTTGTTCCTCTCTCTCTCGCTCTCTCTGTCATGTTTTCGTTCTTTCTCTTTATATGTCACTCTCTGTTTCTCTCTCTCTCTCTCTCTCTCTCTCTCTCTCTCTCTCTCTCTCTCTCTCTCTCTATATATATATATATATATATATATATATATATATATATATATATATATATATATATATATATATATATATATATATATATAAATATATATATAGATATATATATAGATATAGATATATATATATATATATATATATATATATATATATATATATATATATATATATATGTATATATATATATATATATATATATATATATATATATATATATATATATATATATATATATATATATATATATATATAGTTTGTAGGAAGTTAATTGAGTTTAAACGATAGGTACAACGTTTCAGGTAAAAGTTTCCCCCGTCTTCTAGTACTGGCCAAAATTACAAAAATTCGTAAAAAGACTAATATTAAACGTTGAAAATATAAACATTCAAAATTATGGATATAGTTGATTAATCGGGGAGGAATGTAGAGCTATAAGGGTCACTAGATTAATATTATTGTTAAATATTATTGTAAAATTTATTTTCTTTATTGAATTCTTTGCCTTTTATATCTTAATCTAGTAACCCCTATATCTATATACCCCCCCCCCCATATCAAATGGCAGTTTAATCTACTACATCCATAATTTTGAATGTGTAAATCTTCAACGTGTAATATTAGTCTTTTTACGAATTTTTGTGATTTTCCAGTACCAGAAGACGGGGGAAACTTTTACCTGAAACGTTGTAGCTATCGTTTAAACTAAATTAACCTCCCTTTTTAAATCTTTTCTTTCATCCTGCAAAATATATATATATATATATATATATATATATATATATATATATATATATATATATATATATATATATATATATATATATATATATATATATCACTCTCTATCTCTATTACCCTCTCTTTCTCGTTCTATCACTCACTTTATCTCTCTAAAAATCTCTCTTCCCCACCTTCTATCTATCTATCTTTCGATCTATGTATTAATATATATATATATATATATATATATATATATATATATATATATATATATATATATATATATATATATATATTTATATATGTTTAAATAGTTCAAGCAAGGTAGGAAAACCTCAAATATGGTGATAAATTTAAATTTGTTTCTAAACTATGAAATCTGTAAAACAATTATATGTACGAGTATATTAGTTTTTTTGTATAAATCTAAAATTGTATAATCAATTTCAATACTACGTATTTCAGTTTACGAAATAAAAATATGTCTGTTTCTCTATATATATCTATCTATCTATCTCTGTAAGTGTCACAGCAATGTGTTTTAATGGCCACTTGGCTGACGGGACTCAACGCCCCGTCACTACCCAGCTTAACCAGTCCTTCTTCAGCTAACTGCTACCTTTAACCTTTATCTGCCAATTCTCTTCATCTTGTTATCCGCAGTGGGGTACCCTGTGTAATTCGCTACCCATTGTATCTGGATGGGGTTCAAGTCCTCCATCCCCCAATCTCCGGAACGATGGTCTAAGGTACTGAGTGTACTTTACTCTTAGTCTAGGTCAGTGGGAGCGGGTTTGTCCTTTCGGTCCCTTTATACACCTTATCCTCTACAACTCTCCCCTTCTCTACCCTTTCTCGTCAGGCAGCACGGGGCGCAGAAGGCTCACAAGGAGTGATGCCCCCCACTCCCAAGAATAGTGCCCTCTTGACAGTTCAAATCCTCGCCATTTAGAAGGAGGATCTTGCCGAAGCCGGTGAAACCGTCATTGGGTCCCCTTCCGAGTGTGGAGAGAAGTGGGTTTACTTACCGCCCTCCTCTCCAAACAAGAAGAACAAGATTAAGAAGAAATCCTTCCGCGGACGGACAGGAAATGGAAGGGACCACTGCCGTTTCGCAAACAATCAGGCTAATACTGGCATGTCCGGTTCCGTGTCCAGAATGGACAGATACCAAGAATGAGACCAAGACCAAAGTTGCTAGTGTGATTAGTGAAACCTCGATGAATTCGGGCGACTCAGTAAAAGACTCCCTGGCTTTTTTAAGCCTGCTGACTTCAAACGCCTTTCAATGATTCGCTGTACTGATGGGAGCATGTTTTACAAAGGCCACATGTTGCATCAGAATATAACATTAGCTAAACTGAGTGATAAAGAGCAGAAAGTGGCCCGTTTTTCGAAAGAGAACCTTCTGGCCACCCTTCTGAGGTAGCCATTATTAGTGCTCTTCGGACACTCAATGGCTCGCGGTGAAACTGAAGCCACACACTTGCATGAATTTCGTGAAATGGGTGGTTTATGCGAGGACACTCGTAGACTAACTCTTAGAAGACATCACCGAAGAGCTGGTTCATTCACCAATGAAAGGTCAACAGCGGGAAGGGGCTTATGACACACCACCACCACCCCTCCACTCTTCACTACGTTCAATCATAACGGGCTCCCTGTGTCGGTGCGTGCCGGTCGTTATCGCCTCCGAGCGAAGGCCTTAGTCCCACTGCCCTGGAGGTGCTCATACTGTCACCGCTTCTACCATACCAATCTATCATGTAGTAGGGTTTACTCGAAGTCTGTATAAATTGCGCCAATATGGTATACGCTTAGTCCTTATGATGCATGAACAACTGTGTTAAATGCGGAAACCCGCACCTTGCTTCCTCGAAGTAATGTGACTATATCCTGGAGAAGTAAATCAATGATTTCCAGGCTGTGGATCGTCCCTCTTTTCGCAAGGTTAAGATTTGATTCTGGCGCACCCAGAGATACCAGCGACGTTTTATGCCTCAATCTAAAAAAAAAATGCACCCTCTTCTCCTGGCTCCTTCACAGCAAAATTCTCAAACTTAGCCCCCAACTTCGGCTAAAAACAAAGCTCCACCTTCCTCCTCCATCTGGCGACCGTCTCCCTCAAGCCCTTAGGCGATATGGCCGCACGCCTTCTCTGAGTTGTTAGATTCACAGGAGCCCCCCCCCCCTCCGCCTCCAGAAAATGGTCGTGAGATTGTCTTCGGGGATTCCTAAGGCTGTACCCCCCAAAAAGAACAGCCTCAAATGAGCTTCGGCTCCTACGCCACGCCCTCACCCAAGGTTGGACCAGACGACTAGGAGAATTTTGACTTTGTAAAGGAGGGACACCCGCCTATAGAGTCGACCCATGCACCAAAGATATCGAGGAGGAGGGAGTAAAAGGTTCGCACGTCCCCAAATGCGAGCCTGCCTGTCGATGGCGGAAAAATGTCACTTTCTCTGCGCCGTGCGCAGTACATTATGCGCTTGCACGTGCGGGTTCGGCATTTTCTCGTCTCAACGACTCTCGTTGCATCCACGGCCGATTACGACAGTGCATATGCCACAAAAATACGCCAGTCATATCCCAAGCCCTTTCGTTTAACGACTAAGAAACTTCTTCGAGAAAGTGTAGCTCTCGGGTCGGTGTTGTCTCTATTTATGCCCAAAACGATACCATGGTGGGTACCACATTTGACTATTTGTCGCTACGCCTCGTCTACCAAAGTTTCTCCAGCGCAGGATGTATTTATTGCCTAGGACCTTTTTGGAGCACATTTCGTGTCACGCTGTATCCGTGCCAGTGTTAACGTAACGCTCCAAATCCCATGGACGACTCTACTTCCACCCCGTGTTTCCTATGTTTGAGGTCAGCGTGGCAATACCAGGCGTTACGTCGGTCTCCACGGCCTATCTGGTTGCAATATACCGCTCGCTATGGACGTTTAACGCGCCGTGTCCTGTTTGGAGAGCGGATTGTGATCTTTAGCGACTCACAAAGCATACTGAGTGCTCACGGAGCATTGAAATTTCTGCACCGCTTGGTTCGTGGTATCCGTAACGTCTCGGTTACCCGCGAGCCGGGCGGATGTCGAGATAAGCTTCTGGTGGGTTCCTGAACATTTGGAGATAGCGGGGAATTAGCGCGTCGAATTTGGAGGCAAAGATTTCACGAGTACTGGGCAACCAGACAAGCGTTTTGCTCTTACTCACACTAACTAAATGGCAGGAATCAGATCAACCCCACGGGCTTGCTAGCAAAGAAGATAGGAGAGGGCCGAGAGGAACTTAAATTTGCGTGCCATTGCGCTGTGACTGTTCCCTTAGACCTACCTCCTAATGCCCCGACTGCTTCAGGACGCTTTCTGTCGTCTTCAAGCTGTTTTTTTGGTCCCCTTTGTTTTATAGTTTGTGGCGACATTCTTGTAGTTTTCACGTAACTTATATTTGAACATTGTTGAACGCATCTTTTGAACACCTAGTGAGCTCACTTTTTAAAGTTGGCTGTACTTTATACTTGACTATCTTAATAATTACATGCACATTCGATGACGCCTTGATCCTGCCTTTGTCTTGGACTTTCGATGATTCTATATACTCCATCAGCTATGATAAATAAGATGTATTAATTTGTGCATTGGCTTTGGATCATTATCTTTTTGTTACATCAAATTCAGTTATTTATGGGCGTCCTTTTACTTTAGACAGCCTCATTGGAATTTACCAAGTGTAAAGGAAACAGTGAAAAAACAGGCTTTATCTTGAGTCACTTGATGAGGTCGTTAATACTACGTTACAACAGAATTTTTCTCCTATAAAATCACTCATTTCTGCGATGACACTCATAAGTCATTAAAAGCATTCTCTTTGGAAATCATCTTTACTTAAAAATTTCGTAATCGTCTCAGTTGACTCATCAAAGTACATATGAAAAAACAAAACAGTTTCACTAATATGAGATTGAGTTGTTTATTGAGTTAAATAATCGAACGTCCACAAAAAATAATGGCTTAAAGCTTAGCAAAAGTTTTAAAACTACGATCTCACAGAATTTATTATCTTATAAAATTACTCAGTTATGGAATAATTTACTTTCCTAAGTCATTGAAAGAAGCTTATTCTATTTAAAGAAGAATTTAATTGACGAATATTACTTTACCTATAGGCTCATTATTAAAATAGCTACTGCGTTTAACTAATACCTGATTTTGTACAAACAAAGGAGTATAGCTGTCGCTATAGTGATTTCTTTGCAATTCTTGATACATAATTTTGGACCTTTTTAAGCACGTATGTTGTTTATTTATGATCATAAATATTTTTTTATATTTATAATGAAATCGGGATTACTGAGGTAGTGGTAATTATCATCTTTGTTAATCTATTTTTCTATTTTACTTTTTTGCCTCTTTCCTCCCTTCCACTGAAACCTGTCTCCCAATTGTGCCAAGATAGATTCAGGTGCGAGGGTCTTTGTCCAGAAGAAGAAAAAAAAGCCCTCGTTAGTCTCGTGGATAGGGTGATGGACTTCGAGCGTCGAGGCACAGTTCTACATAGCGAGAGAGGACAATAAACGTTCACCAGAGTAGCGAGCTTGTCGCCCATTGGCAGATACGCTGAAAACTATAACGGCGGAGTTAGGTAGCTCCACAAGCATCATCACGCGCAGAGCCAATCACAACATTGCTATCACTTCACTCCCGCCTTCACAGAACCACATACCCACTCTCTCCTCCCCTATGGGGAATAATGAAATCCGCATACCCCGACATGGAGTACTATAGAGTACTCATTTTCACATACTCCCCATGCTCAACCATGAAGGCTTCTATGATCCCTGTTTGGTGAAAAGCAATACCCCCCCCCCTTCTTCATTAGAAAATGAACCCTGGTGCCTTCGGGCTTGCCGGATATGTCATTCTAATCTTTATGTGCATTTCATTATCCGTTCAGTGGATCTCGTACACAAGTAATTTACTACTACTTGAAAAAAAAATCACTTTTAAAAGGAATTAATTCAAGTCTGAATTTTAGTTAAAGTGCTATGTGGTTGGCCTACCCTCGCGAGTGGTTGGTCTACTTGCAGCTCCTGATGCAAATTCAGCGGGTTTGATCTTAATCCGGGTTCATTGTGGCCAGAAATATAACTTAGAAAGGCGAGTGTTCTTGCTGGCCTCGAGCCTCTGAGTGGCCTCGCTGGCCTCGAACCTCTTGTTAAATGATTACATCGTAATCGGCCGTCTCTTTTGAGTCTTCGTTTCCTTGTTACAAACATATTTCGGTCTATTGCAGCCTGGTACTTGGAGTTTTTACGAGCCTATTGTGAACCTATCAGGGTCAGTCACGGATCTAATGTGGGTCTGTTTTGATGGCCTTTTGACGTCCACTGCGAGAGCGAATCCTGTTTATGGACCGTCCCCCTCTGATCACCTGCCGTTCGGTCATACTCCTCCGATCAGCTGTCGACAGCCGGTCTGGTCCCAAGGGCGGGTGTGGCCCAAAGGTAGAGTCACTATATTTTTTCGGTCTATCTGTATGTCGTCGCCCACCCTTCTCTCTCTCTCTCTCTCTCTCTCTCTCTCTCTCTCTCTCTCTCTCATTTTTTCCCTTTATATGTTCGTTCGTTTTAAATCAGCTTTTCACAGTACTGAACGCACCAAGTACATGCAAAGACGTCAGAAGAACACTAGGATACCTACATAGATTCGCTTCTAGAAGCTGGGCAAGTACACGAAACTATGGGTATTTAATTACATTACGTTATGTCACCTGTACCCAAATTAATGAAAGTCAATTCCTGTCCAAATCAATGGAAGTCAATTCCTGCCCAAATCAATGAAATTCAATTCCGTAATGAAAAAAAATAACTAGTGTAGGTAATGGTTCCGACGGTTTTATTAATATATTCAAACTTGAAAAAACGGAATTAAGAAAAGGCCCTTTCATTTCAGATAGATAATTATCAATTAAAATGTCTTAAAAATGGGATATCTTTCTTTGCTATTACTGAAAATGTATAATACATAACTTCAAAAAAAGGCCAGAGTAAGTTCAAGGCTTGTTGAAGAGTTTGGAAAAGGTCTAAACGTTAAGATGCCTCCATTGAGGAAAAAAACAATACTTGAAATTTTGTCAAGTGCGCTTGATGTAAGGTTTAAAAGACGGTCCCGGGTGCAAAAAGAGACTAGGCATATGGTCTAAAGAGGCGTTGCAATAATGTAAGGTTTAAAAGACGGTCCCGGGGGCAAAAAGAGACTAGGCATATGGTCTAAAGAGGCGTTGCAATAATGTAAGGTTTAAAAGACGGTCCCGGGTGCAAAAAGAGACTAGGCATATGGTCTAAAGAGATGTTGCAATAATGTAAAGTTTAAAAGACAGTCCTGGGTGCAAAAAGAGACTAGGCATATGGTCTAAAGAGGCGTTGCAATAATGTAAGGTTTAAAAGACGGTCCCGGGTGCAAAAAGAGACTAGGCATATGGTCTAAAGAGGCGTTGCAATAATGTAAGGTTTAAAAGACGGTCCCGGGTGCAAAAAGAGACTAGGCATATGGTCTAAAGAGGCGTTGCAATAATGTAAGGTTTAAAAGACGGTCCCGGGTGCAAAAAGAGACTAGGCATATGGTCTAAAGAGATGTTGCAATAATGTAAAGTTTAAAAGACAGTCTTAGGTGCAAAAAGAGACTAGGCATATGGTCTAAAGAGGCGTTGCAATAATGTAAGGTTTAAAAGACGGTCCCGGGTGCAAAAAGAGACTAGGCATATGGTCTAAAGAGATGTTGCAATAATGTAAAGTTTAAAAGACAGTCCTGGGTGCAAAAAGAGACTAGGCATATGGTCTAAAGAGGCGTTGCAATAATGTAAGGTTTAAAAGACGGTCCCGGGTGCAAAAAGAGACTAGGCATATGGTCTAAAGAGGCGTTGCAATAATGTAAGGTTTAAAAGACGGTCCCGGGTGCAAAAAGAGACTAGGCATATGGTCTAAAGAGGCGTTGCAATAATGTAAGGTTTAAAAGACGGTCCCGGGTGCAAAAAGAGACTAGGCATATGGTCTAAAGAGATGTTGCAATAATGTAAAGTTTAAAAGACAGTCCTGGGTGCAAAAAGAGACTAGGCATATGGTCTAAAGAGGCGTTGCAATAATGTAAGGTTTAAAAGACGGTCCCGGGTGCAAAAAGAGACTAGGCACATGGTCTAAAGAGGCGTTGCAATAATGTAAGGTTTAAAAGAAGAAGGTCCCGGATGCAAAAAGAGACTAGGCATATGGTCTAAAGAGGCGTTGCAATAATGTATGGTTTAAAAGAAGGTCCCGGATGCAAAAAGAGACTAGGCATGTAGTTTAAAGAGGCGTTGCAATACCAAGAATAACAAAAAACGCCTCAGAGCATCAATGAATATAAATAAAATCTCTTTAACAAAGCTAAGAAAAATATCAAATGACATAATAAGTGAAAAAATCAAAAGGCCAAAAATCCAAAGAATATTAGGTTGTTTTAAAGTTAGAAAGGCACTATATTTATACAATGGTTCTCATATACATATCATACATATAACCAATCTATCTAAAATTAAATGTTTTTCATTCTCATGAATGACTAATGAAGAATGACTCGTTTACTTTACTTGCATGCACATTATAGCTTTCAACTCTATCAATTTCCACATATTATGTGTACATATATGTACATATAGAGAATTGTACGTAATTAACATCAAATCGACTCACTATCAGAATATATTTCATTCGGGCATGGTGCCTTGGGGGAACAGGTTGTTCAGTCAAAACGTGTTTAGGTTTCAATTACGCAAATGGGGCATGGATCAGACATGTTCTAGACAGATTTTGGACGAGTTTAGCTAAAAAGAGGCTCTATGCAAAGGTACCAGTGATATAGGGTAGAGTAGGGGGTATAGGCAGAAGAAATTGATTGTGAGAATCTAATTTTAGATACATAGGTCAAAAAGGACGTTGGTTTAATCAAACGAGAACAATTCACTTGATAGATGAAGCGTGAGGATAGGGACGGTCGTAAGATGAAAATTTAATCTTAAGGCCAGAAGTATGGAAAAATGCCATGTATGGCAAAAAGCGCTCCAGTAGAGCTCATCATCCAGTGGGTATAGGGCAAAACGTTAGGAGGAAATTCGTACAAAAGAGTAACCCGAATTAAATGAACGAAATGAAACAATTTGCGAAGAAATAAGATATAGAGGGTGGCACGTATAGATATGACCAAGGCATAATGTAATGACACTGAGGTATACAAATGAGGTGTGGGTATGAGTAGTAAGGGTTTGGTTAAATAGTGTTCCTTTGCTAGTTGAAATACACTTAATGGCTCCTAAAATTTAGAATTAACGAGGGGCACTATCGCACTTTGTTACCCATTCTTAATTTGTCTAATGAATCATCAATTTATTATATTTTCTATCCTCTGTATTCATATTCATCGATAGCATTACGTAAACTAGAAAGCACATAGAGTGAATACTTAAGCCAAATGTCACAAAAGGCCCTGATGCGCAATGGTCAGGAAAGTGAATAAGTCATCAGAAAGCATCATCAGGAAATGGATCCGCCCCAAATCTAATCAACCTCTTCTTGACCCTATACCAACCTTTCCAGAAAATTCCATTGAAGTTTATCAATAATATTTGGAGATTCTTGTACGCAATCGGACAGACACACAAACCTACACGTGAACAAAGGGGCGATGAGATCGCTCGAGTCCTTGGACAACAAAGAAAACAAATAAATGGGCCAAAATATCATCCACGTATATTAGTAGACAGGACCGTGGACAGACGAACATCGATATCTTTACTAATACCACTCAGGATAGTAAAATGTACATGTACGTTAACTTTTGGTTACGCACAATCAGTGTAGTGTATAACCATGGCCCTAAAGTTGGCCTTCTTATTTGATTACCACTAATTCTCAATTAGGCCTTAAGATAAGCTTAAGTAAACAGAACTGTGCTTTATGACACGCGCTGAAGTGAGCGAAGAAGCCGAGTTTTCCCCGAATTATCTCCATTCTTGAGCCTCACTCTTCCTCCTCATTTGTCTGTGCCCTCGCTTTTATTAATAGTAATTTTGTTTTTGTACTTATATTGCTCTCATGATCCATTTTGCTGTATTATTATCAAACTGTTCTTCTCGATCCGTGGAGGAAACAAATACAAATATTCATGCACCCGAAATAACTTAAAACATATAAAAAGGTGGGATTAGAATATCGTGCACTACTTTAAAATGAGCAAACCCAAATTTCAAGTTAAATACATTCAAATTTAAATGATTCAAATTGTTCAGCGGAAAAAAGTATACGCACATAAGAAGTAATGTATGTTAAAGTAATAATTACGAACTTTTAGAGTAAAGCTGTGGTTAAGTAATAGTCAAGAAAATATTACAATGTTACACTAATGTTTTAGCAAATTATAGAGGTTGGAACTTAGTTTTACAGAAATTCATTGTCTTCTCCTGATACAGCAAGATTGTCACCATGACGAAAATGAAGGAGTTCTATTCGATTCCATACCATTGGTTCTCATATTTTGAAATTATAAAGACTGGTACTGTGCAGAATCATCCTAGAACTGGCGTTCCATGTAAAATTGCAGCCAGGGGTTCGAAAAGATTATTAGAAGATTTAAGGCAAACCTTATGGCGATTCAAGGAGAACTGCTTGTTGCAGGGACTTCGGTATCGAAACGAACAATTATTAAGGAGCTGCAGCTCAATAATCGGAAATCTCGAAAACCAAGAAGAACGTCTCTATCCAATAAAAAAGAACAGAGATGAGCGCCTAAACTTTGTCCGTAAGCATTTGAAAAAGCCTCGAATCGAATTGAAATGGATAGAAAAAACAAAAGGGATCACTGCAGAGAACCTCAGGAAATCGTGTAGGAGAAGAGGTAAAGGTTCGGAACAAAACTTTAGAGTGAATAGGAGTTGGAGGGTAATGGGTTTCGGTGGGTCCTTGCCCAAAGTCTTCTATATGCGGCGCCAGAAGAAGGACGGCAATGCAGCTAGCGTCGTCCACAATGCGGACCGCCTCGCGCCACTGGCGCTTCTGGTCTAGCTGTGTTATGGTCAGATGAAACAAAAATTGATTTGTTTTGAAAGATTTCAGCTCGTCATATATGGAAGGAAGATGAAGTGCTTATGATCCAAAGAAAACCAACCCTATCGTAAAATTCGGTAGCAGAAGCATCATGGTATGGGGGTGTTTTTAGGCTAATAATATGACAGCACTTCATGCGATAGCGCGCAAAATTAATGGATCTCAAATCGTGATTAAATTCCTCACCAAGTAAGGTGTTTCACCAACCGAAATCAAACGCCATAAAGATCGTGTTCACACCAATTATTCCCCTCCTTGCTGCACTGTAAATAAAATGGGCAGCACGGCTTCGTATGGGGTGAGAAACACTTGAAGAGGATGAACGTCAAGGACGATCAACAAGTGCCTTAAACCCTGCAAATATTACCCGTGTGAAGACGTGAATAGCAACCGTTGTCTTAGGGTAAAATACATAGCAGCAAGAGTTAATGTTTCTAAAACAACTGTTGTTCGCATTTTACACGACCATCTTCATATGAATAAGGTGAGTGCAAGATTGTGTCCCAAAATTTCTTTCTTCAGTCCAGAAAACACGCAAAGTGGAATGTGTCAGTTTCTAAATCATTGTTAAGTTCAGGATTTTATATTATTCGTTCCATTGTAACTGGTAATGAAAAAAATGGGGTTGTACTATGAGCCTTTATCCAAATGAGAATCGATAGAATGGCGTCGCCTCGATGAAGGATCCTACCAAGCAAGGCTCGTGTTTGACCTTCAACAGAGAAAATGATAGACAATATTTTTGGAGAATGTGAATGTATTTTGATTATATATTTCAAAGAAAGAAATGCGGTTGTAAATGAAGGATATAATGCTTCCTTTTCGCCTAAGTTGAGTGATAACATCAAAGAAAAACGAGGCAAAAAACTGAGTCGGAGAATCAGATTATTCCATGAAAATGCTCCAGTTCACACTGCTGCACTTGTAAAGAAGGTCGTTCTTGATTGAAGTTTTCAAGAACTCATCCAGACTTCCTAAAACCCAGAACCAGCTCTCCTGGCCTGTGTTCTAAACTTAAATCTGATTTGAGAGGCAAAAATCTTTTGAAAGATGATCAGGTGAAGTGAGAAGTTTTTGACCATTTCAATTTCAGGTCAAAAGCCCCCGTCACACCTTGGTGGCTAGCCGTCCCGACCTTTGCGGACCACCAACGCTGCGTATGTCGTGGGCGACGATTGCCGACACCAGCCCAACTAAAGGTGGTCAGAAGCGAGCAGCGTTTGACGGTGATCTCACGCCATAGGGTCACTGTCAGACGCTGCTTGCCACTGACTAAAGGAAATTTAAGGCGCCGCCCCTCGACGCGATGCGGCGACCCCCTCAAGTAGCGCGCATACCGACAGGTGACCTTCTCCTAACTGAGGGCGACCTCGTCCAAAATGACGGCGCTCAGACGCCATTATTAGCCGCTGCACGCCGCTAGACGCTGACTGTGGACGGTGACCAGGCGCCGACAGAAGACAAGGTGCATACAAATATCTCAACCACCTCTGACGTGTCCACATCACTAAGATACAACACCATTGAACCCCTGCGCCATATCCCATTAAGGTTTTACACTGGAACGCTTCCTGAAATTCATTGCTACGTTATTATTAGCACAGAAACAAGATTTAGAGATGGACATTGTAAAGCTGAAAAAAAATCCTTACAGAGAGGAGTCAGAATAAACATGTTCGTCTGTTGCAACGACCGTGGCTCCTCCGGAGGACAAGATTTGGAACATACGAGAACCTCCTGGGGGAACTAGAAGAGGAAGATCTTCCTGCCTACGAAAGTTTCTTGAGAATAGGTGTGGCCCTCTTTCAGGAGTTACTAGACCGAGTGGGACACAGGCTAGAGAAGCAGAATACGTTTTTCATGAAGTCAATATTACCTGGTCTCAAGCTTGCCATAACCCTACGGTACCTGGTCTCGGGTGACAGCTATATCATTTTTCAGTATAGCTTCAGGATTACCCACAACACCATGCCTACCATAGTGTAAGAAACCTGTGAAGCTATAATCGCGGGGTACATGCAGGAAGTCATGCCATGTCCGAATACAAAGGAAGAGTATACGAAGGTAGCCTCGGAGTTTCAGCAAACGTTGGAACTACCACGAACACCATTGGCACATTCGATGGGAAGCATGTGCGCATGAGATGCCCTGATAAGGCTGAAACAAAATATTACAATTACAAGGGCTACTACTCCATACTTCTCTTCTCAGTTGTAATGCTGACTACAAGTTCCTGTATCTCGGCGTGGCTGCTTCTGGTGCAGGATCATATTCAGGCATTTTATCCATAACACCTATACGTCAATCACTGGAGCAAGGCACCCTGTCCCTCTCTGAACAAAACCGCTTACCTAGCATCGACACACCAGCGCCAAACTTCATTGTGGGATATGATGCCTTCCATCTACGAAACTGGTTGATGAAGCCTTATCCCCAACGAGGCCTGAGTCGACAGCAAAGGATCTTCAACTACCGACTCTCAAGGGCACGTCGTGTTGCAAAAAATGCATTTGGCATCCTCACTAACAGGTAAGAGCACTGGCTAAGTTAATACTTGTGATGACATAATAATTTTTTCCAAAATAAAGCACGAATCATTTTACTTTATTTACTGTTCTTATGGAAATATTTATATATTTAAAGTGCTAACAATATTCACTTTAATCCCACAGGTGGCGTCGTCTCCTGACGACCATGCCCCAGACTCTCAAGAGGATCCAGTCAGTGACC
This sequence comes from Ceratothoa steindachneri, assembly GCA_963969495.1. NCBI lineage: Eukaryota > Metazoa > Arthropoda > Malacostraca > Isopoda > Cymothoidae > Ceratothoa > Ceratothoa steindachneri. The sequence continues at coordinate 112,695,532 of OZ018330.1, read as the reverse complement.
CTTGCCTGTTGTGTCCTTCACAACCTCCTACAAATCATGAATCCCACTGTTCCAACCTCATTTGTGGATACTGATCATCCAGTAACCCATTTGGTGCAACCTAGGCTATCGAGGGAGATGATATGCTGATGGATATAGAGGACCTAACTGGCAACAACGCTACGCCGGTGGCCAAGGAGCAACGTCAGGCAGCGCTTGCTTTTATACCCCCCAAGACCCACGGGAGGGAGTCGGCGAGTGCGACTTTGCCACATCGACGCATGGTTGTCGCGTCACGTAAGCCGGTCTGGATGCAGTCACCGACTGGCGGCGCAATATCGCCGTCTGACAGCGTCATAATTACGTGTAACGTTAGTGGATAGGCATCCCACGCGATTGCACCATGGTGTTTGGAAAATTTAGACGTGAGAGGGGCGGCGAGAGTCGCCACACAAGTCGCCACTGCGGAGCTGACATTGCAGAGCTTGGGTTATGACGTCATTATGGACGCTGCCTGCCGCCGCATACCTCCAGACTCCCTCACGTGTGTCGGCATGAGCTCTCTCCACGCCGACCACTTTTACAAGTTTTGAATTTGCACAAAACTTTTAAGCCTGATCCCTGACCTTAGGTACGCTCGCCAAGACCGAAATTTGAGGCGGCGCGGCACACCAACCCATGTCCACGATGCCCCTAGGACCGTTGCCAACCACGAGTCGGTTAGTTGCCAAGGTGTGACGGGGGGTGAAAGAAAACACTTTTATACAGGCATTTAGATGCATTTTTTGAGATCTAATTTATGTGTTGATGTGGTGTGGTATTATAGTGAGTCAGGCTGTGATTATGAGGGCACGGCGGTTCGGAAACCTCACTCTAAGCGTTCTGAAAGGAAAACATCCCTCGAATTTTTCGCGGAGTCCAAGCTATCATTGACAACGACCCCAGCAGGAAAGGAGAGTAAAGTGGGAAGAATGCACGAGCAATAAAGCAAAAACGAATGGAGTTTGAAGAAAGGAAATTATTGATGATTTTATTAAAAAATAAAATGAATGATAATGAATAATAAATAAACGGATACAAAGAAATAAAGTAGAGGGAGTGTGGAAAGAGGATAGTAATACACTAAAATACAATGAAAATATTGTTACTAATACTGAAAAAATAGCAATAAACGTGGGGACAAACACAGGTTGAGAGAAAGAGTAAGGGCAAGAATGCGAATAATTGGGGAAGGGGGGGTCTAAGGCCCCTTATTTACTTCAGTGTGCATCATAAGTAGACCTGTATGTAATTAGGCTTATCTTAATTTGATAAGAAGATCAACTTTGAGTTGTTACGTGTAAACTATCCTGAGTAAGCGCGCATAAAATCATGTGCGCACGAAAACGTATACGCACATGTATACTTTACTATTCTGAGTCCGTTCCCCCACTGCTGACATCAAATCAACCTGCAACCAATCAACATCTATGTATATGAATTAACATCAAATTGTAAGAAATCGAGGTACATAATAGAATGACTGCCCAAAGCATCAAAGTATATTAGTTAACCTCAATGAACATGTGTGTATGTACATACGTCTATGTCAAGGAGCATGAACCAACTAATTTAGTCGTCGGAACATTGTTGGGCATCAATTTTATCTAAGTATTCATTACATAACATCATTATAAGTAAAGAAGCCGAACCTGACGTACCGCGCCTTACAGTAGTAGGATCTTTCCTTCGCAGTTAGACCTTCACTCTGTGACCGGCGGTCCAGAGGAGAATAAGAAGAGGGAAACAAAGCCTAGACGGGCCCTAATGATTTGTTTTTGGTCTGTTCTTTAGGGGTTCCCAATACCTATTCCATTGGTCTTTTTCCGCACCTAGAAGAGCTATAGATATTTTCTCTTGCTGTATAGTTTTTTTTTTCAGGCCTATTTTCTCGTCTTTAAGCTAAAATAAAATCTTTTATCGGAATTTTGTTTGAAATATGAAAAAAAAACAAGAAAAGACAGCACTACGGGTTGTTTTTTCCGATTTAGATGTGCTCTAATAATTTCTTATTGTCCTATGTTTTTTAAAGGCCCACTACCTATTTTCTCGGCGTGAAATTTAAAGTAGGGAATATAGTTTAAAAAGAACTACGATGAAACTTTCTAAGATACGATAAATCAGTCATGCGAGCTCTAAAATTGGCTTTGGGTAAATAAGTTTTAGCGGCCAGTGCCTATTTTTTCGGCCTAAAGCTAGAATAAAACCTTCTTTAATCGGAATTCTGTATAAAATAGGGAAAAACAGCACTGCGGCCTCTTTTCCGAGCTAGAGAGGCTTTAATAATTTGCTTTTGGTGTATTTATTATGGGAGGCCGTACCTAATTTATTTGCTTAAAAGGGGAAAATAAACTTTTGTTTTATGATAATTCTTTGTAAAATAAGGAAAATAGACCTCAGGGCTCTCTTTAGGAGCTGGGGGGCTCTAATAATTGTGTTTGGTCTTTTGATAATTAATGCCTCAAACTTTGTTTTTCATACTAAAAAATTCTTAAGAAAAATCACTTACTTAAACCAGGCATTGGCTTCGCTACTAAGATTAAAATCTAAAAAAAATCAGCCATGTTACGGTAAATTTCCCTCCTTTCAAAAAATCATATTCCTTAAATACAGTTGTAGATCAAATAAAAAACAGCCTTACTTAAATTTTAATAATTTTTCTGAACTCCACCAATTGTAATTTATTTTCTTTTAAAACATTATAAAGCATTGGATAATCATATTTATTTTTTCTGAACTAAACTATTTGATTTTTCCAACTCTAAAGAAATTCTTAAAAATTACCTTGATAAAAATTTAAAATATACATAAGTCATAACCAAACTAAGATGAAATTATTATTCAAATATTCCCAACAATCCCGTTCTTAAATTATAGAGTTAGTGATGATGATGATGATAATGATGATGATGATGATGATTAAAGTGTTAGGCCCGAAATGGACACATCGTATCTTTTACATATTTGGGTACACAAAAGATAAATAAATTTTATTAATGAATAAAAATAATTATTTCGATTTTATTTCAGGGGATTAGGATCTGTGCAAAGCTTAATCAGTTGATTCAAATTTTCATTGAAAAAAGTAAAAATTAAATATGAACAGAAGATAAAAACTACTATTATAACTAACCAAACAAAAGCATAAAAATATGATTTATTTTAAAAAATCCCTTTTATTAATTCAAGCCTATTGATAATAGCAGCGGTATGTCTAATTCCATTGATGAAGTTAAATTTCCTATTTCCATTTAAAGCTTATGACTAAGATCCCAAAGATCATCAATAGACAAATGTCCCTTTCTATTTGCGCTAATTTTGCCTCTTATTGACGTCATGCAATTTCTCATTAGAAGCTTCGAGATTCGAAATAGCAGTTATTTAGTTCGTAGCTCTTTGAAATATAATTAAAATAGATAATTGCTTTAATTTTTTATATTATAGAACAAGGTCAACATACCTAAGTCGCGTGCTCTCGATTATCCTGACTTATGACCTTACGACCTTCAAAACTTTCAATAATTCCCGGAGTAACATTGGGAGGACCTTGTAAATCATATCATTCGAAAGAAAATGTTAAACAATATAAGGGTTTCAAATTTCGTTATAATTGGCCAAATAGTTACGATATTATTACCCAAAACTGCATTGAAAAGTAAAATGGTTACCATCCGAGCGACGACCTACCTACGGACCGATATAGTAACTAATAGAGTCGCGTGCGACTAAAAATATAGTCCAAAACCTAGAAATAGTTAGTTGCAATATCAAAACGCTGTCTGGAACTTTCAAAGAACAAACCAATTCAACTACAATAATTCGCACCCACAATGTAGCATCTTTGCTACAATTTAGCATCTTTGTTACAATTTAGCATCTTTGCTACAATTTAGCATCTTTGCTACAATTTAGCATCTTTGCTACAATTTAGCATCTTTGCTACCTTAATGACACAGAATTCTATCCGATTACAATTCTATTAAAAAAAAATCTGACCCTTTTGGAGCCAAAGATTGAAGCCACAGCGCTACCCGACGCATAGCAAAACCGATTCAGGTCCATGATAGCTTAACAGCAATACAAGCAGCCGTGGTATGTGATCACCATAGCAATGTTTAAACCCATTCACACTTCCTTCACATACCTATGGGACGCACCAAACCCACACCAAGCAATTAAATATCAATTAGATTAACCTAACAGTCTGAAAAGGAATGGTTTCAATTGGCTATTTATATCTTTGTCATCGCAGCTCTTTTTTTAGGGCTGTTAAGTTGCTCCGTTTGATAGTCACTGCTTGGGGTTAATGAGGAGGAGCACCATCCACTCATGGTGATGAAGTGTTCAGGGGACTAATTAATTTATAGTTGCTGCAGGTCCTCGATACTTTCCGACCTATTTAAGGAGGTGGGATAACGCGTTTGATCCGTTCAACGAGACGCCAAACTCCAGCCATCTCGTTAATTTCGCTAACCAATTTTGTCAAGAGACTTACAAAGTCCCTCTTATGGCAATGCTTCTTACAGAATATAAAGACATGACGCTCTTTGCCAAGAAATAAGTTAATTCTTTGTCATTTTCTTTGACCCTTTCTCCATCGATTGACTGGTTAACCACGAGCCACTAAACTTTCCTATGGTCTTCTTTGCCATACCTAAGAAAGGCTTCCTTAATTCATGACCTGGATAATCATTCAGTTCTTGTTCCTAGACATGGTTTGTTTACGGCCTATGTGCAAAATGGTACCGCTAAACGATGTGATAATTCTTCATTACTTTCTATAATTAAGTCAAGGTTTATTTCTAATTGGTTGTTTCATGCTGTCTGGCACACAGTGTATGAACCAACATCTTTACATCATTATATATTTCGGTCTTCCATCAAGTATGGACCTCCAGCGAAACATCGATGAATATCAGAAGCGTTTTGTCGAACAGTACTGAAGAGAGATCCGTGTTAACTGCGTCGTTTTAGATCATATCTTGATCTTTATGCGTATCCAATATCAGTACGCGTTTATATTAACAGACATGAACTTACATTAGCGTATATTAACACACGTGAATTAACATCATCCCTTCCTTCATTTCCCCGGTCCTGTCGTTAGGGGGAAATAGTGTTTCTGGTTGACTGGGTGATTGGAGATTTGCCTTGCATATTATTATCATTCATTATTATTCATTACACTAAATACCATTACGCCATAATAGTGGAGGGAAAAGTGTGTGAAAGATACACCCGGATACTTTTTCTCACACCCACAAACGCCACTGCTGATGGGTGAGGCGCGAGTGGTGAATTAATTGACAGGAGGAAGGAAGAAGGCGCTCATCAGCGAGGGCATAAATCGTTCTCGTTCGTCGATTGAAAAAGAAAAGGACGAAAATAAAAATAAATGACACAAAACCCCGGGAAAACCTAATAAAATGAACAAAAAGAAACGAGCAAGAACAAAGAATATTTGAGTTAAAAATTTAAAGGAGTACAAAATTAGCATAAACAAAAGCAAAGTAACAAAGATGGCACGTAAAAACAATACGCACCGAGATGAAATTTAAATTGGAACAAAAACAGGAACAAATATTGCTGCCACAAAAGAACTTGGACCAAACATACACGACCAGAAAAGATTTTGAACTAAAAGGACAACAATAAAAACAGGTTTAAGAGGAATTCGAGCATAAAATGAGAGAACAAAAAGAAATCGAACAAAAGGGGCGACAGAAAAGAACTGAAACAAAAGTACCGAACCAAAGCGACAAGCAAGAGGCCCTTGATTGAAAGCGGGTCGGGGGAGTGTCGTAAACGGTACATAGCATTGGCATAGCAACAGCGAACCAGGTCTCAAAGCCATCCGTTTATATGAACAAGTTCGCATGATGACACCTATTTGCCTCATGGTACGAACCGAGATCATCCCTGTGGGTGCATGGACGGAATAGACCTCCCGGTGTTTCTGGAGCTGGGGATAAAAACCCTCTCTACCACATCGGCTGGGGTTATTCATACCACAAAGGAAACATACGCAAACACACCACACATTTGCACATTACATTTAGTATAACGAGAAGTTTTTGTCTGGAGAAATTAACATGTAGTATTTCATATTTGCCACTCGCTGACCCCTCTCCCCTCCATTACCACCTTTTTGAATGAGCCCACCTAGACCCGGAATGTTGGGTACAGAGGATGGGCATTTAAGTCCTTTTGACTTATCCTATTCTTTCAGGCCATTCGCTTTTCTTTCTCCTGTCTGACCAACGTCTTCCTCATTTGATCCCTTACGCTTGCGCGCAACTTTGAGTATAGTTATGTTTTATCCCCTTTGTTATATTTACCTAAAAACTAAACAGCCATAAGTATGTTGGTGGATTAAGAACACGCATATGTTGCTTTGTTTTGTTTTTGCATGTTTTGGTTTCCGTTTGCATTTTATCAGAAGTTGGCAGTGCTTTAAATCATGTGGTGGTTTGTTACTGATATGGTGGTGTTTATGATAGTGTATAATTATAGTCACTTGAGTTGTCTACAAACTTTACGATCATGTCTTTTGTTATTGTTCATGTGGTGTTTATGAGCATGTGGTGACGATCATCTTACCTTATACGTGCCTTATTTTTTGTACACAGATTTGTGTTGTACACTGAAAATCAAATAATTCGCAATGAGTGCAAAGAAACGGACGTATCTTGACTAATATATTCGATTTGGATTATTGTCCCTACTAAAGGGTGACGCAGTTGTCCCCAGTGTGCGATATGTTACAAGACTATAAGCACTGATGTAATGCTTGGACGGTTCTATGAGCTGCAAGAAGAAATAGCAATATTTCACTATTGCATGATTCGCAGCAGAAGGCAGATCTCCTGAAAAGTTCGACTCTGAAAGGTTTCAGTTATCTTTAGCCTAACTGGTGAACATGTTCGAAGCGGTAAAGCTCTCAACCTTAAACTACATGGGAAAAACATCAACACGACACCATTTGAACCTTCATGGCCAGATTCGATATCTGGAAGTGTTTCATTCAGCAAAGAGAAATACAGCCAGTTTTAGTGACTCGTATTCTGTTCTCATTTAAGGTGACCTTAGTTCTGAGGTAAAGAAAAACACATATAACAACTCATATAACAGACTTGAAACAGAATTTATCAGATAATTTCCACATAGAGATAAGAATCGTGAAACCTGGAAGTTTATCAGGAACTCATTTCAATGTGAAGTAGCTGATGTTTTAGAAGAATTGCAAAAAGAGTTTTTTGATTTGAAGTTCAATTTCACAGCTGAGGAAGATTTCAAAGAGCTGGATCTTAAGACGTTCTTGGTCAAGGACCTTCCTGTTGACCCACAGATCTCACATCACGTTCTTCTTATTCTAACTATGTTCTGATCCACATATCTTGGTGAGACAGCATTTTCCACGCTCGTTGTTGACAAGACCAAGTACAAAAACAGGCTGAATATTGAAGGAGGTTTGCGCTGTCACTCTTTGTTATTCAACCACGCATTCAAGAGGGGCCTGGAGGGAAGGAACAATTTCTAGAGGTTGTATGGTAGTAAAAATATTAAGAACTACTTTTTAAACCCCTGATCTTTAAATATCCTTCTAACTGTTTTGGTGATTCTTTTTAACTTGAAGCTTAAATGAAATCCTCAGCAAGTTCAGATGTTTTCTGCGATTCTGTAGTGAAGCGCGAAAGATAGATTTACCTTCTCTAGGTGTTTAAAGCTTTCATGCCTGTTTTATATATAATTAACTTTTCCTTTACTCCTTTTTCTAACCAGCAATCTTTTCACAGTGAATTGAAATGACTTCATTTGTTTCCCTATTTCCTTCTCTTTAGGATCCAATAAAACGGAATCTTCCTACTCTGAAACATAATTCGCCAATGTGTTATTCACATAGCCCAGGACCTTATAATATTTTAAGGAAGTCCAAATCTTATAATAGTGTTTATGAATACTTTGTAAAAGACAATACAGTTCATAAGCAAAAGTATTAAATTTTGGAAAGAGATGCTGTGGTCATGTTGGTGGATGTGAGAGGGATTTGAAAAATTTGTCCTGCCCGAATGATATTTAAGGTAGACGAGTAAAAACCCAAATCAAGTTTCTTTCCTTCGTCCATCTTTTGTTGTTTTGTCTGGCAATGTACCTGTACACTTCCACTTCAGAACCTTTATTCCTTTTACTATCAGGGCCATAGTTTTGAAACTAATATATATATTTTTTATTAGTTTGTTAAGAGTTTACGCGATATAGATAATTATTCTTATCTTTAAATTATTGTACGTTTATTAAAAAGTCATCATTTCAAAAATAATATGAAAAACTGCATTCCTTCACTGAATCCAAAACCTCGCTCTGGTCCTGTTCATTTTGAAGGCGAGTGTTAGTCCGTGGCTCTGCTTTGCGATCAAAAGGGTTAAATGATCGCAAATTTTGGTTATATGAATGATGTGTAATTTTAATCTATTTTGTAATATTTTTTTAAATAAATGTTTGAGTCTTTTTTAATTCCAGAAATGGTTATTTTGAAATAAACGCGTGCAACCATTGTTGCTCTGCACCAAATTGGCGTGAAATGCAAGGTGGTATTTGTTAAGGATATTGCATTAAGGAACCCCATCTTTAGGATCATTAATAACTAAAAAAACTGGTTACACTCCTGTGAAAAAGTCTCTTGTACGCCCAAGAGATTCAAATGAACGCCAAGTTCGCCTCCTGGTTAAGTCCCAGCTCAAGAATCGGGTTGCTTCTATCACCAAGCTCGCTCACGATTAGAAAGAAGCAAGTTTGAACGCTTTCCTACGGGTTATTACTAACGTGTTTCGTTCAATGTTCCTCTGAGCTGTCTCCTTGCCTTTTGTGTTCAGTCTCCAAGTTGCGCTTCCATATGTCAGAAACGTTAGGATGAATTGGTCAAGTACATTATGTTTTAAGCATAAATGCATGTCATTTCTGACGATGTAGCTAAGATTTTCTACTGATCTGCAAGATTTGGTCTATTGCTGATTTCTTTTTGTATACGTCTATCGGGAAACATAAACTATCCTAAGTAAAATTTAAGCCTCAAATCTGATTACTTTATATCCTTTGCACAAATTATCATCATTATTTTGGGGTATTTGGGAAGTTTATTTTTCGTATATCAGTGGTACAAACTATTTATAATTCTTAGGTTTGAAGAAGCTGATATGATGTAAGAGATTGGATCTCCCTGCCTGAGTCCTGTTTTACCTAAATTTTATTACTAATTAATTGCAGCCTAAATAATGTTGTTGTGTGACATCAAATGCAGAAGAGTATGTCAATATACATTATGCAACTTTCCTTTTTCTGTAATGCTCTTAGAGCTAAATCGGCATTTACTGAAACGAAGGATTTATCATACAAATGTCGTTTAATTCGAAAGTTATGTAGAGTGTGGAGAGATATTTTGTATGTAATATTTTGCTGCAATAATTGCTGAACAACCAGCATATAAGCATATGTGCTATCATTACCTGGAAACTACCGGTGCAATCGAGATTTTGTTTTATTCTATTGGTCAGGATCTTTATAAATAGCTTGTATCTTCCAGATAAGAAATTGATTAGTCTATAATTCTTTATGTTTTATCTGTCACTTTTTTATAAATGAGCTGCATTGAACGCCATTAAAATATTTTCTTTTAAACATTTTGTAAGCTGACGCACAAGTGAGCAAGCTGTTTCTCCCGAGCTTTAACAAGTTAGATTGTTTTCGCAGCTTCCTCGGGCGATTTACGATTTTCTCTGCTTTTTAGTGGGTGAACATTTTAATGGTCAGACATGTGCAATTATTGAGCTGTTAATTAATGTCTAGTGACTATTGTTATATTATAGATCCTGTTAATATTCTTCAACTCTTTCAATAACTTTTCTATGTCATTTTCTTCGCCCTGTTTAGCAATGTTTTCATTTGCTGTCTGTTAATTGACACGTTTTGTTCCATTATATTTAGTAATTTGTAATTTTTAATGTACTTTTATGATATTGGTTCATTTCCTTTGTGACCATCCTAAAGATTCTCTCAGAAAAAGGGAAAAAATATGTTATATTCCTCTCTATATCTATACATGAAGAACAAATATATATGTAGTGATATCAAAGATAAGTCATTTCTTTATGAGTTAACTTAGACGCTTCATCTTTTCATGATTTGCTGGTGTTACTTTGCCTTATGACAGCAGCAAACTCCAGTTAACCCATTCACGGCACTGTGAAATTTAGTGTCGTTCCAGTATGCCACTATAAATTTTTCATTAAACAGCATTTTAAGAAAATGGCGTATAGGAAAGGAAGTCATTGCCGCGATTAAAAAACCAAGCGAAGGCAAAGCAAGTACGAGTACAAACCCTTTCCTCAGTGCCTCACGCGAGAAACTAACTCTAACGCGTTGACGCGTAAAATAATATAGCGTTGAATCCAATGAACCAGTGACGCACATTTGCGTAGTGGCATGTAGCGAGATAACATTTGATGCACATGTGCGTCAGACGGCATCGAATGAGTTTAAGATGCTTTTTTACAACTGCATAAAATGAAAATAACCAAATTACGGAAATAAATGAAGAAATTCTGGCCTAAGAGTGAATCAACGTCACGATCCGTCGTCGAAAATCCGCAATATAATGGTGAGGAACGAGAGGCACTCTGAGAGCAAGGGCTAGTTTCCACCTGACTTTTATTATTCTTTGTAGTAGTAGCATCGCCAAACAAACCTTTGCATAGGTAGAACCCACTTATCGGATAATGAAGCTAACATAAAGATCATTTTGATAAACATCAGCAAGCCCGTGGGCACTAATGACCATACCACTTTAATACCATACCAGCGAGAAGGCTAACCTTCTATGGGCCAAGGGAGAACCACCCGTTCCACGTCGAGGGAGTATGGATTGGAAACTCCTTTTAGTTGGTTTAGTAGACGGAAGGGTAGGGTGGCGTATGTATGAAAGAAATGAGGGAAAGGGACATTGGAGATGTAGAGTGTGGAAACAAGAAGTGTAGAATGATATTTATTCATTCATTTTTGGAACACTTTGTAATATTAGATAATCTTTAGAGAACAACATCTGGTGACCCAAAGTCACGTGCTCTCATTTATTCTGATTTATGACCTTACGACCTTCAAAACTTTCAATAATTTCCTGACTAACCTTGAGAAAACATTGGCAATTATATAATTTTAAAGGTAATGTAAAAAACATAAAGGTTTCAAATTTCGTTAGAATCGTCTGAATAGTTATGATGTTATTGACAAATAGTGCCAATTATATCATTCGAAGGGGAATGTAAAACAACATGAGGGTTTAAAATTTCGTTAAAATCGGCCGAATAGTTATGATGTTATTGAAAAATAATTTTCAGGCTAACCTTGGGACGACTTAGGCAATTATATCAGTCGAAAGGTAATGTAAAACAACATAAGAGTTACAAATTTCGTTAGAATCAGTTGAATATTTACAATGTTATTGCCAAAACCAAAAAAAGGAAAATGGGGACCGACTGACCGACATAGTGAGATATAGAGTCGCCCGCGACTAAAAAATAAATAAATATATTCCTTACTAAAGATGATGTAAGTAACGTTCAATGTTACCGTCTTGTGTATCGATGAGACAAAGAATTCTAAGTAGGACGTGCGGCGCGAGGTTTGAGTTAATATTCTCTCACACCATTTTTACAGCTTACACTTTAAATCTCGACACCTTAATGAGATTTGGTACAGGCCTTTCCCTCAAGCATTGAATACACTCCAAAGTTCATGTTGTTCAAATCTGGCGAACTGGGAGGAAAAAGTTCCTTAGATCAAAACCTCTAAAACTTGCCTGCAACCAGTCTTGAACTTTTATGGTTGTGTGTAGGGTTGCTTGAGCCTATAGAATGAGTACACCTTGGAATTATTGTCTTCTTCAACATATCCAAATAGACATGTTAAGTGGAACTAGACCCCCTGCCCTTTAATGAGGATAAGAGATGTTTTGGAACCATTTCATGTTACGCTTGCCTACACGTTATCCGCTTTTTAACCAGAATCTCATTCTTACTGTGTGGTTAAACACTATCATTCTGTGTGTTGTGGGTGGTCTGAGAGGTGAAAAACTTCTCATCCGTCCACAGAACTGGGGGCTTACAAGTCCTCAAAGATCCTTTGGAGGAGCTGCTTTACTCTTTCGACTCCCTTCCTTTGGTGTGGTTGGTAAACATATGAACTTTAGCTATTTTGAATGGACGAAGTTTTAGATTATCTTTCATCAATTTTTTATCACTTCGGCTTCCAAAGCAAGCTGTCTGGCACTCCCTGTCTGCTCCTGACAGACCAGGATGGAAAGGTCATCACTTTTTATAGCATTAAAACCCCTAGATATAGGCACACTGAGCTTTAACAATTTGAATATATCGCCTGGTGTCTTCCGGATGCTTCTATACAGGTAACCGTGTACAGTGCATCATTTGCCTGTACGCGCGAGCTCGGCGCCTCCCTCAGTCACTAACAGCTCTTACTGCATCCGCAGCTAATTTCGACGGTGTCTATGCCGCCGAGAGACGCTAGTCATACCCTACGCCCTTTGGGTTTAGGGCAAGGAAACTTCTTCGAGAGCTAGGTATAGCTCTCGAGCCGGTGGCGCCCCTGGTTCTGCCCAGGACACCACCCTGGAGGGTACCACATTTGGCTATTTGTTGCCACGACTCTGCTCCCAAAGCTTGTACAGCGCCGGGAGTATTGCGTTCGACCTTTCTGGAGCACACCTCGTGTCGCGCTGGAACCGTGCCAGTGTATACGGATGGCTCCAAGTCCCAAGAGGGGGTTGGCTTCCATGCTGTATCCCCTCTGTTTGAAGTCAGCGGGGCTCTGCCAGGCGCTGTATCTCTTCACGGCCGAGCTGGTGGCAATACACCACTTGGTACGGGAGATTACGCAACGTGCCCGGTTCGGAGACCGGATTGTGATTTATAGCGACTCACAAAGCGCCCTGAGTGCTCTCGAGGCATTGGAATCGCCGTATCCCTGGTTCGCGATATCCGTACGCTATGGTTTTGGCGAGCCGGGCGTATGGCGAGATTACCTTCTGCTGGGTTCCTGGACATATAGGAATTGCGGGGAATGAGCGCGCCGATGAGGGCGCCAAAGAATCCGCGAGGACTCTGCGACCTGACCAGCGTTTCGCTCTTCCTCACACCGACTACATGGCAGGAATGCGTGCAGCTCTTCATACTGCCTGGCAAATAAGATATGAGACGGTCGAAGTGATCTAAAAGTTGCGTGCCATTGCGCCGCGACTGTTCCCGTGGACCTATCCCCCAATGCCGCGACGGCTTCAGTTCGCTTTCTGTCGTCTCCGAATCGGGCACACTCGTGTGACGCATCGCCATTTGATGGAGCGCTCGCCAGCGCCCTATTGTGACGACTATGTAGGCCCCCAGACTATTTCGCATATTCTTATCGAATGTCCCAGGCTAGGTGATCTTCGCGCGCGTTACCTGTCCTGGTACCTGGATGGACGGGGTCGCTACCGCCTGTCCCTTGTACTCGGAACGGGTTCGTGTACACTAACCTGTAGACTTTTAGACTTTTGGGAGGAGGCCGGCCTTCTCCCCGTTATTTAATATTCAAATATGGATCGTGGTCTTCTTCGGCGGGGAAGGGCGGGCCTTCCCCCGTTGACGGAGCTCGCTCTATAATTTTTCAATTTGCTTGGTTTTCTTTTGTTCTTTGTTTGTATTTTTGTTTTTTGTTTTTGGGGTATTTTTTTTTAATTTGGCTTCTAATATAGCCTAGATTTAGGCTAGCTTGAGTACGGTGACTTATGCCCTAGAAAGCAGTCGCCAGATAAGATATAAAAAAAAACTATACAGGTAATCGATTACTTCACATTTTCCAGTTTTGTTTGTAAACAGCTGTTTGTTTATGAAGTTACGCTTTGGTATACACAATTTATTAAATCCTGATAGAATCTACAACAAAAAATATTAATGATATGTAAACATTTGAAATTATTTTTAAATAGCAGTCTACACTTTGTTTCCACGCTGTATTTAGTTATTTACCTACCTGATGACGCATTAGAATGAAACTGCTTGGGCGCTTACACCAGCTTTGGAGCCCGGGAGTGATTGGCGGATTTCGTTGCTAGCATCGAAATTTGGAGGCTGCTCTCACCGAGAATAGGATCAGGCACCCAGACGTCGAAATCCGGCGTACTATCTATTATAGTATGGCGCTAAAGCTCCGTCTAACTCACACGCCGTGGCAAGAGTGGCGGGTCAAACTGTCGAGAGAGGAAGCTCAAACTACTGTGAGAAGAACGCTCAAACTATTGTGAGCACAAAACTCACAGTATTTGGACCTAAAAGCTGAAACTCTTCGAAAAAGGAATATCAAACTATTGTAAGCAGGGAGCTCAAACTATTGTGATCAGGAAGAACAAACTTGTGAACAGGAAGCTCAAACTATTGTAATGACGAAAGTTAAACTCTTTGTGAAAGTAGCTATTATAGGCAGGAAAGTCCAACCTTTTTAGCAGAAATCTCAAACTATTATAAAAGGGAAGCTCCAACTAGTGTGAGAAAAAAGCCCAAATTATTTTGAAAAGGAAGCTAAAATTAAATTATTGTGAGCAGCAAAGCAAAGTATTGAAAGAAGTTTGCTCAAACTATTGCGAGCTACAAGCTCAAACTATTGTTAGCAGGGAGCTCAAACTATGGTGAAAACAAACTTTAAGCTATTTAGAAAATGAAGATTACGGTATTCTAATCAGAAAGGTCAAACTATTGAGAGCAAGAAGCTCAAGCTTTTTTGTTTGGATGTTTGAACTATTACGAACAGGACGCTAAACTCTTGTAAGAAGAAAGGTCGAACAAATGTTATTAAAATTTTCAAACTATTGTAAGAATGAAAGTAAAACTATTATGAGCAGGAAGCTAAAACTATTGTGAGCATGGAGCTCAAAAATCCTGCTCAAGCCGTTTCGAGCAGGAGAGTCAACCATATTGCGGAGAAAGTTCAAACTCCCGTAGAGAAGAAATCCCTAGCTATTGTTAGCACGGAGCAAAAACTATTTTGAGCAGAAAAATGTAACTAGTGAAGGCTGGGAGCTCAAATTATTGCGATCCGGATGCACGAACTATTTTCTACAGGAGGTCTAAGCCTTTGTGAGCAGAAAGATCAAACTATTGTGATTACGAGGCTAAAATTATTGTGACCACCAAGCTTAAACTATTGTGAGCAAGAATCTCAAACTTTTGTGAGTAAAAAGCTGAAACTATTGTGAGATGGAAATTCAAACTATTGTGAGTACAAAGCTCAAAATTTGTCATTAAAAGGATTAAACTATTGTAAATAGGAAGCCAAATTAGTGTGAGCAGAGACCGCGAAGAATAGTGAGCAGGAAACTCAGCTTTTATGAAGAGAATGTTCAAAGTAGTTTGCGCATGAAACTCGAACTATTGTGGCAAGAAAATCAAAGTATTGTGAACAGGAAACTAAAACACTTGTAAGGTGAAAAGTCAAACATTTGTAAACAGGAGCCACAATCTTTTTGTGAGCAGAAATTGCAAAATATCGTAATGAGGAAGGTCGAACTATTGTGAGCATTAAGCTCATATAATGAAAAGAGGAACCTCAATATATCGTTAGCAGAAAGCTTAAAATATTGCGGGAAGTTTGCTTGAGCTAATATGAATGAGAATCTTACATTTATATTTTTAGCAGTAAATTTAAATTATTTTGAGCAGAAAGCTCAAACTATTGTGAACAAAAGTTAAATCTTTTGTGAACAGGAACGTCAGATTATTCTAAGCACTAAGGTCAAACTAGTGTGAGAAGGACACTCGAAATCTTGAGATTACGAAGCTCAAACTATTCTGAGCAGCACGCCCAATTTATTGTGAGCGGGAAACTCGTATTGTAGCAAGCGGAAAACAAAAACTCTTATGAGCAGAAAGTTCAAAGTGTGGTGAAGAAGAAGGTTAAACTATTGTAAAAGTAAGCTCAAACTATTAATAGCAGCAAGATCCTAATTTTGCGAGTAGTAAGTTCCAACTTTTATTAGTAAGAAGCCCAAAGTATTCCAAGTAAGAAGCTCAAACTATTGATATCTGGAATCTCAAATTATCGTGAACAGGAAGCGTAAATCTTTATGGGCTGGAAGCTTAAGAATTGTTAATAGGAAGCTCAAACTATGATGGGGACGAAGATCAAACTATTGTAAGTAGAAAGCTTAAATTATTGGAAAGACGAAGCTCAAGCTATTGTGAACAGGAACAGCCTTTGCACGCACCAAGTTTGAAATATCGTTGCAAGAAGCTCAGAAAGTTTTGAGCAAAAAGATCAAATTATTGTGACCCGGAAGATGAAACAATTTGGAACATAAAACTGAAACTATTATGAAAAGAAGATTTAAACTACAGTGAGAAGAAAAACAAACTTTTGTAAAGAGGAAGCTCAATATTTTCTATGTGACAAGATTAAATTATTTTGATCACGAACTAAAACTCGTGTGAGAAAGTCGAAACTTTGTAATCAAAAAGCCCAAACTTTTGTGAGCAGGAAGCTCAAAATTTGTTGAAAGCAGGAAACTTCAATTCTTTGCCTCAACTTTCTTATTCCGTCTATCATTAGATATATTCATTAAGCACCAAATTACCAATTACACATTTAAATATATAATAAATCAATATGTGATAAACACCATACATAACTGTTCATATCTTTAGCGTTTTGCTTTTTTATTATTGGGGATGCTTTGCTCCCTTGTTTTCACTGATCTCATGCCACTGGTGATCACATATAAAGGTGGCAGGTCATGTAACTGACTAGAGGCAGGCTGAAAGGTCACCTTGGCTGGATCAACCCAATTTCGTTCATCATTGACGACCGTTTCCACGTCACATGTGCCATCAACCCCAGAACAACAACTTATGGAGCTCTGTGCAACCTGAGATCACAACGAGGCAGCTGATAGGCATAAAAGTGCCTGTTTGAGGCAGGTGGCATGGCCGTCACCATTAAAAACATTTAACACTCATTGTTCAGGCAGAATGGAGTTCAAAATCACATACGACTGATGCCATTGCATGATTTCCTTAGTTTTTAAAATACCTCCTCATTATCCACGTGACCCAGCGCTAATGAGTGACCGCCACACAGCTTCTACCTAAAACCATTGGCCTTGTGGCTGTCTGGGATTCCCAATAGTTCTGCAACCGCTTAAGCGCCAGTAACCTTGTCCAGGTGAAGGTGAATGTGGCCAACTGCATTAGACATGCAGTAGACAAGTTACACCTGTGACCCTGAGGACGGTGAGTCAAAACTTTGGCGTCATCATCCAGGTGTATGTAACACTATAGATGCGCCAATACCGTGGCGTGAATTAGAAGCACGTTGTGTAATAGCAATGTGTTTGCTTTCAATCAATAAACACTTTAGTGTCATATAATTAATATCAATTAAGAATGAACATATGAAGTAGCAAGTTCGAAGTGGTGGTACTTCTTGCTTCTAGCTTTCGATGACTCAGTCCGGGCCAGATATAATGCTAGTTCGGTTCTTTGATAATAACGGACGTCCACGGTTGCCCTTTTATGTGATACCACTCTCAAGGCTCTATTGGCATTTGGTGCATCATGTAGGTGGAATTTGTACTCGCGGTAGAACCAACGATGAACTTTAACTTTGTATTTGCTCTCATAATTTTATTTTCTTTACTTGATATGAGAACCCTCTGATTAAGAACTTGTACTCTACTTATGACAAAGCGCATTATACCATTAAGAAATCCTGGAAAAATGAAAGGCTATGTTATACAATTAAGAAATAGCATACGCTTGAGCTCATTGTAATGTTATTTGCATACATTCTGTTCGATTGGGGTGGGCTTGCCATATCCTTAGGAACAAATATTTCTTCTCTTGCGTATGATTCCAAATTTGGGATTCAAGTTCGTTTCTGAGGGTGGTAAAAAATAAGATCCTATTTGGATTTATAAAGTATTTAATAAAATAACTTTGTTTGCACTTGACGTTTGGTAAGATAAATGAATAGAATGGTTGAGTCTAAATCATTTTTCAGTAGAAGGAGTGAATGTGAACGCGGATGGAAAGAAGTTGTTCCTGATGTGATGCAGAAGCATGAACTTGTGAATCTTGTCCATCGATGAGTGCTTGAGGAGGTGAATAAATGGGCATTAATTGAATTAAAAGGCATTTTCTACGTACATGGAGCAAAGTGTGATTACGAATGGAAGAGATTTGTGTTTCATGCAGTAATAGGACCCACTGTAGCAAAATGTACTATAATGTCAAGTATTCATGAGTACATATAGAAAGTGGGCGTGACCAGTTTTGATCTTCAACCGGGAATCTCAGGGAGGGGCTTTGTCTGAAAGTGAATGTTTATTTGTGGGTGTTCGCTTGGGGCAGAAAGGGCAGAAATTATCTGAGGTGTCTTAAAATTTGCTAAATCTATTTCATCTATCCGCATTAAAGAATCCTCTGTATTAAATACAACCACCCAAATTTAAATGGGGACACGTCATCCTTTCCCTTGTTTATAACTTAACCAAGCTGTATTCATTCTTTGAATTCCTTCCTGTTTTCACTCGTCATTGTGATCCGACCATGTAAAGTAATGATTTAGTGTCTATATTTTAGTTTTACCTTTTTTTTGTATCCAATTCTCTGTTTTTTCATTTCAATTGTTTAATTTTGTAATATTACGTTTACTTTGTTTGTCCTTAATTGATATTATCTCTTTACAAATATTTGGCTGTTCCTTACCTTACTGTTTTGTTTGTTCATTAACGTAACGTTCATTTTATATTTTGAACGTCGTTTTTTGTGATTTT
This sequence comes from Ceratothoa steindachneri, assembly GCA_963969495.1. Classification (NCBI taxonomy): domain Eukaryota; kingdom Metazoa; phylum Arthropoda; class Malacostraca; order Isopoda; family Cymothoidae; genus Ceratothoa; species Ceratothoa steindachneri. Next base: position 112,676,646 of record OZ018330.1, on the reverse strand, counting down.
CTCTGATCTGTGGTTTTTAACTTTGAACTTGTGCTGTTATTTATGTTTTTAGGCTTAGATTACTCATTTAGAATTTCTTTTAAGCTACTGAAGATGGGTTTTGTAATAACCCGAAACGTTGGAATTAAAGATAGGACCCGTCTTCTTTGTTTTTTTCCTTCTTACTGAATATATATATATATATATATATATATATATATATATATATATATATATATATATTCCTCCCTCGTTGTGCAGAACTGTGCCTGCTCAACTGTTAGCCCAAAGGTACCCTCTTTGAATGGACCGTAAGGTTTCCTAGGGTCCTTTTTGTCCTTGTAGCTCGTTATAGCTCTCTCCCTCTCTCTCCCTCCCTCTCTTTATAATCCATTCTTAGATTTCATATTTTGGTAGAAGTTTTGTACCTCCTTTTTTGAGTTGCGCTCGAGCATTAATTCCGTCAAGTTGTGCGCAATGTTTCTCCCGTTACTTGTTTCAAAAAGTCCTTCTAATTCATCAATTTTGCGATTGAAACGTGATTTTTTTTTAATAGATAAAAATCATTCTTCTTCATTTAATTACTATAGCTTCCATTATATATAGTAAATGATTGACCATTTTAATTATTGGTCTCGCTCTGCGCTCAGGAATGATGTTTGATTTGAACCAATCATCTACCTATACTGCCATTGCGTGAATGATGTGGTTATTTAAATTAACTTATTTCACGCAATTACGTGGTCATTTAGACATCTTCCCGCCACCATATTTACATTAAAAAGAACACTGTAATACTTTTACACTTTATTTCCATATAACCTTTCTCTTATTTTACTGTTACTCATCAGGTACTTAATTTGACAAGATTTATTTGAGTTTGCAAGAATTTGCCTATAACTTAATTCCGGCGATGGTGCTTGATTGTTTGCATTCAACAGCTATATTTTTTATCGGACTTTGTATCTATTTATCTCGAGTTATTTATCAGTCACTTATTTTATCACTCTTCGCTTTTATTTTGTATGAAGTTTGCTCAAAACAGTGTTTTTTAAATTGTGATAATCACTACATGTACCGAAGTTGTAATGTATTGTAATTTATCAAGTGTAAAGGGAAGTGGTTATATTTTAATACTAAATTTAATTAAGTGTAAGATAAAGTACAATCAAGTTTTCGGAATTTAAGTGTTTTTATAAGGTGTAAATAAGTGTACTGAAAAATAAATGCAATTTAGTGAAATATAAAGTGTTGAGTGAATAAATCCTCAACGATCATACTTCTTATAATATAAATAGAAAAAAAGCTTTTATTAACGAAAATGCCAATAGCTCAGAAATTAAAGTACTGTTGCTTTAAATGCAAAAACGAGATGGTTAATACATAGACTTTCTTGAGCAATCTTTTGAAATAATTACATCAAGGAATGCATTTGAATTTCGCAAGATTCAAGAATAACATGACTCGGAGAAGCAAAACGTATGTCTTATGTGCCAGATGGAAAATCGTATCAACGATTTAGAATTAAAGAAGTGAAATTGCCTTAACAGAAGAAGAAGGAAGAATAGCCAGAGTGACTCACAAAAATATAAAGTTAGAACTAGAAGTAGCACTTGTTACAAATAGAACGGATCATACAAACATAAGCTAAAATAAAATAATATCAAAATCAGAAATAAGCACACAATAAAACCTAACATACGAGAAGAACCAGTTCTATCGACACACAACATATATTAAATTCTGACCAAGAAAAAAGAAACGTACTTAGTTAATGACTGAATAACTAGAAATCAAATAGATCAATTCAGACCTTGAAACAATAAGAAACGCAAATTTCGCTGCTACCCAGGAATAAGATTTAATCGAGTAATAGAAGGAATAAGCAGAAACTGCCCAATTAGAGTTAATGTTGGAAGCAACGATGACTTTAACGGAAAAAACTACGCTGGATCAAAAAGCATTATAAAAAACTACAACAAAATGATTAAAACAATCAAATTGAAAACAACTAATATAATAGATTTTGGCATACTACCAGGAATATATAAGAAATATGAAAATTTAAGCCGAGCTATTAGGATAAACCAATGGCTTAGAAGATATTTAAAAAAAAAAATGTTAAATTTGTTGACTTCTAGCTTCTATTTATACAAAAAATGGACATGTGTACTCAAAATGGAATCCAGCTCTGCATAAAAAGAAAGAAAACATGGATAATTTCTACAAATAAAGTTAAGAAACCTTATGGTTAATAAATTTCCTGTACTATAAGCACAAGTAACACAGCAAAATGCCCTAAGCCCCTCGAGAGAAGAACTCGGCTTAGTACATTAAAAGCTATATTATTCAATGCTAAGTGAATTATAAAAATTCTCAAAGTTTCTAGCATTAGTATCGATTAACAACTACGACATTATCAGTATTACAGAATCGTAGATTCACTGCCACTCGAGGGATTTTATTTCAGAATTTCAATTGCAAGAATACTAAATGTTTCATAACAATAGATTAGAGTCAGAAGTTGGATTAGTTCTCTTGTATATCTGTGAAGATTTGCATTTATAGATTGTAGCATTGACCCTCTTTTTTAAGTAATAGAAATTAAACAAAAGAAAAAAAGGTTATATATCAATTTAGCTTACAGGAAGCTACATCATCTTCTGGAGGTAGATAATCACTTTTATAAATTCATGACCAACATTAGTAAAGATAAGCTATCATTGTTTATTGGAGGTTTTAATTGCACAAAAGCAAAGTGGCCTATCAAAACTGCTGACTCAGAAGGACAAATATTGCCCTGTTTCATAAATCAAATTTCTTAACTCATTGGATGAGAGAACCAACAAGAGACGAAAATATACTGGATTTGGTGTTAACATCAGACGATAAAGTTCTTTTCAAATCTAAATGTAAGATATAGATTTTGTAATAGCGATCATAATCTAACCGAACTTGAAATTAATATTCTTTATGCTAGAAAAATGTCAACATCACTAAACTAAACTTAAAATAAGCTAATTTCGCTGGGCTGAGGAAGAGCTTAAGCAATTATACTTTAAATAAGAAGAAATTAATACTTTAAATGAATTCTTTGCATCAGTGTTTACAAAAAGAGCATAATTAATAATCCTACACCAACTATTAAAAATCTTAGCAATAGAGAACTTAAATCGGTTAGATGCACTGTTAACACTATACGAAAGCTTATTGGGAAAATTTAAAAATATAAATCTCCGGGACCAAATAGAATACCTCAAAGAGTTCTAAAAGTAATCTAAGATCAAGTGGCTGAAAACCTAACCCAGATCTTAAATTTATCGTTAAAAGTGGAATCGTTCCTCAAGATTGGAAGCTAGCAAACGCAACGCCAATATTTAAAAAGGAATGTAAAGAACTATCTAGTATTTATCGCCCAATAAGTTTAACCAGTAGTTGAAAAACTGATAGAAATCTGAATTGTTGCGAAAATATTTGAGCATTTATATAAAAAAAAAATATTAAATGAGTCACAGCAGGGCTGTGGGAGACAGGTCATACCTCACATATTTATTAGAATTATTCTACTATATTAATACAGAGTATGACAGTAATAGTTTAGTTGATATTTTGTATTTAGATTTTCAAAAGGCATTCGATAAAATACCGCATAAGAAGTTTATGTCTAAAGTAAGAGTCTTGGGAATAGATGGAAAAGTAGCAAATTGGATTGAAAATTGGTTCACTGATCGTAAAAAGAGAGTTTTCTTTAACGGACAAGCGTCATAAAGGACCCATGTGAGTACTATAATGTATAGTAGTACATATATAAAGTAGTATATGTATAATGTATTAATAAGACTAAATTATTATATTGTGCACATGTCTGGTTACCATACATACGAAAGGATAATGATAGATTGGAAAAGGTACAAAGTAAGGCCCACAAAATTGATACCAGAATTACACGAAATCATAATTATCAGATAACTCTAATAAGGCTAAACTTATTCAGGCCAAGAGGTTTGAGAGACCAATTAATAGAAGTGTTAAAAATATTAAAACAGTACCAAGAAATAATGGTATGAAAATCGCTCCAAAACATTTTCGAACTAATTTATGTGGAAACTTTTTTTCTTACAATATTGTAAACATCTGGAACCAGTTACCTGAAGAAAGGGGTGTTCAATATTTCAGTTGACACTTTTAAAACTGGACTGGACAAAATAATGAGAAATATTAGTACGTAAAATTATTAGATAATTGGTTAACAACTCATTGCATGTTGATAAAAAGAGAAAAAAGAAAAATAGTATGTTCTAAGTTTAGATAAATGGACCGGAATAGTCTCTTCAAGTACTTACTTCCCATGTAACTCCTTGCAACACCCTCTATCCACCCTCTCTCTCTCTCTCTCTCTCTCTCTCTCTCTCTATATATATATATATATATATATATATATATATATATATATATATATATATATATATATATATTTCTGCTTCTAGTAAGTCGGATCTTCAGCCGGAAAAGGAGAGCAAGCACTGAATACAACATATATTGGCCAACGTTTCGGGCTCTGGACCCATCTTCTGGGCTAGAAAAAAAAATATATATATATATATATATATAATATAATTGTTCTAAATTAAAGAGAACAATGACACGAATTAAGGGCTAAACGTGAAAAGGGCTATACAAAATGTAAAAAATACAAAAAAATGGAAAAATATCACGAACAAATTCAATATTGAGGACAAATTTCAGTAGTTTGATTAAAAATTAAAAATACAGTGTATTTATTTTAAATTAAGCATTGTATACAGTGTAGAAGTAGAGTCCTTATTTGACTGAGGCTGATTATGTTTACTTAATAGGGACTCAATTATGAGCAGGTCATATTTTGATTTTGACCAAGATAATATTTCGAATTGATTACAGTTTATAGGGATTGAGATAGAAATGAGATCTGATAACAGAGTTTTTCTTTACATTTAGATCCATCCTTGTTCTATAGTTGTCCCCCCCCGGTGAGCATCAATGCAAACCTTGATAAGGCGTTCTGTCCATCCAATGTACGTTCCCAGAGAACATTTGGAACAAGTAAATTTATATTATCCTCCAGAACGTCTGATGTTAAGGATGAGGTCTTTTACAGTGAACAAGGAGCCAACTTTGGAAAGCTTTACAAAGATTGGTAAACTTAAAATGTGGATATAATCTTTTTAAAATTTTCAACAATTCCTTCTTAAAAGCAATTTCCCAAAAGGAAAAAGAGATATATAACTTCTTCCGGGAAGGGTAAAAAAATTTTATACAGTTTAATAAATAATTTTAAAATCTCCAATGAACGTTTAAAATATGGGGCGAATAGTTATTTAATTTTTAAAAAGTTGGAAGTGTTGCCATTTACAATTATCCTAAAAGAGCCAAGGAGTCTGCCTCTACCCATATCCATGCATCTGCATCCGCATGCAGGTGCAACGTCTCATGCCCCATACCCCCCTCAGCTGGCGCCCTCGTGCCCGTCTCCTTTCTAACAGTATCTCCACAAGGACATAAATCGATTTCCCTAAACAGGATTGCTCCACCTGCCTCTGAGACAGTTGCAAACGGGTAAACAGGTGGATCGGCTCTGTCATCAGCTGGTTGCGCGTACAGGTGGTGGTTTTCTGAGAAATGTGACGGTAGGAGCAGGTGTATGTATCCTTTTGTGTGTGTGTGTTTGTGTGTGTGTGTGTGTGATATTCAAGAAATAACCGCGGGCATTTGTGGTAAATTTGACTCAAGTCTCAAGGTCATTGCGTGCGCAGTTTAAGAAAGGAGATTGGGTATAATAATAATAATAAGAAGAAGAAGAAGAAGAAGTAGAAGGAGAAAAAATAATAATAATTATTATTTCTATTATTAGTTATATTATTATTATTATCATAGTTTGGCCGGAAAATGAGTAGGAATTAAGTGAAATAGAAAATGGGACCAGATGCTTCCTCTTATGATCGAAGTGTCTGAATCCTAAGCAATGGCGTCGTCATCTGAGATGAAAATTAGAATGAAGATGCAGTTGACCTTAAATTATTATCAGCGCGCATCAATACCACTAAATACAGTCTTCATTCATTACGACGGAGAGTTAGGCGCTGAAGCATATCGTCCATTCAGGATTCATCCCTCGGAGGGAGGCCCCCAAACAACCCCCCTCCCAAACCTCCTTCATCGCACCCATTCCTCGGTCGGTCTTTCCTTTCAAAAATATGTAATCGATTTATTTTTACACCTATTTCCAACCCTTCGCACCTCATCACACTCATCGATCTTTCGTTCTTCCATGCATAGTCTTATCCTCTGCACTAATGTTACTTGTAGTATACTCTGATGCGTTTCATTCTTCCTGGCATCCCGCAATGAGGATTTCATCGCGCTAAGAGAGCACATAAACTTTCCTATTTCCTTCCATTTCAAACATTTTGTCGCAATCCACACCATCCACGCCACGCCTTCACGAACCTCCCAGAGACTTAGAGAATCACACTTGTTCAAGGGCCATATTACTGACTCTACTCTTACACTTCATCTCATTTTCAGCACCAAACGCAATCAACACTTTAGGGGCATTTATTTCGAGCCCCCTCCTCATACGTACCCTGCCAAAAGCTTCAAACCGTGTTTAAAATCCCGCCCCCCCAGCAATTAACGCGACTTCATCACCACACACCACTTAAAGAACCCATGGCTCACCATTCTTGTAATCCTGTACCTCAATTCTACTTGCACTTCTCACAGCACTCTATCCATAAGTATATGAAACAGTCATGGCCAAACGCACATTTGATTACCGCCCCCCCCCCCTACTACTATATTAAACTACACATTTCCGCCAGAGCTCTTGCTAGCCCAGGGGATACGGCATTAGTCTGTCAACGTCGCAGTGTCAGGTTCGATCCCGGCAAGAGCGGACACAGAGTTCAGCGCACGGAGAGATCTGGCTTACAATTGGTGGACGCGCTCCGCTCAGCCCTGTATTGGGGTGGGTAGATCTTACACTTCTTATCACACACAGAGCCAATTACAACACTGCTTTCTTTACTCTCCCATCTTCGGAGCACAACACACACTCTCTGTTCCAAGGAATCCTTTCGATGGGTGAGTATCTATATCCACATACCTCTGACGTGGAACAGGTCCCTCTGCCCCAGGGGCGTTGAATTTTCTACCTGAACGCTGTTTGCTGTCAAAACATACTTCCTGGCACCTCTTCCAAAAAGAGGACCCACGCCATGGTGCCCTCGAGCTCACCAGTGATTGTCATACTGACCTTTATGTCTATTTCATTTTTCGGTCAGGATCCGCCTGGATAAAGGCAGGTTGGCAAACCACTACTACTACACATTCTCGCTATCTTACAACATATTTTTTTTCACAGCCTCCAACAGTTTACGATCCAATCCATGCATTCTTACACTCTGGCATAACACTTCCTATTAACATTCTCACTCGCTTTTTCCAGCTCCACAAACCAAGCATTTCTGAACACTTGGTTTCTGAGTCAACCCAATTAGCTTTCTCACAACCATTCCCATTCAGTTACACTTCCTACACTCCGTATCAGAATTTTTCCATACACCTTCGCCCCAACCCTCGTGAGTCTTATTTTCTTTAGTTCTTGCATTCTACTCCCTTCCATACCAATAGAAAGAGTTGTTATTACAACAATCGTTCAGTCCTCACACGCAGTTCCACATTTGCTCTCACACCATGTTCTCGCTCACTTCTCTCCTATTTTTAAAGATTCTTACCAACTCAGCCTTCCCTCACTGAGCCACCAGGCTTTCACTTGTGTTTCTCCTTTCTTTTGCAACTGCTTTACTTCTCTTCCTCTTTTGAACGCCACCATTGCCTCTCCCTACTTTCCCTCACTACATACACACCACATTCCGCGACATATGCTAATTACCTCGCAAGATGGTGTCAGGTGTAGCATGAGTGATAATAATACACCTAACCACGGTACACCTGACATTAGGATGATCGCGTGCCTTCCCCACCCCAACACGCGCAGATGCGTGCCCTATAGGCCCCGATGCTTGTAAGAGAATCTGCGTCTATATGTCTTCCACGCATTTTCACTTCCTCTAACTCCCCCGCTTTCTATACAAATCTCTCCTAATTTTCTTTGGGGATGCCTTCGTTGATTTTCATTTTAATTATTTCAGCGATTGCATGAAAAAAAAAGTTGCCGTGACGGAGGTACGCAGATCAGAGTCCCATTTCAGGGTTTAGTTGCCTTATTCGACAACCGCGGAAGGACGCCATCGGTATTTTCCCAACCCCGATGGGTGTGACCCTGGGACAATTGGGTCAGAATCCCTTGGGTTTGCGTTTAAGCCCCTCCGGGGCTAAGAATTCAGGAACGTGTTCTAACGCGCTCTGTGAGTCAGGTTCCCTTGAAGGTTTATTACTATGTTTTTTTAACCTCTGTCTTCAACCCCTCCCCCGGCCATCAGGAGATCAAGAAATAAAGAGAAGAGTAACAAAGAAGTAAAAGAAAAGAAGAATGAAGATTAAGAAATAAAGAGAAAAGGAACAGACAAGTGAAAGAAAAGGGGAATGAAGATTAAAAAAATAAAGAAGAGTAATAAAGAGGTGTAAAGAAAGGAGAATAAGCAGTATGAAATACAAATAAGACTAACATGAATGAAGATTAAGAAATATAAAATAGAATAAAAGCCAGAGACAAGGAAAAGGGAATTAATATCAAAATAAAGAAAATATTAAAAAAAGAAAGAAAGAAGAGGAAGAGAAAAGAAAGGGAGCTTAGTATTAAGAAATAGAGAGGACTGGACTAGACATGTGAAAATAAAGGAGAATGAAGATTAAGAAACAGAAAGCAGGAGAACTGACCGGTGAAAAGAAAGGGTAGTGAAGATGAAGAATAAAAAAAGAGAGGAAGAGAAAGGTCACCATCCTGTCACGCTACCACTCGGTCCCCCGAAGGGCTGACCGGAGCAACTCGGTCCCGAAGATCATCCTCGGGGCTTGAGCTGAGACATCTCTGAGGGACGAGGGTCTAAAAAGAAAGATAAATGAAGATGAGGAAATAGAAAAAGAGATGAGTACAACGGGGAATGAAGGTTAGGTTAGGTTAGAAAGAGACGGGTGAAAACAAGAACAATAAATAGAGAGCGGAGGTAAAGACAGGTAAAAACTAAGGGAAGTGAAGATTACGAAATCTTAGTAAAGTTTTAATTAAATCCGCTAATTTAAGATGAAGAATTACTACGGTGCCTTTGGAACCACGAAGACGTTCAAAGGGCCTAGAATAAACGAGGACCCGCGCGTTCTGCCCCGTGGCCAGTTTCTCCCTCTCCACACGAGAGCTACTTCGAGGGGCTCCACCTGAGGGCGATGGCTCCAACTCATTCATTCGCCCACATGGGCGATCAGATGCACACGTTGCCTGAAATAAACACACATGGGTCCTTTAACGTGCCTCTTATTTATTTGTTTTTTTAATCGCTGTAGGTTGTTGTTTTTTTGTTATTCTTGTGTTTGTTTTTAGTGTAGTTTCATTTTGATTTTATTTTAAATTAGTCGCCGTCATATGAGTGTGAGTAAAATATATTCGCACGTACATAGGCGCATATGACCATACGCATGCACGAATATACACATATCAAGAGGGGTAAATTCCGGAGCCTGAGAGAGAAATTACTTAATTTGTATTTGGGACAAATACAGCCATTTAGTACTCAAAAATCAGACAATCAAATTAGTGTATTTTGTAGAGTTTAATGGGGTGGTGAGAAAGATTACCCCCTCGTAATGGAAGCGTCATATCAACGAGGACATCTTCCGCAAAAATTCTGTAAGAAGAAATCTGTAAAGAAAGTGATGAAGTTAGAGAAAGTGAAAATGTGTGAAAGATATATCCTCCTACAGGCATTGGGGCCGAAATAGAACGCATATCTAAGCGCCCGGGTCTGTGGGGCAGGCAAAACTTCAGATGTCAGCTGCAGCTTGGTTTCCCTGCTACGCCTGATACCATTTTACTAGGGATGATAATATAAAAGAAGGTCAGGGAAGCAGAAGGAGAAAAGGACGGTAAGAAAGGGAGCATGCTAAATACGCCTCCTCCCCAAACGGGCCCCTTCCGGCTCCCACCGGGATTCGATGGAAAAAAAGATGATCAACGACTAGCCTGCCAAATTAGCTACCGACCGGGAGATAAAGGAGGAAAGGATCTTGTGAAGTAATGATGAAAGAAGGGCTAAATGGGGAATGAATGTCTAAATAAGGAAATAAAGCCGAGGTAGTTTTAATCTAGTTCGGAACAATGAGGAAGAGAGGGCTCGCTGATCTTCCAAGTGCCAGGTGTAACAATCTAACGCCCCTCCCCCGCGTGTATTTCAGTAAAAAGAATAAAAAAGGGAGAAGGCAAGGGAGGAGTGTACACAGTGAATGAGTGGGTGAATGATCGGGAAAAACAAATGAGTTGAGGAGAGTAGGGCACAAAGAGGAGGAAGAGAGCAAAAATGGCTGTCGTGAAACCTCTGCAACCTTGAATACTGGGACAGAAGGGTATAATTTAAGGCTTTAAGGATCCTATGTGCGAAGGATACCGCCACTAAAGATTCCTCTAAGTTTGAATACCGGTTTGGGAACCTCTCGTAGAGGACACTGGGTCTTCCTTATGCGCCTCTGTTGGATTATCCCTATGATTTAGCTTACCACACTCGCTAACATTTTCTGGTTGTTAGTTTTGGCTGCTGCGCTCCGCATACGAGGTTGTTCCTGGCGGTTTACGCGTTGCCTCCTTTGAGCCTCGCATCTTTAGCCTGGGGTGAGAATTCCTGTTCTTTCTTTTTACCTAAATCCCACATTGCCTTCCCAGTGAGTCGAAATGGCGACGTTGGTTACCTCTATCTCTTTTTTATCCGAATTTTCAAAAAAGGTACAGTCAATATTTAAACCTGTGAACATATCGTCACACACATAGGAACCTGTGGATATACGAGATGCACATACGAATATGTGGACATATCGACATGCTTAACCTAATCAGTGGACATACCAACACGCACATACAAAACTGTAGACACACCGAGTCATGTAATCGACTTGGTACTGACACGCACATACGAACATGTGGACATACCAACACGCACATATAAACATGTGGACATACCGATATGCATATGCGAACCAGTGGACGTACTGACAAGCACATACGCACCTGTTGACATACCCTCACGCTTGCACGAACCTTTGTCCATACCAAGACGCACATACGAATCTTTAGACTATAATAAACATTAGCGTTACAAATCAATACCAAAACATTATTGAGTACAGTGTCAATAGAATATACTTATATTTATGTTCAAGTCTCTACCTTCTGCCTGGTTGTTCTCCATTCCATTCCCTTTAAAGCTTTGTTGGTCCTTAAATTTATCCAACTTGCCTTTGAACACCGTCATAATAGAGTTACTAACTATCTCCCATGGCCGCATGTTTCAATGATCTACGACTCTATGAGTGGGAAGGGAATAACAATTCGCGTACGTTTGACCTACATTTCTGCTTCTTACTTTTCATATTACTCGTATAATCTATCTAACACACACACAATTAGAAACCTCTAATTTAACCATACTACCTACACTTCATATCAGAGAACAACACCACAGAGTACATAACACACTCCCACTGGTTAAACTGCTCTCCACCAACATTACCACATAACGAAAAAACACGCTTAACATAACACAGATCAATAGTAGCGGTATCAAAACAACGAAATAAGAACTCAACAATTTATTATACCAACATAACATACACATTGCGCTCATCTAGGAAACCTTGCTCAACCCAGCTACCCAAACTCCAATCTTTAACAACTACACCACAGTCGCAAAGCAGACTCAGCAAAACCCCGTGGCCTCATAACATTAATTCATAAATACATTTCGTTCATAAATGACTCCAACACAAACAGCAACGCATCAACATTCATACTTGCACAAACTTAATAGCCATAGAAAACAAACTAAAGAACACCACAAACAACATCATAAATCTATACATACTTTCACAAACATCTAAATGAATCCCGCCCAATTATCAACCACACTTAGAAGCCATCGCAGATTCACTCAACCTAATAATAAGCCGCGAATTCAATGCTCGCCAACACCTTCTGGCTTACATCCTAGCAAAATGATCGCACAAGTGAACTACCAACAACACAATTACATATTTTCAATATACTAAACAACAGAGACATCCCCACCTGTTTCCCTTACCAATACAAACAACAGCCAGTCTCACAAGAATTCACATTCTGCACAAAGATACTACAAATGCCCACGACATGGAAAGTAAATCACGCACTCCGATCTTACTCCAATCAAATCCTCATCAAACTCAAACTTAATCACCCCACCAGACAAACATGCAAACTAACCTAAACTCCAACTAAGCGAACTGGGAAAACTGCATTCAATACACCGGACATAACCTCAGAGAGTTTGAAATTACAGACTTCCCTTCCTTAGACGCAGAAGTCAACCACTTCCTCGTCACCATATTTAAAACGACCAAAAAACACCACAATGATGAACATGGTGCAACCCTAACAATGAGTCTGAGACAGCCTATCTCATTAAAGATCAGACCTCTAACACAAGACAGAACATATAGAATATCTAAACACCCAAATACCCAACCTAATCAACACAGAAACATTTTGTAGAAGATATAACCCCCCTCCAAACAAAACAGCACAACTTTGGAAAACAATCAAAATGATACACAATAACTCTACCCCATGGAATCTCTTACAACAAGAAGTAAAATTTCCTTACCCAAACAAAACTACAACGCTCTCATGAAATACTAATTTGAAGTAGTCCTATGATGGAATTGCAGAAAGATAATAAAAAACAAAGATAATCCACCCACACCCGAACGCAGAACCCTCCTACGTACCCTCACACACTAAAAAACACCATCCAAAGCCTAAAAAACTCGAAGCCAGACACTCAATATCTAACCATCACCTAAAACATCAAGACATTATAGTTATGCAAGTCATAACAAACATCTTCAATTACTCCTAGCTACACAACTGCATCCCTTTTATTTTGAAAAAGCTAACGTACTCATTCGTAAACTCAACAAACCTACTAAATGAACCATCATTATACAGATTCACAACACTAAAAGACTACACCGCACAATGGACATGTCTTCTATGCCAAAACATACACAACAACAACGCCCAATAGGCACAAACATCACACACCCGACCAAACACAAATCAGCCAACACAACAACCCACCCCACAGCCTCCACGTCTTAAGATTCCTTTACCTTCTCTCTCACACACACACACACACACCACTATTTCCCAACAAATTGTACAACCACCACCTGCTGCTAACATTTCTTTACCTCTTCACACACCAGCACCACCTATTCCCAAACATAGCACACAACCAACACCAACGCATCTCCCTACACCCCCTCCTACTAACACACATCAAACCAACCACCAAACAGAAAAAAGAAATACGCCACACAGAAACAACCACCGCAACATTAAGATTCTCCAATAATGAACCATCATTATACAGATTCACATCTCAAAACACAAGCACATGGAATTCAAACACTTCCTATATAAATTTAAGACCCACATTGCCATAATACAAGAAACCAAACTACAGCAAAAACACAAGACTCCAAACATTCCAAACTTCATTGCCATCAGACAGAACAAACATGGTAAGGGTGGTGGCCTCATTACTTATATACACCACAGTATTCCCTACATAAAAATACACAACATATCAAAACACTTACACAAACATACAGACACATAGAACTACAAGCATTTCAACTCAAAACTGGACACAATAAACAAATTACACTCATCAACACATACATTCCACCAGAAGACTCACCAGGTATACCAGCAAATTATAGGATTAGACTACAGGCATTGAATACCCTCCCAAACATTCTTCTGGGTGCAGATTTCAATGGCAAACACACAGACTGGTATGCCCAACAGAACACCTCACAAAGAGGTACAGAAATCTGCACACAACTTGATCAGCTCTTCATCGTTAATAACGCAGACACTCACACACACTCCACACCAAGCAAATTTCAATTGCACTTCTTCAGACATAACTTTCTGTTCACCAAACCTAGCTCCTTCCTTAACATGGAAAACTGTAATAGACCTTTTATCAGATCACATCCCAATCACCATCACACTGCGCATCACAACAGAGACATTCTCATACACTTGACATACCAGCACCAACTACAAGTGAGCTGCCTGGGAGAGTTTTCGGGAAACCACCGAAGATCGTTTTCAGGAGCTAAATCATGCACACATAACATCAACACCGATATTAAACAACATAACAGTACAGTTCAATGACATAATAAACAACGCGGACAAAGCACACATCCCTAAAGGCAACAGAAAACATTATAACCCCAACTTCTCACAAGACATCAACAAACTTATAAGGGAACGCAACAATCTACGTGACACATCCACCCCATGCACACAAAACACAACAAACTGTATACAAGAACTCAACACACAGATAAACACCAAACTAATAGAGAAACAAACAGAAAACTGGTTAGCTTTTCTAAAAACATTTGAGTACGACAACTACATAAAACAATCAGAAGCCTCACTAACTCAAAGAGTGGCATTGTACAAAGTCACGCATCCATCAGCCCTTCAGACAAAATCCCCTCACGCAAACAACAGGCCAACATTTTAATAACATATTAGTCTAAAATTAGCCAGTTTCCCAAACACAAAGACAGACAGACACATATAGTGATGCAAACAAGACTTTCCACTAGATTACACAGTAATACTTGCCTACAACAGAAGACACTGCACACATCAAAAAACAACTTATAAACTCCTCAGCCGTGGGCATTGATAACACATCCAACATACATCTCAAACACCTAGGTCTCCACGGCATACAAACAGTCACAAACATAGCAAACTACTCCTACGCACACTGCATAATACTAAATATTTGGAAACTAAGTAGTCATCACACTACTCAAACCAAACAAAACATTCACAGAAGCACCATCATACAAACCCATAACATTACTCTGCACACCATCCAAAGTCGTAGAACGCTTTCTCCTAAGCAAGATATCCCCAGATATTCCACTATCACCCACTCAACACGTCTACAGACCGGATCACTCATCCACAACACTACAAACCCTACAGCCCCTGTCACTATCTACGAAATCACACACCCATCCACAAAAATATAGTAAACACACCACACAGATATTACACAAACATCCTAAATACCATACCACAACCATCAAATGTAACTAAGTATAAAAAACATATTCTTACACACCTCACCAGGCAAACACTGAGCAATCTTCCTCACAAAAAATACAGAACCCCCCCCCACACCACCTGACATAAGCAGCACAGAAACGCAACTCTCACGGTCGGATAGAGTACATCTTACACGACTTCGCTCTGGATACCACTAGTCACTAAACACCTACACACACCCCATAGACAACACCCATACAGATCTCTATCCACTCTACCAAGTTAGTCCCCACGCAGTCACGCCTCTCATAGCAGAATGCCCAACTTAACCTATCAAAAACATTAGAGAAACTAATGCAAAATCGAGTCTCAACGCTAATCCCAATCGACCACTCACAATACTGTTTCCGTAAAAAGAAACCCACCACAATAACACTAGACTAGAAACTTTTAACTAAACCCTACCCCACAAAGAACCATAGCACGAGCCATAGACAAAGCATATGACTCAGTCCCCAGATAGACTCTTATTCAAAACAATACAAAACACACGCCTCCACTAAAACTACAAGAATGGCTCACTAAGAGTCATTCACAAAAAAACAAACAAACTCAAAATACATACCACTATACAATGGTGTATTGTCTCCCACAAGGGGCTATCCTCTGTCCCATACTCTTAATGTACGACAAACCACCAACACTTTTCTCGTAAGAGTAAAATCAAATGAATATCAGCTCAAACTAACATCCCAACATTGCAAGCAAAGAGCCAAAGAAAAGATGCAAATATATATCACACAATTATAACTCTGGCTCCAAAACACATAATGACAGTGTCCCCACAATACCACAGTGACATTATTCACTCCACACAGGCATGAATCAAACCACTAACTTAACACCACAGTCCATACTCATTGCATCCCACTAAATACACAAGTTAAAAACATATGCAGCAAAACTAACAAAAAGCTCAATTGTCTACGCGCTCTTACACCCACCACATTCGGACAATAAAAAGGAAACACTAAAAACCCAATACAAACAATTTAACAGCACTACACGTACGTATCATCACACATGTACAACTTAGATGCTAAAGCTAACACTGAAAAACAAGAAACAACACAAAAGAAAGCCTTAGGATAATTATTGACTGCACACAAACCACAACGTAAACCAACCAACATTCGGAAAACATAATTTCCCGCAATAATGCATACCTAAACATGATAAGCGAACAGTTTTACACCATAACATGCGTCCGATAACACCCACACCAGAGTATCAACACAGACCTAATCCCCTAAAGGATTAACAAAGAAACTCTTTTAGTAGACAACAACAGAATCAACATCTCTCTATCCCCTTGACCACAACAACAAAAAAACAAAACAATCACAACCACATTGAAATAGTCAGCCACCAGTTAAACAACATCCCCAACATCCCATACATACTTCGTTTCTTTCCCAAGACAGAAAGGAAGGACCTCCCCTCCTCAGACTCAGATTAGGTCACCCCTCAAATCTAGAAGACTACAAATACATAAACCAAACAGACAACCAATGATACCCACGGTATAAACTTGTCCAAAACTTGGAACCTACACACAAAACCATCAAATATCTTTAGATCAGAGAGGGGGGCTCCCCCGTCAGCGGGGGCGGCCTTCTTGGGAAACGCAGTCTGGCTGGAAAAGCCAGCCTGGGGGGCATCGAATACGCACATGTAGATATGTTTAGAGGAAGAAAAAGGTCTAGAAGCAAAACTTTCTTTATGGCACTCTCAGACAAACACGTACACGAGTGTGTGGCTGCATCAATATCCGACCAAGGTATCCCCGGAAAAACATACACACACACAGACACACATACAATTTTCCGGAAGCTGTGGATCGATACGTGAGAGCGAGTTGACTTCCGGTCAATTGAGAGCCATTATCTCGATTTTGTTCCACGCCAAGATGATTATATCTCCTTCCTGCCCACTCTTATTTACAATATATATATATATATATATATATATATATATATATATATAGAGAGAGAGAGAGAGAGAGAGAGAGAGAAAGAAAGAGAGAGAGAGAGAGAGAGAGAGAGAGAGAGAAAGAGAGAGAGGAAAACAAAGCATCAAATTTAAATAATAAATAATTAATTTACTCCTAATTATTCCCTTTGCATAGCAAGAATTAATATTGATATTTAAGTCTTCTCTATCTATCATTCTCTCGCATTGATTTTCTCTTTCTCTCTCTCGATCATACTGTCTCATCCTCTAGTCTCTTTCATTCGCTTTATCTCATCCCTTCTCCCATTCTTTTTCATACCCTCTTCCTCTCTCTTGCTCTCATTGCTCTCTACCTCTCTCTCTATATAACTCTCCCAGTCTCTAACTCTCTAAATGTCTCCGTCTCTAATACTCACATTCTGTCACGCACACACTCACAGAAACACAGTACCTCACACTCATACACACACTCTCTCTTTCCCTCTCTCTCCATCTCTCCCTCCCTCCCCTTTTCGCTCTCTCTTTCACTAACTCTCTAACTTTAAATCTCTCCAGCTCCAACTCTCTTATACACACTATCTCCTACACACACACACTCTTTTTCTCATACTCTTTATCCCTCTATCTAACTCTAAATCTCTCCCTCTTCAACTCTCTTACACTCTGTCCCACACTCGCTCTCTCACAAACACGCACACACACAAACTCACACATACTCTCTCTCTTTCACTCTAATTTTAAAGCGTTTTAAACTCTTTCCTTTACCTCCTTCCTGCTGCTCCTAGTCGTACCTCCCCTCCATCTTCCTTCCTTCCTTCGTGGCGGCTCCACCTGTCTGCGGCGACTTCCTCAGGCAGGCCGGAAGTCCACCTGTCCACTCACCTGCGTCACCCACCTCTTTCCGTCCTAGCCTGGCCGCTCTTCCGTTCCACACGGGTACGACACCCACCCTAACTTCCGCGTGAAAAACACAGGGAATAGATGGAACCAAAAAGACCCCAGCAAAGAGACTCACCCTGTAGACTGTTAGTCCTGGTACATGAAGCAGCGGCACGCCCTCCCGGCTTACTAGATTGAGACTACCCAATCTTTATTCCCTTAAGACGTTTCTACAGTATTTTACCCATTTTTGCGCCCTATTGATAAGCTTCTTCGCACCTTTCGCTCTTGGCCGCAAGGTAATCCCACATACTCTGCGTCACCCACCTGTTTTGCCCACTCCTCCAGGGTCAGGGGCAGGAGTGTAGAGTTGTCTTACCCCTCCCATTTGGCTCCGGTGTGGTGGTGTTTTTTTACGTATTTACACTCGTCCCACCATTCTCTCCTTCTTCTCAACTCCATGTTTATTTTCTCCATCTATGCCGCAAGGAGATGCCAGCTGTAGCGTGGACAACTATGTAGCGGCTAGAATATGGACGATTGTGTGCCCTCCTAACCCCAACACCTGCAATTGTCACTCGGTGCAATTGCCTACAGGAAGATCTGTGGCCATATATATCTTTCACACATTTTAACCTTTATCTTTATCACTTTCTCTTATTCTCCCTTTACAGGGAGAATAAGAGAAAACACTGATGGTACAAGGTTCATTATTACTGACGTTTCGCTCCTCTGGAGCTTCCTCAGAGTAACAAGTATCTAAGAAACTCTCCATTAGTCCGTTACTCAGTTACTCTCCGTTACTCAGTTACTCTCCATTATTCCATTACCTTCCGTTACTCAGTTATTTTCCGCTACTTATTTACTCCCATTACTCTGTTACTCTCTGTCACTCAGTTACTCCGTCATTCTCCGTTACTCAGTTACCCTCGGTTACTTAGTTACTCTCCGTTACTCAGTTACTCTCAGTAATAAAGAACCTTGTACCACTTGTGGTTTCTTTCTTATTCTCCCTCTCTCCATTTGTTGCCAAAGACACCCATCAGATCTCTCCTTCCACATTTTCTCAGACAGACGCCCTCGTTCGTATTTCGCTTCAAATTCGAGGGAAAAAATCGATGATAGAAAAAAATATTAATATTGGGATTTCAAAATAAAATCCAAAGCTCCTTTTAATCATGACTATTTCGTCGGATTTCGCCATCGATGCTCTTTGGAATTACACAGTTTTTATTTTTTTGTTATTTATTTAATTAATCGAAAACTAATTGGCACATCTCGTAAAGAAATTGGTGATGTTAGGGAAGGTGAATATGTGGCAGATACCTCGCTAGAGCAGCTGATTTGGAGGTGGAAAAAGAAATCTATATGATCAGTGCCATATAATATTGAACCCTGAGTGTTGAGTCCGGACGGGCGGGTTCGAACCCCCGGGCACGAAATTATGCACGGAACACAGGTCCTCTAGAGCATCAATCTGAACCCCCTTAAGAGTCTTCAATATTTATAGAATTAAATAAAAAGGAGACGGAACCCTAGAACGCAGCCATTCGCGTTCTCTCAACGACGGAAATTTGCCCCTTCTTGTGATGAAAATAATGGTGGGGTGGGGTGGGGGGGAAGCAAAATTTAATTTCTGACACACTTTCTTGTATTATAAAATCCCCCAACCAAGTCCTAACCACGCCCAATGTTGCTTAACTTCTCTAAGCGGGCGATAATCGGTGCTTCCAATATGTCATGACCTTTAGCAAACCTCGCAGTACCCTGTGTTCGCCGGCAGGTCCCTCCTCGCGGTTTCCAGGGCAATTGTTACCAACCTTAACCCTGTAACCGGCATGTGCGTGGAACGCTGGTTGTTCAGACCAAGCAAGTGACTCCATTCAACAGACCAATCTAAGAGTCCTCAAAGACGAGTAGCCTCCCCCAACTCCCAATGTTGTGCCAAGGAACCGTTGCTATAGTAACGACACCACGCGACTGCGTTCACTCGAAGTCGTCGTCTAAGGTTTTAATAACGAAATTGATGAATTGGTGTAATTAAAAAACTAAGAGACAAGAGAAAACTCAGCAGAAAGAAATAGAAAAATATAATAATGTGAAGTACAGAATAACGCAATTCCACAGAATAGAATGATGCAGATGAACAAATATGTCGACGTACCCCCCCGCCCCCCCACCGTTTCTTCATGTCACGTATCTCCTTTCATTTCACTTTATTGCATTCTTCCTCCATCTTTACCTCCCCCCCCCCTACCTACGTGCCACGAAATCTTTAGGGGTGAAAACGCTTCCTCTGGGTTAAGGAGGAACGCATGATAAGGTATCAGGGAGTGCCAGAAAGGGCTAATCGAGTCTATCCAAGAGCCAGACAATGGTGCCTCTTTAGTAAAAATCTTTGGCATCTCTGCTTAATGCTTTAGAATCATTTCAAATTCCTTGGTCATCGAATTAATGAGATGGAACAGACGTCTTCCATTAAGTCCATTTAATATAAAAGCTGAGATGAAAACTTGACCTGAAAAGGCTATTCCGTTTAAGCACCGAGCAATGAACGAAACGGGGTAAAGCAAACACACAGACAGAAGGATACGTAACGGGGAGGAAACAGACAAACGGAGAGATACTTAGCAGGGAGGAAACAGACAGACAGATGGATACGTAACAGTGAGAAAACAGACAGACGAAGGGATACTTAGCAGGAAGGAAACAGACAAACGGAGGGATACGTAACAGTGAGGAAACAGGCAAACGAAGGGATACTTAGCAGGGAGGAAACAGACAAACGGAGGGGTACGTAACAGTGAGAAAACAGACAGACAGATGGATACGTAACGGGGAGGAAACAAACAGACGAAGGGATACTTAGCAGGGAGGAAACAGACAAACGGAGGGATACGTAACGGTGAGGAAACAGGCAGACATATGGATACGTAACGGGGAGGAAACAGGCAAACAGAGGGATACTTAGCAGGCAGGAAACAGACAAACGGAGGGGTACGTAACAGCGAGAAAACAAACAGACAGGAGGATACGTAACGGGGAGGAAACAGGCAAACGGAGGGATACTTAGCAGGAAGGAAACAGACAAACGGAGGGATACGTAACAGTGAGGAAACAGGCAAACGGAGGGATACTTAGCAGGGAGGAAACAGACAAACGGAGGGGTACGTAACAGTGAGAAAATAGACAGACAGGAGGATACGTAACGGGGAGAAAACAGGCAAACGGAGGGATATTTACCAGGGAGGAAACAGACAAGCGGAGGGATACGTAACAGTGAGGAAACAGGCAAACGGAGGGATACTTAGCAGGGAGGAAACAGACAAACGGAGGGATACGTAACAGTGAGAAAACAGACAGACAGATGGATACGCAACGGGGAGGAAACAAACAGACGAATGGATACTTAGCAGGGAGGAAACAGACAAACGGAGGGATACGTAACGGTGAGGAAACAGGCAGACATATGGATACGTAACGGGGAGGAAACAGGCAAACGGAGGGATACTTAGCAGGCAGGAAACAGACAAACGGAGGGGTACGTAACAGCGAGAAAACAGACAGACAGGAGGATACGTAACGGGGAGGAAACAGGCAAACGGAGGGATACTTAGCAGGCAGGAAACAGAAAAACGGAGGGGTACGTAACAACGAGAAAACAGACAGACAGGAGGATACGTAACGGGGAGGAAACAGGCAAACGGAGGGATACTTAGCAGCAAGGAAACAGACAAACGGAGGGATACGTAACAGTGAGGAAACAGGCAAACGGAGGGATACTTAGCAGGGAGGAAACAGACAAACGAAGGGTTACGTAACAGTGAGAAAATAGACAGACAGGAGGATACGTAACGGGGAGAAAAAAGGCAAACGGAGGGATATTTACCAGGGAGGAAACAGACAAACGGAGGGATACGTAACAGTGAGGAAACAGGCAAACGGAGGGATACTTAGCAGGGAGGAAACAGACAAACGGAGGGATACGTAACAGTGAGAAAACAGACAGACAGATGGATACGTAACGGGGAGGAAACAGGCAAACGGAGGGATATTTACCAGGGAGGAAACAGACAAACGGAGGGATACGTAACAGTGAGGAAACAGGCAAACGGAGGGATACTTAACAGGGAGGAAACAGACAAACGGAGGGATACGTAACAGTGAGAAAACAGACAGACAGATGGATACGTAACGGGGAGGAAACAAACAGACGAAGGGATACTTAGCAGGGAGGAAACAGACAAACGGAGGGATACGTAACGGTGAGGAAACAGGCAGACATATGGATACGTAACGGGGAGGAAACAGGCAAACGGAGGGATACTTAGCAGGCAGGAAACAGACAAACGGAGGGGTACGTAACAGCGAGAAAACAGACAGACAGGAGGATACGTAACGGGGAGGAAACAGGCAAACGGAGGGATACTTAGCAGGCAGGAAACAGACAAACGGAGGGGTACGTAACAGCGAGAAAACAGACAGACAGGAGGATACGTAACGGGGAGGAAACAGGCAAACGAAGGGATACTTAGCAGGCAGGAAACAGACAAACGGAGGGGTACGTAACAGTGAGAAAACAGACAGACAGGAGGATACGTAACGGGGAGGAAACAGGCAAACGGAGGGATACTTAACAGGGAGGAAACAGACAAACGGAGGGATACGTAACGGTGAGAAAACAGACAGACATATGGATACGCAACGGGGAGGAAACAAAGAGACGGAGGGATACTTACCAGGGAGGTGATAGATACACAGAGAAATACGTAACGGAGAGGAAAGTGACAGACGGCGGAATATGTAACGGAGAAGAAACAAGCTGACAGAGGGAGATTTTAATGGGGAGAAAACAGACAGATAGAGAGATACATAACGGAAATCCAACAGACAGACAGAAGTACATTTAACTGAGAGGAGAGCCAGAAACTTTTATCTTTTTTTACCCTGAAATTTTCGCTTCCTTTGATTTCAACACTTTCTTTAACAATCCCTTTTCATAGAATTTTACCCTTGATACCCGCCATTGGTTATCACACCCACAAATGCCACCACGTTTGTGCTTATCACTTCACTAACTCTATAATTTAAGAAGGGGACTTTTTTGAGTATTTGGATAATAATTTCATCTTAGTTTGGTTATGACTTATGTTTTTTCATCAAAGTTCAGAAATAAATATAAGTATCAAAATTTTGTGAATTTTTTAAAACCCAAAGAATTACAAATGGTGAAGTTCAGAAAATTTATTTTTATCTATCTTCTTCTTCTATAACTCTATATTTTAGCAACGTGATATTTTGAAAGGAGAGAAATTTAGTTTAGAGTTCCTTTTTAAAATTATTATAATTGGCGAAGTTCAGAAAATTTATAAAATTTAACCATGGCTGTTTTTCTTTAGATTTTAAATTTTAATCTTAGTAGCGAAGCGCAAGCTCCCCACGTAGAGGGTAGTGGCGAAGCCATTGCCTGGTTTTTGTATACTCAAGAGAAGCTGCTGCAGGAGTCCTTGTCATTCTCGATGTAGGGCGGGGGTAGATACCATATGTCACACCTGCTTTAGGGATGATGAAAATTAGGCCACCTCATTCTATGTGGCACAGGATAGGATCGATAGAGATAAAAATCAGCTCTCGGGTATTTAAATAGGTGCGGTCAACCTTTACATGTTTTATGTTCCTTCTTTTATTTACAACATTTCCATTATATCTTTCCTCTTCTCTCCATTTTTTTTTCTCGTGAGCGAAAAATTCCTTGTTTGGTTGCACTTTCTTTTGGGGTGGGGGAAGAAATGTGGTGAGGTGTAGAGGCAAGGGATCGGGCATCCCTAAAGGTCGTAAATGGGTATTGGAATGGGAAGTTTAGTCTTTGGATGGCCGGGGGAAAGGACGTCGAAATAATACCCCTAATGGAGATTCTAAGTGCTCCATGTGGTTCTTGGACTTGCTCGTGCTCGCTCTAATGCACACTTGAAACAACCTCTCCCCCTTTCCCCCATTTAGGGTTAGGGGAGTTTACTACTGAATTCGTCCTCCTCTTTATCGCCACTTCAGTATTTTCAGTTCCTTTCTTCTCTTCCTCCCACATTTCTTCCTTCCATTCCCTTCCCTCAGAACCAAGGATAAGTGAAAGAAGCCGATAAGATGGGGCCTAATGAGGTTAAGCGACTAGGGGTCGCGCAGCTCTCCTCAACAGAACACAGTTTCTAAACGGGAGGTCGCCACCCCCGCCGCTTGTAAGGGTGAATTGGTTGAGGCAAGGGGTGTAAAGGAAGAAGAGCGAATGGAGATAAAAGAGGCGACGAATGATGAATACAAGTGACGGGTGACAAGGACGAGGCGATCCAAACGAGTGAGGACCCGGGAGAACGCATTTCGAAGCTCCAGGAACAGGTTCGTACAACTGAGCCCATGAACCCATCTGAGTAAGGTGGGAAGTTGGGGGCAAGGGGAAAGGGAGAATTAGAGGTAGAGATCGAGACACTGAGTCGGGGTGTTGAGCGAGAAGGGAGAAAAAGGACCGAAAGAGTGGAAAAGACGGATGTCGACGGCTAATCCAATTTTCCCACGATTATTTTCGCGTCTTCTACATCCCTACCCCACTTCCAATATATATATATATATATATATATATATATATATATATATATATATATATATATATATGCTCATTGACATCTCATGGACGAGAGCGGGAGAGAGAGAATGTGTATGTGTTACTGTAAGAATTTGGAGTTGAATAAGTGTAGTTTATTCATGATTAATTTATGTATTCGTTTTAATTCGATGTGTGATCTTATATGTCTATCTTGACGTGTGCATATGAATGCATGCCCATATACACACATTCGCAGAGGAGGCTTGGTAGTGCGGCTTGTGCACCCTTCCGGGTATAAACAAGTTAGATGAATCTTTTTCTGTACGAATGTACGCATTCATAGATAAGCGTGCGCGTACATACGTGTGTGAAAGTGTGTGTGTGGGGATGGGGGAGTAAAGAATAGCGATTTGATCTCGTCGGAAATGTCTTCTTTTGAGACCCCTCAGAGATCGATCCACTCACTTCCTGTACCTCTCTCTCTGACACACACACACACACTCACATACGCACTCTCTCTCACATACACACGCACGCACACACTCTCTCTCACACGCACAAACACTCTCTCGCTCTCTCATTCACTCACAATCAACCTCTGATCATGACAAATGACCCTCTAATTCTATTAACCACACAATCAATACTCGTCGCTCGAATATAACACAACCTACCTTTACCCCCCATTCCTTTTTAACTTATTCTTATCAGGCAGAAGCCTGATTTCAACCGCAGTTTTCTATCGGAAACAAAATTTCTCAAAATCTCTAAAAACGAAATCAAAAGTCGATTTGAA
Source organism: Ceratothoa steindachneri (assembly GCA_963969495.1). Classification (NCBI taxonomy): domain Eukaryota; kingdom Metazoa; phylum Arthropoda; class Malacostraca; order Isopoda; family Cymothoidae; genus Ceratothoa; species Ceratothoa steindachneri. Next base: position 112,651,056 of record OZ018330.1, on the reverse strand, counting down.
ATCTCAGTTTCATTTGGGGTTTTGTCCACAAATTCGTTTCTCTCCATTAAGTTCACCTGAACTAAATCCATCGAATGCACCTTCTCCATAAGCTTTCACGAAATACAAAATCTGGATTTATGTTTAGCAATTTTATAAGCTTGTCAAACTCTCTAAAGACAGCTGTAGTAAGGCTTCGGCCTTTTTTAAGTTAGCAATATATATGCCTTTTTTTAAGCTGTACCAATGTCTAGGCCTTTTTTAAGCTTGAAATGCCAAGCCTCTTATAAGCTAAATTTTGATAGAACCTTTCATTTACTGATGGCGCTACTGGAGTGGGAACACCCAACTTAGATGTATTCCTCGTGAGATTAAGTTACAATAGAACTTCCACTTCCTAGCTGTTGCATGGACAGCTAGGACAGGAGATGGTTATAAAATCACCACAGTATGCAACAGCCTCTGTCCATTCTAACCTGGTCTCCCAGGACAGCCTGACAGAAGGTAAGACCCCACTTAATTGTGGTAAAGTTAAAAGGTACCTACAACACATGAGTGCAAGATCAAAGCTTTCTCTCTTAATCTCCCAAGTGGTTGAACTAAGCAAAAGTTTACTCTTGGGGAGCAATTAACAACAATATTAACTGATGGCGGCAAATCAAAAACAAAAGGCACATTAGTCTTTAGGAATACAGAAAGTCCGTTCAGTCGATTACAGACTAAAATTAAAAGAGTTTATAAGAAGCAGCCAGACAGCACTTGATCTTGAAGCTCATAAAACCATTGATGAATCTAATCCTCGACAGGGCACTAGCGAAATGGTAATATTATAAATGCCAATCATGAAACAGTGTGTAAACATCTTCTAAACAGGAAATTCCACAAAAAAGTTGTTTTGGTGCACATGAATTCTCTTAAGGACGCTTAGAACTTCTGAATATTGCTTCATCTCTATTGGCTCGAAATGCGATTGGCCATTTCTCAACAAAATTATTATGGAAGATAAATGGCGATTTCTTTACTAAAATATTAAGAGCAACAAACAATGGCTCGATTGCAAAGAAAAACTTATTCCTACTCCTAGATGGCTTTCAGCAGCAGGAGGTTATTTATGCTTTGTCTTTCGTCTGATGCGAAAGGAGTTTGACCTTCACTCTAAATTCCTCAATAATACGCAATCACTTACTGAATACCTTAAATCTTCAACCTTCAAATAAAGCTCTTAAAAAAAAACGTCCTACACTGGTCGACCAGGGAGGATGTCATCCTCCTTCTTACCAACGCCCCTACACGTGACACGTTAAATACAATATACAAAAATATTGCGTTTGGTTGGCAAATTCTTCCTAATCCTACAAATTGACCCTTCGACCTTGCACCATCACATTGCCATTTATTTGTCATTAAAACATATTAAATCATCGAATTTATCGAGGCCGAATGAATTCTCCGAGAAAGCCGCTGCTCAGTTAAAGATCATCGTTAATAATAATGAAAAATACTTTGCTGAATATTTTATATCTATATTAATAATAAGTTTACTTTTATTTAAAAAAAAGTGATATAGATTCATTGATAACCTTATATCATGTGATAATTGCATTATTCAACGTAGAAAGCTTGTAAGTTGAAATTTAAAAAGGGTGAAGATATATGACACGAAACTACGTGGAAGATATATAGCTTCAAACCGACCTGTGAATTGTGAGGCTGAGAAGGTACTCGATTCTGAAGATGTCAGTTGTAGAAAGATTACCCTTTCTATACCTGCTAACCCCTTGCGGAGGTTGTAGCGATCTGATATGAACTAAGCCCTAATTCATTTCGATTAAAAAATGCGACACGTAAGTATGAAGAAAGATACGTACATATTTTTGCTGCGAAGAGCAGTCATGTACGTATGTATCTTAGTAATATAAACATTATTCCTTCTGTAGGACACATTCCGGAGGGGGGTAGACGAAGGAATGAAATGGCTTCCTGTCGGTGTAATGTAGCATTCATGTTGTGGTGAGGAGGAGGGATATGGAGGGAGATAATATTTCAGTTTAGTAAATGCGTCATTTTCCGCCATCTCCCCAGTTAAGCGTCGCCACGAGGAAGTCTGAGGGGGAGCAGGAATTCTTTCATCACGTTTATGAATTTGTTTTTGTTGTTGATTTGGGGAAGAAACCCGAGTCGTTGCTGTCATGTGGGGCAGCGTATGCACCTGAGAAGAGACCTTAAGAGCTTAAGAATCGTTCTAGCTCTCCAAACAGAAGGGTAAAATTCGAGAAACTCGCAGCAAGTGGTGCGGTTAGTATAATGCAAAATTTATTTAGCGAAGACAACTCTAGAAATAATAAGAAAGATATCCAAGTTCTGTGAAAGCGGGAGGTAGACTCTGTATATAAAAAAATTAACTGATACATTTATTATTAGGAGTGTTAGAAAGATTCTTTGAGAACACCTTTCCTAGCGAGGCATTATACCAGGCCCGGAGGGCACAACACTTGCCTCAGCAACAGTGCGTGTCTTCGCTGAATCAAAAATAGACTTCTGGTCTTGTACTTGTAGAAGGTGAGTTTCACTCCCTGGGGCTTTGTTTTTTGACCAAAAGGATAAAATGATGACAAATATTGGTTAAATGAATAAGGCTGTGTATTTACAAACTATTTTGTAATATTTTTAAATATTAATGTTTGAATCTTTTTAAATTTCATAAATGTTTCTTTTGAAATAAAAGCGTGCAACCCTTGTTGCCCTGCAACAAGGTGGTTACTAAGATAGTTATTAAGGGTATTGCATCAATGACCACCATCTTTAGATTCATTAATGATTTTGAAAATACTAGTTACATTCTTGTGAAAAAACCTTGTGGAGTTCCAAGCGCTTCATATGAACGCAAAGATCGCATCTTGGTAAGTTCATAACTCAAGGATCGGGTTATTTCCAGTTCCAAGGTTGTTCTCGATTGGAAAGAGGCAGGTGTAAACGCTTCAGCTTGCACAGTGAGGCAGAGACTTTTCTAAAAACGTCTCAAGTCAAAAAGGGCTGAGAAGAAGCCTCACCTGACCAAAAAAACCTTACAGATATGCTTCACTTTTGAAGGAAATATAATGAATAGACCCTTTAAGATTGAGTCAAAGTGATATTCTCTGATGAAGCTCCCTTCAGCTTGTTTGGAGCTTCTGGATAATCCCTCGATAGGAACTTCCGTTCATTCTCCATCTCTTCGTATCTAAGGGGCACTAACCATTTTGCGCAAGAACACTGCCATTAAATCAAAAAGGTCTTAAAACGAGCTTCTTTTGCACAATTTTTCCAACAGTTCAGGACTAATTTGGAGATAATAACTATGTTTTTAGCATAGTGGCGGACCTTGTCCAAACGTGAATGCAATAACAAAGTTCTTGGCTGAAAATATTATTAAACTTTTGGAACTTAGCGCCCCGCGAATTTGCCAGATGTGAACCTATTTTAGAATTAGTAGGTGGTATTCAAACTGGCAGTTGATAAACAGAAACCATGCAATTGTGAGCATGGTTATACTTAATTAGTATTAAGTGGGGAGGCCCTTATTCCCGATGATACTGTTACATTTGCCAAATGAACGAATCCACCATTGACACTCATGCAACAGTAATCATCCGCCATCATCTCTCTTTAGGCACCACTTTAGAACTCTTTGCCAGTGTCTTCCAAACATATCTAATAGGTTCAGGCCAGGACTCTTTGAAGGCCAGTTCATAACCTTAAGGTGTTCTTCGTCTAGAAAGGTCTTCATCGACTTGGCAGAGGGCGTCACCCCGCATAAAAATTGCAGGTTGGTCTTTGGAGGATCGAGGATGGGGCAAACCATATAGTCGCAGCAATTCCTTGCACACGTATATATTAACTATGACCCTTAATAGCACAATTGGCTTGGAGCTTCTACTGAAAATACGTCTCAGACCATGTCACTTCTTCCGCCAAACTTCACACCCTTTTTGGTGCAATTGACAGACAATCTTTCGCCTCCTCTGCAACGAACAACCCTTCTACCATCAGATCCGATAAATTGAATTTAGATTTGTCACTGAAGTGGACTTGACCGCATTGGTTACCCGTCTATTTAACATCCATATTGGCGAATGCAAAACGAGCCTTCTTGTTATTTAGAATGGTTAGTGGCTTGACCGCGTGTAAAGTGAGTCTTCCTCCAGCCTGGAGACAGTGATGGCCAAAATTTTACTAATCTCTCGATAAACTGATGAAGCCGTCTTTAAGCGGTCCATTCACATAATTTGAGTCTTCTTTGGCCTACAAATTGATTTACCAGACTTTCATAAACCTGTTTTGTTATTGGTTGACACAATATTATGGACTTCAAATTTGGAGCCATCGACACTGTCTACAATGGCTTTACGATCAGTTCGCGGAAAAAGAGAAGCGTGACAGATTTCTTATGTTGACTAGAGGAAACCTGGCAAGAGAATAGCCTAACATACGCGGGATTGAACTGAAGATATTTGCTATGCAAACAAGGTCAGTTCTATTTACAAGAAACCTAAGCGTTCAGATCGTTTTGGACACTTTTTCTAGTAAATTGTTTATCTGCTCAGTTCGTTTTAGTCATCTAAATTTGCATAATATTTATCCATACATAGATCATAACTATAGGATATCATATCATGCACCATTTTGATTATCCTTGTAATTTTGCTGCAAAAAAATATGGAAGAAGTTGTAATAGAAATATAGGCGTTCTGATCTTTCTATCTATCTATATTATTCCACACACATGTGTGCTCGCACGCGACCATGTGTTCGAAGGTGATAGTCAGCGCATCTCATCGCCTCCGTATCCAGTTTCAGTCAGTGCCACACATCTGGCCATCCTTCTTGTGGCGTTGTGGCACTCTGGTGCTCCGATCGAGAGGCAAAGAAAAGTGAACTAAAGAGGTGCCGAGGTGCCTTAATTGTCCCGAGGGAATGACTGAAAAGAGACATACAACCTAAGCGATGGCATTTAGGTGTCACATCGATTAATTGGTAAGGGAAAGGGTGGAGGGGCATTTCATTGGGTATATTTCGAGTGGTAATGTAATGTAGGATTATTTTCTCTTCGAATAATTGACGGTGAAATATTATATAACGGGTGACGGAGGAATTTGAACATGTATTGCAATTAGGAGATTTTGAAGGATTAGTGGATAAAATGTTTTCCGAATGGAATATTCCATATGAGGTATTTATTAAGGGGTTAAAAATAGAAGTATATTATGGCTGATCTGTAAGGATAGGCATTTAAAGATGAGTATAAATTTCAGCACAAAAATGTACATAAATACTGCTTCATATGGATTTGATCAAAGAAGGGTGAGTGGAAGAATATGTTAAAGTATATTTGCTGTGATAGCTGGTAGAGGTATGTGTATTATTTTAATTATCAATATGATGTTATTTGGTAAGGTCAAATGAACTAGTGTGTGGATACGAAAGCGCGATGAAGATGCAAGGAAGGGAGAATTAAAGTAGAAATGCTGTTAGGATGAGCGGGCAGGGATGTGGAATAAACTTAAGGGAATGATAGTGACTGCTACAAGGGATATGAACTGGTGTAGTAGAACTGGAAAAAGAAAGCAAAATGAGGAATGGCGGAACGGCGATGTGAAACATGCAGTGGAAGTGGAGAGAAAACGGTTAACATATTAACCATTGCTTAGTAGGGAAGAGAGGCGCGTGCGGGTAGAGGAAAATAAATGAATACTTTTACGAAACTACCATTAATCGTGAGAGAGCAAGCTTGTAAATTACTCGCAGGAAATGGAAATAGGATTCCAACCGTTTTCGCCTTAATTAAATAGTCCTCATCGAGGAAATGAGCAACAGATGGAAATATACAGCTCATATAAAAAAAATGGCGAGAGAGAGGCGGAAAAAAGTTCCTTACAAGAAGATTCTGTATTTGGGGAATTAGATAGACACATTCAATAGAGATGCTATGTACAGACACATTCAAAAGCAAGACTATGTACAGACACATTCAAGAGGGATGCTATGTACAGACACAGTCAAGATGGATGCTATGTACAGACACATTGAATAGAGATGCTATGTACAGACACATTCAAGAGGGATGCTATGTACAGACACATTCAAAAGCAAGATTATGTACAGACACATTCAAGAGGGATGCTATGTACAGACACAGTCAAGAATGTATTAACATAGAGTATTTTACTCACTGCAAAGTCAGATATTGAATTCATGCTATTTAATTCGTGCATTTGCTTTTATTACTTTCGCATATTTTCAGGACAGTTAATGTATAGCCTCTCCATCGTCAAGACCTCTGTTGTGCCTCTTCGTGGCCACACACGGTAACTGGTAGCCTTGCGGCTCAAGGCTGAACCAGCAGAGGATCTCAGAGCAGCATGGAGCCCCAGAGGTATTGTGCAAAGGCCCACCGACTTCCTCTGGAAAGGACTCCCCGAAGGTGAACGACGGCTACATGGGGTCGGTTTTGCCATCAAAACCTCTCTCCTCCAACAAATCCCCAGCACACTAATGGGCATTAGTGAATGACTAATGACATGGCGCATACCACTAAGTAAAGGAAGGCACGTAACTATCATTAGTGTCTATGCTCTTACTCTGGTTGTAAGATAAGGAGACAAGGAGGACTTTTTCAGCTCTCTTGATGCATGCTTGCAAGCAATCAAACAAACAGAGCGAATCATTCTGTTTGGTGATTTCAATGCTAGAGTTGGCTGTGAACAAAACATCTGTCCAGATGTCCTTGGCAAGCATGGGATTGGTAAGGCAAACAACAACGGCATAACAGATCACCATCTAAGCATCGCTAATACAAGGTTTCAACTGAAATTGAGACACAAAACAACATGGCAACACCCAAGATCAGGCCACTGGCACCAACTAGACCACATCATAGTACGCCAGTCAGATAGAAAAGAGGTGCTTATCACAAAGGTTATGAGAGGGCAGAGTGCTAAACAGACCATCTCCTACTCCATTGCAAGATGCGCCTTGATGATCAGCCTCAACAACGATGACATCCACCTGCAAGAAAGATCAACCTCCAAGCCTTGCAGGACCCAGATACCTGCACATCCTCAGGAATCAAAATAAAAGAGCACTCTTTCACCCTGAACAAGACTATAACCTCAAAACTCAATGGCAGAAACTTCACTCAGATTTGTCATTCATTGCCAAAGAAACCATTGGCTACTCTCGACGCAAAAACCAGGAGTGATTCGATGAATGTACCCTCGATCACTAGCTGATATATCCCTACCAGTCCATTGCACTAAAAACATGGTTTAAGAACATTAGAGCTAAAGCGCAAAGAGAGCTAAGAAAAATGGAGAATGACTGGTGGCATGAAAGAGGACAGGAGCTGCGCCAATTTGCTGACACTAAAAACACTCATGGGTTCTAGGATGCAGCAAAGAAAATTTTTCGGGCAAGGAAATATAATAGCCATCCTGTAAGATAAGCAGATAGAAACACTCTTTACTTATGCAATGAGGAAATCGTAGTCAGATGGACTGAGCACTTTAAAATCTTGCTCAACCAGGGAAACCCCACAACACCTCATGTCCTTGATGCCCTGCCAAATCTACCAACATTGGATCCTTTTGATGAAAACCCCAATGTAGATGAGGTTCTCACTGCCATCAGAGGCCTGAAAAACAACAAGAGCCCTGAAAAAGATCGTATCCAGGCAGAAATATTCAAGAAAGGAGGATACATTTTGAAAGTCAGAATACGCCAATTTACTAGTGTGATATGGACAATCGTAGAGGTGCCACAGATGCTAAAAGATGCCAACATTGTGACCATTTTCAAAAAAGAGGTGACAGAGTAACCTGTGGAAAGAGCAGAGGCACTTCACGCCTGTCAATTGCTGGAAATATACTCCCTAAGATCATGTTCTCCCGCCTGGTCTCTCATATTACAGAATGAAACCTTCTTGAGAGCCAGTGTGGTTTTAGAAAAGACCGGAGCACAACAGATATGGTCTTTTGCTTACGCCAACTCCAGGAGAAAGCAAGAGAACAAAAAAAGACCCGTTTGTTGCTTTTATTGACCTGGCAAAGGAAGGCGTTTGGCACCGTCAATCGCCCTCTGCTATGGAACCTCTTATTAAATGTTGAGGTCCCGCTCAATGACCTTACCATCTTGAGACAGCTGCATAAAGGGATGCAAGCCCGGATCCAAGCCTGTGGATCATTCTTAAAACCCTTCAATGTGGAACCGGGAGTCAAACGGGAAAGGAGGGGGGGCTTGCCCCTGTTCTCTTCAATATTTACCTTATGGCTCTTATTAACCTGGTCCATGCTGCTCTAGGGAGAGATTCCGGTATTAACATACGGTACCGCCTAGATGGTAGTTTATTCAACATCCGCCGATTCCAGGCCAGAACTAAAGTTTATTACACCCAAGTAATAGAACTGCAATATGCAGATGATTGTGTCATTGTTGCCCTTGATGCTAAAGTACTCCAAGCTACCCTGGATTCTCTCTCATCCACATACTCTGCCAGGGGTCTTAAAGTTAATGCACAAAAAACATAAATCTTGGTAAAGTGCATATACCAACCACAAGAACCAAGTCACTTTAACATAAATGGTGATGACATCAAAGTGGTACAACATTTTTTTTACTTAGGCAGTGTAATCTCCTCTAACTGTTCACCTGACCCTGAAATACAAAGCAGGATAAACCTCGCATCTGGTGCCTTTGGCCGCTTGAGGAAAAGAGTTTTTTTCAAACAATAATTTGAGAACAGACACCAAAGCTGCAGTTTACATGGCTATCTGCCTATCCACCTTTCTGTATGGCTCTCAATGCTGGACAATATACAAACAACAGCTCCGCAGCTTATAAACGTCCCACTTGGGTGTCTCCAGAGGATCCTAGGCACATCATAGAAAGACAAAATCACATACGATGAAATATATCACAGGACCCAAACCTGCAGTATAGAAACCCTCCTATCACAACGACACCTCCGCTGGCTGGGTCACACCATTGAGATGTCAGACCACAGACTCCCAAAACAAATACTGTACGGTCAACTTGAGGGAATCAGAAATACAGGACGCCCCAAGAAGACCAGTGCAAAAGCTGCTGAAAAAATGTACCATTCAGCCTCAACAACTGGAAACAATTGCAACAGACAGGACAGAAAGGTCTGAAAATTATCCTGCTCAAAACAACTATCCAAAATAGAAAAAAACAATTCAAGAACAAGAGCCTGAAACCACCGCACACAACATTAGCGAAACGAAGGAGTAATAGTTGAGAAGTAATGTGGGGTGGATGCCGAGTCCTTCCTCCCCCTTAGATGAATCGAGGTATGAAAACGGTCATCTGTGTTTCTGGTCATGATGTAATCGAGCTGGTCATAAACAACGACTTCATTGTGAACTCTTTAGATGTGGTTGGCAATGCATACATCGCGAAAGTGTAGAAAGCTGCACATGTAGAAGTTGAGTCACACAAAACGAATCTTCCAATTGCAGCTTTCACAACCGCCTATGCTCGAATCAAGCTCTATTGCCTCCTAGATTCGTTGGGTTAACGTTTGTTGTATTGTGATATAGGCAGTGCCATTTTCATTGCTAGGAAAGATGACCCACAACCTCGACTTGGAGAATTCCTAGGTGATCTCACCGATGAGATCAAAGATGTATACGGTGCCGAGGCGTATGGATATTCATTCTACTTAACAGGTCACAAATCCTATTCGGTACTTGTCCAAACGACGAGTGGGGTGAATTATATACTTCGTACTAAAGGATTAACCATTAACACTTAGACGAAGGATATAATAACCTACGATAAAATGAAACGCCTAATTAGAGCCGATGATGATAATCACATCTCTGTACCATTTATGGCTTTCAGAGCCGAGGAATACGGTGGAGTAAAAGATGTGAGAGGGGAAAAGATTTTGATAAAAACCTTTCGTAACGCATTAAACTCCCAGGGAATTATCGAACCATACCTTTCGGTTTCAAAGGGATCTTACATGAAATTTAAAAAGTTAATATCCATTGAATTCCTGTCAACTATTATTAGCTCTTTATGTATATGGCTTTAATCATTAATAATCTTTTCTGATCAATATGAATAAAATAAAGATGAAATAAAACAACGCGTTTAACTACCAATGTTTTAATTTGTCTACAAAATAACTCATCACATTCTCTTGATCTTGTGAGAAGGAGAATTCATTCATCCTTGCCTCATCAATCTTGGTTTTCATCATATCAGTGAGCTAATGGGAATAACATGAGAAAAAGCGAAATAACAGGGATTTTGTGTCAAATATATCGATGTTCACTATTTTCTCGCCATCATAAACTATGTTAGAATGCAATATGCAGAAAAACTTATCTGCCCAAGTATTATGACGATCGGATAGACCTCCGAAAAAAAAACTGATCCATAACCTCGTTTTTTTTATTTTCACCGATGATTAAATCTTCTAAACCATAAACTAGAGATGTTTAAGAACTTCTTTTCCGTTATTGTAGTTGAAAAGCAGTTGGACTGACCCACTATACAGAAATTCAATCCGATCAATTAGGTGTTCATGAATAAGTCGATGAACATGATCGAAGAAATCAACCGTAGATGAATAATCTGGGCTAACTTTATAATCCGATCCACACACATCTTCGCTTGCAAAATATTTACTAAGTCTGGGCGTGATACGGTGTGGATGGAGGATCATCTTAGAACATGTGATATACAGAGATGTTTAGCAATAAATTATTTAAAAGATGGCAACTCCACTTTTATGCAGACAGAATAATACATTATAAATCAACTCGATATGTGTGTGTATGTGTTTGTGTGTGTAGACTCTAATTCCTTCTAAAGAAAATCAGTGGCCAATGCTAGGGGTGAGGGAGAGGGTAGGTGAGACATATATCGTAGCGATTTGCTCCATTGTGTGTGTGTATGTGTGTAAACTCTAATTCCTTCGAAAAAAGGTCACTAACCAAGGTATTGGGAGTGGGGAGAGACTTGGATTCCACCACAAGCCGGTAAGATTGGGGTGGGATAGGGAAGGGGAACTCAACATCCACCACGCATTAATACTTACCTGTGGAACAATATCCATGCTACAGATGAGAAAAAAATTGTGGATCCCGAATTGGACTGAAAATTCACCTTCGGTGGCACCAACGGAATGATACTTGATCTTGACTTTCATCATCATCATCATGCAGAGCAACATCATGATCGATATCGATGGACCGCCTTGAGCAATACGAAATCATATTGGAATAATAAATAATAAATTGTTTAACAAGGTTGCTGAGATTTACAATTGATTGATTAAAAAGAAACACCAGGAATCATAGCACCCTTGACGAATCACCGTATAGATTGTGTCTATATAATTAGCATCTGGCATATACACCAAAATTGCCGATCCTATATTGATTAAATAAGGATTCAGACATCTTTCAATCAGCAACGTATTTACGTCAACAACTCAAACTATAAACTATAAAAAACGTGGACAGGCAATACCAAGATGGAGAGGTTCTACCGAAAACAAAACAAAAAACAACCTAGGATCAAATTCGTAGAGACCCACTAGCGATATCATAGTCGTTTGTACAATGGATGATGGGTTCACAATCATTTGGGAGAACGTGTCCTTTAAATCTATTTTGGCGGAAACCAAATAATATTTTAAAGTTGCGGTAAAATTGGTAAGGTAAAGGACCGTGTATTTATCTCAAATTGTGATAGAATTTAAACAGCGGTAGTTACAGTTCACACGGTACTTGTTATTAGACTTATCTACAAGTTGAATGTGTGAGGTATAGGGAGATTTAGTTGGCTTTTATCAAAGCTTGTAAGTTAATTGTTTCTAAGCATAATAGCTTTGGATTTAAACTCCTTGCTCACTGAGAAACCGGTTCATTCATGGCGCTTACTGATATATTAGTGGTGCCATTCACCAAACGTGAATGCAACTAAATGATAGTAATTTTCTAAAAGAATTCATCACTGATTATTGTTTTTTGAGTAGCATAAAGGTTCTATAACCAATTCCCAGGAGGTCCTTTCAATAATAAAGATCATTTTATAGTCCTGTGGCTTCTCTCTAAGACGGCATTCCCAGTTGGATTACTAGCGCGACTGACTTATAACACTTCCTGAAATAATCCTAATTATAATTAGCAACCATTGTTATAAATTATTTGTGCCGGTGCGTAGAAGTGAGAGGCGTAGTTAGATAGAAGGGCTTCAACTATAGATTCAGTTGTAATGCTTTTAAGGCGATGTGGTTCCACCAATTTAGTATGAAGGAAAATGATAGGTAGCCATACGTTAAGAGCTTTGGGTATTTGAACGCCGCTAATACGGTGTAGTATTAAAAAAACCCCACAAATTAAAAATGAAAATAAAGTATTGTATTTTTATTTATTTATATAGCGCTACGACTGATTTTTAACTGCGGCGAAGCAAACAGGTCTATGGGTCATGCAAATCTCGTGTTGTGTTCATCTTCCGTCCGCAACGAGTCGCTGGCTCAATGTAGCCAGCTAAAACCAATGTTATCAAAGGTAATTGAGGTCACTGAGTTCAAATATAATATAAGTTAACCACCAGGTGGCACCACCTAGTAGCTAGAGGTACTACATCGGCCAGTTTTGAAGATATAAAGCTCAAACCAATGTCACAAAGGGTAAATGAGTTTTCTGAGTCCAAATATGATTGATTTTTGTCGTAGGTCCACTAGATCATGTCCCTCTAGTTTTAGTATAATCTAAAACAAAAATAGATCGACAAAAGTTGATAAAATTTTAACATTTTAATTGTCATTTCTTGAAAATAAAGAAGCAAGATAATGTATAAAATGATTATTGATTTCATCTCTAAAAGTAATTCCTCAAATTCAAAAGGATCTGACATTCAAGGCTTAGTAGTGCATTATTATGGATGTCTTTTTTAGTATTGCTATAAATTTTAATTATAAAACTATGAATATGTTATTATTTTGTTGTAAACATCCTAATCTTACTTATCAATAAGATCCATTACCTAATGTAATACTGCATTCAATACAATTGTCAAGAAACTTACTGTGCTTTTTGTATACATGTTTATAACGCAATTGCCTCAAACATTTTTCACCTTACGATAACGTGATCTGGCGCAAAAGATTCATCTCTTTGCCCCACGAGGGACTTTGGCTGGAGGTAAGTTTTTAACGTAGGATTTGTAGCAACAGTCTTATAATTCCTTCTCGAATATCCTTCTTCATACGAATGTTCTGCATTTTCCTCCTCAGAGCATCTTCTATAAGCTGCGTGGCTACAGCCTTGCAAAAAGAGAGCGCTTTAGCTTAGTTTACAGGGTTATGACACTACTAGATGAAGGAATTTATGTTTTTTACATTCTAAAGAAGCTAAAATATATGCTATGAGCCAAGGCAGGCTATTTCCTGAAAAATCGTATTCTCCTCCAAATTGGTCAACCATTAAATTGTAGAACTTGATAATCTCATGTTTCTTTTTAGCACCAGAATTTGGATATATTTTGTCGCCATTGTGCATACTTCTAAAAGGAACGGTTTCTTACCGTGTGCTGTATACAAGACTAGATTCGCTACATCTGTAAATCTGAACATATTGGCGGAACTTTTTCTGTGATTACCACTAGGGAATCCATGGGAATCTCACTTTCCTACAGACTTTATCCATCGGACTCAATTTATAATCATTTAGAAGGTTGTTAAGTAGTGGTTAAGTGGTATACCAGTTAGCAAATATGACGTTTATGCCTGATCCTGAGTTCTCTGAGGTAAGCCTTGTGGCCACAGCAAAAGCCAAATTGTTTGTCTTAAATGGACCATCAGGCTGTTTCCCTCCATACTTTTCCATTTCAGATACATATAATGCTTTTGCATCAGTCATTATTACTTCAATCTTTATCCCATACTTGTCTGTTTTTTGGGGTCCATAGTGTCTGAAGGGACATTCTTCTTCTAATGAAACATGCATCTAATTATTAGTTACCAAATTTTGTTGGAGAATAGTTCTTCAGATAGTATTAAACAAATAGGTCAAAAAGGTGTGTCAACTGAAAGAGGCTTATATACTTGCCTTCTTGTAGGTCGTGTTGCCATGACATTGAATCGCAAGGCAAAATAGAAGAAAGCAAAAAAGAATGCAAATACATTGTTATTCTGAATATTTCGATCTCGGTTCCACTAGAATTCCATAGGTCGTGAAGGTTCATCTTGTTGCTGTAATAAACATCAGATAAACGATGTTCAAGAACCGCTTTGATTTCTATAAAATCAGTATATTTTGCTTTACTGCCTTCAACATCGATCTTTTTTACTACTAATGAACTGGTTAGTTTTCTCAACCATTAAATCAATTATTTTAGGAGAGATGACGAATTCCCCGAATTTAGTAGGTGTATGCACATTTACGTCAGATCTTTTTTGTCCTGCCTTTCCTCAGAAAATATTATGAGATCGATTTCGAACGGTAGACATACGTTTTTTTGAGCATGGACCAAGTCATTTTTATCGAAATGACTCCAGTTTTTTGTAAGTTGCTAATTACTATTTTTGTCAAATTTTGAAGATTTTAACGGATTTCATTCTTTTATTTCTTATTTTCAGATTATTAAACTAAATAAAATTTTAAATAAAAGCAACAATTTTAATTAAAATGCCGAGAGGACAGTGTAAAAATACTCTAGATAAATTCTGCTACATATGTGGTTCAGTAACATTTAAAAAAATCAAAGAAATATTTCTTCTCTGTATTTTTGATGTAAAATTGGCGACCGAGATAAACCATGGGCACCACATATCTGTTGCACGACATGCTTTAATTCTTTATCAAAATGGTCTAAATGACAAATAAAAAGCCTTCAATTTGGTGTTCTAATGGTATGGCGAGAGCCCCAAGATCATGCCACTGACTGCTATTTCTGTTTGGTAGACATACAAAGTAAGTAATTGTTTATTGTCCACTGTACCTATATTTTGAAGTAGTATACTGTAATATTATTTATTAAAAATATAAAATTAATTAAGTTTAAACCACTTTATTGTAATCAGCCATACTCGTATGTACATAACTTTAACTTTTCTGCATAAAATTTCCATACTTTTAGGTAAAACAACGAAGTACGCTTCAGCTGTGGTATATCCCAACCTTAGATCTGCTATTCGGCCTATACCTCACCCAAAAGACATTCCAGTACCTGAACCACCTGCAGAAATTGTTTTGTCTAACTCTGATGAATCAGATATGGAATCATGTGAACCAGAAACTAAAATTTATGATCTTGAAACTGTTGATACTACTCCAAAACTTTCTCACGACTTGATATAGATGATCTTGTAAGAGATCTAAACTTAACAAAGCAACAGAGTGAATTACTGGCCTCGAGACTGAAAGAAAGAAATTTAGTAGCAGAAGATGTTCGAATTACTAAGTTTCGCATTCGATCAAACAATTTACAAGACAAATTTTCATTTGACAACAATTTATGCTACTGTAATAATATTCCACGTCTCTTTGAAGAATTAGATATACATTATGAACGCAGTCAATGGAGACGTTTCATTGACGCTTCTTTATATAGTAGTACAGCCGTGCTTCTGTATAATGGAAATAAACTACGATCGATACCAGTAGCTCACTCTGTTGTTTTGAAAGAAACTTATGAGAATTTAGATTTCATTTTAAAAAGCATTGAATACAGTGAACATAAATGGTTGATTTGTGCTGAACTTAAGGTAGTAGCCATTTTAAATGGCTTGTAGTCAGGCTACACAAAATTCATGTGTATTGTGTGCCAGTTGGACAGTAGAGCTCGGGGAGAACATTACATACGCTCAGAATGGCCTTTAAGAGAAGAGACAAAAGTAGGTTGTCATAATGTCATACGTGAACCATTGGTTCCTAAAGAAAACATAATTTAGCCACCACTTCACATAAACCTAGGTTTAATGAAACAATTTGTGAAAGCCTTAAAGCATAACCAGCCATCCTTCTTATATTTTAAAAACAGAATTTCCTAACATTAGTGACGCTAAAATTAAAGAAGGAATCTTTTGGGGGCCTCAGATTCGACAACTTATTGTAGATAGTGAGTTTGAGGCAAAATTGAGCAAGCCAGAATTTAAGGCCTGGCATAGTTTCAAAGGTGTATGTAATGGTCTCCTTTGAACGCACAAATCAGAAAATTAGCACATTCTTGTTCAGAATTTGATTAGGTTTTATAATGAGTTGGAATGTAATATGTCACTAAAGGTGCATTTTTTGCATTCCGATCTGTCTTTTTTTCCAGAGAATCCAGCAGACGTCAGCGATGAGCATGGTGAAGGATTCCATCAAGATATTGCCACTATAGAAAATCGTTATAAAGGAAAATGGAGTCCTGCAATGCTTGCTGACTTCTGTTGAACTCTTCACAGAGACATTCAAGATGTACATAAAAAGAGGCCTAAATATTCTAAAAATATATGACTACTGTATAGATTTCAGCAATTTTGAAAAAATCTTAAATCTTCATTATTTTTTCAAATATATTTTTATAATACCACACTCTGAGATGTATTAAAAGGACTTATTAATTTATTTTGATGAATAAGCTTTTTGTTTCCACTTATCTTTGTACTTTCTGTCAAATAAAATAAAAATAATAACAAATATTTCATACCTCTATATACTGAATAATCTAATATTGATAAAAGATTAAATGTGCAGATTAAAAAAAACTGAAGTCATTTCATGAAAAATAACGGTCATTTTCGTAATCTACGCAAAAAACTAATCTTATAGCTACATTGCATTATAAATATTCCATAAGACAACTATTATTGTTATATTCATATTATTTCTGCATCATATGATCTTACGTAGAAAATATAAAAAGATGCAACTTAAATTAAAACCTACATTATTAGTACTATGGGCTTTTTATATAGCCTAGAGAGATAAAAACTGGTATACACCTCACAAAAACCAAGCCAGGACTGATTAAATCTCGGTATTTCATACAATCATATATTCGACAAGGTACTAGAATCTTTCTATAAGTAGAGATGATATTAATTGAATTAATGCAAAGTTAAAATGTACTTGTATCCTACTTTGGTGGTTTGAAACCCACTTAAGATAGTTAAATGAACATTATTTGGCGAGCTTCCCTTGAAGAATTGTTTGTTCAATATGAATTGAGTAACACCCAGTATTGCTTTGCAATCGGTCAAAATATGGAAATCGTTGCTTTTGAGCATGTACCGAAAGTGTTTGATTGCAAGAGCCTAAGCAAAGAAGTTCTTTGCTGAAGGTTGAATATTTTAATTCTGGTCCTTTAAATGGTTGGCGGAAATAGCCTAATGTATCCTATTCCTCATTAAAATATTATTGTAAGACTTCATCAACTTCTTTATCTGATGCATCCCTGATCAAACGGAGGGGAGAATCTCTTCTTGTATACAACAAAAGAGTAGTATTGACTACATCATTTTATTGCAATGAAAACAGATTCTGCCTAGTCCTTCATTTGCAAAGGAGAATTGTAGTGACGATTGTTTGCATTTTTTAAGTTTTGTGAGAAAAAAGAGCATTGTGTCAGCACCTTTGAAGAATCTCCTAATGAAATTTACTAACTTTAAGAATCTGCAAATAATCTAAGAGTCCACACGAAAATACATTGCAATTTTAAATACAAACCATGCAATTTTAAACTAAGAAAGAGTTATTCCCAATGTTGAAAATAGTGAGTTTCATATTTTCTTGAAATGAGAAGGTCATTGACATAAGCAAAAATGAAGTTCATGTGCACCAAAATAGGATTAATATATCGTTTAAATGTTTGTCAATTTTGGCAACACCAGCTGTTCATATAATCTCTGCGATGTAATCATGGCCCTCTTCTCTATTGAGGATGGCTCGATGGGAATTTGAGAAAAAATTAGGTAAATCAATCTTCAAAAATATCTTGCAACTATACAAGTTTCCAGTTATATATTGAAGCAGATATTTATATTTAATTGAATGAGAGCGACATCAGGGGAGTTGCCTTAGCGTATTTTATTTTCTAAATAAAGAATTTGATAGTCATTCCTAACGTAATTCATCAATTTAAGTGATAAACGTCGAGGCCATCAGGCAATGGAAGGGTATGTGGTAATAGCGTTATGAAAGTAGCAGGGAGACATGCTGTATTAGGTATTCCTTCATCAGTACTACACTAGTTTGAAAGCTTTTACAAATTTATATATTTATTTGGGAGTGAAGAACGAGTGCATGTTCACTGATAACCCATATTGATACATTAGTGTTGTCATCTACAATCCACGAATCCTATAGAACCACCAAAATATTATAATGGGTTGGAAAATAGGCTCCTCTGATCGCATACTTTATATCACAATGTAACGAGCTCTCATTTATTCTGATTTATGACCTTACGACCTTCAAAATTTCAATATTCCTGGACTAACCTTGAGAGGACCTTAGTACTTATATCAATCGAAAGAGAATGTAAATCAACATACTTATTTCAAATTTCGTTAGAATCTGCCAAATACTTAAGATGTTATTGTTAAAACCAAAATAAACCAAAACGGGAACCGACCGACATAGTGAGACATAGAGTCGCACGCGACTAAAAACGTTCATGAAAAAAATTCGCCTTAATCCCAACCAGAGATTGAGTGTCCACTCCTATAATGTGCGTATCGGAGGTCTTGTTGTTGTTTGAAAGGTAAAAGTGGGACTCCTATTGCCGCAGAACGTCGGGAGTTGCAGGGATGATGCTTAGGACAAATCCTGTATTGGCCAAGAACAGTCTCCCATTAATGAGATCGATTACGTACTATTAGAGATTTGGGGGAGAAAGGACCGATACGTCGATTATTACTGTCCCACTCTGAAGTATTCCGAGTTCGTTTATCTTGACAACGGGGCAAATAGCTATGTGCCTGGTCGACAAATTACCGGTGAGCCAGGAAATACCAGCTTTGAAGGAATGAGAGTTGCGTGACTCGATTGCGGATTAACCTCTGTAGTGATTTCTCGATTTCTCAAGCCTCGCTATCCTTCGTGACAGGGATGCACGTTTTCCTGTAATGGCTCTACTGCTACCTCCATTTGATCACGATGTTGATGGAAGAGATATTTCGCGATAGAGGCCGCCCTTGTTTGTGAGTTCGATTGAGACTTTCTTTATGTGGCTGTGGTACAAGTTGTTCCTGGTGAGTTTCTTGGGCCAAAATTTCCACCTTTTCCTGTATAAGGGGCGGGGGGCACTGAACAAATGTTTCTTTGAGAAATTCCGGGCTAACATTATCTACAAGGGTATTTTTAACTTTCTTAAATGATCCTCTTGGGGGAGGGGAACCTAGCTAATTGGAATGAGCTAGAAGTTTCATCTTTTGTGCCGTTTTGTAAGTGAATATCGTCAAGATAGGGTGTCAAAGATTGGGATATGTTACTCGTATATTGGTAAGGTCTTTTACAAGAAATCAGATCCCATCAATCACCTTATGTGGGAGAGGTCGTAGCAATTATTTCTCTTTCTTTCTTTCTCTTTCTTTCTCTCCTTCTTTCTCTTTCTCTCTTTCTCTCTCTCTCTTTCTCTCTCTCTCTCTCTCTCTCTCTCTCTCTCTCTCTATATATATATATATATATATATATATATATATATATATATATATATATATATATCGTTCTTTCTTTCTACCGCTGCAGAAAAAGTTTTCGGACAAAGGAAATTTTAGAAAATTAAATAAATGCAGGGTCGTATATTTTTTATTGTCATATCTACACTGACTGGCCAAAATAAAGGTTCTTCACTGAGTTTTGATACATTGTATGTTTTTTGTCACTAGTTTGTCTCAGAATTCTTTAGTTTAGAGTAGACCTATATGGCAACATTCAGTAGTGTCTCTGACGTAGCAATCACCGGGTATAGATGTTATAGCTGTCCTAATTTTTACGGGAGCTGCAAGAATGAAGACGCGTGGAAAAAACATTACACCATTTGATAAAGGACGCATCATCACCTTCCATGAATGTGGCAAATCAACACGTGATATCTCTACATCAATGGGTATAGGCATGAAGATTATACAGAGAACAATTGCACGCTGGAAACAAGATGGCGCCGCCGGTTAATCTCATAGCAAATGTGGTAGGCATCACATTCTTGACGATATAGCCAGGTGCTCCTTGAAGCATTTGGTCAAGAAAAATCAGCGTTGCTCCACGCAGCAGTTAACCACCATGTTTTGTTAAGTTTCATAAACTATTTCAACGAGAACTATGCGTCGTGAAATGAAAAAAATGCGTGTACGCAGCTGCGCATTAATCAGGAAGCCACTTTTGACTGCAACAAAACGAATAAAAAGGCTTCAGTTCGCCAAAGAACATAAAAACTGCAGCGTAGAGGATTGGAAACGTATCATGTGGTCCGATGAATCTAGGTTCACCCTCTTTCAGCGTTATACGCGCATTATAGTAAGGCGAAAGCCTCATGAAGCATTGGATCCATCATGCATCGTCCCCTCCGTGCAGGAATCTGGAGGTAGTGTGATGGTCTGGGGCTGTTTTACCTGGGCTGGACATGGATCTGCAACCCTCTGCAGCAACAAGATGAAGTTCCGCGAGTATTTGCTGATCCTGGACGATCAATTTCACCCCTCAATGGCCTTCTTTTGTCCCAATGGTGATGTAATGTTTTAGGACGATAACGCGCGCATCCACCGGTCTAACATCGTTAAAGATTGGTTCACCCTGCATGAAGGATCATTTTGGAAAAAGAGTGGCCACCACAGTACCCAGATTTAAATCCCATAGAGAATTTATGGGATGATTTTGAGAGATACCTACGTGCCTCATCGCCTCTTCTATCTTCATTGAATGATTTGAGTCTATGGCTGCTGGAATTGTGGTCTAAATTGAAGCTACATGAGATGAAAAGGTTTGTAGAATCAATGCTAGATAGGATGAAAGTTGCAATTATATCGAGAGGAGGTCCAATAGCTAATTAAATAATTATTACACTGAATGAATTTTACTTTGGTCAGGCAGTGTATATAAATATAGCAGTTAAATAAGTAGTAATAAATACAAATCAGTTATATATGCCCCAAATAATCGACAAAAATGAACAAAATACAAAATTTTTGAAATAGATGTAACATTAGCAACATATCGCTGTACCCGATGCTGCTCTGTGAAAATTTGAGGCAACATCAAACTGCCTGAGGAAGCTAGGTAGCGTGCCGAGAGTTCCTTGCCAGTGATAATAGCATTTATTCTTCGAGGGTCTCCACAAGTGTGCGACACCTGGGGTGGTGCGTTGGGAATGCTAGCGCACTCCTCGGGATGTCTGTATTCAGATGCGCATTGGAGCCTGGCTGTCGACGTCTTAAGGCTTCTTCCAAGCCATGACAGGTGTGAGGTCCAGTCTATTACTGTGATATTATTGTCTAAGAACAACTGTATTGTTGTCGCGGACTTGCAACATGGGATATTTTCCTGCTGGAAAATCATTACAGAGTTGCCACCGTGCTTTACTGTTGGCACTATGCACTCTCGATTCCACCGCTCCCCTGGCATCCGGACGACTTTAAAATTGCCTGGCATCGAGAAGACCTGGAACGTGGATTCATCGAGCCACAAGAGACGTCAACACTGAAGCATGGTCCATTTGCAGTGACCACATGCTCAAACCAGTCAATTTAGCTTATGCTGAAGGTTGATCATCGGCTTCTGGTGGGCTTTAAATGACTTCAAGCCTTGTGAAAACACTCTGTAACGGACTGTTCTGGCTGATGTATTAACCTGGCCACCCAGTGTCCATTCATGTTGCAGCTGTACTGCAGTTTTCTTACAAACCCGAAGGCTCACGCGAGGTAGAGAACTGTCGTCGCGTTGTTTATTCACCCTGGGATGTCCAGACAGGATCAGTCTTGGATGTTTTCATTTTCTCCAACGCTTCTGAAACAGCGGAATGTGATCCGCTGACTCTCAGGGCGATTTGTCAGTGGCTGAAACACTCCTCGTGTAGCAAACGTATCAGACTTATTTCCTCCACGGTATAGTTACGTGTTTTCGCCATTGTCATATCATTATCAGATCATGTCTACGTTGCAAAATAATATTAATAAACGAATAAACATACTTTTTAATCTGAAGTAATTTTGTCTGTAACATACAGTTATTGATACCAGGATTTCACAAATTCCACTAGCATCGCCATTTTAGATACTTCAAAAAAGTTATAAGGAAGCTTGAAAATATTTTTTGGCAGATGTATTGGTGACATGAATGTAAACATACATCAACATATTCAAGAAATAGACAGCCGAGAAATAAGAACAAATCCAGATGTCTGAAACTTTTGGTCGCGTCTTTATCTAGGCCAACCATACCATTAACAACTTGCCGTTTTCAATCTTGTTTCAGCGCAATTGCTTTGAGTTGTCAGTGGTTGCAAAAACTTCTGCTTATAGGGATTCGTGATGTTTGGTCGGGGTCATCCTTTATGGAAAATGGGGTTACTACTTATAGTGAGGTGTCGTTGTTTTGTAGGTGATTAAAAGTCTGGAGTTCACTTTCGTTAAGTAATTAGAAAGTTTTTTCAGCGTTCAGCTAGCAATTTCTGATTCCATCTTGAACACAGGTTGAATAAGATGCATTCATGCAAAAAGCTATTTTAGTAACTCCCAACAGTTATCTGGCAGCTTATCCGACAGCAGTAGATTTTAGGATAAAGCTCAACACACAGATTTCGGTTGATTCTTGATATGATAAATCAGCCGCAATGCCTTGGAAAATGGCGTTTGAAGAAACTTAATAGCAAAGACTTAGTAATGTTCGATTGAATGACAATTAATAATGGTCATCATTCATATCTGAACTCATTTATACTTGAAGAGTGATTTGAATCCTTAAGCGAATTTACTCAGAATTATGTAATCAGTTGATCCAATTAGAGAAAGATGCTTGTATTGTATGTAAGCGTACAATGTCATGAAAAGAACGTGAATGGCCATCCTTTGGAAATAGAGTTTAAGTTTGTGTGAAATAGTGTTTCAGGGCATTTTGGCCTCTAGAATCTCTTTGAGATTCAGCTTTTAGAAGAATATATATATTTTTTAGAATTATTTTTTTTGTAAACAAAAATAAATGGTCTTCCAAGAGGAATTTATCGAATCTGACAAATTTCTTTGATAAGTTTTTGCACTGGAAAGTCGTTTTGTATGATATCAGAATAAAGAATGTCAGTGCCAACTGCTAGAGGCTACTCGTTTTTGTAAAATCCCCACACACCCATTTCGATTTTAATTTACTTAACTCTTTGAATTCTAATATAAAAGTCATAATAGCACAATGAAATGACAAAATGCCATTTTTAGACATTGGTTTCTCGTGAAAAGAGTAAATTTAAAACAATTCTCTACCGCAACAGAACATTCACAGGACTTGGCATTGATCATTTCAGTTTATGTGATTTTAGGTATAAGATCTCAAAAATTAAAACTTCACTACATATAAGTTTCCAACTCACTTATACTTATGTATATTTAATTACATAGAGAGCTTGTCTTCCTTGCCAAATATTTTAATAATAATTCCTTTCCACCGGACCTTTATGACCGAATCCTAGAACATTTTTTAAATAAGCACATTGATCTCCCCCCCTTTTTCTCCTAGAAATATTCTCAAAATGCATCTGTATTGACAGATGTCTGAAATCGACTCTCTAAATGAAAGTTGGAGAAGAAAAAGATTTATTTTTCTCAAGTTAACCTCACAATTTTTTTCTTTAATAGAAACACCAATGGAAGTTTCTTCCGCTTAAAAATTGATAACTTCTTGAGCACAATAGTCATGCCGTATACTTATTCAGATGTCCTGGTTGTACGAGCGCCACTAACATCGGTATCATTGTCAGCGCCATGGTGATAGGTTCTCTGCCCATATGGGCAGAGAACATAAAAGTTCTTGGTAGAAAGGAGAAATCATCCACCAGGGAGTATTTAATAGAATGTAAAACGGGGGTAACTATTAATAATTTTAGGGTTTTATCATTTAATTATAGCAAGAAACATCTTAGATCATTGGAATTAATATGCATTACATATTATAAACCTAATTTAACTGATGTTTTCAGTTCAACGCCAGTGTATTTAGAAATCGTTAAAGAGCATTGCTTATTTAGGTGGTTGTGTCTTAATTAGTAATAGGTTGGTTGGTTAATTTTATAAAAGAATGTTCTTGTATCATCATTAGTTTTCCAAGTGTGATAAAAAAATGGTGTAAATTAGTAAATAGAGAAGTTTTTGTCCATTGTCCTTTCTTTGTTGTTATAATATTTGTTCTTTCGCTCGACTCTTAATTCTTCTGTGTGATGTTGCTTTATACTTTATAATTTCTCTAAACTCTTTATAATTATTTAATCTTGACTCTTAATTACTTTATCTTGAGTTTTTTCTGTACTTTTTATCAATTTACTAAACCATATACTCTTTCTTAATCTATACTATTTTTCAATTTTAGGCTGATCACTAAAAAGAATTTGAAACGTCTATTAAAGCATTTTGATTAAGGCACTTCTTCATTTTGCCTTGGAGTTTACTCTTTAATTTATATATATATATATATATATATATATATATATATATATATATATATATATATATATATATATATATATATATATAACTGTAGAAATTGGCTTGGTTCGCGGAAATCTTAATCTCAGTAGGAAAATGAAGACCCACAAGTAGATGGAAAAGGACATTAAATTTCCTCTCAGACGTTTCGTTCCAAACATTGGAACATCTTCAGTGATTCTATTAAAGTAAAGTAAAGCTACTCAATTCAGGAACGTACATCCAAAAACAAAACAAACAGGAATAATAAAAACACTAAAAAAAATCCCTGAAAAAACAAAGAAGCTTATGGCCAATCAGATAAAGCCGAAGAAGCTTTACACCCGAATTCTCCAGCATACGAAATCCCGCAGAAATTACTGGTCACCTCATTTCATCGGAACATTTTTTTCATTTTCTCTGGGCCTCCTTCAGTCCATTTATTGGCCTCCTTCAGTCCATTTATTAAAAATACTCGAGTCGCTTTAAATAAAAAAAAACTAAACCAACACTCGACGAGTCTGATTCCTTCCTTCCCTGCATATCCCATAACCCTACAACTTACCAAGACATTTTCATGCTCCTTTGTCGTTCACCTTTTCATTCTTGTCTTCGAACGACTATCTGCTTAAAGTAATGTTTATATCATTCACGTATTCGGTTCTTTTAATATTTTAATTTTGTAACTTTATACTTTGTCATATTTTGACTTCAGTCTCACTTCTTCGGCTTTATCTGATTTGCCCTAAGCTTCTTTGTTTTTTTCCAGTGTTTTTTTTAGTGTTTTTATTATTCCTGTTTGTTTTGTTTTTTGATGAAGGTTCCTAAATTGAGTAGCTTTACTTTACTTTAATAGAATCACTGAAGATGTTCCAATGTTTGGAACGAAACGTCTGAGAGGAAATAAATATCCTTTTCCATCTACTAGTGGGTCTTCATTTTCCTAATATATATATATATATATATATATATATATATATATATATATATATATATATATATATATATATATATATATATATATATATATATATATATTCAAAAAATCCCACAGGGAAATTAAAGCGGATTCCAAGTACTTTCGAACTTGTTCAGTTGGAACAAGTTCAAAAGTACTTGGAATCCGCCTTTCATTTTCCTGTGGGAATTTTTGCATTTATTGCTCTACTCACGCGCTACTTTGTGAGTTTCTCATATTCATATATATATATATATATATATATATATATATATATATATATATATATACTCATACTTACATACATAGAGTCATGATTAGGTCTAGGTCTCTATGTGTACATAAGGACCCAACGACTATGGGCTGAGCTTAAAATAATCTTTCTACTTTCCACTCTGGCCTGACAGATGCGTGCCAGATTTTCGTCAGGCACCCGAACCTGACCTCCATAGTGCCTCGTAGGATTGAGCATATCTCCTCCTCCTCCTCGTAACTCTCCTTTCCCCTTCCCTCGGCATAGTTCCCTCCCACGCAAATTTTCCGCTCGCGGGTTAAGTTCCCGTCTTGCCTTGTTACTCTGTGTGTACGAACTTGTTCACTTCCTCTTCCCTACCACTTATAGAATTTACCAAACCTTTAATACGAAATACTCCTCATTATCGCCCTTTTTCTGAAGGACGATATTATAGCAACCGGGACAATACAGGCGCAAACACAAAATTCAAACAAGTACAACACATCGACAAAGAAACTAATAAAAATACACAATTAGCAGTGCCAAAGACAGGTAGGTAGAACCTGTCTTATCTGAAACCCAGCGCGTGACAGGGAGATTTTAGGCCCAGTTTTAACGCGGTTGAATTTAAAGTGGAGACGCCGTCTTGGCACCGTGCATTAGAGGTTTGGGATCTGCCTTGTTTGGAGTCATGGGGGCTGACAGAAGGGGTTGTTCTGTTCTTCTAGTCCTTGGGGGTTTCTTGAAGGATTTAATTTTATTTATAAATCTGCTGTCTGTGTGTTGTCAAAGTTCAGGAATGGAGGTAGTTTAAGCGGACAGATGTTTAGGTTTAAAAGAAGATCCAAAGGAAGGCTTTAGCTTTGCTCATCTCCTCATTACAGTCGTGTCTGTTTTCTGCCAGAATAACTTCTGACTGCTGACAGGTCTGTTTTTGTGTTTTGCTGTTTACCCCCATTATCATCAATTTCTTTTAGAAGGCACTTAGTCCTTAATATTTTATTTGTATTCTTTCGTTAATTTTAATCGTTTGATTAAATATATATATATATATATATATATATATATATATATATATATATATATATATATATATATATTTGGCCATTTTAAGTTTGGGTTGATTGTTTTGCTTTGCTTGGAAATATTTAAGTGGTTTGATTAAATTAATTTCTATTAACTTTATGATTGTATCACCTTTATTTGTTCTTTCTTATTCTTATATTCGGATGATTGTACTTATAATTTAATAAGGAAAAAAAAAATAATGAAACTTGATGCCAAGTTCAAACTTTGAATCCTTTGACCACTTTTTTGAGTCAAGTTTTAGCCCCCGAATATAGACCATCTGAGCTTTAGATGAACTGCAATGCACATATTATGAGGTTGATGAGAATGGCTACTGAAGCGATCTTCTATGTTATTCCTGAACATTTTTACCATTGCTCTTCCTTCTCTTCATATTTCTCCATCTGCCCGTCTTCTCTTATACATCGCTTTACTCTCTCTACAAATCACTTGCTCGTAAATACTTGTCATCAATTTCCATTTCATTCTCATCGAACTTGACCATCTGTGTTATGAGGTTCTTATAAAAGGTGTGTGTACGTGTGGTTATGTGCGGGTTAAATTTGTGTTAACATTATATGTAGGTATTTGTATGGGCTGGCTTTCATCTTTATCCCCTTTCGTCTCTTCTTCACCTTCACCTCCTAATCATCTGGACGTTGTCTAAAGTTGTCCACAACTTTCCCCCAATGGCCGAGTGTAAACAAGCTTAATCTTCTCCGTCCAACGCGTGCCTAAGAAGCCTTGTTTACGTCATTCTGCCTCTCGAAGCAAACAAAACAGAAAGGGAGCTCAAATATCGCATTGAGGCATACCCTTCAGGTGGGTCTACTCCTGAGTTGACGAGTCGACATGGCTGTCCATTAATCAAGGGCTAAATATTGACGAGAAAAAGGTTTGACGCTTGAGGGAGGAGGTTAAGCGTTATCGGACCAAGACTGAGATTTAGGCGTGATTAATAAAGGTTACGGGAATTATACCATTGTACTGCAGTAGCCCTTAATTAAAGGGTATACGTGAAGTCCTGCGTTTGAGGCGATTAAAGCGGCACTTCGTGTTTGTTTCCAATCTTAGAAATGTCTCTCGGCCATTGAACATAATGCGACCCGGTAATCGCCCTTGTGAGGAGTACGAATGAATCTTAACGATCTTATCCCATCGACACGAAGAAATCTCACCCATAGATATATATACGAGGGATGTTCAAAAAGTTCGTAGAAAAAGAATACCTGGTACAAGAAAATGGGATACTCACTGAAAATTCAAATTACACAAATTTAAGCTTCTCTCTGTGTTAGTTGTCACCTACACAGTAATTGCTTTGTTTCGTGTTGAATTAGATGGCAGAACTTTAAATTTGGACCCCGAGGTGATATCATGAAGTCCATCAAAGTTGAAGCAAGGACAAACATCAACGTTCTGGTCAACCTTTGTTGGCGGAAGAGTGAAATTATTGTTGCGTTAATAAAAGTTTATAGAAACTGTGCCCCCCCCCCACCGAAAGACTACTTATGAATGAATAAATTGCTTTGCGGGTGTATGACAGGCGGCTGAAGACGACATTTACAATGGCAGACCGTCAACATTAACCTCCAACGAAATTCTTCATGCTTCATCATCGACTCGATCCCATATCCCGGCTTAGTTACTTTAGAGACAACTAAACAAGGATATGGAATTGGTCTCTTGCATTCGTCGTCTTGTGTACTTTACTATTATATTGCGATCAGCTCTTTTTCGGAGAAGGAAACACAAGATGCTGAGTGCAAATGACCGATTACATATCCCGGCTTTATCTCTAAAGTAACTAAACCGGGATATGGGATCGAGTGGATGATGAAGCATCAAAATATTACTTTAGACGCGACTAAGCCGGGATTGGTAGCGGTCATATGCACTCAAGGTCTTGTGTACCTTACTACTAACGTAGAGGGGGAATGGTGTGCCTGTAATCTGTATGGAAGAAAGAAGTGAGACAGAAAGGGGGGAGGGTTGTAGATTAGAGAGGGTGGAGAGGGCAAATATTGAGTGGGTCATCCCCACCACTCTATTTTTGTTTTTTTTATGTTTTTGCCCCATTTGGGAGTTTTTGTTTTGTTTGTCTCATTTGAGTTATTTTTATTATACTTATTACTTGTATTATTGGTGTCTAATTTGAGATACTTTGTTTTTCTTTTGTTTTCTCTTTTTTTATTTCGTGTTCCTTTTTAAGGCGTTTTTTTTTGTAAATCGGGTCTTTATGATCGTTTTTTTTTATCAGGCGTCAGCTGGGATCATGTGTACCTTGGCTTTCTTTCTGCAGTGCTTTAGTTTGGTAGGTAGCGTTTGTATCTACCTCCGTCCATATCTGGGCCTCGGCCCGCCAGACTGTCCCTAGGGAGGATTTCGGCGAGCTTGTTCCAGATGTCCCGGCTTCTTGCTTGCATGATTTTCCAGGCTTTAGTCTGGTTTGCTCATACAGACTTCTTGTGGTCTGAAACTCGTACCATTTCGTGTTGGTAATGAATCGGATTGTAGAATGTATCAGTTTTGCCCTGAATCATCCTAGGTATAATTTCCTTTTGTTTTTTCGTTAAGGTTTCGATATCGGTACAGTTTGTCGAGTTTGGTGTGAGCAAATCAAACTATTGTGCTTGAGTGTCCTTTCAAACTGAATTTTGCAATGTTGAAACCAAGAACTGACACTCCTTATGATTAGTCACTTAGGCAGTTGTTTATATCGATGGGTACGGTCTGGTTTCGCAAGATAGGAGCTTAAGATGACTTTGCCATGGTGTCGTCAATCTTCTACCGTTGTTCAAATCTGGAAATCCTTTCGGCTTCAGCAGCCGTGGCTCTAGACATCATCATTTTACAGTTCGTTTGTCGAACTACGATCCGGGTGACGTGAGCAGCGTACTGTATGTATATTCATAATTTGGGGTTTTAGTGGCTTCTGTATGTCCTTGGTGTAGATTGTGAAGAGAGTTGGGCTGAGACATCCCCCCTGTTGAAGTCCGGATAGAAGTGCAAAGGCCTCATATGTATCCTTCTCAAAGGCGATGACAGATTACATATTGCTAAAGTAGCTACAGAGGATCCTTTTGCAGTGTAGCGTGAGTGTTAGTCTCGAGAGTTTGTATTTTAGGACATCGATTCAAACTTTGTCCAAAACCTTTTTTCCTATCTCTGCAGATGGCATCACCATGCCTCCTGTTTCGAGCCCTGCTGGTGTGTGTTAGTATATTAGGGCTATGGTCGTTCCTGTTCTTATTTGCATGCAAAATTTATGTTGTTCCTCGTCCAGATGAGAATGGGCCATGAGGTGTGTTGTAAGTCTGTTATTAACGATTTTCTTGAATACCTTTCCAAAGGTCTTCAGCAATAAGATGGGTCTAAAGTTCATCACTTTTTCTTTCTCGGGGTTTCTCTGCGTACGGAGCATTGCATGCTTAAAGTCCGTTACGGCCCCGAGCAGTTGACGCACATTTTCTGCTGTCTCTTGCAATACATCCAGTCGTTGTCTGCCTGCGCGCATTCAGAACAGATGGTCTTGCTTTATTTTGAGCAGTCTATTCACGTGTAGTAGGTAATCCAACTTTCAATTTGATCGAAAGAAAACACCATGTATAAACGCTTGAGTCTTGTTTCTTTAGCCTTGCCTGCAATCTGTATGTCTTTAATACCACTTTGAACAAATAGGTGAGAGATCGAAACTTAATCTCTTCGACAACTTTATCCCAGCGATGTAATTAATAATATGCTATATAATATGGATAGATGATACTCAAACGATTTCATGTCCCTATTAGACCAAACAAGTATCATACCTAGATTAAGAAAAAAGGAAGACAGAGATATATTAAACAGATTAAAATAAAATAAACTCTTTTTACCCGTTAAAGAAAGTGAAAAATTGGAAGCAAAATAGATGGCATAGATTCGAACCCCACCTATTTTCATTCCTTATTTCTTAATCTAGGTATGATCCTTGTTTGGTCTAATGAGGAGATAACATCACTTGAGTATCATCTTTCCTTATTTACTATGGTATATTGAATTATCTAGAGTATCACGTGGTATTGTGATTTTCTGTATATATATATATATATATATATATATATATATATATATATATATATATATATATATATATATATATATATATATATATATATATATATTGAGAGAGAGAGAAAGAGAGGGAGATGATCTTTGGTTGAAAAAAGCAAATACAGGCCGCGATCCCAGGCGCCGGTTCTCGGTTACTGTGTTTCAGAGATTCCAGCATTTTTGGTCAGTGAGTTCACTTTGAAACGTGGACCATATATTTGTTAGTAAATGGCCCAATACGATGTATTTCCTGGTCTAATACCTTCTAGATGACGTCCCTCATTCCCTGGGAGCGAAAGAGTTCCAGCCCATTGCCGTGGGTAAGTAAACTTTGACACAGATGGTATTAAGAAGCCCCTTGTTTACAGAACTGGCTGTCCACCGTTGACGACTCTGGCTACCTCTTTCTGCCATGGTCATTCGATTCTAAGCTCCACGAACTTGAAGAAGAAATTAAGAGGACAGAATGGATCACAATTCTCCTCTATAAAGTAAAGAGGTATTAAGATACAAGTAGTTTAAGCTTACGCACCTACAGCACCTCCACTGAGATGAAGAACATACACAGCAATATTATTAATTTTATTAATTCGATTAAAAACTGAATTAACAATTTATTTTAAACTATTTGACCTTGTGCACCATTAGTCAACATCAGGGGGACAATTGAATACAGAGATTTCAACGAGCATAATATGATTTTTTTCCCTCGATATTCAAAACGGAATAGCAACGAGGCCGAATCATGCAGAAAGTGGAGAGATCTGTTAATAAAACAGTGAAGTTAGACGTTGCGAAAATAATTGAAGATATATTGCCACAGGTTTTATTGCAGGTATTGGGGCCGAGAGAGTGCACAACTGCGGGCACTGGGAGAGCGGTGGCGTGCCCTTCCACCATGTTTCCTGGCAAATCTTGGTAAATCCACAAAGCACAATCCTAGATTTCTAGTGAGTAGTGTCCCATTACATTTACATTTCTTGTGAGTAATTTTCCATTACTTTTATATTTCTACTGAGTAAGGGCCCATTACCTCTATGTAGGGAAATCGATATCCCACCCTAAAAAAAGAGGCCCTGTTCGGTAACCGCAAAGTCCTGGAATTTGGCGGTGTAACTCGATTACTTCCCCCCCCTTCCCCTTTCCCCTCAACTTGCGGATAACCAGAAAGGCCTCGCACAACCACGACATGCACTAATCATCAGATTTTGGGTCCGGCGAGCCTAACATTGGTTAAACCGGCGATGTTTCCCCTAAGAGTTGGTATTTAATTTCACTTCATAGACGAAATTAGAGCAGCGTCGATCAAAAGCCAGAAGATGCCTTTAGGTCTAAGTGAAAGACGTGCGGCGAAGAGCCGTTAGAGGAGGAGGCTTAATTTCTCAGACATCACCCCCCCTCTTTCCCCTACACCCAGTGGGGTGTTGAAGTATATAGGCAGATAACTGTAGAAGAACGG
Organism: Ceratothoa steindachneri; assembly: GCA_963969495.1. Lineage (NCBI taxonomy): Eukaryota > Metazoa > Arthropoda > Malacostraca > Isopoda > Cymothoidae > Ceratothoa > Ceratothoa steindachneri. The sequence goes on along the minus strand of OZ018330.1, from coordinate 112,618,601 downwards.
GAAAGATCGAGTTTTCCATCAAGACGACGAGGTCCGGCGAGAGTGCCCGGCAAACTAACGAAAGAGACATAGAAAAAGCTTATCCTGAGCCAGATTCTGGTGCTTACACCGAAAATTAGCATCTTGTCTCGGGGAAGATCGAGTTGGCCATAGAGACGACGAAGTCCGTCTAGAGTGCCCCGCAACCAACGAACGGAACACAGAAGAAGCTCATGCTGAGCAAGTTCCTGGTGGTCACACCGAAATTTAGTTTAGCTTGTATTGAGAAACAAGCTCAATCATCTCTCGTTAGAGAAAACCCCTATCCCGGTTTACAACAAAACCCCGAGATAGTCATCGCCATTGAGGAATACTCCAAAGTGAACTTCCTCAAACACTCCCCATTCATCAAAGGATTGACTCGTTTGCTCATCGCTCGTCAGTGCGAATCATTCCAAGATTAACCAGAAAATTTGAAGAATCATACTTTCCCGGTCCCGTTGTTAAAATCATCTAAGACAACGTGCTTAACGCCATCCGTCGCCCGCACTGAAATCACCTGTTTCTTCAAACCTGTCCCCGTGCCAGCCAAACATCTGGAGTGTCTGCGAACGCGTCCACAAGTCTGGCCGTAAAAACATTCTTGCTCCACATAAAAATTGAGGCCAAAGTCAGTTCCCAGCCGGGCTTACGTGTGGTTGTTTTAAAGGTAAATAAATTCTATTATTTTTTTGAAGGTCAATTAGCGTTCTATATTAAAGTAAACTTTGGGTCAACGATTACTTTATATTCATTTGTTTAAATTAGTAAGTCTCACTTAAACCCGTTTAATTCATAGCTGTATAGTTTGTTTTGTTAGATTTCACTTTTATACTTTTTTCTTGTGGTAATTAAAGATCTATTTTCTCAGAAGTATTTAATTTAATCCTCGAAATGCTGAGCATGGCACTAGAAATCCTCAAAGATTAAAATAACGTAATAATAATAAAATATAGCACTCTTCGAAAAACGTAATCCAGGAGTTTTTGAAGTACGTAACAAACCTATATGTACGTACACCACTCGGTCCTTGCAATACCACGACACTCTACATTTCTTGTGAGTAATGTCCCATTGCATTTCTTGTGAGTAATTTCCCCATTACTTTTATATTTCTTGTGAGTAATGTCCCGTTACCTCTACATTCCTTGTGAGTAATTTCCCATTACCTTTACATTCCTCTTCTTCTCATTCTTCTTAACGTTTTACGTCACTATGTTCCTCCTTGGAGGGTTGGACGTTTGATAGCTGATCTCCACTTCTCACTATTAAAAACTAACTCTATGCTAACATCGAGGTTTTTCACATTCTCCTTAACACAATCCTACCATGCTTTCATTGACCTACCTCTAGGCGCTCTAGCAATCACCACCATCTCTCTCACCCTCCCTTTAGGATCATCAGGCTCTGCTCTCATCACATGACCATACCACCTCAATCTCCCTCTTATCAGTCTAAATTTAATATCTCCCATACCACACCTATTCCTCACTTCTTCATTTGTAATTTCATCCTGCCACTTGACTCCAGCCATATATCTCATCATTCTGTTATCACTACTCTTCAAGATTTTCTCTATTCATTCCGTGAGGCCCATGTTTCTGCTCCATATAACAGCACTGGTCTTACACATGCTTCATATGTCTGGGGTCTAACCTTCAGTGGTAAGCTCTTGTTCACCAATAAACTTGCAATTTCCTTCCATTTAGACCAAACAATTGCAACTCTAACTCTAACAGCCTTCTCCACTCCAGTTTCGCCGACCAGAATATCTTCCTAATAGCAGAAATATTCCACTTCCTCCAGCCTACCACCCTCCACCTTCAACGCGTTTTGGACACCTAAACTGCTACACCCCACTAACTCTTCTCAACTTGAACACCTTTTATAGCACCACTTATTGCACTCCCTGTAGAGAACTGGATTTGACCCTACCCCCCTTCCACAAACTCCACTTCGACACCGTCCAGATTGAATCTTTTTCTTTTTCATTTTCCCTGTTACCATTGCTTTTCTCTTGGCCATATTACCTTTAAACCCCTCTTTTCCTTCTCTCTCTTCCACAAACTAAACTTTATTATCACTCCCGCCTTAGTCTCTGCTGCCGCTACAACCAGATCATCGGCATATAGTAACTCCAATATTCCTTCCTCGCCGCACTGCCTAGTGGCCTCCTCTATCACTATAATAAACAGAAGGGAGCTAAGGGTCGACCCCTGCTGTATTTCCACTCCTATATCAAACTGCTCTGAAAGCCCATTTATGACTTTTATCTGAGATGTTAATCTACCATACAATGCCATAACGAGTCTAACCAGCCGTTCAGGGACCCCTTGGCTTCCTAAGCCCCAACGTATCACGATCTTTGGAACTCTATCGAATGCCTTTTCCAAACCCGCAAAGATGCGATACAACCTCTTTTGTTCTTCCTACGATACTTCCCTTGGAGTTGCCTTCGGAAGCGTCTGTTGTTGACTTGCCAAGACGAAAGCCGAATTGTCTGGCTCCAACATTTACCATCTGCCTCAACCGCCGTTCCAGTATTCTTTCAAATACTTTCATGACATGTTGCAGCAGCCGCACCCCTCTGTACTTTCCACACTGCAGTGCATCCCTCTTGCCTTTATAAATCGGCACAGTCAATCCTAAAGTAACACTTTCCCCTCCATAACCATTACAAATATACCAGTTAATTCTTCTATTACAAAATTTTCCGCATCCTCTATCATCTCACTTTTCGACCCTATTGGTCTGGCTGCTTTACCACTTTTTATTGCTATCAACGCTTCTTCTACATCACATTTACTTACCTCTTGTATCGGTCCCTCAATTGGAGTTTCCTCTTATTCCTCATACGGATTTTCTTCATCTAATAATTCCTCAAAATACTCCCTCCATCTATCCCTTACCTGACTTTCTTTAACTTTAACACGTCCGTTTTTATCCTTTATCACTCTTGCTCCAACTACATTCTTCTTTTCCCTTTTCATCTGCTTTGCCACACTAAATATCTTATTTCTCCCCCCAGAAGTATTCAATTCTTCACTCCTTTTGGCCACCGCCACCTTTCTTTTAACTAGATTTCTTATTCCTCTATATCTTTCTCTATCTTCTTCATTTCCAGATTTTTGCCATATCTTGTAAGCCTGCCGCTTTTCAATTATTGCACTCTGAACCACCTCATTCCACCACGACATTTCCCTCTCCTTTGCTCAATGCTCCTTTGTCTTGACACTTATTTTTTCTGCGCCTTTCGTTACTGCACCTTGAAATTTTCCCAGCTCCTTTCCTGTCCAATTTCCTTATGAGTAATTTCCCATTACTTTTAAATTTCTTGTGACTAATTTTCTATTACTTTTACATTTCTTGTGAGTAATTTTCCATTACCTTTCAAATCCTTGAGAATAATTTCTCATTACCTTTCAAGTCCTTGAGAGTAATTTCCCATTACCTTTAAATTTCTTGCGAGTAATTTCCTATTACTTTTACATTTCTTGTGAGTAATTTCCCATTACCTTTCAAATCCTTAAGAATAATTTCCCATTACCTTTCAATTCCTTGAGAGTAATTTCGCATTACCTTTACATTTCTTGTGAGTAATTTCCTATTACTTTTACATTTCTTGTAAGTAATTTTACATTACCTTTCAAATCCTTAAAAATAATGTCCCATTAACTTTCAAGTCCTTGAGAGTAATTTCTCATTACCTTTCAATTCCTTGAGAGTAATTTCCCATTACCTTTACATTTCTTGTGGGTAATTTCCTATAACTTTTACATTTCGTGTGAGTAATTTCTCATTACCTTTCAAATCCTTAAGAATAATTTCCCAATATCTTTCAATTCCTTGAAAGTAATTTCCCATTAACTATACATTTCTTGTCAGTAATTTCCTATTACTTTTACATTTGTTGAGAGAAATTTCACATTACCTTTCAAATACTTGAGAATAATTTCCCATTACCTTTCAATTCCTTGAGAATAATTTCCCATTACCTTTACATTTCTTGTGAGTAATTTCGAATTACTTGTACATTTTTTGTGAGTAACTTCCCAATACCTTTCAAATGATTAAGAATAATTTTCCATTACCTTTCAAGTAGTTGAAAGTAATTTCCCATTACCTTTACAATTCTTGTGAGTAATTTCCTATTACTTTAATATTTCTTGTGAGTAATTTCCCATTACCTTTCAAATCCTTGAAAATAATTTTCCATTACCTTTCAACTCCTTGAGAGTAATTTCGATTTAACTTTCAATTCCTTGAGAGTAATTTCCAATTACTTTTACAATTCTTGTGAGTAATTTCCTATTACTTTTATATTTCTTGTGGGTAATTTCCCCTTACATTTCAAATCCTTAAGAATAATTTCCTATTACCTTTCAATTCCTTGAAAGTAATTTTCCATTACGCTTACATTTCTTGTAAGTAATTTTCTATTACTTTTACATTTCTTGTGAGTAATTTCTAATTACCATTCAAATCCGAGAGAATAAATTCCCATTACCTTTCAAGTGGTTAAGAGTAATTTCTCATTACCTTTCAATTCCTTGAGAGTAATTTCTCATTACGTTTACATTTCTTGTGAGTAATTTCCTATAACTTTTACATTTATTGTGAGTAATTTTGAATTACTTGTACATTTTTTGTAAGTAACTTCCCAATACCTTTCAAATCATTGAGAATAATTTTCCATTACCTTTCAAGTAGTTGAAAGTAATTTCCCATTACCTTTACAATTCTTGTGAGTAATTTCCTATTACTTTTATATTTTTTGTGAGTAATATCCCATTACCTTTCAAATCCTTGAAAATAATTTTCCATTACCTTTCAACTCCTTGAGAGTAATTTCGATTTAACTTTCAATTCCTTGAGAGTAATTTTCCATTACCTTTACATTTCTTGTGAGTAATTTCCTATTACTTTTAAAATTCTTGTGAGTAATTTCCTATTACTTTTATATTTCTTGTGAGTAATTTCCCATTACATTTCAAATCCTTGAGAATAATTTCCCATTACCTTTCAATTCCTTGAGAGTAATTTTCCATTACGCTTACATTTCTTGTAAGTAATTTTCTATTACTTTTACATTTCTTGTCAGTAATTTCTCATTACCATTCAAATCCGAGAGAATAATTTCCCATTACCTTTCAAGTCGTTAAGAGTAATTTCTCATTACCTTTCAATTCCTTGAGAGTAATTTTACATTACCTTTACATTTCTTGTGAGTAATTTCCTATAACTTTTACATTTCTTGTGAGTAATTTCCCATTACCTTTCAAATACTTGAGAATAATTTCCGATTACCTTTCAATTCATTGAGGGTAATTTTCCATTACCTTTACATTTCTTGTAAGTAATTTCCCATTACCTTTCAAATACTTGAGAATAATTTCCCATTAGCTTTCAAGTCCTCAAGAAAAGTTTCCCATTATCTTTCAATTCCTTTAGAGTAACTTCCCATTAACTTTACATTTCTTGTAAGTAATTTCCTATTACTTTTACATTTATTGTGAGTAATTTCCCATTACCTTTCAAATCCTTGAGAATAAGTTTACATTACCTTTCAATTTCTTAAGATTAATTTCCCATTTCCTTTACATTTATTGTGAGTAATTTCCTATTACTTTTACATTTCTTGTGAGTAATTTCTCATTATCTTTCAAATCCTTCAAGAATAATTTCCCATTATCTTTCAATTCATTGAGAGTAATTTCTCATTACGTTTCAATTCCTTAAGAGTAATTTTCCATTACCTTTACATTTCTTTTGAGTAATTTCCTATTACTTTTACATTTCTTGTAAGTAATTACCCATTACGTTTCAAATCCTTGGGGATAATTTCCTATTCCCTTTCAATTCCTTGAGAGTAATTTCGCATAAACTTTACATTTCTTGTGAGTAATTTCCTATTACTTTTACATTTTTTGTAAGTAATTTCACATTACCTTTCAAATCCTTAAGAATAATTTCCCATTAACTTTCAAGTCCTTGAGACTAATTTCTCATTACCTTTCAATTCCTTGAGAGTAATTTCCCATTACCTTTACATTTCTTGTGGGTAATTTCCTATAACTTTTACATTTCGTGTGAGTAATTTCTCATTACCTTTCAAATTCTTAAGAATAATTTCCCAATATCTTTCAATTCCTTGAAAGTAATTTCTCATTAACTTTACATTTCTTGTCAGTAATTTCCTATTACTTTTACATTTGTTGTGAGAAATTTCACATTACCTTTCAAATCCTTGAGAATAATTTCCCATTACCTTTCAATTCCGTGAGAATAATTTCCCATTACCTTTAAATTTCTTGTGAGTAATTTCGAATTACTTGTACATTTTTTGTGAGTAACTTCCTAATACCTTTCAAATCCTTGAGAATAATATTCCATTACCTTTCAAGTAGTTAACAGTAATTTCCCATTACCTTTACAATTCTTGTGAGTAATTTCCTATTACTTTTATATTTCGTGTGAGTAATTTTTCATTACCTTTCAAATCCTTGAAAATAATTTTCCATTACCTTTCAACTCCTTGATAGTAATTTCGATTTAACTTTCAATTCCTTGAGAGTAATTTCCCATTTTCTTTACATTTCTTGTGAGTAATTTCCTATTACTTTTACATTTCTTGTGAGTAATTTCCCATTACATTTCAAATCCTTGAGAATAATTTCCCATTAACTTTCAATTCCTTGAGAGTAATTTTCCATTACCTTTACATTTCTTGTGAGTAATTTCCTATTACTTTTAAAATTCTTGTGAGTAATTTCCTATTACTTTTATATTTCTTGTGAGTAATTTCCCATTACATTTCAAATCCTTGAGAATAATTTCCCATTACCTTTCAATTCCTTGAGAGTAATTTTCCATTACGCTTACATTTCTTGTAAGTAATTTTCTATTACTTTTACATTTCTTGTCAGTAATTTCTCATTACCATTCAAATCCGAGAGAATAATTTCCCATTACCTTTCAAGTCGTTAAGAGTAATTTCTCATTACCTTTCAATTCCTTGAGAGTAATTTTACATTACCTTTACATTTCTTGTGAGTAATTTCCTATAACTTTTACATTTCTTGTGAGTAATTTCCCATTACCTTTCAAATACTTGAGAATAATTTCCGATTACCTTTCAATTCATTGAGGGTAATTTTCCATTACCTTTACATTTCTTGTAAGTAATTTCCCATTACCTTTCAAATACTTGAGAATAATTTCCCATTAGCTTTCAAGTCCTCAAGAAAAGTTTCCCATTATCTTTCAATTCCTTTAGAGTAACTTCCCATTAACTTTACATTTCTTGTAAGTAATTTCCTATTACTTTTACATTTATTGTGAGTAATTTCCCATTACCTTTCAAATCCTTGAGAATAAGTTTACATTACCTTTCAATTTCTTAAGATTAATTTCCCATTTCCTTTACATTTATTGTGAGTAATTTCCTATTACTTTTACATTTCTTGTGAGTAATTTCTCATTATCTTTCAAATCCTTCAAGAATAATTTCCCATTATCTTTCAATTCATTGAGAGTAATTTCTCATTACGTTTCAATTCCTTAAGAGTAATTTTCCATTACCTTTACATTTCTTTTGAGTAATTTCCTATTACTTTTACATTTCTTGTAAGTAATTACCCATTACCTTTCAAATCCTTAAGAATAATTTCCCATTAACTTTCAAGTCCTTGAGACTAATTTCTCATTACCTTTCAATTCCTTGAGAGTAATTTCCCATTACCTTTACATTTCTTGTGGGTAATTTCCTATAACTTTTACATTTCGTGTGAGTAATTTCTCATTACCTTTCAAATTCTTAAGAATAATTTCCCAATATCTTTCAATTCCTTGAAAGTAATTTCTCATTAACTTTACATTTCTTGTCAGTAATTTCTCATTACCATTCAAATCCGAGGGAATAATTTCCCATTACCTTTCAAGTCGTTAAGAGTAATTTCCCATTAACTTTCAATTCCTTGAGTGTAATTTCCCATTACTTTTACATTTCTTGTGAGTAATTTCCTATAACTTTTACATTTCTTGTGAGTAATTTCCCATAACCCTTTCAAATCCTTGAGAATAATTTCCCATTACCTTTCAATTCCTTGAGTGTAATTTCCCATTAATTAACATTTCTTGTGAGTAATTTCTTATAACTTTTACATTTTTTGTGAGTAATTTCCCATTACCCTTTCAAATCCTTGAGAATAATTTCCCATTACCTTTCAATTCCTTGAGGGTGAGTTCCCATTGCCTTTACATTTCTTGTGAGTTATTTCCTATTACTTTTACATTTCTTGTGAGTAATTTCCCATTACCTATCAAATACTTGAGAATAATTTCCCATTAGCATTCAAGTCCTCAAGAATAATTTCCCATTATCTTTCAATTCCTTTAGAGTAACTTTCCATTAACTTTATATTTCTTGCGAGTAATTTCCCATTCCCTTTACATTTATTGTGAGAAATTTTCTATTAATTTTACATTTCTTGTGAGTAATTTCCCATTACCTTTCTAATCCTTGAGAATAAGTTTACATTACCTTTCAATTTCTTAAGAGTAATTTCCCATTTCCTTTACATTTATTGTGAGTAATTTCCTATTACTTTTACATTTCTTGTGAGTAATTTCTCATTATCTTTCAAATCCTTCAAGAATAATTTCCCATTATCTTTCAATTCATTGAGAGTAATTTCTCATTACCTTTCAATTCCTTAAGATTAATTTTCCATTACCTTTACATTTCTTTTGAGTAATTTCCTATTACTTTTACATTTCTTGTAAGTAATTACCCATTACGTTTCAAATCCTTGAGGATAATTTCCTATTCCCTTTCAATTCCTTGAGAGTAATTTCGCATTAACTTTACATTTCTTGTGAGTAATTTCCTATTACTTTTACATTTTTTGTAAGTAATTTCACATTACCTTTTAAATCCTTAAGAATAATTTCCCATTAACTTTCAAGTCCTTGAGACTAATTTCTCATTACCTTTCAATTCCTTGAGAGTAATTTCCCATTACCTTTACATTTCTTGTGGGTAATTTCCTATAACTTTTACATTTCGTGTGAGTAATTTCTCATTACCTTTCAAATCCTTAAGAATAATTTCCCAATATCTTTCAATTCCTTGAAAGTAATTTCTCATTAACTTTACATTTCTTGTCAGTAATTTCCTATTACTTTTACATTTGTTGTGAGAAATTTCACATTACCTTTCAAATCCTTGAGAATAATTTCCCATTACCTTTCAATTCCGTGAGAATAATTTCCCATTACCTTTAAATTTCTTGTGAGTAATTTCGAATTACTTGTAAATTTTTTGTGAGTAACTTCCCAATACCTTTCAAATCCTTGAGAATAATATTCCATTACCTTTCAAGTAGTTAACAGTAATTTCCCATTACCTTTACAATTCTTGTGAGTAATTTCCTATTACTTTTATATTTCGTGTGAGTAATTTTTCATTACCTTTCAAATCCTTGAAAATAATTTTCCATTACCTTTCAACTCCTTGAGAGTAATTTCGATTTAACTTTCAATTCCTTGAGAGTAATTTCCCATTACCTTTACATTTCTTGTGAGTAATTTCCTATTACTTTTACATTTCTTGTGAGTAATTTCCCATTACATTTCAAATCCTTGAGAATAATTTCCCATTAACTTTCAATTCCTTAAGAGTAATTTTCCATAACGCTTACATTTCTTGTAAGTAATTTTCTATTACTTTTACATTTCTTGTCAGTAATTTCTCATTACCATTCAAATCCGAGGGAATAATTTCCCATTACCTTTCAAGTCGTTAAGAGTAATTTCCCATCAACTTTCAATTCCTTGAGTGTAATTTCCCATTACTTTTACATTTCTTGTGAGTAATTTCCTATAACTTTTACATTTCTTGTGAGTAATTTCCCATAACCCTTTCAAATCCTTGAGAATAATTTCCCATTACCTTTCAATTCCTTGAGTGTAATTTCCCATTAATTTACATTTCTTGTGAGTAATTTCCTATAACTTTTACATTTTTTGTGAGTAATTTCCCATTACCCTTTGAAATCCTTGAGAATAATTTCCCATTACCTTTCAATTCCTTGAGGGTGAGTTCCCATTGCCTTTACATTTTTTGTGAGTTATTTCCTATTACTTTTACATTTCTTGTGAGTAATTTCCCATTACCTATCAAATACTTGAGAATAATTTCCCATTAGCATTCAAGTCCTCAAGAATAATTTCCCATTATCTTTCAATTCCTTTAGAGTAACTTTCCATTAACTTTATATTTCTTGTGAGTAATTTTCCATTCCCTTTACATTTATTGTGAGAAATTTTCTATTACTTTTACATTTCTTGTGAGTAATTTCTCATTATCTTTCAAATCCTTCAAGAATAATTTCCCATTATCTTTCAATTCTTTGAGAGTAATTTCTTATTACCTTTCAATTCCTTAAGAGTAATTTTCCATTACCTTTACATTTCTTGTGAGTAATTTCCTATTACTTTTACATTTCTTGTAAGTAATTACCCATTACGTTTCAAATCCTTGTGGATAATTTCCTATTATCTTTCAATTACTTAAGACTAATTTCCCATTACCTTTACATCTCTGGTGAGTAATTTCCTATTACTTTTACATTCCTTGTGAGTAATTTCCCATTACCTTTCAAATCCTTGAGAACAATTTTTTATTGCCTTTCAATTCCTGGAGGCTAATTTCCAATTCCCTCTACATTTCTTGTGAGTAATTTCCTATTACTTTTACATTTCTTGTGAGTAATTTCCCATTAACTTTCAAATACTTGCGAATAATTTCACATTAACCTTTCAAGTAGTTGAGAGTAATTTCCCATTACCTTTACATCTCTAGGAGTAATTTCCCATTACCATTCAAATCCTTGTAACAATTTCCTATTACCTTCCAAGTCCTTGAGAGTAATTTCTCATTACCTTTCAATTCCTTGAGAGTAATTTCCTATTACCTTAAGATTTCTTGTAAGTAATTTCCTATTACTTTTACATTTCTTGTGAGTAATTTCTCATTATCTTTCAAATCCTTGAGAATAATTTCCCATTACCTTTCAAGTCGTTAAGAGTAATTTCCTATTACCTTTACATTCTTAGAGAGTACTTTCCCATTACCTTTACATTTCTTTTGAGTAATTTCCTATTACGTTTACATTTCTTGTGAGTTATTTCCCATTACCTTTCAAATCCGAGAGAATAATTTCCCATTACCTTTTAAGTCCTTGAGAGTAATTTTCCATGCCCTTTCAATTCCTTGAGAGTAATTTCCCATTACCTTACATTTCTTGTAAGCAATTTCCGATTACTTTTACATTTCTTGAGAGTAATTTCCCATTACCTTTCAAATCATGGCGAATAAGTTCCCATTACCTTTTAATTCCTTAAGAGAAATTTCCCATCACCTTTACATTTTTTTGATTAACTTCCTATTACTTTTACATTTCTTGTGAGTAATTTCCCATTAACCTTCAAATCCGGGGAAATAATTTTTCATTACCTTTCAGGTCCTTAAGAATAATTTCCCATTACCTTTTAATTCCTTGAGAGAAATTTTCCACTACCTTTACATTTCTTGTGAGTAATTTCCTGTTACTTTTACATTTCTTGAGAGTAATTTCCCCTTACCTTTCAAATCCTTTAGAATAATTTTCCAGTTCTTTTCAAGTCCTTGAGAGAAATTTCCCATTACCTTTACATTTCTTGTGAGTAATTTGCCATTAACTTTCAAATCCTTGAGAATAATTTCCCATTATCTATCAATTCCTTGAGAGTAATTTTCCATCACCTTTACATTTCTAGCGAGTAATTTTCTATTACATTTACATTTCTTGTGAGTAATTACGCATTACCTTTCAATTCCTTAAGATTAATTTCTCATTACCTTCTATTCATTGAGAGTAATTTTCCATTACCTTTACATTTCTTGTGGGTATTTTCATATTACCTTTATATTTCTTGTGAGTAATTTCCCATTACCTTTCAAATCCTTTAGAATAATTTCCAATTACCTTTCAATTCCTTGAGAGTAATTTCCCATTACCCTTACATTTCCTGTGAGTAATTTTCTATTACTTTTAAATTTCTTGTGAATAATTTCTCATTACCATTAAAATCCGAAAGAATTATTTCCGATTACCTTTCAAGTCGTTAAGAGTAATTTCCCATTACCTTTCAATTCCTTGAGAGTAATTTCCCATTACATTTACATTTCTTGCCAATTATTCCCTATTACTTTTACATTTATGGTGAGTAATTTTCATTACCTTTCAAATCATTGAAAATAATTTTCCATTACCTTTTAAGTCCTTGAGAGTAATTTTCCATTATCTTTTAATTCATTGAAACTAATTTCTCATTACCTTTACATTTCTTTTGAACAATTTTCTATTACTTTTACATTTCTTGTGAGTAATTTTCCATTACCTTTTAAATCCTTAAAAATAATTCCCCAATACCTTTCAAGTCCTCAAAAAATAATTTCCCATTACCTTTCAATTCCTTGACTTGAGAGTAATTTCCAAATGCCTTTACATTTTTCGTGAGTAATTTCCTATTACTTTTACATTTCTTGTGAGTAATTTCCCATTACCTTTCAAATCCTTGAGAATAACTTCCCATTACCTTTCAATTCCTTGAGAGTACTTTCCCACTACCTTTACATTTCTTGTGAGTAATTTCCTATTACTTTTTCATTTCTTGTGAGTAATTTCCCATTACCTTTCAGATCCAACAGAATAATTTCCATTACCTTTCAAGTCCTTGAGAGTAATTTCTCATTACCTTTCAATTCCTTGAGAGTAATTTCCAATTACCTTTACATTTCTTGTGAGTAATTTTCTATTACTTTTACATTTCTTGTGCGTAATTTCGCATTACCTTTCAAATCCTTGAGAATAATTTCCCATTACCTTTCAATTCCTTGAGGGTAATTTCCCATTATCTTTACATTTCTTGTGAGTTATTTCCTATTACTTTTACATTCTTTTGTTTTGTAAGTAATTTCCCATTACCTTTTAAATACTTGAGAATAATTTCTCATTACCTTTCAAGTCCTTAAGAATAATTTCCGATTATCTTTTACATTTCTTGTGAGTAATTTCCTATTACTATTACATTTATTGTGAGTAATTTCCCATTACCTTTCAAATCCTTTAGAATAATTTTCCAGTACTTTTCAAGTCCTTGAGGGTAATCTTCCATTACCTTTACATTTCTTGTGAGTAATTTCCTGTTACTGTTACATTTATTGTGAGTAATTTCCCATTACCTTTCAAATCCTTTAGAATAATTTTCCAGTACTTTTCAAGTCCTTGAGAGTAATCTCCCATTACCTTTTCATTTCTTGTGAGTTATTTCCTATTACTTTACATTTCTTGTGAGTAATTACGCATTAACCTTCAAACCCGAGAGATTAATTTTTCATTACCTTTCAGGTCCTTAAGAATAATTTCCCATTACCTTTCAATTCCTTGAGAGTAATTTTCCACTACCTTTACATTTCTTGTGAGTAATTTCCTGTTACTGTTACATTTATTGTGAGTAATTTCCCATTACCTTTCAAATCCTTTAGAATAATTTTCCAGTACTTTTCAAGTCCTTGAGAGTAATCTCCCATTACCTTTTCATTTCTTGTGAGTTATTTCCTATTACTTTTGAATTTTTGAGTAATTTCCCATTACCTTTCAAATCCTTGAGAATAATTCCCAATTATCTTTCAATTCCTTGAGAGTAATTTCCCATTACCTTTACATTTCTACCGAGTAATTTCCTATTACTTTACATTTCTTGTGAGTAATTACGCATTACCTTTCAATTCCTTGAGAGTAATTTTTCATTACCTTTCAATTCCTTGAGAGTAATTTCCCACTACCTTTACATTTCTTGTGAGTAATTTCCTGTTATTTTTACATTTATTATGAGTAATTTCCCATTACCTTTCAAATCCTTGAGAATAATTTCCCATTACCTTTCAATTCCTTGAGAGTAATTTCCCATTACCTTTACATTTTTTGTGAGGTATTTCCTATTACTTTCACATTTCTTGTGAGTAATTTTCCATTACCTTTCAAATCCTTGAGAATAATTTCCCATTACCTTTACATTTCTTGTGAGTATTTTCCCATTACCTTTCAAATCCTTTTAACAATTTCCTATTACCTTTCAAGTCATTAAGAGTAATTTTTTATAACCTTTCAAGTCCGTGAGAGTAATTTCCCATTACCTTTACATTTCTTATGAGTAATTTCCTTTTACTTTTACATTTCTTGTGAGTTATTTCTAATTATCTTTCAAATCTTTGAAAATAATTTCCCATTACCTTTCAAGTCGTTAAGAGTAATTTCCCATTACCTTTCCATTCTTTGATAGTAATTTCCCATTACCTTTACATTTTTTGTGAGTAATTTCCTACTACTTTTACATTTCTTGTGAGTAATTTTCTATTACCTATTAAATCCTTGAGAATAATTTCCCATTACCTTTTAAGTCCTTGAGAGTAATTTTCCATGCCTCTCCATTCCTTGAGAGTAATTTCCCATTACCTTTACATTTCTTGTACGCAGATTTCTATTACTTTTACATTTCTTGTGAGTAATTTCCGATTACCTTTCAAATCTTTGAGAATAAGTTCCCATTACCTTTCAATTCCTCAAGAGTAATTTCCCAATTACCTTTACATTTCTTTTGAGTAATTTCCTATTACTTTGACATTTCTTGTGAGTAATTTCCCATTATCTCTCAAATCCGAGAGAAAAATTTTTCATTACGTTTCAAGTCCTTAAGAATAATTTCCCATTACCTTTTAATTCCTTGAGAGTAATTTTCCACTATCTTTACATTTCTTGTGAGTAATTTCCTATTACTTTTACATTTCTTGTGAATAATTTCCCATTACCTTTCAAATCCGTGAGAATAATTTCGCATTATCTTTCAATTCCTTGAGAGTAATTTCCCATTACCTTTACATTTCTAGCGAGTAATTTCCTATTACTTTTACATTTCTTTGAGTAATTACCCATTACCTTTCAATTCCTTGAGAGTAATTCCCATTACCTTTACATTTCTTGTGAGTTATTTCCCTTTTACTTTTACATTTCTTGTGAGTAATTATTCATTACCTTTCAAATCCTTGAGAATAATTTCCCATTACCTCTCAAATCCTTGAGAATAATTTCCCATTACCTTTCAAGTCATTGAGAGTATTTTCCCTTCACCTTTAAATTCCTTTAGGTTAGTTTCCCTTTACCTTTCAATTCCTTGAGAGTAATTTCCCATTACCTTCATATTTCAATTTTCCAATCAATTTTTTAGTCTTTTTATCCTGCGATTTCCTTCTCTCTCGTTTAATCCTTTATTTTGTGTTTAATAAAGATTTCCTGTTTTAATATAAACCATACGTAATTATATAACAAAAATTAACCAACATAAAGTCTTATGTGCTATAATTTGTTCATAATCCTTCCTGTTGCGGTAGTGTATTGCAGTCGAGCACATGCGTTAGATGTTAGTTATGAACTTTCAAAACCTTAGTTGCTTACAGCACATTCATTTATTTCGTAGGTCTTTTATTCTTCCTCGTCTCTTTCTGTTTTAAAAGAACTGAAACTTAAATTATGGCTCTCATCTTGTGTAAATACAAGGTCAATTAGTTAAATGATTTCCTTTTCATCCCTATGAGGTCATGTTGTAATACCAGCTTTGTCGTACTCGATTTTGCTGATTTCACATTGTCAGTGAAGACGTGAACCCATGTATGGGTATAAAATGTTCTGGGTTTGATCCCTCGACTTTTACCTGAATGCTTTTATGTATGTGATTTATTATCATTATTTTTACTTTAGTTTTGTAATTTGATTTGTACTTTGTTGTTTTTTTATGTTATTTTCCAATTTGTATTTCATATTCATTGAGTTCCATCTATTGCATCATCTCTATCATAAGATCTTCGAGTCGTATCTTTCGCCTCTCATCTTAAACTCTTTCAGACACCTAACTCATTTTAAGGATTCAAACCTTCGTCTATTAGTGTTTGTTAATATTCCAATATCTGAAATGACTCCCATTTTACAGTGAGAATTATACCACTAAATCATTATGTACTACTCGCCCCATCAGATAATTTTAAAATAATTTATTTTACTTTAGTTGTTTTGTGTTTAGTGTTGCTTATCATATCAGTTTGGCTCTATTGTGTTTTAGATATATTTTCATTTTTCCCTGTAACGATTAGTCACTCTTTGTGTTCAAAATATTGCTAAAAATATATATTAAAAAAAATACGCTGCAATAACGGAGTTATGATATATGGGCATGATAGCAATCTCTCGCCACATTGAATCTATATCAAGGCACGCAAAAAATCCCACAGGAAAAATGAAAAGCCGAATCCAAGTACTTAGGAACTATATTCAGTTCATTCTCAAGGATGAACTGAATATAGGTCTAAATTGCTCGGATTCAGCTTTTCATTTTTCTCTGTGGGATTTTTTTCCCAATATATATATATATATATATATATATATATATATATATATATATATATATATATATATATATATATATATATATATATATATGAATAACGTTACAGCCACGAGGAAAATGAAACAACGGAGAACTGCGAGGCCTTTCGACTAATGGTCCTTTACTAAGCAGTCTGCTTCCAGTTCGTACTTTTAGATCTGTTTTCTGCTACGAACGAACTTCTTGATATTTATAATACCCTCCCCTCTCCGCCACAGTATAGAAGGTTAGAGTCTTGTTTTTGAAAGTATTTGCTATTTTCCGTCTTATTATTTTTCTATTTATTCCCGCCTTTATCTTATCTTTCCGCCTCTCCTTCACTGAATGAAAATGCCCTCGATGGTCGCGCCAGTTTCCTCTCCTTTGCCCGATTAAAGGAAAATTCCAACCACTACCCATGCCCTCCTCCACATCACGACAACCCATGCGTACCCACTCGCACCTCTGAGCACACCCGTGGATGGTTGCTATGGGGGTCCTCAAACTCGTCCTCTCCATTCACCACTTTTTATTCTCCCTCCATCGCTTCCGAACAATCGCGACTCCGTTGGATTACGCCTCCCCCCCCCCCTCTTTACAAACAGCCAGCTCATCCACCCAGCTCAGCTCTAGTCATGCCTACACAGATACCACCAGCACATACACCCCGCCTGGGCTCCTCTCCCGGGGCCGGTGCAGGTGTGGGTTTCGGGCATATGCGAATTCGGTGCCCGAGTGCGCGCGCGGGCAGGTGGCAAATGCGGGGTGGTGACTTGAACGCGGAGATGCGCAACAGCTGCTTATCGGCTCCTCTTTGCCATACCCACTCTGCTACCATTTAACTCTCTCTCTCTCTCTCTCTCTTACACACACACACACACACCTGGTCTCTCGTGTTCCCCCAGCTCGCTCTCAGCGCAATGTGAGACATTTCAGTCATTCAGGAAGATGTATGCGAAACACAATTGCACTGTATGAGACATAACAGTATATGTATGCAGTTTACATGCTATAAACCAATAATATACATGGTTTAGGAATGCAAACATTGGCGTACATGCACTGACACACACAAGCGCATATACAAAATACCCATAAGCATACATACATGCCATCTTTTATTTTCGATTTTGCACATATATTTTGTAACATTATTATTATCTGGTAGGGAGCATCAGTGGTGCTTTCTTACACCACTTAGCTGCCCTCACCTCGTTTCCTATTCCTAGAGACCCTTAAGGGACGTAAAAAGGATTCAGAAGACACCCTCGTAACATCCTTGAAGATACAACAGATGGGAAGTTGTGAGCTGCCTTGGATGAGCCTAACATCGGAACAGGAACAAGCTGGGGAACCCATTCTAGCCCTTAATGAAACGAATAATAAGGGTCAGTATCGAATATAGAAGTGCTTGGGCACGGGGTGGCGGAAATTTCGTTGGTTATAGACGGAAGAGTGCGCGTGTGTCTGTGTGCGCCGGTCGGCGTTTGGTAGGTATAGGGGTGTTTGTGTATGCCTAAGGGGGGGGAAGGGGCCTGATGGTTGTAGTAGGAAGAACAATGTGTGTTCGTGTGCAAAAGGATGAAACTGAATCTTCTTGTTCTAGTTGTTTATCGGGCATCAAAACATTTACTTCCGACTCCTGAGCAATGTACTTCTTAGTACATAGCACTTTCTTGAGGCAATGAATTCTTGAAAGTACACATTTAATTCTGACTCTCGATCAATGTACTTTTTTGAGGCGTTAAAGTTTTGAAAGAACACCTCACCCTGGTAGAAGCAGTGACGGTGAGTCGAGAAGGTTTAAAAGCAAAGAATTCGTCAAAATATGCTTCTATATTTACATTAAAAATGATAAATTACATATATTAAATCTTTGGGTGAGCAAAAAGGACTAGAAATTGCATTACATGAATTAGAGAGACATGCCAACATATACATTTGTACACGTAAATTAATACTGAATATAATACATTTTGAGTTACGAACGCATTTTTGGTATTTCTGCTGTATTTTGACAGGAAAAACGGCAAAGGACGCATCCATTTGTCCATTACAATAAAACACAGGCAAACGGGAGTGCGCCGATGGTTAAACAAAGAAAAAGCAAATAATTGGAGGAAAACATGTAAAAAATCATGAACTAAAGGAGTACAAACTTGAGGATTCTTAACATGAGCTGAATTGTGTACATTAGAAGATAAAATGTGAGATATGAGTACAAACAAGATTTTTCTCGCCGATGTGGGCAAGCCAAAAAATATACACCAGAGAGTCCCCTCATGGATAAAAATAATTGAGTACAAAATTGAACAAGAGCTGAGGTGTACAAAATGAACATTTTCCGTGTATAAAAGATCACAAAATTATACAGCTCTCCAAATTTGGAGTACCAAAGATGGTAAAATTTAGGTTTGCACACAAACGAGTGAAATTGACTTACAAAAGCTTCCTACTTAAGTTCTAACTACACTTATGAAGAGGTACCGTGAATTTCTTTGGTTAAATGAGCAACATAAGTTTTAATAAACATGAATACTCAAAGTTAACGACTGAGATCATAAGTGAAAGCTGGTTGTGTACGTCCTGGGTCAACACGCAGAGATATACAAATTACCAAACCGTACACGAACGCTGATTTCTCTGTATGACGTAATTCTACCCCCAAATAGCTAAGTACATCACGATCCATCGACCAGACATGACTGCTATTAAATACATCTACAGAGTATACGTACATTCATGTACAAGAAGGGGTATGTGGATATAAGTCTATGGACTAATAATGCCAATATCGGTGGGTAATGCCCAAATATGCTGTTTAATAATATGCAGCAAAAATAGTAGTGAAATGCGAGGTGGAAACTTGTTACTATGCGTTCCAGACAAGTTCAACACATGTTCTATTCTTACTGCAAGAGAGAAGACTAATAAAAATATGAGATTAAAGGTGAGATCGACAGGAACAAACGTTCCATGCGGTTGTACAGTACTCGTACAGGTGACTAGGATTAATAGATAATCTTTGGTTTGCGTCATAATAATGAATAATTAAGGTAACACTCGCCTTATGGTAGAACTTAACGATAGACAAACACTATAGTTTCTATTTCATCAATCATTTCTACTACTAAGAATAATGCCTCAACATCTGCTTGGGAAATGCCCTGACCGGAAAGACCCTTATCTAGGAGGCAGGGGATAATGCCCAGGGATGCCCGAAGTAGCGTATTTGCGAGAATTCAAGGAGGAGATGAAATGGGTGAAGGTCTGGGGACCTTTCCGAGAGGAGGAGTTGAATTCTTCCCCCGATGGCCCGATTAGTGGGCGCAGCAGGACAGGTACAATAGGTAGCTGGACAGGTACAAGTGACTAGGTGCTCAGGACTAGTTGAATTTGTCAGTGACTAGTGCGACCCGACTAGTTTGTCAAAGGAGAGGGCCCAACACATTTCGGCCAAAAAATAGCATCAACCTGAAATAAAAGTTAAATCAGTTATATATGAAGGAAAATTAAAGCAATCCAACTCTCCGTATAGAAATAGGAGATACAAAGAATGAATAATCGTTAAACTCGTCGAAACGAGTTTCCCTTACCGATTGTTGGAAAATTTTGTTGAAAGAAGCTTTCCTCTGTGTGAGTCCAGAGACTCAGAATGAACGAAAGAACAGAGCCAACTTCATTATATACTCTTGACTGCAGGTGTAGCTTCACAGGCTGCCAGATGGACCAATGGCAGGGCTTTAAACAACCTGCTAGGATTGTTTGAACCAATCAATGTCGCAGAAAAAGTATTAACCGCCCTTCCAACCAATCATCTTTCAGAGTTGGAGGCGTATTAGCCAATCAGTGACCTAGTTGGCAGGCAGATGGTTAGCATGTGGTAGCTAGCACACGTCAGGTGAGACAGCCTGTCCTGGCGAACATGTGGCTAAACTGAGAATTAATTTATTAAATGAAGTCTTGAAACAAAAGTTGATTAAACATTTGTTTCTGCTTTCAATGGTCTAACTTACCATACCAGTTGTAGTGTAAGGGAAGATGAAGAAGTACAATGCAGGCGTTAAAATACTCGTGCCAAACGCGTTTATATATATATATATATATATATATATATGTGTGTGTGTGTCTGTCTGTCTGTCTGTCTGTCTCTTTCGTCTGTTTCTTTACTTCTTCTCCCTGTACTCCTTCCATGATTTCCTTTCTCCTTACCTGAATGTATTTCTCCTTCTCTTCCCCTTCATCCACCCCCTCCTCCTTCCCTGTTCCTTGCCTCCTTTGTCTCTATCATTGGTTCGTAACATTTGTCTCACTCACTTTGTGTCTCTGCCATTCTGTCTTTCTTGAATCTTCACAAAAGTCCAGTTCATTCCTTTGAGAGTTTCGGTTTCGGTGAGTGCGAACTTGCTGCTGTTCGAAACGCGAATCCTACGTCTCACTGGGTCTCCGATGCCGAGGCCTTCAGGGAATTAGGCCCAGTTCGGCACTTGCAACCACGATCTTTTTCTTGTGCCTCTCTTGTTTTGGCACTTGTTGCCTCGCCCCCTCCCCCCTCTTGTTATTGTTCGCCATAATGGGATCAATTGAAAATCACCCCTTTTGTTGTTGTTGGCCATAATGGGATCACTTAAACATCACCCCCTCGCCCTCTTCTTTTTGTTGGACATAATTGAATGACTTGAACTTCCGCCCCTACCCCCTCCTCTTGTTGGTGAAACAATGGGATAAATTGAAAATCACCCCCTTCCCCCTATTGCTGTTTTTGGCTATAATGGGATAACTTAAACATCACACACACACACCCCTTGCTGTTGTTGGTAATAATGGGATCACTTAAACATCACCCCTACCCCTTTTCTTGTTGTTAACCATAATGGAATCACTTGAACATCACACCCTCTTCTTGTTGTTGGCCAAAATGGGTCAGTTGAACGCCAACCGGTTCTCTCCCCTCTTTTATTTTTGTTGACCATAATGGGATCCCTTAACATCACCCTCCCCTCTTTTCTTGTTGTTGGCCGTAATGGGATCACTTGAGCATCACCCCTTCCCCCCATTTTCTTGATGTTGGCCATAATGGGGTCACTTGAACATCACCCCTTTCCCCCTTTTTCTTGATGTTGGCCATAATGGGGTCACTTGAACATCACTCTCTCCCGACCTCTTGTGGTTGTTGGCCATAATGGTATCACTTGAACCATTTTGTTGCCCCCCTTTTGTTGTTGGCCAAAATGGGATGACTTGAATATCACCCCCCCTCCCACTTTTCTTGTTGTTGGCCATAATGGAATCACTTAAAAATCAACCGCTCCCCCGTTTTCTTGTTGATGGCCATAATGGGATCACATGAACATCACCCCCTGCCCGCTCTTATTGTCGTTGGCCATAATGGCATCACTTAAACATCACCCCCCCCCACCCCCCGGCACCTTATTGTTGTTGTTGGCCATAATTGGATCAATTTAACATTACCCCCTCCTTCATTTTCTTTTTGTTGGCCATAATGCGATCACTTGAACATCGACCCCCTCCCAGCTTTTCTTAATGTTGGACATAATGGGATCACTTAAACATCACCCCTCCGGGCTCTTACTGTTGTTGGCGATAATGGATACACTTGAACATCACCCCCATAACCCTTCTTGTTGTTTTTGGCCATAATGGAATGACTTGAACCTTTCCTTTCCCCCCTTTTTTTGTTTTTGGCAATAATGGGATCACTAGAACTTGAACATCACCCCCATCTCATTTTTCTTGTTCGTGACCATAATGGGATCACTTGAACATCACCCACCTCCCTTTTTTTCTTGTTTTTGGACATAATGGTATCACTTGAACATCATCCCACTGCCCATACTTGTCGTTAAACATAATGGGATCACTCGAGCATCAACTTCCTTCCCATTCTTGTAATTGTCGTCATAATGGGATCACCTAAATATCACCCCGGCCCCCTCTTGTTGTTTATGGCCATAATAGTATCAGTTAAACATCACCTCCCTGCCCCCTCTTGTTGTTGTTGGCCATCATGGGATCACTTCAACATCACCCTATACCGCCTTTTTTTGCTGTTGGCCATAATGGGATCACTTAAACATCAACCCCTCTTTTCCTGATCTTGGCCGTAATGGGATCACTTGAACCCCCCCTCCCCTTCTTGTTGTTATTAGCCATCAATGGCTCACTTGAACATCACCCACATGCCCCTTCTTGTTGTTGTTGGCCATAATGGGATCACTTGAACATCACCCTATCCCGCCTTTTCATGCTTTTGCTCATAATGGGATCACTTGAAGTTGAACATCAGCCCCGTCCCTCTTTTCTTGATAGTGGCCATAAAGGGATCACTTGAACATCAGCCGCCTTCCCTTTTTTATTGCTGTTGGCCATAATGGTATCATTTGAACTTCACCCCGCTGCCCATATTTGTTGTTGGCCATAATGGGATCATTTGAGCATCAACCCCCTTCACTCTCTTGTTGTTGTCGTCATAATGTGAGATTTAGTAACCTGAACTTAAGGGACGTTAATATTATGAATTTAGGGAATGTTTAATAGCCTATGGTGGTGGTGGATGTTCAAGAGCCTATATTTTCGGATATTTAATAACCTGAACTTGAGGTTAGGTGGGTGCTCAAAAGCCTGAACTTTTGTGGGATGTCCAATAACTTAAACTTAGTGGAGATGTCTCTAGACAAAACTTGATGGGGACATTCAATAGCCTGCTGCAATTAGGTAATGGTTTTATAGACTGAATCCTAGTGTTTTCTTTCAAAATCTTGAATTGGGGCTGGTTGCTTAATAGGATTAACTTAAGGGGGCATGATAAATAGGTTGAAGTTAGAGGACACGTTTAATAGTCTGAAATTAGGGGTATGTTCAATAACCATTACTTTGTGGGATTTTAAATCTCATAAAGTAAGGTTAAGGTTGAATAACCTGGACATTATGTGATATTTAATAGCCTTACCTTAGGGAGATGTTTATTAGCTTGCACTCATGGTGATGTGTTAATAGCCTGCACTTAAGTTTGGGTGTTAAATAGTCTAATCCTAACGAGCGTTCAATAGCCCTAAATTAAAGGGGATGTTGAATAAACTGAACTTAGGGCGAATTTATATAGCATTAACCTTAGGGGAGAATGTTTAGTAGGCTCAACTAATTGGAAGGGGGGTGATAAATGTCTGAAATTAGCGTGTGTTCCATAGCCTGAACTTAGGGGGATGTTCATTAGCCTGAAGGTGGGATGATTGGCTTTACTGTGTGGGAGAGTGCTAGCCTGAACCTATTGGGGATGTTCAATATTCTCAAATTAGGGGTGATGTTAGGCCTGAATTAGAGGGGATGTTCAAGAGCAGGAACTTAGAGGGATTTTTAATAGGTAAATATTAGGGGGATATTTGAAACCCTAAATTATGCCGATGTTTAATACCCTGAACTTACGGGTGGAAATTCAATAGGCTGAACTTCTGGGGAAGTTCAAATGTATGAACTTAGAGGAAGTTAAAAGGTTGAAGTTAGGGAGATATTCAATGTCTTGAACTTAGGGTGGATGTTCAATATTCTGAACCTAGGAGCGATGTTTAATAGCCTAAACTAGGAGGATGCTTAATAGCATGAGTTTAGGAGGGTGTTCAAACGCCTGAACTTTCATGGATTTTCAAGCGTTTGAATGTAGGTCGAATGTTTAATAACTTGGAGTTAGAGGAGCATATTCAATAGCCTGAAATCAAGGGAGAAAGTTTAATGCCCTGAACTCAACGGTGGATGTTCATTAGGTTGAAACTGTGGTAGATGTTTAATAGCTGGAACATGGAAAAATGTTCAATAATCTGAAATCAGGAGAGATGTTTAATAGCCTAAACGGTCTACAATTGGCATCTGGGCAGTGCCAAAAGAGATAGAATGGTCGTCTACGTAGAATGTCGGGAGAACATCTTACGGCAGCACCGAGGTGATGTCATTGAGACTCAGGGCAAAGAGTGTGACGCTGAAGACACTTTGCTGTTGGACGCCCTCTTCCTGCCCCATTGGGCCTGAGATAGATAACCTCCACACCCTCACTTTACGAATTCCCACCCGTAGAAATTCAGATATACAGATTGGGAAGCATTTCCCTCTCCTGATTGTGTGGAGGGTCTCTATGATCGCGTATCACAATGCCGTATCCTAAGCCTTTTCCAGATCAAAAAAAGCGTGGCGTAATGCTATATACAAAGGATGGCATCACACAGCATTTTCCAGCAGGAGCAGAGCTTCCGACATTAAATAGAACTTCCGAAAGCCTCATTTGCAGGAGAAAAGTGACTTTCGCTCTCCAGGGAAAGTGCTCATCTAAGATTTACCAATTTCTCCAAATTGTACAGGCAGGAGGTTAGAGAAATTGGGGGTAAAACTGGCCAAGGTAGCGTAATTTCTTCTCGGTTTGTGAAAAGCGAGCACACAAGTTATTCGCAAGGATCTTTGAGGATACCCTCTGTCCTGATCTTGCTGAAAAATTCTAACAAAAATCGTCTAGACCAGCGGCAGTGTACACGCATGAAGCGAGGGCAGAACGCAACTCACCTTGCGTAAACCAATATTTGAAGGAATTCTACTTGAATAGATAAAGTCCAGTTGGCCGCCTATAGTGACATCACTAAGTGAATTGAATGAAGGCAGAACAGCATCTTGGCAAGAGAATGTAGATAAAGCGGTCGCAAAAAATTCCGACACGGACGCGGCGTCTGAGATTGCTCTCCCTTTCTCTTGAAGAAATGGAAAGAGGTTTTGCGTGAACTTACCTCGAATCCTTTTGATTAGTCACTACACCTCAGAAAGAGGGGTTTTCTTTTTAGGTGAAGACACGAATGCCCGTCAAGAAGATCGGCGCAAAACTTTAAAAAATACAGAAGGCTAACCTTAGGTCAGCAAAATTCACCCGCAGTTAAATAATTTTGTGGCCCTTATAACGTATGTTGGCATAATGCTTCTCTCTAACGGCCGCCTCTCACTCGGCTGGTGACCAAAAAAGTGCACATGGTGCAAAACGGTCAGAATTTAGTTAGGTATGGTAGCTAGGCCCACGGCGATGAGGGTGCCGAGAAGAACTCAATGGCTTCATCAACCAACCCAAACTAATCAACTTAGACTGAAAAATCGGTATTTCCTGTAATGAAGTCCACTGCGACTACTACAATCACCACTAAGTTGGTTTCTCGGGTAGAAGCGGCCAAGAAAAAGTTGTCATAATCATGAAGGTCATCGTCCATCTCTTACCAAAACTCATTGTCTGCATCCGCAGAGAATAAGGTCAGATCAAGACAAGAAAATAAGGCCGTTTCTAGAGCAGTGCTGCGTACATTCATCGACACTTAGGACACCTATCTTCGCTCTTCGATTGGGTCGGCAAGGACTTGACTCCTGGAATTGATCGTGTATTCAAATTCCCAAGGAGGAGAAAGCGCCTTGGTACCCATGCCATGATGCGCTGGAGTCACACGGGTCGAAGTCTCCTGACGTTGAAATGCATGCAGTATTAAAAGTATACTTCTTATACAGATGTAGCTGCACTGTAATTGCCTGGAAGGAGTATTTATAGCAGGTATAAGAACGGATATATCAGCCGGGTGAAGTCACGCATCCTCCCACCCGGCTTCTATCACGTGGTGGTGGGGTTTCAAAAGCCTATAACCTTTTAGGTTCGGAAGCGGGTACGCGCCGAGCCTTGTATCGTCTTGAAAGATAGCATATGGAAAGTGAAGAGACTAGTCTCCACAGGTCTTTCCAATTGGCGCAGAGTGCAAAGCAATTTCGCTAAAGAAATATGCCTTCCAGCACTACCTCAGCGATAATGCGAGGTCTTTCTTTGATTTAAAGGCATTCACGTGATTGGCTGTAAGTTTTCCGGAAGCAGAAGCCCGGAAGTTGTTTGACCTATTGGGGGAGATTATGCCTGCCACGCAAGTCTTTTTCTCCCTCATCCTTGAAACCTTTGACGGGCCGGACAGCTTCGGAGGCGTGCTTTCCTCTTTTGGAAGGTCTCACATTCCCACTTTTTCCCCTCTGGCGTTAGTTGTAGGCACGGGAGCCGAATCTTCCTTGGATATGTCCTCACTTCCGGGGACAGCTTTAGATATCTCCGAAGAAAGTTTCACGTCCATCTTCAGGAATTTGACTCCTATTAGTATAACGACTATTTGTAGACGCGGGGTCGTTTATCCATACGAAAAAGAGTCACGTAGGGCTTTAGTAACCATGTTTTTAGCCTAGGCGTGGCGTGAGCTTTAGGAACCCAGTGTGCTTGTAGCCTAGAGATGCTAAAAGCAGAGGCTGTTTTCTAAAATAACTTTTGAGGCATATGACGTGACAGATCGCACAGGACGCGACAGGATCAAGTCCTTAGCCTAAATAAAGGAGAGTCAGTCGGCAACCTGGACAGCCATGATCTTATTTTCCATGTGATACATACTACATTGCTTCGAGGGAGCAGGGTGTTGGTCTCCGCAATTCAAACACTTGATCGTACATAATAAGAACTTTTCGTGTCTAGTTTTTGACCAATTCACATATTTGGGGTAGACCCGAGTTTGCTGCTTACATGACCGATTCGTATGACCGATTCGTATGACCGAAACGTTGTCAGTAATAGCAACTCTATGGCAGTGGTACGAATGCCTTGACACAGTAACGATACCTACCGGCACGTACCGACTCAGAGGGCATGCCACGGTCAAACGTAACGAAGAGTAAGGATGAGACTCGAAGCTACACATTCAATTTACTCGGTGAAGTCTACTATGCACTAGTCCACGAGTTTTCTCTCATAAATCACCCTTTCATGAAATTCACGGGAGAGTGATACCTGCACTGGAGAGTCATTGATTGTCCGAAGAGCAGTAATAATGGCCGCCTTAGAAAAGTCTTCTGCATTCGCAAGAAGGCTCTATTCCGTGATGACGCGAAAGGCCGCCAACTGGACTTTACTTACAGAGGCGAGGAACCCTTCAACGACAACTTTATATTGAGTGAGTTGCCTTCCTCTCTTGTTTCGTGCTCAGATACTGCATCTGGTCCGGACAATGTCCCGCATGCTATGTTTCGACGGCTGGGTGAGCGAGGCATGGCCTTTCTGCTACATTTATTCAACTGGATCTGAGTAGAGGGCATCCTCCCAGACTCCTGGCGAATCACTAATGTGCTCGCTTTTCGCAAACCAGAGGAGAAATCACTCTACCCCGGCAAATTGATGGAAAAATTGGTAAATATTAGATTGGCCTTTTTTCTGTAAAGCGGAGGTCACATGTTTCCCGCAAGTTCCATTACACTTTGGATGCTGTGCTCCAGCAGGAAAATGCCATATGCGAAGCCTTCCTTCGTAGAAAACACTACGCCAACGGTGTTTTTCGATCTAGAGAAGGTCTATGATAGCACATGGCGATACGGTATCATGGAGAATGTCCACACGATGAGGGTGAGGGGACTCCTCCCAATTTTTATCTCTGAATTTTTGTGAGATCGTCGATTCCGCGTACGGGTGAGGGGGAGCCCTCTCCGGCCCAAAGGAGCAGGTAGAGGTTGCCCCGCAGGGAAGTGTCCTCAGTGTCACACTCTTTTACCTAAACATCAACGGCATCACCTCGGTGCTGCCGGAAGATGTTCTCGCTACGCTCTACGTGGACGACCATTTGATCTCTTTTGGCGCCACCCAGATGCCAACTCTTGAGCGTCGACTCCACCAGGCATTGAACCGTGTCTCTTGCTATGTCGAAGCGCACAAGCTTCATTTTTCTTTGGCCAAAATTAAGGTGGTGCACTTCTATAGCCATCCAAGGCTCCACCATGACTTGGATTTGTTTCTAAATGTGGTTTGCCAGGAAGTGGTGGACGCGCACCGTTTCCTTGGTCTGTATTTGACCGACACCTCACCTGGGCAGCTCATATTTGCAGCCTTAGGGTCTCTTGTACCAACGCCATGGATATTTTTTGTTCTGTGATGATCAACTCCTGGGTTACTGATGGGGTTGCTGTCTTATCTTTTATCGATCCTTTGTTCATTTGAAGCTCGACCACGGATGCGAGTTTAATACATCCGCAGCCGAGCGTGTATTGCAGAAGATGGACTCGATCTACAACACCGACCTTCACCTGTCGAGCGGTCCTTTCCGCACGTCCCCCATTGAGAGCATACTTGCCGATGCTGGGAAGATGCCACCTGCTCTGCGCCGTGTACAGTGCAATATTCGCCTGGACGCGCGAGCCTGGCGTCTTCCTCAGTCGCCAATCGCTCCCAATGCATCCTTAGCTTATTTCGACGGTGCCTATCCCGCCGAGAGACGCTAGTCATACCCTAAACCCGGTTAAAAAACTCATCCGAGATCTCGGTATAGCTCTCAGTCCGGCTGCGCCCATGGTTCTGCCAAGGACGCCACCCTGGAGGGTATCACCTTTGACTATTTCTCGCAACGCCTCAGCTCTCAAAGCTTCTACAGCACCAGAATATTACGCTCGGCCTTTTTGAAGCACACTCCGTGACATGCTAGAACCGTGCCAGTGTATATGGATGACTCCAAATCCCATATCCCCTCTGTTTCAAGTCAGTGGGACTCTGTGAGGCGCTGCACCTGCCTTGATGGCCGAGCTGGTTGCAATACACAGTACGGTATGGAAGATTACGTGACATGTCCGCTTCCGAGATCAGATTGTGTTTTATAGTGACTCACAAAGTGCTTTGAGTGCTTCTTGAGCATTGGAATCTGCGCATACCCTGGTTAGCGATATTCGTGAGGCCACGGTTTTGGCGAGCCGGATGGATGTGGAGATTATCTTCTACTGGGTTCCTGGACATGTATGAATTGAAGAAAATGAGGGCGCCAAAGAGTCCGCGAGAACTGAGCGACAAGACCAGCGTTTTGCTCTTCCTCATACCGATCAATGGTAGGAATACGAGCAACCTTCCCGGCTTCCTGGCAAAGAAGATGGAAGACGGCCGAGGGGAACTTAAAGTTGCGTGCCATTTCGCCGCGACTGTTCCCATGGGCCTACACCCTAATGCCGCGACGGTTTTCAGGTTGCTTTCTGTCGTCTCCGATTTTAAAAGACTCGCGGGATGCACCGCCATTTGACAAAATGCTCGCCTACACCTTATTGTGATGACTGCGTTGTCCTCCAGACTGTTCGGCACATTCTTGTTTAATGTCCTAGTCTGGGTAATCTTTATGCACATTATCTGTCCCGGTACCGGGACGAGCGGGGTCACTACCGTTTGTCCATTTTACTCGGGACTGGTTTGTGTACACAGACTTACGGACTATATATATTTTGGGAGGAGGCTGGACTCCTCCACTTTATTTGACTGTTTGTTGTAGGTCGCATGTTCCTGCGACGGGGGGAGGCGAGCCTACCCCTGATGCCGGAGCGTACTTCCTTCCTGTTGCCTTTTGGTATGTTTTTTTTGTTGTTTGTTTGTTTTTTAACTTGTCTTGCCTTTGTTCCCTTTTTAGGCTTTGCGTGAATTACGGCGACTTTTACCCTAGTAGGCAGTCACCAGATATGCTCTTATTTTATTTGTTCTAGCAATCAGTCAAGCTAGTGCTATTCTCTGACGAAACATTTGGGCTTTGGCCAACATGATGCCATCAGTATAGCAACTAACTAAGAAACGTTTGAAGTTATTGAATTCGAAAATACCAAATAGTCTCTCATTGAGGGGTGATGATGTCATCATACCCACCCCCCTCTTCCTGAAAGCACTCCAGGGCTAGATAGTGTGTTCTTTACGGGTCACTTTCCGAAAATGCAATCAACGCATCAGTTTCCGAAGAACTGGATCCAGAGTGCAGATTTCCTCTGTGGCCGGATCCATCTTTGCTGGTATTTGGCCTGGAATGACTTCCTGCTCCTCTAGGTACAAAGTATGAATAGAGTACTTCCCTGTGGCCCCCTGGGAACAGAAGGAGGTCGTGTTTCTCATCAATGTTGTCAGCTGTAGCGAGCGATTTTGCCCAGAGCTACTCCATCCACTTTCTTGAGGTTAGACAAAAGGTTAAGAGGATAGTCGTAGAAAAAAAAGAGGTTGAGTGGGGACGAGTAGGATTCGCATCAGCTTCTCCAGCTCACGTCAATGAGTTCAACTCAACCCAGTGACAGGGCTTCCCTAATTTGCACTCGAGCCGGAATGAAGTGCAGCTTCTCCAGGTACCAAGTGTAACAGGCTACACAGGAATCTAATCCCTTGCGGTCTGAAATTGGCGCAGGCTTGTAGCCTAATCTTGGGAGAATGTTCAATAGTCTAAAATTAGAATAAATTTCATAGGTTGAACTCAGGGAAAGTGTAATAGGGGGATGTTTAATAGCTTGAACTTAAGGGCGGATGTAATTCGCCTCAAAACGGGGCTCAATAGCAAATTAAGAGGAACGTTCATTAGTCTGAAATTAGGCGAAACGTTTAATGACATGAATTTAAACAAGATGTTTAATTGCCTGAACATAGGATGATGGTTTAAAACCTGATATTAGGGGCATATTTACTAACTTAAACTTGTGCAGATGTTTACTAGTCTGAACTTAGCGGTTGATGTTCCATAGCCTGAACTTGTGATGTTCAACAGTTTAAAATTAAGAGATGTTTAATAGTCTAAATTTAGGGGACTCTTCATTAGCCTGAGCTTAGAAAGAATATTTAAAGCCTGAACTTGAGGGTGGAGGTTCAATAGCCTGAATGTGGAGACCTGAACAGGTTGTGAGTTTCGATAGTAGAATATAAGTGGAGGGGGGTGTTTAAGTTCAAGTTATTGAATAGATGGGGTGTTCAATAGACTGAAATTAAGAGGAGGTTTAAAACACTAACCGCAGTGGAGGTGGTTAAAATACTCAACCTAAGGGGTTGTTTAATAACCTAAACTTCGTGGTGGATATTCAACACAGTGAACTGCAGATTAATAGCTGGAACTTATGAGGAATATTGAATAGTCTGAAGTTATTGAAAATGTTTGATAGACTGATTTCCAGCGGAATTTTAATAACTTGGAACTTAATGTGATTTTGAATAGCTTGAAGTTAGGGTGGAATTTAAATAACCTTAACTTAGGGTGATATTTGTATTTTATAATTGGAAATTAGGAGAATCTTTAGTAGCATAAATTTAGTCCCTATGTTAAATTGCTAAAAAAATAGAGGAGGATTAATAGCCTGAACTTAAAGTTAATGTTTAATAGTCTTAAATTAGGTGGATGTTTAAAAGACCACACTAAAGCTCGGTAGATGTTTCTAGTCTGAACTTAAGGGCGGATGTTCAAATATCCTTAACTTAGGTGGCTAAATAGCCTGAACTTAGGGCGATGTACAATAAGCTAACATTAGAGATATGTTAATAGCTTAAAATTACTGAGGATGTTTAATATCATTAACAGATTAGGATGATGGGGTCTAGCTTGAGCTTCGTTGGGATGTTCAATAGTTTGAACTTAGTCGAGCTGTTTAATAACCTGAAGCTAAGGTTGATATTTAATAGACTGAAGTTGAGTGGGTTATGGGTGAAGCTGGTGAGCTTTTAAATGACCAAACTTATCGAGGATTTATAAACTGAAGTCAGGTGCTTTTTATAACCTTAATTTAGGGGATACTTAACTAGCCTAAACTTAAGATCTTTAATAGCCTGACCTTAGTGGGGAGTTTGAAAAGCATTAACTTATGGGGGTGGTCATTGACCCTAACTTAGGGGATGTACAGTAGTCTGTACTTTTTAATAGCCTACATTTAGGTGTTCAATCGCCTGAACTAAGAGGGGATGTTTAATAAACTAAAAAGGGAGGATGCTTAATAGCTTAAACATGAGATGATATTTTATATCCTGAACCCTAGGGAGATCTTAAATAGCCTAAATATAGGGAATGCTTATTATCTTGGACTTAAATGTGGATGTTCTGTCTTTGATTGATCCTAGAACTCAGTAGTAGTGTTTAATAGTTTGAAATTAAGGGGTTGTTTGATGCCTTATCTTAGGTAGATGTTTAATAGTTTGATCTTTGGGGGGATATTAATAGCCTAAAAATAACAAGGATACTAAATAGCCTGAACCTTGGGAGTTGTTTAATAGCCTAAATATTGGGATGAATATTCAATAGCCTGAACCTTGTAAGATGTTTAATTGCCTGAATATAGAAATGGATGGTCAATAACCTGAACTTTTGGCTTAAACTTGTATTGGTATCCAAGAACCTGACTTATGAGTTCATAGCATGAACTTAGGGGGCTGTTCAATAATGTAAAGTATATGGATGATGTATAGCCTAAATTTAGAGGGAATGTTCAATAGCGTGAACTTGGGTGCATTTTAAAAGTTTGAACTTAGGAGGATGTTTAATATCCGGAAATAAGGGGGGATATTTAATAATCTGAAGTTAGGGGTAAGTTAAATAAGATGAATTCATGGGGTTTTTAATAACCTAAGCTTTTGGGAGATGTTCATTAGCCTAACTCGGGTAATGTTTAATAGCTTGAACACGGATGAGTTTAATAGCCTGAAGTCAATTGTTTAATTTTATAAATTTAGCGGATGTTCAATATTCTGACTCTATTATTGTTAATATCTTGAATCCAGGGGGTTGTTCAATAGTCTGAAACTATCTTGATATTTATTACCTTGAACTTAAGGGTTAAATAGCTTTATGTTTAGGGGAATTTTAAAAGCATCAAATTAAAAGAATGTTAATAGCATATACCCTGTTAATTGATTGAATTATGGGGTGTTCAATACTTTGATATAGGAAGATGTTCAATAGTCTGGACTTAAAGAGGGCTGTTTAATTGCCAACATTTAAGGATGTTTAATAGCCTGAACACAAGGGAATATTCAATAGTCTGAAGTTAAGGGAGAACGTTAGTAGCCTAAACATAAGAGAGAATGTTCATTAACTTAAAAATAGGAGTGAATGTTGAATAGCCGGAAATAGGGGATTTTTTAATAGTCTAAACTTTAATGTGGATTTTCAAATCCCTGAACTTATGGGTGGTATTCAATCTCTGAAATTAGGGTGGCTACTTATGGGATATTTATTAGCTTGAACTTAGACGATGTTTATTCACCTGAAATTAGCTGTCGATGTCAAATAGCCTAAATAAGTAGAGATAATTAATAGCCTTAAATAAGGGATGTTCAATAGCCTATACTTTGTGGGTGGATGTTTAATTGCCTGAACTTAGTAGAGGTGATGCTCAACGCCCTGAAATTAGGGGGAGGGGAGAGGATTTTCACAAGCCAGAACATAGAAGAAATGTTCAATTCCTTGAATATCGCCTGAACTAGCGGAGCTAATAGCTCCAACTTTGGGGCATGCTATATTAGGAAGTTGTTTAATAGCATGCAATAGATGTTCAATAGCCTGAAGTTTGGCATTTAAAATAAAATGAAATTAGAGGGATATTTAATCGCCGTAAATGTGTGTATGTTTAATAACTTGAACATAGCGTAGAGTGTATTTATTAGCCGTATAGTAGCAATTAATGTTCAATAACCTAAGCCTTTTATGTTTTACAGCTTAAATAAAAAAATATTTTCAATCGTCAGGAATCAAGGGATGTTTAATAGTCTAAACTTTGGTAAATGTTTAATAGATTTAACCTATGAAGCAGTCAAATAGACTCAACTAAATGGGTATGTTCAATAGCCTGAACCTAGGTTGGGTCCTTGATAAGCTGAACTTAAGCGTGAATGTTCAATAGCCTCAACTTAGATACTTAATATCTTGAACTTACGGACAGTTTTTTAATAACCTGATATTAGGCTTAAACCACGTTCAATATCCTTAAATTCGGTGGTATGTTCAATATTTGAACTTAGTCCGATTTTTAATCACCTATATTACGGACGTGGGAGGAGGGGTCAATAGCTTGAACCCTGCGGGTGCTTAATATCCGGAAATTAATATTGCGCGTTTAATAGACTGAACTTGGAAGGTGGAAGTTTAAGTTTTAATTTTTGGAGGAAAGGTGAGTTCAATACTCTGAACTTAGAAGTGAGTTTCAAAAATCTGACTTCAGGAAGAATGTTTAAGTCACTGAAATTAACAGGATGTTTAATAGCCTCAACCTAGAGTCATGTTTAACAGTTTGAGCTTTTGCAGGATCTTCAATATATATTAGGGTTTTTTGTAATAATCTGAGCTTCTGGGATGTTTAATTGACTTTACCTTAGTATCATGTTCAATAGCATGAACTGGGAAGGCCAAATACTAGACTGAACTTAGTAGGGATTTAAATAGTCTGAATTTAGAGGGATGTTTGATATACTGAACTAGAGGAATGTTGATAGCATGAACCTAGGAGCTTTTCAAATAGCTTAAACTGTGGTAATGTGTTCAATAGTTTGAACTTTGAGGTTGTTTTATAGTCTGATATTATGAGGAATATTCAATAGTTTGAACCTTTAATAGCCTAAACTCAAGGGTGGATGTTCTATAGCCTGAAATTTTGGGGTAAATATTTACTACCATCAACTCAGGGGGAAATGTTCAATACCCTGATTATTTTCAAGAATATTAACTTGAGTGGATGTTTAATTGTATTATAAATAGGTGTTTTTATTAGCCTGACCTTATAGGGATTTCTAGTAGCCTGAAATTAACGCAATGTTTAATATCCTGAACTTAGTGGTTGTTCTATAGCCTGATCTTAGGGGAATTTTCAATATTCTTAACCTGGGAATACAATAATAGCTTAAACTTTAGGGTGCTCAATAGCCTGAACGTAATGGAGATGTTTAATCGCTTGACCTTAAGGGTGGATGTTGAATAGCCTTAATTGAGGGTAAGAGCATGAACTTAGGAGTGAGGAGTAATAGTCTTAAATTAACGGGATGATTAATAGCTTGAACTTAACCATGGATGTTTAATAGTCTGAACTTAATGGGATTTTCAATAGTATGAATTTGGAGCATGTTTGATAGGCTGAAAATATGGGATATTTTGTAGCTTGAAATTGGGTAATAGCCTGACCTAAATGAGATGTTTAATACCCTTAATTTGGCGGGGTAATCATTACTATAAACTTAGAAGGGTTGTTCAATAACCCAAACTAAGGAGGAGTGTTCAATCGTCTGAAATTGGGATGATGTTTAATTGCCTAAATTTAGATGGAATGAAAAGTCTAAATATATTGGATTTTCAATAGTCTGAACTTGGGAAGTTATTTAATAGCTTAATATTGAAAGGTCTTTAATAGTCTAAACTTAGGAGGAAACTTTCATTAGCCTGAACCTATTAGGAATTTTTAATCTTGCGAACTGAAGGGGGATGTTGAATAGACTCATCTGAAAGTTAATAGCATGAACTTAGGGGATTATCAATAGGGCTTAATATATTTAATTTAGTCGTGTTTGTTTATCTGCCTGAACTTAGGAAGATGTTTAATCGCCTAAATTTAGAGAGGTTAAATAGTTGAACTTGTGGAATTATTCAATACTGTGGATTTAGGGGTGGTAATAGCCTAAACTTGGCCGATTATAAGTAATGGTCTGAACCTAGAAGGGATGTTCAATAGTGTGAATTAGGCGAGATGTTTAATTAGCTCAACTTAGTAGGATGTCTAATTGCCTGAAAATACGGGGCATGTTTAATATCTTAAACGTAGAGGGGCTATTTAGAGCCACAAATTAAGAAAGGGGGGGGGAGAAGTTTCAATACCTTGATCTTAGGAGGGATGTTTGATAGCCTGCTCTACAGGAGATATTCAAAAGCTTGAACTTAGTGTGACTTTTAATACACTGAACTTATGGCTGCTTGTTCCATAGCCTTAACTTAGGGCGTGTTCAATAGTTTTAAGTTAGGGATGTTCAATAGTCAGAACAAAGGGCTAAAGATTAATAGCCTAAGCTTTGCCGGAGATGTTTAATAACATGAACCAAGTGGGGGTTTATAGCTTGAACTTTGGTAGGATGTTCAATAGTTTGAATTTATAGATGTTTAATTGCTTGAAGTTAAGGGGGATGTTCAAACGCCTAAATTTGCGGTAATGTTTTATAGTCTGAACATAATGGTGGGTATTCAATAGCCTGAAATTAAGGCTGGTGTTTAATAGCTTGTACATATTACAGATGTTTAATACCATGAACCTACGGCGAATTTCAATAGTCAGAGTTTAATAAGATGTTCAATAGCTTTGGACTTTGCGGAGGTTTAATAGCGTCAACTTATAAAGATGTTAAATAACCCGGACTTGAAAGTAGAATGTACAATAGCCTTAAGTTAGGGCTGTTCAATACCCTGAACTTAGTGGGTGATGTCTAATAACCTGGACTTAGGGGCGTCTCCAATGGCCTTTATTTACCGGGGTAATCAAAAGTCTGAACTTAGGAGGATGTTTATTAGCTTTAACTTTGGTGGATGTTTAATAACATAAACTTAGGCAGGGGGGTCAATAGTATGAACGTCAGTGTGATGGTTAATAGTCTGAAGCTTGAGTGATATTTAAAAGCCTGAACCTAGGCGGGTTTTGAAATATGCTGATCCTAGGTTGATGTTTAATAGCTGAACTTAGGGTAAGGAGGGATGAATAATTTCCTGAATAAAAGATGATGTTTATTACTCTTGATTTGGGGAAATTTTCAAAAGACCTAAGTTATCAAGGATGTTTAGTAGACTGAACTTAGTGTGGTTGGTTAACAGCCTGAATTAGGGGATTTTTAATAACCTGAAGATAGGGAAGTGTTTAATAGCCTGAGTTTGTGGAGTTTTTAATATCCTGGACTTGGGGATGTTTACTAGATGAAACTTAGCTATTTAAAAACAATTTTAACATTTTAGTATATGAATGTACCAAGTTATAACCTAACCTAGTTTAGGTTAGGTTTTCTTTTAGAGTATTTATACCTAAACAATACATGGATGATTCTGTAGACCACATATATGTAAAAGAAAACCGCGTTGTTAATTAAACATCCAGCTTACTATACCTAAATAGGGGTGGAGGTTAAAGTGTATGTTTAAGTGAGAGGATGTTCGCATAACCAGGCTTAAAAGGTGGATGTTCAAGTTAGTGGTTGAGGTTCAAATAAGTAGTCTTGGGAAGCGGATGTTCAAGTGGGGAGGATGTTTACCAAACTAGTCTTGGGAAGCAGATGTTCAAGGGGATATGATGTTCACATAACTAGTCTGAAGAGGCGGATGTTCGAGTGGGGAGGATGTTCACATAACTAGTCTTAAGAGGCAGTTGTTCAACTGGGGAGGATGTTCACATAACTAGTCTTGGGAGGCGGATGTTGAAGTGAAGAGGATGTTCACATAACTAGTCGTGGGAAGCGGATGTTCAGCTGGGGAGGATGTTCACATAACCAGTCTTTGGAGGCGGATGTTCACATAACTATTCTTGGGAGGTGGATGTTAAAGTGGAGAGGACGTTCCCATAACTAGTGTTAGGAGGCGGATGTTCAAGTGTATAGGATTTTCACATAACTAGTCTTTGAGGGCGGATGTTCAAGTGTGTAGGATGTTCAAATAACTAGTCTTTGGAGGCCGATGTTCAAGTGGAGAGGATGTTCACATAACTAGTCTTGTGAGGCGGATGTTCAAGTTAGAAGGATGTTCATATAACTAGTCTTTGCAGGCGGGTGTTCAAGTGGGGAGAATGTTCACATAACCTATCTTGGGAGGCAGATGTTCACATAACTAGTCTTAGGAGGCGGATATTAAAGTGGAGAAGATGTTTACACAACTACTCTGGGAGGCGGATGTTCAATTAGGGAGGATGTTCACATAACTACTCTTGGAAGGCGGATGTTCAAGTTATGAGGACGTTCACATAACTAGGATTAGGGGGCGGATGTTCAAGCGAGGAGAATGTTCATATAACTGTCTTGGGAGGCGGGTGTTCAAGGTGGGGGGGATGTTCACATAACCAGTCTTTAGGGGCGGATGTTCAAGTGGGGAGGATGTTCATATAACTAGTCTTGTGAAGCGGATGTTCAAGTGAGGAGGATGTTCACATAACTAGTTTTGGGAGGCGGATGTTCAAGGTGAGGGGATGTTCACATAAGCAGTCTTTGGAGGCTGATGTTCAAGTAGAGAGGATGTTCACATAACTACTCTTTGGAGGTGGATGTTTAAGTGGCGAGGATGTTCACATAACTAGTCCTTAGAGGCGGATGTTCAAGTGTGGAGGATGCTCACATAACTATTCTTGAGAGGTGGATATTTAAGTGTGGAGGAAGCTCACATAACTAGTCTTAAGAGGTGGATGTTCAAGTTGAGTGGATGTTCACATACTATTCTTGGGAAGCGAATGTTCAAGTGGGGAGGATGTTTATATAACCAGTCTTTGGGGGATGATGTTCACATAACTAGTCTTGGAAGGCGGATGTTCAAGTAACACCACTACTGTTTAAAAGGTTGAGATTGCCCATACTTTTGCGATGCGAGACGAACGTGGAAGTTTCAGCTACAGTCGCCTACAGTCATTGGGACCAGGACGGAACTCAGCTAAGGTCGTTGGGGCCGGGAAGGGTCGCAATCCTCAAGATGTCATGTGCAGCATGGTTTCAACGATGCGCCTAACACCTCCGTGCGAGGAATGTTAATAAAATATAAAGATGAAGCAGTAGAAGGAAATAAAGATGGAGAGGAAAGCAGACATGCAAAATACTGCTCCCTTTCCCCGCGCAGCCCCAATAGGGAGGATATAACCCCACAACCTGGTCCTAACCAGGGATGACTGGATGAAAGATGGTTGGCAACTAGCCTGAAAATTTCCCCGCCAACCAAGATAATAGGCAACAAGGGAATTGTCAAGAAAGTGGGGATCAGAAGGGGGCTAATTAGATGGGTAGCAGGAATAAAGCCAAGGTAGTCTCAATCATGTTCAGACTACCAGGGGATTGGTCACTGATGCTGGTGAGCTGTGGTGCTTCTTCAGCTACCAAGTATAGTAGTCTCCAGAGGTCAACCATTTGTGGGGGCGAGAATACCGGAGAGTGAGAGCTGAAGTAAGTGTGAGCCTCTTCCTAGAACTAAATGAGAATAAATTGTAGAAAATGATAATTAAGAGCTTGTGACGGGCTCTCTATGTACACTGCAAGGACTGCCTATGAGATGCGTAAGGACTGTCTAAGGGCAGTTCAATGACTGTCTATGGGCAATGCAAGGACTGTCTATGTGCAGTGCAAGGACTGGATATGAGCAGCGCAAGGACTGTCTATGAGCAATTCAATAACTGTCTATGGGCAGTGCAAGGACTGTCTAAGGACAGTGCAAGGACTATCTATGGGTAGTGAAAGGACTGTCTACGGGCAGTGCAAAGACTGTTTATGGGCACTGCATGGGCAATATATGGGCAGTGCAAGGACTGTCTATAGGCAGTGCAAGGACTGTCTATGAGCTGGGCAAGGGTTCTCTATGGGCAGTGAAGGACTGTCTATAATGTGAATCATCCACTGCATAGACTTTTGCCGAGATTTTATCAACCAGCCAGAGTTACTAGGAATTCTGAGACTATAAATTCTATTGCATTCGAAATTGGTCGTGATTCTACACCTCAGTTTTCTAAGTGCTTTTCACCGAGCATATGTAGAGTGTGGAATACCTTGCCCGCAAATATTGTGACTGCTCCTGTGCTTGATAAGTTTACAAGATTGGCTAATGTCTTTTTGTTGCGTAACCGTTGGGCTGTTTAATTCCTTTTCCTTTCTTTCTTGCTGTGCTTTGAACTGCACTCACACCTCTTGGTGGTATAATTTCCTAAAGTTTAAGTGTGGCTCTTTGCATGGTCTATATAATAATAATAATGAGCATCGGAAGGACTGAAAATAGGCAGTGCAAGGACTGTCTATTGGCATTATAAGGTCTGTCTATGGGCAGTGCAAGGACTGCCTATAGACAGTGCAAGGTCTGTTTATGGGCAGTGCAAGAACAATCTAAAGGCAGTGCAAGGGCTGTCTATGGGCAGTCCAAGGACAGTCTATGGGAAGTGCAAAGGCTGTCTATGGGAGTGATTACGAATTGAATAGAGAAAACAGAACGCAAAATGGTAGAGTGACGATTTGAAACGTACAGTAGAAAGGAAATGAGAGACGTACTTTCAGATGCTTAAAAGTCCAGATGACTCCAAACAAGATAAAAAAAAACTAACAGACTAATTCGTCGAAGTAATTAAATAGCAAATGAAAAAGTTGTACTCAAGATGAATGATAATTCGTATGAGAATAGGAAGTTATTCTGAAATCAACTGAAAAAGGTCAGAAACCAAAGAAAAGATAGTCGTCTGAATTTCAATAATAAAAATGGCTGAAGAAAAAGAGACGGCGAGAGAAATTTAACAAGTTGTATGATGGAGGCGATGTGAATATTTTTAGCTTTGAGGGTATAACTCTGGACCTCTACCGGGGTATGGAACCGACAAGCGGGCAAGATATTGTTAGATCTGTGAGGGGTCTGACAAATAGGAAGGAAGATAAAGTACATAGATGATAGACTGCCTGAATGCTGACTAATGACGGTGATTGAGATATTGAAGGAGTCTAGTAGTTGAGTTGAAGGCGTTTAGAAAAGAAACAGTGGCAGAAGACTTGGAAGTGAGGGAAAGGTAATTACAATAACTTCTCATAGGAAAATAAATGTGTTCAGTGTTGTTGCCGAGGTTATGGATATATTCTGGTGGTGCGTGTAAGAAGGATGACTGAGAAAATGGTTACTTATGAGCAGGGTAGTTTTAGAGGAGGTAAGGGAAGTGTGGCTCAAGTATTCGCATAAAGAGCCTGCTGAGTTGTAAGAGATGTAATGTTCAGACTGGGTTTATGGATATAAAGAATGTGTATATGCTTGTAGATAGGGAAGAAATAAAGTAGGTTCTACGAATGTATGGAGGACATGTTTAGCTGCCAGATGGTGTAGTAAGTTGCACCATCTGTTCCTCGCATCGTGTACGAGATCCCTTGATCGGATAATGAACTACATATAAAGATCCGAAGGACGATCGCTGACAGGCTCGAAAGGACCAGTAGTCAGTCTATGCGGGGGGTAAAGGCACCTGGTAGTATTGTGTTCCATATGAGGAGTGTGTGCATATGCGTACTCATATATGGGACACCAGTACTCCACATCGAAGTATGTGGATACGAGTGTCCCGCAAGATTCCGAGGCAGAGGCGAGATTAGTTATGTTGTGCTGTGAGCACTGGAAGAGGATGAAAGCAGTGTTGAAAATGAGTGTGCATGATGAGGCGTGTAGAGTTGCTTATGGGTAAGTTTCAGCGTATTCGCTAATGAGTGGAAGGCTCTTGACGACGCTCAAAGTTTAGTGTCCGCGTTCGTTGAGATTAACTCTCGCCCCTGACGTCAGAAATTCAACGCTGTATCCACGAGGCTAGCGAGAGGGCCGTTAGATGGTGTGAAATGCATTCGTGTTGTAAATCAAACTGTGGTGAAAAAGAGCAGAGTAAGTGGTTTGCTATACCTACGCGGGGTGAGTAAAACGAGGATATGTGGTGTCGCCTTTTCTGTTTAGTATCTCTATGGCTGGAGTGGAAAGAAATACGAATAATATTTTAGGAGATGTTTGACAATTGGACTAAAACTAAATGCCAGAGTAAGGTGATGGTGTTGGCAAGGGGTGATGTTAGATTTGGTGGAGGAACTGGTGAAAAAGTGCGATGCTTTAAGTATTTAGGATGTCTAGTGGGTGATAGTGGTATAGATGAAGCAGATTGCGACCACAGGGCTTTGAATGGTAAGGAAATCACATAGTAAGTGAATACTAACTAAGCATTTTAGTATGAGTGTGCTAGGATGTTGGATGAGAGTGTGCTGGTTACAATCTTGGTGTGCGGGACTGAGACCATTTTATGGAAGGAGAAGGAAAGTTCTCGAGTGATAACAGTGCAAATGGAAAACTTGAGAGGGATGCTTACTGCAGGAAGTTTAGAAAGATTGAGGAGGGATGTTTATGGTGCAAAGAAAGGTGTGAAAGATGTGAGTGGAAGTGTTCTGAGGTGGTTTGGGTACGTAAGAAGAATGGAACATGCAAGAAGTTGTAGGGTGTTAGAAGGGGTTGAAAGCACGTAAAAAGTGATTAGGTGAGTGAGTGTTTGGGAAAAAGAGAAAGAGCTGTTTGAGGAACGAGTGAATCATGCTGTGCATGGATGGTGTGTGTGAGGGAGCTTGCTTAGGAGCTTCGAACCAGGGAGGAACCATGATACAGTGCCTCTCCCACCATCATTAGGAGAGGTCATTTAGGCTTGGGGTAATAAAGGTCATGTGGTTTTGTGTTTTAAAGGGTGTAAATAGAAAATAAGTGGTGGGTTATTTATAGTGGCGTTGACCTACCTGATGTCACTTTGTGTGAAAGTGGTCACAGATGATTATTATTTTGTAGAATTTTAATTTGTCGCTTATTGCTCGTCTTTACATTTATGTTCCTTTTTAACTTTTATCTACTTTCAGATTGGCTGGATTGGAGGTTTTGTGTTGGGACCATTGCGTTTACTCGTATCGTAGCGGATTCATTCTGACCTGACCTGACCTGACCTGGATTTGTAAAAACGATATGTAAATTCAGCTTAATTCTGAGAGACTTTGAAATTCTCCAAGCGTGGCGCAAATGTCAGTAAATACCGAGGAAAATGGAACTTGCTGGACACCATATGCAGGATTTCCGAGGGGGGGGGGGGAAGGGGCTGTCCCTTCTTAAGTACTACCCTAGAAAAGAAGAAAAGTGAAAAACTAAAGAGTACTATTGGGTATCGACCAGATATTTTACAAGCATTGTAATGGTGAATAAAGTTACACATCTGCTGTGCTGAATAAAATGGAGTGAAGCTCTAGGGACTGAAAGATGTTGGTATCATATCCTAATTTGTTGGTTGAACACAGTTTGAATAATCAGTCCAATTGTGGTTGTCTGACCTGCAAAAAGATTTTTAAGTTCGTTCTTTTAAGTGCAGTTTTCTTTTTGTACAAACATGGATATGAGGGTTCATTATACCCTCTTCTGCTTCCACTATTTCGTATGACGAGGTTTGTATTTCCAGTCTCCTATTTTTATTCAACTGAGGCATTTAAGTCACCTGCCATAGAAAGGTGTATAGAGGGTGACTAAACAGATGTCGTCTGTTGGATCAGGAGAGCTAAAAGCGAAGTATAGATGAAATGGAAACTAGTTGACTGTGACGGCAGCAGAATCATGTGTCCAAAACCAATGGGGACACTGAAAGAGGCAATAACGGAAGGATTTTGCACTAAACTCTGACTCAAAACCATAGTTGAAAGTTGCTTTTACCTCGTTAAAATTCAGCTTGGGACATTATATACAAATAAACACAATTCCAAGAAGACAGAGAAAAGTTGAAATATTTGAAAAAAAAAAATCCTATTAATATTTAAGTAAAGTCTACTTTCTC
The DNA here is from genome assembly GCA_963969495.1 of Ceratothoa steindachneri. NCBI lineage: Eukaryota > Metazoa > Arthropoda > Malacostraca > Isopoda > Cymothoidae > Ceratothoa > Ceratothoa steindachneri. Next base: position 112,574,705 of record OZ018330.1, on the reverse strand, counting down.
TTTCTATCACATCACACACACACACACACACACACACACATATATATATATATATATATATATATATATATATATATATATATATATATATATATATATATATATATTTATTTATTTATTTATATATATATATATATAGATATATATTATTTGGCTAAGTTTGAAGATTTTTCATATCTACTTTTTTTTCATGAAGTGATTGACATATTGTGAACAGTCAACAACGTTAGAGAGCATACGGTGTAAAGGTTCAGTAGAGAAAACATGATGATTCACGCCAGGTATCAAAATGCCGACATGATGACTGGTGCTCAATGATCTGTGTGTATATATATATATATATATATATATATATATATATATATATATTCTGGACTGGGAAAGGTAATATTTTAGCACCTTGACCCCGTAATTTGAGGCACACGTTTGGCCTACGTGACGCAGGAGGATAATTCGTTCACCTGTCCCCATTATTCCAGGTAAATGACCTGACCTCTTCTATATGCCTTCTCTGGGCACGCGACCCGACAGTGACTAAAAATAACTCGGACTAAGACATTAAGATAAGATCATCCCTTCGCTTTCTTCCCCCACACTCTCGAGCAGATGTCAGTGGGTGGGTTTGCAGGTGTATGGCGGCGCCCTTGAGTAAAATGTGTTGGCATAATTGTGTCTGAATTTGTCATGTCTTTAAAAATATTGAAATCCAACCATGTGTTGAAATGTGTCTTACAATTTCATTTTTCCTGAGCAGACTTTGTATGTATGTTTGGATTGGTTATGCGTTTTCATGAATATGTCCCGGCCCGAGAGAGAGAGAGAGAGAGAGAGAGTTACAGTTACATAGATACACAGATCACACGGGCCTTAAGACCCAAACTAAGGTTATCTGGCCTTAAATCTACTGCCACTTACACATAGAATAGTAGAAGTAAAGGATAAAAAAGCTTTAGGCTCTCCCCACCCTCCACTCCCTCCGGCAATAGCCGTACATGAAATATTTTTGGAAAAGTACCTTGCTGGTGCAAGACGACAGTACCTGAAGGAAATTTGCATTGAATAGTAATTAAATAAAATGAATATGAAAACCACTTATATACACCTGAAAGAGTTATATTTTTTGTAATATTATTTTATTTTGTAGCTTATGCTAAACAATTCCAATATTTGCTAAGTCTTTGTCTAATCTCATTTTAAATGAGTCTATAGTTCTACTGTCCACTACCTCGTTTGGCAAATTATTCCACTCATTAATAATCGAGTAAGTGAAGAAGTTTTTTATTACATCCATAGTGGCTCTTTTACCCTGAAGTTTTGAATCATGTCCACGGGTGGAACACTCCCCTGTCAGTGTGAACAAGATATTGGCATTAACGTTGTTAAATCCTTTAAGTATTTTGAAGCACTCTATAAGCTGCCCCCTTAGTCTTCGTTTTCTGACGGAAAATAGATTGAGTTTTTTTAGCCTCTCGTGGTAAGGTTTGTTACGTACTGACGGGATAAGTTTTGTCGCTCTGTGTTGTACAGCTTCTAATTTATCTATGTCTTTTATTAAGTAAGGGGCCCAGAACTGCACAGTGTATTCGAGATGGGGCCTGCCAATACTTTTATATAATGGCATAATTATCTCCTCGCTTTTATAAGTAAAGTTTCTTTTTTATAAATCCTAGTGCTGTGTTAGCTTTGTTTGCAGCAGCTGCACATTGGTTTGATGTTTTTAAGTTTTCTGTAATTATTACTCCTAAATCTTTAACCTGCGGGGTTGTGTTTATTAAGCCGCCTTGCATTGTATAGTTGTATTTTTTGTTTTTTGTTCCGCACTGAAGGATTTGGCATTTGTCGATATTAAATGGCATTTGCCATTTTTCTGACCATTCGGTAATTTTATTTATATCAGCTTGCAGGCTAGCCCTGTCCTCTTTGCATAATACTGAGTTACCTATTTTCATGTCATCTGCAAATTTAGATATGATATTATTTATTCCAACGTCTATGTCATTGATGTATATAGTAAATAAAATAGGCCCCAGGACTGATCCCTGGGGAACACCGCTGGTAACAGATACCCAGTCTGATTCCACTCCATTTATTATCACTCTCTGATTCCTGTTTTTTAACCAGCTACTAATCCATCCGTATATATTACCGTTAATCCATAGCGTACGCACTTTGTTCATGAGTTTCTGGTGGGGAATTTTGTCAAATGCCTTTTTGAAATCCAGGTAAATTATATCTAATGATTTAGTATCGTTATATAGGTTGAAAAGGTTATGGTAAAAGTCAAAAAGAGAAAGAGAGAGAAGGAGAGAGAGAGAGAGTAACAAGGAGTAACAAGGAAAGGAAGTACCCTAGGAGAGCTTACGGTCCATTCAAAAAGGGTACCTTTGGACTAGCAATCGAGCAGGCACATGGCTGCTCAATTGTTTTGCGTCCCTGAACGGCCACTTTTCAAGACTTTGTCTAGTCTTGACTTGAACTGGTCAACAGATTCACTGTTGACAACTTCCACTGGAAGTGCGTTCCACTTAACGCAGATACTGTAAGTGAAAAAATTTCCACACAGATTGCGGTTGTAACGCTTTAGTTCAAGTTTGAAGCCGTGATTGCGCGTTCTGTTCTCACTCAGTGTGAAAATATCCCGGTAGTCAACATTGTCGAACCCTCGAAGTATTTTGAAAACTTCGATGAGCTGACCACGCAGTCTACGGGTTTCCAGCGAGAACACATTTAATTCCCTTATTCTATCCTCATAACTTTTATGTCGGATAGAGGGAATCAGCTTGGTTGTCCTGGCTTGTACGCGTTCCAACCTTTCGATATCCTTTCGAAACGAAGGACTCTAAAATTGTACGGCATACTCCAGGTGAGGCCAAACGAGGGAGTTGTACAGACAAAGTACTATCTCCTTGTTACGGTATCGAAACTGGCGCTTTATGTAGCCTAACATCCTTTGGGCTTTCTTCTCTGCCTTGATGCACTGTTTCAAGAACTTGAGGTCGCTAGTGATTGTTACACCTAAGTTCTTCTCAGTGTCAGTGGATTCAATAGCAGTGCCCTTAAGGATATACTGATAATGGGGGTTTCTGTGGCCGATATGCATCACTTTGCATTTGTTAACGTTAAAAGGCATTTGCTACGTGTCCGACCACTCCCCAATCTTCCCAAGATCTTCCTGCAGGCGGGCAGTATTTCCATCCTTTGAAACGTTCATACCAAGCTTGGTATCGATAAAAAATTTGGAAATCTTGGCAACCATGTCACCGTCCATGTCGTTGACGTAGATGATGAATAGTAGTGGTCCCAGGACAGAACCTTGAGCCACCCCGCTAGTAACGGGCACCCACTCAGAAGCCTGTCCATTCACCACCACCCGTTGCCGTCTGCCACTTAGCCAGTTTTTGATCCCGCCGGCTACTTTTCCTTTTATGCCCAGCGCTCGCACTTTCCGGAGAAGGTGGCGGTGTGGTACCTTATCAAAGGCCTTTTGGAAGTCAAGGTACACAACATCCACCGCCTTGTCCCGATCGTGCTCACTGAACACGAAGTGGAAGAATTCCACAAGGTTCGTCAGGCATGACCGTTGCCTTCGGAAGCCGTGCTGGGAACTCCTCAGTAGCAGGTTTGACTCTAAATACGACGTCATTTTGTCCACCATGATGCTTTCCATGAGTTTACCGACTATCGAAGTCAGACTGATAGGTCGGTAGTTTGACGGTTGGCTTCGGTCTCCTTTCTTGAAGATAGGAGTCACCTCCGCTTCACGCCCGCTCTAGGAACGCATTCGGTCCGGATTGACATGTTGAAGATTGCGCTCAGGTGTCCTGACAATTGATTGCGCACTTCTTTTAACACCTTAGGTAGAAACCCATCCGGGCCAGGTGAATTATTCGTCATTAGGTCAGTGATCTTCTTTTTTATTTCCCCTTCGGTGAAGTCCATATCCTCCAGCTTTTCCCCCGAGTAAAAATCCATTGGCTGGGGGATGGGACCACACTCTTCAGTAAACACTGAAGAGAAATATTCGTTAAGAAGGTTAGCATTTTCTGCATCTAAGTGCTTTAATGCCTCCTCCTCATTTCTCAAAGGGCCAATCGTTCGACGGATTGGTTTACGGCTGTTCACATATCTAAAAAACTCCTTGGGATTCTCTTTACAGAGTCTCGCCACTCGGAGTTCCTCAGACCGATTAGCCGCCCTTATGCTGGACTTCACTCTCCTGGCTAGCGTCCGGTACTCGTCAAAGTTACCCAAAATCTTCGATTGACGGTACACAGTTTTTTTATCCCTAAGTAGTTGGCCGATTTCTCGATTAAACCCCTTTGGTTGAACAGAAGACCGACGGGGACATTTCAGAAGGATGAAACGCGATTGAAGACTCATGAATGTGGTTTTGAACTGTTCCACGAGTTTTTAACAACATCGCACACTTCTAGCCTCGCGTCAGTCAGTCCAGCACGAAGACCTGCAAAGTCTGCTCTTTTCAAATCGAGTTTCCTCAATTTACTAGTTGCAGGCCCTACCTTCGGGACTTTGACTACAAATCTAATTAGTCGGTGGTCACTACCACCGAGCTCTTCGCCAACAAAGAGGTCCTCAACGATGTCATCCTCAGAGGTAAAAACCAAGTCAAGGATATTGTTTCCTCTCGTTGGCTCTCTCACCCATTGAGTGAGGAACTCGTTGTTCGCGAACTCCAGGAGTAGTGCGTTCTTGCCACAGGGTTCTCTGGTTTCCCAGGTAACTTGTGTGTTGAAATCACCCATGACGATGCACACTCTGTCTTCGACAAGTTCTCCTAGTAGGTAGTACAGATCTCTGTCCTTTTCAATGAGTTGGACAGGAGTTCTATAAAACACCAGGGTCCTGTATTTGGCAGGACCTATCTCTAGGTCAACACCAAGTAGTTAATGGTCGGATACGATGTTGCAATGCGTCGAGTTGAGAGTATTCTTGACATACAACATCACACCGCCACCCTCTCTGTCTGGCCTATCTTTCAGGAAGAGCTGGTAACCGGGAATCGTGAATTCACCTTTAAAATCTTGGCTTGAGGTTTTTATCCACGACTCCGTTATGGCCACCATCTCAGGTTCCTCTGTTGCTACGAGGCCACGGAGCTCAAGAAACTTATTCCTGATTGACCTTGCATTGAACAGAAGAACTTTGAGGGAGTCCCCTCGTGTAGGTCTCCCTACGCTCTTCCGTTTCCCGGCTTCTCTGTTTTCGTGGTCACACCCTTTTTGACAACCTCCGAGAAGGTCGTTCCAGGAGTGACACGGGCGTGCTAGCGCACGTCCGCTTTCGCTCTGTTTCAAACGCTCCTTTGGGTGCGTTTCACGACATTTTCAATTAGGTTGGCGAGAAATGCCTTCCCTTTAATGAAGAGATGTACCCCGTCCCTTCGGTAGAGGTCGTCTCTACCGATAAAGGTACGATAGGGGTCCACGAAGAAGACTCCTTCTGCCGTGCAGAGATCCGCCAACCTTCTGTTAACTGCGACGTTTCTCTCGTGAGCGGTTCGGGATGGACCTCTTCTCGGAAGCATCCCAACCACTACTCGTTTGCGGGTTTTAAGCCCTTTGTCATCCACGGCTCCCATAACCGTTTGGATGGTCTTACCACTGAGGCCAACCTTACCCCCTCTGAGGTAGAGGTCGTTGCCGCTCACCATCAGAGCAACAACTGAATTCTCAGAAATCTGAGCTTTCTCTGCCTCTACTCTGATGTTGTGGTTACCCCGTCCTGACAGGCAGCTTACCTTCACGCTCGTGCGAAGGCGGGCCGCTAGCAGCGGCTGCAGTTTCCGTGTTTGCGAGTCACCAATGAGGGTGACCTTCGGACACTTGGTCTCTGAAGACGGGGTCTGCCCTTGTGGAAGAGGCCTCCCCTTTTCATCTTTACTCTCCACATTCTTATCTTTCTTTTTCTTCTTGTTTATCGGTTTTTCTTCTATTTTTGGTTCTACTTTTGTTTCAACTTTATTCTTTTTCTTTTTTTTTCTTCATTTTTCTTTTCTTCTTTTTCTCTTTTTCTCTCTCCTCAGCTAGCTTAGCTTCAGATGATGCCGGAATCTCCGCTTGGGTATCAGGAGATTCCGACACGTCAGTGGGCGGCGCCTTTCTAGGCATCGAATATGAGCTGCGTTAAGGGCTTCGAGTTTCTCCAACTTTCTTTCAAGGATTTTATCTCTCTCTTCTGAGGCTCTATAGAGGTCTTTTAATTTCTCCACCTCTCGCGTCAATATGCAAGTAGTGCAGATACTTTCAGGGCTGCATTTTGAGTACCAGCCTTCCGGAAAGTCAACGCACCACTTTTCTAACTGGCATGTTGCACAGTTGTGTTTTAGACGAACGGGTCCTTTTTTGCCTGTCATTTTGAGCGCTTTCTCTCTCTCTGAAAACTCTTGACCAATCAATGATAAAAAAGGGGGGTTGGTGAGTTCTCCCCGCGTGAGTCGCTCCCGCCTATCCATCGGAGAGGTTTCAGATCTTTCAGAAGGCACGCTCCATGTGCTGCTGTTCGTCCGACCGAGTCGTCAAACCTCGGCGTGCTGTGGCTCCCAACCAAGCAGCACTGACGATTCCCGAAGGGGCCATCGATTTCTCACCAGGTAAAGAACGGAGCACGCCCCGTACTAAACTCCTACTAGTTCTCTTCACGACGGCCAGGATCTCGGAGTAGCTTTCAATAGATATCCCGCCACACCAAGAGACTCGATCCAAGGCTTTTTATTGGCCTGGCAATCAACCTGGGAAACAAAGGGCCGTCACGTCAGACCGATGTTACCAAAGGTACCCGTAAACGGGCACTGGGAACGGTCAATAATTACGCGTCAGGGAAGGGGTTAACGGGGCAATACCCTCATCCCATTCATCGTGCTCCAACGCCTAGAACACTTCTAGTCCTAGTCTCTCGCAACCCGTGAGCGTCGATTGGCGTTATTGATAGAGGTTCCAAAGCCTCTCTTCTGACGAATGAGGTAGCTTCCAGGTCCTTATAAGTAGATAGAGGGAAAAAAGGGGAAGAGTGACATGATATGAGTAGGCTTCTTTTTTTGTTGTTTTTTTCTTTTTGTATAAGTGGGAGAGATAGAATAAAAGTAGAAAGGAGAAGGATAGAGTAGAAAAAAGAAGGAATGACGCACTTAGTCTGGATCCTCGTTCCGACCATATCGACAATGGAAGCCCTACCAGGGGTACCCAGAAGAGGTACCCCCGCCGACATAGCTCGAAAAGGTACACACAAGCTCTCTTCCCGCGACAAGGGGGCGTCACCTCTCCCTCTACTTTCTTTGAGAGAGAGAGGGGGAGAGAGGGAGAGAGAAAGAGGGGGAAGATAATAAAAGGAGTTTGCAAAAACCTAATCAATAGCTTACACGAAGCAGCTCCTGTTTCCATTACCAACTTCAGTCCAACTGATTATCTTCATCCAATCTATCGAGAGAGAGGGAGAGCGAGAGAGACAAAGACAGAGCAAGAAAGATTGAAAGAGAAAGAGAGAGAAACTTTGACCGTAAGCTTTTGCCTTTGTTCAGGCATCTTCAAACGAGAAGACAGCGCTATTAAGCGCTTCTCTATGAAGGATCACTTCGAGACTGCAGGAGGAATTTCTCGAAAAGTTAAGGCCAATAGTGGCAAAGAAGTAAACCGTTTCGTAGTGTCCCTTCGTTTCAATGTATCTGATTTAAAAGCTCGTTTTCCAGCAACCAAACTAATCACCAGAAGGCGAGATTCGAATATGCTGAAGTTCATGTTGTTTAGAGGAATGAATATCGAGAGAGAATTAATTTCAGCGACGAAAGTAAACTTACTTACGTTGGATCTGATGGGAGACGCTCTGTTAGACGCACTGCAGGTGACAGACTTAGCCCTAAATGTGATCAAATGTCTGCCAAGCATGAAAGGACCAACGTCATGATATGGGAGATGTTTTGCTCTGAAGGAGTTGGTCCGCTAGTGCGAATAATTGGAAGGATAAATACGAATGTGTACCTAAACCTCGTACAACAACATGTTATACCTTCACTCCGAGTATCTCTAAAGCAGCCATCACTATTTAAACAGGACAACATGCAATGCCCTACTGCAAAGTGAGTAAAATAGTATTTCAAACAAGAAGATATCCAAGTAATGAAGTGGCCTGCTCAGATCCCGGCCCCGAACCCAATTGAGAATCTCTGGAAGATCAATGGAGACAAAATTCAGGACCCGCAGTCTTCAACTATGACTGATATATAGAAGAAAATTAAGCAAGAACGGAACAAAGTAACACCAGATATTTGCAAGAAACTGGAGAGGTGATGTGGTTGTCGTTGTTCTGAAGTAATAGAAAACAAATCCTTCAACACTCATATTAAGTGTTTTAAGTTTAATCGTGTTAAATCTTGCTTGTTTCTAGTGTATTTGTTTGCTAAGCAATCTGTGAATTATCTTTCTCCTATTATGCACCTGCCAATAGATAATTTGTGAGTTTATTTAGTATAATTTTTTGAATACACGATTGTATCATATAAAATCTTCATAAAATATATTAAATGCATGGCTCGATTTACCATGGAAATCAGAAATCTCATTTATCTACACATCATATTTTTGAAAATATTTTAATAAAGGGAAATCCTTTACTTGATTTGCTCGGTAGTATATATATATATATATATATATATATATATATATATATATATATATATATATATATATATATATATATATATATATATTTATATATATAAAGAGAGAGAGAGGGCCGAGGTAGGTAATTAGGTTGTCCTTGACCTTTAAGGGTAGGCAGCGAATGGGAGCGTGGGCGTCCATGGGCGGTGGCGGGTGATGCAGGCGAAGGCTTCTTTTATCCGTCGCAACCGAAGAGGAACCCCTATCGCTGCCGGAGAGGACACTGGTCGATCCGGTCTTGCATCGGAGCTGCCTCTTCGTCACGCTTTATTCGTCACACACACGCACACTCATACACGCACACTCATACACACACAGGACGAGCAGTGTGTCTCAGTCTTCTTAGTCATGGACTGAGCATAACATTTATAAATAGTTCTCAACCTAAAGTTACAATAAATTGCACGAAATTATGTGCACGAGTATTTCTTTAGTTCTAGACTAAACAAAAAAATAATAGGATTATATTTGGGGGGTAAACATATATGTAGATATGTGGTCATGTGTCCGCAGTCCTTCACCTGACATCAGAGATTACGCCATGAAGTTCAGACCCTTTTAAATACTTGATAACTGGTCTAGCAGACGGCTGGCCTCGACGGGGTCCTATAGGGTCTTCCTTGGTATTCCTTCTGTACTTTTTGTTCTACTTCACATCTCGCCACACATACTTTTCATAGCGACAGATATTTGTTTCTTCTGACGAACCAGAAATGTGGACGAATAGTCTTTTGGGGTCCTGATCTTCGGTAAGGTAATAAACTTGTCATCTTCACTGACCTTCTCATCTTCAGAGCCCATCTTCCCCTTCAACTGCTTCCCTCGCTCTTCCTCCTAAGAGGAAGGAGGGGGAGAGAGAGGCGAGGGAGGATCTGAATTTCCGGCGTGGGGAGAAATAGGACGGACGAGGCACGTTCGAGGGGACAGGATGTGAGGGGAACTCTGGGAGGGAGAAACCCACAAAGGACGGGCCAACAGAAGGACAGACATGCGAGCAAGCAGGTAGACAGGCTGACGAAAAAAGGTAGACCCTTCCTGGGCAGATATATTGAAATAGATAAGACCGCTATATAGCTTGCTATATACTAAAGTAAACTGCATTGTATGCAGTGATTGTATGAGGTTTGCGTAGCAACGAGTAGCCGCCTTCACAATGCATCGGGCACGACTGGGAGACGCTCTTAATCGACACCTGGTAAGTGACTTTATCCAATGGACCAGTGGTTATTAAAGTTTTTCAGCCCCAATACCCCAAATTTCAACTTCAAGTAAATTTAATACCTCAAATTTCAACTTCAAGTCAACCTGATTCCCAAAATTTCAACTCCAAGTCAACCTGATACCCCAAATTTCAATTTCAAGTCAACATGATACCCCAAATTTAGACTTCAAGTCAACCTAATACCCCAGATTTCAACTTCAATTCAACCTCATACCCCAAATTTCAACTCCAAGTCAACCTAATACTCCAAAGTTCAACTCCAAATCAACTTGATACCCCAAAGTTCAACTCCTAGTTAACCTGATACCCCAAAGTTCAACTCTTAGTCAACCTGATACCCCAAAGCTCAACTCCTAGTCAACCTGATACCGCAAAGTTCAACTCCTTTTTCCCCTGATACCACAAAGTTCAACTCCCACTTCCCCTGATACCCCAAAGTTCAACTTCTTCTTCCCCTGATACTCCAAAGTTCAACTCCTCCTGCCCCTGATACCCCAAAGTTCAACTCCTAGTCACCTGATACCTCTTCTGCAATATTAGCCTTCTACTCCCAACTTTTGATTCTTTGGAGTTTTTTATTTTCAGTAAATAAATAAATAAAGCAGTATGCATTATATTATTGTACTCATTACATTATTGTACATTTTTACACACTACATTAGTGTTACATAACATTATTTGTGCTCGTTCACCATGATTCTTGTGGACTGAGAGCTGCATGGGACTTGTGTTCCTCCTTCTTCTCTTTTCGAAGCAACCATAGCCTCAATTCTAGGTCACACCCGGCCCAGAATGCCTTTTTGAATACCCCCAAGATCCGTGTTGGTATTGCGGCACTACTTTAAGAACACCAGCAATAGACCAAAATAACAGGGTTTTTTTTAAAGTGCGTTAGATTGGTCCATTGCAGAGGTGGTCAAACTTCGTCCCGTGGGCCTCATGTGGCCCGCGTTTCATTTCAGATTTTGCCAAAATATTGAAAATAAATTATTGAACATTCTGCAACATGTTTTAGGTAAGTGGTGGATTCTTAAATCAGTCATTTATGTATTTCACTCGTATATAAAATGTTCTTAAACATACGATACTTTATAAATAATTATTTTTATTACCTTTATCTGCACGCTTTCGCTCGCGGAGGTTAAGCTACGTTGATTGTGATTAGTACTTCGATGGGTGACACATGGGCTCTAAGTTATGATCACATGATGTGGAACAGTAAACCTGGTTCGGATGCCACGTTAAGTTGCAGGTCTCGACTCTGATAAAAGTCTGGAAACAATACAAAAGGGGAGGCAATTGGCAAAGAAAAAAAACCTCCTAGTTATTAATCTGTAGCTATATCTTTGACTATGTAGTATATGCAAACAAATGCACAAAGGCAATTGCAATTAATTTATATGCATTCAAAATTTGACTCTAACTGTTTAATGCGGTCCGCAAAGCTTTACATAAGCTTCAGTGTGACCCGCTCCTTAAAATGAATGCCTATTCCGGACTATTGGATAAGGTCGCTAGCTATACACAAGATTTAACAAAATATTAGGATGGGCAGGAGGCGTCTTTGTACAATGTAGTTTACTGAAAAGCGAACACAAACTCCGTCATCTTGCATTAGGTGACGGTTTGCATCATGTGTTCAAAATTGGCTGCATCCCAAGGTATTTGAGGCTTATCTGCACTATAATCTAAATCAGCGGTAGAGAACCCTATGTTCGTGGTTGAATTTTTAATCGCCCTCTAACGAAGTCAGTGTAGAGACGACCTATACCATTAAGACTATTTCAGACGATCTTCTTCACACGTAATATATTTATTCATAAATAATATTCTCTTTTAACATTTAACAGGATTATCTATTATTTATATAGTTAATTAATGTCTTGGGTCGAAACTCTGCTAAGTGTGAGCAGGTGTAAAAAAACCTATGTCACTGAATTCACCCCTTCCTCTGTTACAGTCGACCTCGATTATGACCAGCACCGTGTGGAGATTGAACCACGCGCTGAGAAGTAACGAGATTTTCACCCGAACACCAGATTTATGGGAATTTACAAAGGAGGGATTTATTGGTAAGATTTAATTGGTTTACTGCGGTTTTTATACATCTTCGTTCTAACAATTTTGTTTTTGAATCTTTCCTTTCTGTTATATCACCGTTTCATTTCCCCCCATTTCATTCTTCCTGTTTATTCCTTCCTTCTTCCTGTGTCGCACGTGCGGCATCTGTTTTTATCCGTTCACCTCCATTCACTCCCCTTCCCCCGGTCTTGCCCGCGCCCTTGTGGCCCTTCCCCGGTCGTGACCACAACGTCTTTCCGCACGTGTGGCGCCCTCCCGCCCCGGGAGCCCCCAAAGGCCCCCGCACGTGTGTCTTCACGGAGACCCTCAAAACTCCTCGGCCGGAAGTGGGAATTGGACGGGAATTCGCAAATGGGAATTCAGTAAGAATTGAGCTGGATGTGGACAAATGCAACATTTAAGGCTCCATATAAGATAAAAGAAAATGCTGTGAACAACGATTTACTTAGAAGAGAGTAAGAGAAGAGAGATGGATGAAGGGAATAAATCAAGAAGAAAGCGCAATAGGGAAAAAGCTTAAGGATGGTGTTAAATACAGAAACTGGAGACATATTATAAGGACCGAGGACGAATCGTACACAGAGGACAAACACACCATAACAGAAACTCGGCCACCTCCTACGGGGTCAGGATTTCGAGGACGTTCAGAAGAAATTCAGTTCAAACTGAACTGAACTCTAGATTTCAATGGATTTCCTCGGGCGTACCATCAAAACAAAGCGAATCGGACCAGATGGACACCTAAGAATGGTAGCAAAACGAGCACACAACAACCACACAGACGGTGAAAAGAGGAGAATAGGCAATTCCAACTTCCGGTTGGAATGGGATTAGGAATTGCGAAAAAGCGTCTTGTGAGAACCAGTTCCCGGAAGAGGGAGGGAGAGCTTCGTGAAAAACGAGCGATTTAAAGAGAGAAATGGTGAAATAGGGGAAATGCAAATTGATAGACGAAGATAGATAAAACATAAAAAGATGAGTTTTGCAAAAGTAGACAGAAGGCCCCAAAAAGGAAGGGGCTAAATAGGGTAAGGTTGGAATCTCACAATAAGGGTAATAACGAAATAATCTCAGTGGTTAGGTAAGGAAGGCGTCGCGTGAGAAAAAAACTTGCACCCGCCCTGCACTCTCTCTCTCTCTCTCTCTCTCTCTCTCTCTCTCTCTCTCTCTCTCTCTCTATATATATATATATATATATATATATATATATATATATATATATATATATATATATATATATATATATATATATAAAACCCGCTGTTCTCTTCCTTAACAGGAAGAGCTTGGTTAAACAGGCACCCCTGAGGGGTGTGGCCTACGGCCTTATTTGCTAATCTTAACCGCCTTTTTTAATCCCCTTTATAGACTCTTTATTTTAACACCCTTTTCTTCTTCTTCTTCTTCTTCTTCTTCTTCTTCATCTTTATCTTCTTCATCTTCATCTTCATCTTCTTCTTCATCTTCATCCTCTTCATCTTCTTCATCTTCTTCTTCATCTTCATCTTCATTTTCTTCTTCATCTTCATCTTCATTTTCTTGTTCATCTTCATCTTCTTGTTTTTCTTCTTCTTCTTCATTTTCATCTTCTTTTTCTTTTTTGTTTTCTTTTTTTTCTTCTTCTTCTTCTTCTTCTTCTTCTTCTTCTTCTTCTTCTTCTTCTTCTTCTTCTTCTTCTTCTTCTTCTTCTTCTTCTGACGTAGTTAAATTGGAAAAAGACCTGGGAGTTTTAGTCTCGGATGACTTCAAAGTCACGAAACAATGCGCGGATGCATGTAAAAAAGCAAATCGTGTGCTGGGTTATATCGCGCGTAATTTCACGTTCAAATCCAAAGAGATAATTTTACCATTGTATAAATCACTTGTGCGTCCACTGCTCGAATATGCGGTTCAATTTTGGGCTCCATACTTAAACAAAGATATCGCGCAATTAGAAAGAGTGCAGCGTAGGGCTACAAAATTAATTCCCGAGCTGAGAAACAGGCCCTATGAGGAAAGACTCAGGGCATTAGATTTGCCATCTCTCGAAGGCAGAAGATTACGTGGCCTGCTAATTGAAGTATTTAAAATATTGAAAGGATTTTCAAACGTTGATTATAGGAATTTGTTCGAATTGGATCATAGGGGAAATACTCGGCAACACGGATTAAAATTAGTGAACAAGCGATTTAACACTAGTATAGCCCAAAACTATTTTACGTTTAAAATTACTCAAATTTGGAATAGGCTACCCACCCACGTAGTGGATAGTAGGTCGGTAAATATGTTTAAAAACCGTCTCGACGCGCACTTAAATAGTATAAATATAACGTAGTCTGAGCACAGTAAATAATAAAGTCTTTGCAAAAGGAGTTTGGAGCGGAGGAACAACGAGAGTAAAAATGATGACTAAAAATGATGCCAGCGATTTCTCTTGCATGTGTAGATAAGATATCCATTTTCTTTTCCGCCTATCCTATAACTAGATTTTCACCACTAGCAGTCGAGGGCTGCGGAAGTTGAGAAGAAAAACTTTCTATCACCCCCCCCCCCTAGGTTGAAGTAGTTAATATGCCTGACATTGTACACATGTAGATAAGTGTGTACAGTAGATTATATATTTAAAAAAAAAAAAAAAAAAATATATAGCATGTTAGAGATACACTCGTAGATAAGTGTGTATCGTAGTTTCGGATGTAGTGTAGCGGACTAGCCTCGAGCGGACCTTAGGGTCTTTGTTGGTCCTAGATTCTGTAATTCTGTAATTCTGTAATAATTCTTCTTGTTTTTATTCTTGTTCTTGTTCTTGTTCTTCTTGGTTTTGTTCTTGTTTTGGTTTTTGTTCTTGTTCTTGTTCTTCTTCTTGTTGTTGTTCTTCTTCTTCTTATAAAGGAATTATTAGAAATAACTTTGATAAAAAATTAAATCTACTTAGGTTACAACCGAATTAAATGAAAAAAATCTTATTCAAACCTTCAAAAAATCTCGTTCTTAAAATATAGGGTTATGGATATATATATATATATATATATATATATATATATATATATATATATGAGGAATTAAACCACATTCTCCGAAGACAATTTAATTTAGAACAGTTTCGGTGTATCTCACACCCTTTTTCAACTGACACTGGATAGAAAATATAAGAAAAGTGCATACAAGCATAACACAAGGTCAGGTCGTGAAAGATCCCCTCTTTTTTCCCCAATCCCCTACTTGTGGCTAATCTGGGGGGGGGGTAGGCCTAAATATATTGAACGGCTGACATTTTACTATTTTGTTTATTTTCTTTCTTATCACAGGATTAAAAGAAAATTGACCCTCAGATAGATTTAAATTAGGAACTGACGATATCAAGCTCGTTTCTACAATTCTTCCCTTAACATAGTTAGCCGATTTAAACTAGTGACAATTTAGAGGCACTGATGTAGTGAAGTGGTAATCTTAATTATTAATAATGGTAATAATAATCGTATGAGTGGCACGACATGAGTAAGCAGTAGTAGTTGAAAATGGCGGCAGACCTTCTTACCGGGCATTAAGCAGTAGCGGTCGAGAAGTAGTCGAGAAGGATTATAGATGACAAGGACCACTAACACAAGGAGTACTATGACAAACCATATAGTGCTTTATTCAGGGGGTTAAAAAAACACTCCTACTCCCTTTAGACTTTGGATAATGGTGGAAATTGATCGGTAAAAGCCGGAAATTAGTGGAAGAGGGGGATTCTGACGTGGGTGGAAGTCACCGACAGTGACGGGAAGTAATGACCATAGCGCTAAAGACCACGTTCATGGGTGCATTTAGAGAGGTCTACACAATATATCTTACAAACTAAAATTGTCCGGTTCTTTCTGGATTGAGATCGTTCAGTTCGTATATGCGAACATATTGAGTTTAAAAATACGAAATTTCTTCTAATGATGGTTCCTAAATGCAGTCTAATCTGTTATTTATTGTGTTCAAGCTTCAACTGGTGTTCTGTTTACCACGAGTGCTTTTTTAGAGCTCGGCTACCGAAACCGTTGCAGAACCCCGTCTGCCCATGGCGCTTATCAAGCTCCTAATTTCGAGTATTTGTTCTTTTCATGCAACGAACTTGTTCATTGTTTTTAAAATCCCTCCTCTTGGCTCCTACATTTTTTATAAATGGGGTCATTACACTGTCTAACTGTTACGGTTTAGGGAGGCGAGAAGGGAAAATGAATTCCAATATCTAGATCCTAGTCTACTTAAATAGCCCAAATTGTGAACAAGAGGAAAAGTTCCAAAGGAGTAAAGGATTTTCAAAGATGGTCGATTGTTGGTTACTATTGGAGAAGGTGGGGGGAGGGGGGTATATTAGAAAACACCATGGTAGTTTGGTAGCAAATATAATAACTCCTTTTTTTATTTTTACTCATCAGTCTTTTCTTCCTCTCGTTCTTTTTACATTCAATGAAAATTCTCAAGTTGGTTACATAAGTTTCCTTTGATTTCTTAACAGTAAAGTGAAATTTAATGAATTCAATTTAAAAGAGTCACGTGAATAAAATGAAATTTTAATTAAGCCCTGATTGTCTCCGTCCATTCAACAGCCGAGTTTGTGTTCACATAACTATCAGAACCTAATTCGTGAAAATGGTCCATCAATGGCAAATACCTCAAAATTATCCCCAAAACGTCAATAAACTATACTTGTTTATTACTGACCCTTGGCTAATGGGCGCCCACTTTAACTACGACTAATATTAAGAAAAACCCCCGAATGAACAGAAAATCAAGTGTGAGGTTTGAGGACGTGGTTGCTTCTAATGAGTCGAGAGGAGATCCGTTTTCAAGGTGCGGATGCAGAGATTTGCCGGCCGAGAATTTGATATTAACACACTTCAACCACAGTTCAAACATGATGATGTACAGAGACATACAAGAAGGAAATAGACACTAAGTCATTTACTGAAATACCTGTATTTGTAGATTTAAAGAGTTATTTACTGTTTCAACAATGAACTACATTAGTAATACTTTGTGGACTTACCTTTAGGGACTATGAGAACTGGCATTCACATGAGGTTGCAGCTTGTGGTATTTCCGACTATATTTGGCGTATGACATTTAGCAATACTGAACGTGTTCCTATTTTTTTGGGGGGGAAGGGGGGGATTTTTCAGCAGTTTTGTCCAGTATACTCTACACATGCTCTATTGAGCTGATATGAGGAAGCCTCATTTTCCACGAATAAACAGCTTTCTTTTTCAAACTAACCATTTTAAAATAGGTAGAAGTCCCTTTTAGGAAATGGAAATGTATTTTACCCGAGTTAATATTCCCAACACATTCAACCAACTCTAACTTTCCCTCATTCAAAATTGCTTCCCGCACCATAACGGAAAAAACTAACCATATTTCACCTTTGGTTGTAATCTGTTTATGGCAAATTCGTGAGGGGTAATCTTCAAACCACTATTTGAAAATTGAGCAAACCTTGATTCGTCAGAATAAAATCATGCTGCGCCCAACTTCAAAAGACTTGTCGCTCATTTCTTTAGTCCTTCTCTTAATATTGGTTATAGTTCAAAGAGGTTTCCTCCTGGCTGCAAGTCCATAATACCCTTTAGAAGCTTGTAGCCGAGGGTTATTCTCAATGGAACTTCAAACTCCACGAAGGAATCTTTCAAAAGTCCTACCCAGGACTACCTGAATTTGACTCAAGGGATGTTTTACCCTTTTCTTTAAATTAAACTAGAATTCTCTTAATGGAAGAAATGGGTATTCAGGATTTCTAGCAATTTATTTGGGGGAAACTTACCCCTCCGATTTACTAAGAATCCGTCGTCTCTAAAAATGTAAAAGTTCCTTTTAAATTTCTTTTTAAACATGTTTAATCATTACAATATAAAATTTGAAAAGATGAGGACAAATACTAGTCATAATAATGGTAAAACCAGCATAAAAACACTATATCATAAAATTGTAGTTGTCTCTTTAGTTACATCATATTTCTGTATGTTATGGCTCTAGAAACTGTTTGAAAAGGTGGACGGTCAGATATGGTTGAATTTGGTCGTAACTAGAATTCAGAAAAATATATTTCCATATTTTCCAAAGGACCTCTTGCAAGATCCTGCTCATGGAAGATGGCGCTTTATAGTACCCTGAATATAAGAAAAGAGCAAAATGGTAAAACTAGTATCAAGTGACTTCCCTTGGGCAAGTGAGTCCCTTAAAATGAATCCCGTAAAACAGATGTTGCAATACTAGAAAGGATTACTGTAATAAGTACCATAAACCAATAATTCGCCTACCAGCTAATGGCGAGAAAGAGTTCAAGATACAATTTCGAAACATCAAATCTATGTGAAGACGATTCGCCGCTCTCTTTCATAAATTTCATCAGATTCGGGGGCTTTCGCATTCACTCCTGGTCCCCACAAGGGAACATACCTCTCGCTGCACATCGGGGGAAGGTTTAAATATGTTGCCCATTCCTCTGCTAGGTTTAGCTTTAATATTCTCGTTTATCGAATACTGGGGCTGAGGACTTCCCATAAATTTTCTTTTCATTTCTTCTATTTTTACAAAACTCGTTTAAAAAGGTTATATATATATATATATATATATATATATATATATATATATATATATATATATATATATATATATATATATATATATTATATATATATATACTCAATAACCCATAAGAATGAGCGCTTTCCTTTTTTCATAAGACCAAACAAAACAAGACCCGAACATAGATTAAGAAAGAAGGATAGAGAGAGAGAGAGAAAGAAAGAGCAAACGGAATAAAATAATATAAACTCTTTTACCTGTTAATGAAAGTGAAAAAGGGGGGGGGGGGTTTGAACCTATGCCATCAAGCACTCCTCTCCTTTCATACCTCATTCTCACGTGCGTATTGTGATTTCTCGTTCATATATACGTACGAAATTATCCGTAAGAAATTGAAAATATGATTTCAAGTTCTTTCTCGTCTATATTAGAGAGGACTCTCTCAGGTAATGATTACAAGTTAGAAGGGAACAACTTCTATAGTGGAGCAAAATGGGTGGAGACCGACTTCATTATAAGATGGTTTGGCTATTGGGGGGAAGGGTTAATACAGTTAATAATAAAAAAAATCAAAAATAAACAAAATCAACTTTCATACTAACATTCGGGACGGAAGCTATAAACGCATCTTCAATGGTGTTTCTGGAGACGTAATGGCCCTAATGCAAGACTCTTTGGGCACTGTCTCAGTTAGTCAAATGATTAAAAAGCCAAGTATGCCTAAATAAGGCACTTTTCTCGCTGCAAAGACGCATGTTAGAGTGATCTGTTTAATATTTACAATAAGTTCTTTTCTTGTATGTCCAATACACATAGTAATACCTACTTCGATTTTATAATTACACCTGCTTTGGGGAGAATTTTTTACAAGTGTTTTGGTACAAAATAGAATCTAATTTAAACGAAACATTAATATTAAATTGTTTAAGAAGGCTTGGAGTGAGAATATTACTGATTAAAACGGTAAAAACAGGGAATTTTTGTTTACAAATTTCCTGGTGTTATTATTATAAAAAGATTACCTTTCGGCTACTTTTTTTTAAAATACCTAAAAAGTGAAAAGGGTAACATAATTTAATACCGATATTATATGCAAAAACAATTTGCCTACCATAATATTCTGGAAAATGACAATTTGTAGGAAGTGAATGAACATAGAAGAAAAACATTTTTTGAATGTTTGGATGTTGGAAAGATTAATAAAGAATAAATTCGAACATGGAGGTTTGCGATAAACCTCATATTTTAAACATTGAATAGGTGTATCACAGAAGGGAGATTACCATTACTGGTATTTATTTTCGTTTTCTAGGGTAAATTTTATTGAAGCGGCTAAATTATCGATTTTTGTCTAAATGGGTTGATATCACGACCATGCTGCCATATAATGCCATCCATATATCTGGACTAAGTTAAAGATATATCGATATCGGCAGAGGCGGAATATATGACAAAGAGGGAAGATACCGGGTATTGCAAAATCATGTTACACTCGTTATGCCACTCTCAACCAAGGACACAAAAATAGTTTAGATACAGCTATACAGTTTTTTATTGTTTGAACATATAAATATGTGTTTAAATTGTAATATTAATTAATATGGCCGCCCCTCAGTGGCGAGTACTCGCTCCAGTCGATACCTCAAGGCCGCGCACACGTTGGGGACGAAGTCTTTCCTCATGCTGGCACACGGGCGTTTGACGGAAGTCTTTAACTTATCGACATTGCTGTGGCGAACCTTACAGGTCTTGCCCTCAACACATGCCCACACGTTGTAGTCGATGGGGTTGTGGTCGGGCGATGGTGGAAGCCAAAACTCTTTCGACCAGAAGTTCAAGTTCGACCCCAACCACTATTGCACGGTCTTGGCCGTTTGGGTTGGGACACCGCCCTCGTTAAAGACGTAATCCACCTTCTTCGTGATTTTTCTCACCCAAGAGAGGACTTTTGGGGGCGAAGATACCCCTGTAATCGACCGCAGTGAGCCTGTAACCGGCCACGAAGCACGCCAGCAGCATCTTCTCGCCATTCCAAGCCTCGACGCCGAGCTTCATCCAAAGGCTGGTCATATACAAGTAGGGGACTTCGGATACGTCCTAGCCGAAACTTACCATGCAGTCATTCTTCTTCTTGATGACCGGATTGACCAGGAACGGGTTTTTTTTCGTCATAAAAAAAAATTTTTGATTGCTATGACTCTTCATCTCGTTGAGAAGGCGACGACAGCGCTCCCAACGTTGTTATCGCATACGGTATGTGGGCAGAGGTCTTTCCACGCACCTCAAGCTCTTGCCACCCTCCTCCTTGACGGCCCTGAACACCGTGGCCACCGAGATGTTCTTCTTCTCCGCATGCGCAGTCATTTTGAGCTTCGGTGCACTTTTAGGCGCCTTTCTCACGGTCAAACGGTTGATAACTTGAAGTCTGCCTGAACGAGGTCGATATTTGAGATATTCCCTGTTCTTGAGCTTCTCTGCGACTATGTGGACGGTCAATCGGCTGACGTCAAGCTTCTTGACGATGTGGGACTTGTTGCGACTCGCGCGCAGGAAAGCAGAGATTTCGATTCTTTTCATTTGCATTTTGACACACCTGCACACAATGTGAAAAAAATTAATAAAACATGCTGGAAAAGTAGACATTTAAGTTTATTTGAGAAAAACTTTTCTATCACACATGTTAACATCTTGAAAGATCAAAATTCCTGAGTGTAACAGACTTTTGCAAATTCCAGTAATCAATTTTCCATAGCCAGATCAAACTTCTGTCGCTAAATTTTTATTTGAAGATGAATTTTCAAAGAAACAAGCATACTAAAATTGTTATAGGAGATGAAAAATGTATTCGTGCATTGGGGATTTTTAATGTTTTTTTTCCAATTCAATAAAGAAAATAATCAATTACCCTAAAATACAAGCACGGAAAAGTAACCAAAAGTTACTAGACCCTTTTAGCATCAAAGACACTTTGCTCGAATGGAAAAGTTGGCTATATGATCAGAGGAATGCACTCGAAGCCAGGTATTTCCCAAATTGCTGGTCCTAGAGGCTACCTGAGAGAACATAATGAACCCTCATTCGGCTGAAAATAGTTACTGAGGTGTTTGTAAACGCCTAAATATATAATTTAGAACCGTTTGTTCTATATTTTCACAACAAACAAACATCGAGCTCCCCACACAAACTAAACGAAAGAGATGCAAGTCGAGAATCACCAACAAGACTCCACTAACCCGAGAATTACCCGGAACGATTTTCCAGAGAGATAATGCGAGCTACAAGGAAGAGAGTTTGAAAGCTCATTATAAGCAGTAAGGAAGCGTACCAACAAGAAATCAACCTCCTTTCCTTTTTCATAATAATAATAATAATAGTAAGCGTCGAAATTTCTCCAAATAACAAATTAATAAACCTAATTAATTTTGTTTAAATATTCTATTGCTGACAAAATTACAATATAATTAATCTGTTTCACTTCTACAATGTATAACGTATATTTTGTTTAAGAGTAAATTTCCGCCTCAAAATCATGGCCTAAAACCCAAAAGAGATGTTGAAATTTTCTAAAATGACTCTTTAATCAATCATTTGTGACACCGATCTAATTAATGTAAGCCGTTGTATGGAACAAACTGGTTTATGTCTCTATATGAATCCGTCTACGTATGGTATTAATGGGACAGTGTTAAAGTCGTCATGCATTCGAGTAATTATGTTTTCGAAACAATCATAGCTGTATTTGTATTGCATTCCTCTCGAATTTGAATATAAACCCTGGAATATTTCTTTTAGCTTCAGTATTGATTAACCATTCATCCATATAAGGAAGAGAAATATAAAAAAAAAATCTTACAATAAAAACTGCCTCCTCTACTGTTTGATATACTATGCATAGGTCTGTTAATATCCAAATTCGAGTGCATAAATCTTGTTTTTCTTACTGTTTATCATTATTTAAAAAACAATAGTGACAGACAGGGGTATATTTGTTTGATTAGCATCTCTGAAGTGTCTCTTTTTTTCCCTATAATTATTTGTCAAATTTCTTCATAACAGCTAAAATATAAGATAGCTTATCAAATTCTGAGTATTCCTTTGTTTATAACGGTGGTTGGGGCAACAATTTCTTACATGGTTGGTACTGACACTCAGAAAGTTAGTGCACCGTACAACCAGATTTTCCTTCTTCATCCTAGACTTCTTGCACTCGTCTAATGATGGAGACAGTGGATGTTTCCTTTACGGATATTCAATCCAGGATTATTTTGAAGTCCTAATACCCTTGAGTTCGGGCAATAGTTCGAACTTACCTTGTACAGTCCGCACCTTTTTTATGTCGCTGCAAAAAAATCCTAAACCTTTCCCATTTTATTGCTCGGAGATTTATGATCATCTACCATATTTTTGTGACTTAGAACCAAATTATTTTCACTTGCTCATGTTGACACACTTGGAGTTTGGCAAGAAAAGAGGTGAAAGAATCAATCGTCAACTGATAATTGATTAGAAAATCCAGCCTGAAAATATATTTGTCTAATTATTGGTCGCATCTATGAAAAAGAAATATGAGGCAATATCCTAAATGGTTTTGTTCAATTATATTTCATTATATTTCATAAAAGATATTATTTTCTTCCCTGGCAGTTACATTAATCACTTACACTTTAATATCTAATTATATATATTTTTCTCCATATTACGTTAAGAATCCTTTCTCAATTTTCTCTGTCCTACATACGTTTTCTATTGCACATTCGTGTATGATTATTTTTTATGAATTGCTCCATCTTAGGTGTGAAGAGTTAATTGACGTTGTTTTGTGCAAATTTTTCCCCCTATTGGATGATATGTATACATGACCCAAAACAAGGATAGCCTCTCGTATGCCCAAAGCCGTCATCCAATGGGTGAGTGAAGAATGTCGTGTATACACATGGATAAGGAATAGACTGAGTTTCCATTATCCAGTCTGTTGTGTTTCTTGATACACCCAGTACTTGTTCGCGAGTGTTATAAATATGTTTAATACCTGCAAACCATAGACGTATGAGTAAAGCTCTGATTATATTTACGGCTTTTCATTACCCAATTTCTCTTCTTGTCTGTTTGTCCTCGTCTTTTCCTGGGTTTTTTTTGCGACCTATCAAATGTATATGACCTCCTTGGTAAACAAAAAGAGTCAAGATGCCTTTAACTTACTTCATTTCATTATGCCAAAAGACTATTACATCCCAGATTGGCCATAGTCTACAAAGAAGAGAAGAAAAGAGAGAGCGAGGAAGAGACTAAGACTGAAATAGGGAGGTAGGTAAGGATTTAAAAATGAGTAAATAGTGAAAAAATAAATTATGCTTGTGTATGGTACTGTCACTCCCCACCCCCCCTTCCTTATATGTCTGTACTCAAGACATGGAATGGCGAGAGCGAGGTACGAGATGTCTCTTGGAGCCCACAGATGCGCCCTTCTGTGAAATGAGAGAATACTTGGATGTCGCATCTTCCAGTATCTCCAACATACCAGCTGCCTCCAGCTGCGACAGGTGGTCAGGAAGTGAGGGTAGCAAGAAGTGGGGAACGTCGCGAAACAGACGGTAAGAATAGAGATGATAGAAATGCAGAATAGAGTGAAATTAGGTGACGAAGTTAGTAACGGAAACACGGAAGATGGTAGCTTTAAGTAAAAGATGAAAGCAAGAATATTCAGCAGCAGTAATTATATATGGTTAATGGTATTGAGAATCAACCGAAACACCAGTAGTGAAGGACAATGACTGGCACAAACCCCAACCGAAAAGACTCGTAAATACGGTGGTTCCAAAAATGGGTCAAGGAATTAGTGATGAAGGAATTGGGAAAGATGATAAATATCGTAACAAAATGAAAAATATATAGTGAAGATACGGTGGTTAATAAAATTATGGAAAAAGTGAAAATAGTACAAGAACTTAAGCGAAATAAAATGGTATGATTTGTGGAAAAGGCAGTGGAATCACTGATGAAGCGAATACGGTGGTGAAATGGAATTTGATGGTGATAAAAAAGGTTGCAAGAAAGAGTCTGAAAGTAGGCGATTGCACTGAAGAGAATATTAACCGAGAATCAATGGTCCGAATGCTATTTTGTGGTCAAAAGGCAACATATGGGCGATAAATGAGACTAAAATTGCTACGAAAATTTTAATGCATGAACTATGGCAGGTGGGTTTAAGAGACGGTTGCCCGAGAATGGAGCACTAAATGCAAACGAGCTCGCATATTCGAGCCCGGCCGTCACAAGTCTATACTTTGAGGACAGAAAAAGGGTGCGACACAAAATTGATACAACACAATGATGGCCTCAGAAATCTAAAAGAGAGGAGGTATAATCGCAAAAGGGGTTGGAATGAAAGTAATGTCCGATTTTAAGCTATAAATTAAAAATGAAAAATAACTTATAACTATGGAAATATTTCATCATAGACACAACCTCCACTGCTTTTTAGAACCTCATTTCATCTGTCAACAAGCTTATAGATGCCACGCTTGTAAAATTCTTTAGGTTTTTATGTGAAATATGAATCCAACTCGTTTTCAATCTAGATGTCAACCTATGACCATCCAAATGTTGTTTTAATCTCTTAAATAAATGATAATCAGAGGGAGGAAGGTCAAGAGAATATGGAGAATGAAGCAATATTTCCCAATCGAGCTTTTCCAAGAGATCTTTCGTCGTTCGAGCTGTGTGAGGACGAGCATTATCTTGATGGAGGGGGACGCCCATTCTGTTGACTAAAGATGGTGGCCTATGGCCTAACGCGGTTTCCAAACGACGAGGTTGATTTCATTTGAGATTAGCATTTATTGTTTGATTGTTCTCCAACAGTTCGTAAGGAAAAATTCTTTCAATATCCCGCCATACACTCAACATTATCTTTTTTACATGAAGTCCTCTTCTCTGTTGTTGAGAAATTCTCGACTGATCCATGAATGGTGGCGCTTAACTTTATGATAAAGGATCCACTTCTCGTCACCAGCAACAAGTTTGCATAAAAATCGTGCCTGAATGTGTCATGAAATCAATGACTCACTGCAAGCAACAGGTTGTTGCAGGCTCGCCGTGGATAGTTGGTGCAGCACCCATTTTCCCATCACTGGAAACTTTCCAATCCTTTTCAATTGCCGCAAACCATTGGTATTGGTGATTTAAAATTTTCCTGCGAGTTCCCTAGAAGTTGTAGCAGGATTTGCTGTGATAACAGCTACCAACTCTTCGGAATCAGGTTCTTTTGCGCGCCCTGCTTCTGGTACGTCTTTTAGACTGAAATTCCCACTTCTGAAACAGAATATCTACCTTCTGCAACTTGGTTCATTTACTGTATCATTCTCATTAAAGCTCTGAATGGATTTGGCCGCCGTAGTTGCATGGAAACCTTTATGAAACTCATAGAGTAAAACATGTCTAATATGATCTTTAGATTGGAGGACATAGGGGTGAATACCGAGGAAGATTATGAACAATATTTTTATAATCTGGAAAAAAAAGGTATAAATTACTCATTGTTGCATTCCTAAGCAATAACGAGAGGCACTAATTTAAAAAATACCGTCAAAAACTTTATTATAGAAAATCTAACATTAGTTTCGTTCCAACGTGATATATATCTTCTCTCTGATTATCTTTCTCTCTCTCTCTCTCTCTCTCTCTCTCTCTCTCTCTCTCTCTCTCTCTCTCTCTCTCTCTCTCTCTCTCTCTATATATATATATATATATATATATATATATATATATATATATATATATATATATATATATCTCAAAGTAGCACGAGAGAATGATGAAAATGAATCCATTAAAGCACATTGAAAGAGAATAAGGAATAATTTTTCCTTGCAGTAATATTTTTATTACCTTTTTTCGAAAAAATCCGTGCAGGGAAGCGATTCGAACCAGGCACACTGAGGCAGCGAGCACCGCTTTGATCACAGTTAAAAGTATGCCGTTAGTACACTACGCGTAGCGTAGTGTACTAACTTTCGAAAAAAGGTAATCAAAATATTACTGCAAGGAAAAATTATTCCGTTGTCTCTTTCAATGTGGTTTAATGGATTCATATATATATATATATATATATGTATATATATATATATATATATATATATATATATATATATATATATATATATATATATATATATATATATATTTATACAGTAGTGTGCAAATTAGTTCAGACAGTGGTAAAAAAATACAATTATTTGATAATTGTTAATATATTTGAAAATAATACGTCAATAATAAGATAAATGGTACATTTATTATGAAATATGACTGCACTTTGCTTTTATAACCTGCTCCACTCGCTCTGGTATAGATTCAACCAAATTTGTAACACATTTCTGACAGTTCTTGGTTATGGTACCAGGCATTGATAACAGCACAAATCATCTTCTGCATCGTCGAACAGTCGGTTTTCTTGATTCTATGTTTAATTATAGCCCATAGATTCTCGATGGGGTTTAGGTCAGGAGAATTCCCAGGCCAATCTATAAAAATAAGTCCACTTTTTTCGAAGAATGTGCGCATTATTTGGGAAGTATGACACGGAGCAGGATCCTGCTGAAAAATGCCGCCTCCATCACGAAAGTCTTTCTGCATTGCGGGAAGCAATTGAGTCTGCATGATTGCCTTTTATTTAACGCTGTTCATCATTCCCTCAATAGTAACAAGCTACTTCCAGGCCTTTAGCACTAAAACAACCCCAAAATATTTTCTTAGGTGGGTATTTTGGCGCCTGTTGAATATGTCTTGGCTGAAGTGATTCATCTTTGCTTCGTCTTACTACCACTGACCTATGCTCATGTACTTCAAAATGCGATGAGTCTAAAAACATAAATTTCTTCCAGTGAGCTGCCTTCCATCCAGTATACTTGCGTGCCCAGCGAAGACGTTTTGTCTTCATAGCAGAAGTCAACAACTGATTACGTGCCGGTTTTCTACCAAATCTACCAACTTCAATGAGTCTTCGCCAGATGGTTGAAGAAGAAACATTTACATTAGCTAAAGACGAATCTCTGCAGGTCTTTACTGTTAGGGATGTGGGGGTTCTTTACACTATTTTTGATAAGAGCTTTGGCATCGCGAAGTTTTGTCTTCCGTTTTCTTCCATTTTTCTCTTGTCACAGCGTTGGATGTTCACAGTGTCTTCAGCACTTTTCACAATGTCGCCAACAGTTTACTTTGCTACCTTCATTTCCCCAGAAATCCGTCTGAAGAAATGTTTTCAAAGAGCTTTAATATGTGCACGTTTCTTAGGTGTGATATCCATAAAAAATTTATAGTCTAATAATGATTAGAAGGTGAATATTCCGGCAGACACGGTACACCACGGAGCATGTTCCCAGCAATAATCATTCACGACAAGCTCTGGTGTAGCAATATCGGGCTTAATGTAGTTAAGGCACAGCAAAACAGTTTCCAGATGTTACTAATACACTATTCTGCAAGGAAAACAAAAAAAAACTTCATTGGTGTTGCCAAAAATTGAGGCATTATGAAATCGTCCAAAAACTTGGTACTGTCCGAACTAGTTTGCACACTACTGTATATACGAAGTGTGTCAAAAAAGTAACAGGACGTAGTTTGGTAGAGATTAACGCGTTGCGTCAGCCTGTTAAGTGCTTTGGTAAACAGCTCTTAAATTTTCAGGCCCTCAAGCAATGGGAACAGAGCAACGAACCAAACTGAAGTTTCTGCTCTGGTTGAAAAAAAAATCCGTCATAAGCACTCACCATTCAGGGTCGGGTGTACGGTGGCGATACAATGTCCCACTCACGGGTTTTCGAGTGGCAAAAGAAGCTCAAAAAGGGACGCGAGGACGTGAAAGATGACTCCAAGAGCGGAAGGCCTCCAACGAGCAGGAGTGAAGTCAACGTAGAATTCGTTACGCAGATAGTGTGTGGCGATCGTCGACAAAATGTTCAAATGATTGCAAGTGAGCCGGGCATGAACCGAGACAGCATCTGGAATTCTTATGATTACCCATACCTAACCGTATTGACTATATGAAATGAAAAACTTAAAAAGTAGAACGTCAGGTTGGCAATAAATGCAATGTCCCACGGTAAAAAAAGGAAAAACTGTTTTCGATTACTGTCGAACTTTATTCAGTTCCATGATAAGGAACTGAATAAAGTTCGAAAGTATTCTGAAATACCTTTTCCCCCTTTTCCTGCAGGACATTGTAATCATATATATATATATATATATATATATATATATATATATATATATATATATATGTGTGTGTGTGTGTGTGTGAGGGTATGGAACGTACATACTCACATGCCGCCAGACAATCGTGGGAACGAAAGAAATTTGTCGTTTGAGTTGACCTTCGTCTCCTCTCTCTCTCTTCCCCCTCTCTTCCCCCAACTGGCGACAGGAAGTCGGACGAAAGAACGCCTATCCCTCAAAGAAGCTTAAATCTTATTTGCCTTCTTTATGATAGCATGGAGATTGTCCAGAAGGCGCTGCGATAAGCGAATTGTCGTGAATGGGATCTCTCTCTCGATTTCCCACAATCCGCGATATAAATAACATCGCCGTTTACCTCTCCAGAGCAGTGTCCCAAATCTACTCGGGTAATCCCCACGTTGAACGAGAGTCGTCGTTGCCGAAACGTATTGACTACCAACGCGCCGTCGAGTCAACTTGGTCGCTGTCTCAAAGTGTTCCTGGAAGTAAATCCCGCCCCGCATAGTATGTGACTAGAAGAGTACGCTCTGTTGCTCAACGTAACTTGAGTAAGAAAAGGAACATCCAAATAGTTACTGGAAGTTACTATTTGTTAGTGTCACATCCAGTTAGGAGTGAACTAACCGGAACTGCAGCCAGCAGCCCCAAACCCGTCGTCTTATCCCCCCTCTCCCGGAGAACTCGTGTTAACGCCACCCGAACCACCCCGTCTGCACCTGAGTAGTCGTCTCTCCGATCCATCACAATTAATGGTAATCTGTAAACCCAGTGTCCCTCTATTCTTAAATTACCTAATTAATTAACCGTGATTGATACTCCCATTGAGTCATTATAAATCTAGACGCTTAACGTCATTGTTCTAATATTTAATCCTTAATTTTGCCTGTTAACTATTGCTAATTATTATATTTGTGTGAAGTAAAGTTTATTTTGAGTACGTGTGTTTATTCGTGGCTCCTCCCTTTTGACGTACCCTTAGCAAGACTTTAATTAAGCATCCCTTCGGCTAATTCATTCAACCTGCATTGTGCACTCTTAGAATTCAATAATCACAAACCTCCCCTCAGTAACAAGTGGGACTTTTATAGTTAGAATCCTGGCTACGGCACCACATGCCTCTAACCAGCTTTTGCACGTTCAGTAGAAATTAAAGCCTACCTATATATATATATATATATATATATATATATATATATATATATATATATATATATATATATATATATATATGATCGTAGGATTGAGTAATAGGGTCAATACCATCGACTTAAACAAAAGCAGTGTGTCCAGATCAAGGACTAGAATAATTATTGGACCAGACTATGAGCAATTCTACGACAATATATATATATATATATATATATATATATATGTGTGTGTGGTTTAAAGGCTATTTTGGGCAAACACAGTCTTCCTCAAAGCCCTCGGAAGGAACTCTTCTCACATACACGAGAAGGTAATACCTAAAATAAGCGTTCTCTCAGATAGCCAAAAAACTATCTTTCGATTGGCCTTTTCACATTTCACCCCTGCTCATCAAAAAGAATGGAAAATTTGTTATTCTCCATTTTCGCCACACTTTATAAATATATTAGGGTAATGCGAAAAATCCAACCATTAAAATTTATCAGGATATTATCTTAATTGATTCATTTTCATATCGATACATTGTAGCAAATATTTTGAATCAAATAAATAATGTTTAAATGTAGCGCCCGGCACTTGAATATTTTAGATTTATCGAAACTTGAAGTAAACTATCATTGTTTCTCTAATACTTAATTATCATTATTATTATCTGATGGACTACAAATCCTTGCTAGTAGAGCAGAATGCTATAAACTCCCTAGGTACCAGTAGAGAAGGTAGTCCCTTAAGAAAAAAAATAGAGGAAACGAAAAGGAAACAGGAGAAAGACACACATTACTTAATGCCTCAGCAGGAACAAATGAGCACAGTTTTAAACTTCTGAAGTTCCTGAAATTCAACGACAGGAGTAGGAAGCTCATAACCCGGTAGTTGCTGCAATGGAGCATCTAGAGTATTGAGATGTGCTACATCTCCCAACCGTGAAAGCTTGGCTATTTGCATTATTGGCATTCTAGTTAACCGGCTTGGGCGAAAAAGCAGGAAGTTCACTGTACAAAGGATGGTTAGGATTAGGATGTATCTTATACGTTATACACAGTGAACTCACAGAGCAGTGGTGCCACAAGTCAACCTTAAGATCAGGAATTAAAAATTTGCATGCTCTCAGATCCCTGTCTAGGAGCTTAAGATGAGATGTTGCAACCAATCTTTTGGGTAACAGAAGAAGAAATAGAGCGCACATGTTGTTTAAAGGTAAACTTGCTGTCAAACAGAACTCCCCAATTTTAAAAGATAGACAAATGTTCAATACAACATTGTTTATGATAAGATCAAGATTATTTGGATACAGAGTTCTAGATCTACTAACACTCATACTTTGAGTTTTATTTGCATTCAGCTCCATACCCCATAAATTGCACCAATCATTTATCTTTATTAGATCTCTATTCAGTGAGAGATCAAAGGACTTTGAACAGGAGAAGGTATGACTGCTATCAAAGTAGCATCATAAGCATAAGTAACTAGTTAGAATGAATAACAGTGGGCCCAGAAAACTACCTTGGGGAACACCAGAAATTACACTTCTCCACTCACCATCTACTGCCCATCCATAAATACACGTTGTCTACGGTAAGTCAAGAACTTAGTTAGGATATTCAGAAAAGGGCCACCAATACCTAGCTGTCTAAGTTTGTAAATCAGTGCTTTGTGATTAACACCATCAAAGGCTGCACTAAAATCAGGTCCAACCATACGAGCTTCAAAACCAGAATGTAAAGCCTTCTGAACCCTGTCCGAAATGGCTAGGACAGCATCACAAGCACCAAGTCCCTTACGAAACCAAACTGCTTACTTGGAAAGAGATTTTTTCTATCAGCAAATGCATTTAAACTCATTGATTATATTGTTCTTCCATTACAGGTATATTTTTAGTAATATTTTAAGTGTTACAAACATTTTAAATCCACATAGATTATATAGTATAAGATTAAGTTATTTTGCCTTAAGAAATGGAAGCTGAACAATTGTTGCAAGAGGTTGAAGCAGGGCAAACGTCGCACGTGACATGACTTAGTGCGCTGCTTGCAGTCGCAACAAGAGATTGTACTAAACTGTTCATGAATTCACTAAGTCAACCAGAAGTTCAACTGAAGTTTGGTTGATTGGTCAACCAATAACACGCCTGAGCCATAACAAGATACCATCAACCAAAGAAGTTATCTGTTTCCTGATGAATCATAAAACTGTTAAACAAAAGAGAGAAGCTTTAAACGTAACTATTAGTGATGGATTAGATGTCTGGCAAAATGCAGGGATACCAACCACTCATGAATGTAATGATGTAAAGAAATTTGATAGATTATATGATGACTGGAAACAACTTAGAAAGAGGAAAGACAAAGAATCCTTGCATACAAGAGCAAAAGAAAAGAAATGGAAAGAAAGTGTATACGAGCTATTTAATCTTGCTCATGTAAATGTAAATGAAATAATGACCTTCGTCTACAGAGAGCAGGAAGGAAGGGGGAAATGATTGGGATAGATAAGAAGGAAAAACAGCGTTAAATTAAAGTACAACTGCAGTAAGAGTAAATAGAGCTAAGAAGGGACGACGAGCAGCTTCATTCAATTAAACAGTTGTTCTTGTAAGTAGCACAAAGTTCCAGCAATGCTTAAGGTGAAACAGAAGTTGAAGATTTATACCATAAACCAAAACCCCCAACACCATAATGTCTTCCAATGAAAAAAGCTAAAATATTGAACGAAAATATTCTTTCCTTCTTGGATGCTGCCAAAATAAGGGACCACTCAGCCTCTCTCGCTATTATTGCTACCATTTCGAGTGTAGGGAAGTACCCTGAAGACTATAATCTCAGTTACTCTACTATCCGTCAAGCTCAACAAAAATTAAGAAAGACATTCAGTGAAAACTTGAAAAAACATTTTTAAACTAAGAAGCCTTTGATAGTTCATTGGGATCGAAAAATTATTGAAGACATATCAGGAGAAGAAGTGGATCGCTTGCCAATTTTAATATCAGGCAGTGGTACAGAACAGCTACTTGGAGTGCCACAAATTTCTCAAGGCTCTGGTAAACTTATGGCTGAAGCAGTTTATCAAATGATGCTTGACTGGGAAATCACACATAAAGTGAAAGGTATATGTTTTGACACAACCGCTTCAAATAAAGCTGGTAGAGGAGGGGCTTGCACAATAATTGAGCAAAGATTAGAGAGAGACTTATTGTGACCCTCCCTACCGACATCACATATTTGAAACTCTTTTGTAGGCAGTGGTAGCGCTTGCTTTCCAAGCTTCTTCTGGCCCTGATATTCCATTATTCAAAAGATTCTACATCTTAGAAAATTATCCTAAAGAAGAGAAAGATGTAATGATGAAATTTTCTACAAAACTGATCAAAGAAGACAAATTCGAGAGAATTACAAGGAACTCTTAGGGTTAACAATGTTAATAATGCGAAAAACTCCTAGTGGTGTGAAGTAAAAATCCTTGAACATACCACAGAGCTAGATCGATGGCAAAACCTACTCGTATATACTCCATGAAAATTTTCATGTTCAATAGTCAATGCAAAATTTCACCAATTGAAGCAAATAAATTGGAAGAAGTATGCAAGTTTACCATTTCAACCTATGTAAAGCACTGCTTTTTTGCTAAAAATGTTGTTGAGTATGAAGAAGTTGTTACTTCTTTAAGAACTTCATTGATCTAAAACAACAAATTAAAAGATTGCCAATGCCGCCTTGAATAAATTTAAAAACCATCTCTGGTATCTTTGGGAGAGTTAATTGCGCGAGCCTTTTTTGCTGATTGTGTCTGATTCGAGACAAAGGAAAGTATGAAAGATGCCTCGAAGACTCCAGCAGATTCAAATCCACCCAAGAAAACCAAAATAGACGATGAAAATTATGGCAAGAAGCATCTTTGGGACTTTATAACAACTAACACAGTCTCTCTCTCTGAGTGAGGACTGGGCCTCAATCAGAAAGCTTTGGATTGCTAAAAATGTTGTTGATGATGTAAAAGTAATTAATGACATTGCTGAATACGGACATAAGCTCATGGAGGACTGCAATAAATTGCTAACTAATGACGAGGAGCAAAAACAGTATTTATTACAAGTTTGTCGAACTACAGAAAAAAAGTTCACTGAGAAATCAAAGACCATTATTGCAGCTGCTTCAAATAAGTAACCAGTTCCAATAGAAGTGAGAAAGGAAGTGCTAGGATAGGCCTACTGAGAAACTTCTACTATAAAAAACGTAACGTGGTGTTTGCTGGACCTCCTGGCTGCCATGGAGATCATCAATATTCAAGTGCTGGTCGCCACCTCGAAATATTTTTTTTATCTGAATTTTTTGCAAAATAGTTTTTGCAATAAAATGAATCAAATAAGATGGTATCTCAGAAAAGTAATTTACACCCCGTTTTGCATCACCCTAATATTTTATATATATATATATATATATATATATATATATATATATATATATATATATATATATATATATATATATATATATATATATATATATGTATATATATATATATATATATATATATATATATATATATATATATATATATATATATATATATATATTTATATATATATATATATATATATATATATATATATATATATATATATATATATTCACCTAGATTTCTTCTACAAAGCTTGAGTCTTATATTCAGTAAGAAGGACAAAACAAAGAAGGCGGGTCCATTCTTTAATTCCAAAGTTTCGGGTTATTAGAAAACCCATCTTCAGGAGCTAGAAACAAATTCTAAATGAGTAATCTAAGCCTAAAAACATAAATAACAGCACAAGTTCAAAGTTAAAAACCACAGATGAGAGAAAATCACAAAAAGACGTTAAAAATATAAAATGAACGTTACGTTAATGAACAAAATAAAATAATGAGGTAAAGAACAACAGAAAAATATTTGTAAAGAGATACTATCAATTAAGGACAAACAAAGTAAACGTAATATTACAAAATTAAACAATTGAAATGGAAAAATAGAGAATTGAATACAAACAAAAGGTAAAACTAAAATATAGACACTGAAACATTACCTTACATGGTCGGATCACAATGACGAGTGAAAACAGGAAGGAATTCAAAAAATGAATACAGCTTGGTTAGTTTAGGCTTAGATTACGCATTTAGAATTTGTTTCTAGCTCCTGAAGATGGGTTTTGTAATAACCCGAAACGTTGGAATTAAAAATGGGACCCGCCTTCTTCGTTTTGTCCTTCTTACTGAATATATATATATATATATATATATATATATATATATATATATATATATATATATATATATATATATATATATATATATATATATATAT
Organism: Ceratothoa steindachneri; assembly: GCA_963969495.1. NCBI lineage: Eukaryota > Metazoa > Arthropoda > Malacostraca > Isopoda > Cymothoidae > Ceratothoa > Ceratothoa steindachneri. Next base: position 112,539,485 of record OZ018330.1, on the reverse strand, counting down.
ATACATATATATATATATATATATATATATATATATATATATATATATATATATATATATATATATATATATATATATATATATATATATATATTACCTCCGCTTCCTTTTGCTGTGCTGCCAGACAGATTGGGCATAGCCGCACGTGCCTGCCCCTTCCCCCCTCACTTCCTTCCTTCTACCTCCCTCCTCCTTGAAGCCGGTATCCTTGGCGCCCATTAGGACGCAGCATCCGGTCTCGTCAATTCAGCCGTGCACCAAACTGTTTCCACGCACATCCTAATGGACCGGAGTTTCGCCTTCATCCGTGGCTTGGTGGTCGAGTAAAGCGGGATGGCACACGCCTCAGATGTGTGTGTACGTCCTTTTATTTGAGCAGGGAAACTGTGCGTGTACGCATCTGTATATGTGTATATATGAGTAACTTTTCTTTTGTATGCATACTTGTGTGTGTGTGTGTATATGTGTGACAATACCTGTTTTCTCTTCCTTAGTTGAAGAAGAAAAGGGTCGAAAAAAAATCTTTGTTGATAACGACTGCAAGAATCTACCGCTTCCACGACTTCCCTGAAAATGTAAACATTAATTAATAATATATAAATGCAAAAAACATCTAGAAACTATATAATGCACGTATACACACATACAAATACTCACTCGCTCATTCCGCCTGTCCCCAGATGAAGACACCATGCGATCGGTGACGTTCTGAAACCTGCCCTCCAATCAAGCGCCATTTGCAACGTGTGCTTGGCTGCACGCGGGTGGACTTCTTGCCTTAGATTAATACTAGAAAGGACAAAAGAATTTGTTCATTAGACAGGTGGTGGATGGAAGAGCGAGGCGGAGACGATGCTAAGTAAAAGCAATGGTCAATTGCATTCCGCTCAAAGGCGTTTGAGCCCTTTCCAGATTGCGCATTTCTAGGAAGATTCACAGAGCATGTGTATATACTGAACGTTCATGCATCAGGTAACAATACTTACAGACAAAATAAGTATACCAGATGATGAGCATAGATTTTTCCTAGGAAATATACATACACACACACATTTAAACCAGACATTCCAACTATAGCTCGCGTACGACACAAACATATTTCATGGAGGGCAACCAACTTTAAGGGTTCGCTGGACTCACCCAAACACGTACTCGCCCCTCTGAATAAATATAAGTGTGGTTGAGCTAAAAGTATCTGCCCCTGTGGTGGGCGCGAGGTGCGGGACTGGGGTCAGCTCATTTCCTGCAGAGGAGGTACCACCTGCTGTTCTCAGCTTGATTTAAGAATGGCACTTGGCACTAATGGAGTTCAGATAGGGACAGGCATGGCACAAACACTCCTCTCTCTCTCTCTCTCTTTCCACTTTTCTTCTAAGATGCACGTGCCTCGTCTATTTTAATCTTTCCCTCTCTCGCGCACTGTTTGAAATGTTATTTCCGTAGATGGTTTAATCTGAGTTCTAAACTTAGACTGTATACATATATATCAAGCAGAAACTCCAAGGAAGATAAAATTAGTTAACTCATCATCTTTAATATGACGACATTTTTTTTTAACTTAATATGGTCATTTTCTCTCTGCCTAATATAAAATCCAGAGAAAGAAGTTTTAGGTGTAAATTATAGCTACCTTTTAGCTTTTATAAAGTTCTTAAGTCAATAATCGTTATGGCGGTATTTAGCTGATATAACAGCATCAATCTTTTTCGAAATGCTAGGCTACAATTTGTATTCTGGCCGTGCCTCGGGTATTCTTTGTTCTAAATGATGTTCATATTTGAATTATGTGAAGGCAATTTAATTTCTTTGATCTATCTGGACATTATTTTCGTTTTGAAATAGTTTTTACATTATAGCGATGTATTTAGAGTCGTTATCATTCAGAACAATAAAACTGTCTCAGTAAGATGCTTTCCAGATGGCATCCCTTTATTATTGGGCGATATTTTTCAGCGATATTTTCTCAGACTTCATTGACTGACACAAAGCACTATGTATTAATGAACCCTGTTATATTCGATGGTAGGTTTTGCACAAATTTCTTTCAGCTCTTGCCCCACTCTCGTCTTCTCTTGATACTAAAAATCTCTAATTTTCAAACATCTGTCAAGAGTACGTTCTTCAATTGTTCACTAATTCATTCTTCTCGTGCACAGGAAAATGTAAGTCTCCTTTGTTTATTAGTTTTTCGTAAGATTACTTTCTTTTAAGCTGCACGACCATAAAGACATTTTCCCGGTGCCCCCTTCATATTCTGATATTAGATCAATGAACTGGCCGTTTAAGGGTTGAGCTTTCATTGGTCCAGTGCATGCTTCGTAGCTTCCAGTAAAACCTCCTTCCAATTTTAAAGATACTGCTGAATTAATGATTTCATATCCAAGTTAAAATAGTGTTAAACGATTCTTTAAGTTTAGGAACTTTACTTGTTAAGGGTGGCAATCTCAATACGTTGGCCAAATGCATTTTCATCTGTTATAATGAATGGATAAGCATTTGGGTTTTTGCTTCCTTACAAAACATTTCTTTTGTTCACCAGAACAAACTACGATTCAGATTAATTCCAATACTTCCTAATAAGCTATTCTTATCTTCGGATTTTCTATACTTGCGCCTTCTCTTAAGATCTTAGAATATTTCTATATTAATAGTTACAACCCTCAATTAACGACTAAAACTCACCAATTTGCCTATTTTTTCTTCTTTTTGAGTAATACAAAAGTCTACATCTTTAGCGTTCCTTTTATTTTCAGGCAATTATATTTAGTGACCCAACTGAAAGTACTGTATATATTTTCTTTATTTTTCCTAGTTTCTTGTTTATCCTCGGTGAGCTGTTCTTTTTTCATTATATAAATGTCATTTAGTTGTATGATTTGTACATTCCTCCCTTTTTAATAATAGATGATATTTAAGTAATCAATAATAATTATTATTAAATTTATTTAGTATGAGTATATATACTAGCAATTTCAATTTTAACATTGACATGATTCTGGAGTGAAAAAAAAGCGGCTGCAATTAAATAAATGTCATAAGTCTACGCATTCAGTTGTTAATCCATCTTATATATATATATATATATATATATATATATATATATATATATATATATATATATATATATATATATATATATATATATATATATATATATATATAAATTTCTATATATATATATATATATATATACACTCGTATATTATCGTAATTGGATGTTAATGAATACATGAGACTAGAAACCGGAATTTTAAAAGGATGAGAAAAAAGAAAATGGATGGCACATAGATCAAGGAGATCGAAAGACAGCTCAAGTAAGACAATCCATACTGAGAAGTCAGCAATAATATTCCGGGAAAATTTGAAATATCCATTCTGGGAATGGACCCTGAGTTTTCCATTTGCCCTTCGGGTACTCTAACTACTGAGTTACCAGACACAGAACCTCAAACCTTCCCAAAGCGTTACCCTATCAAACCCACTATCTCCCAAGGATAGAAGATACTTCAATGGATTTTTAAACCAAATCTCTAACCCGATTACAATTTAAACTCATTATCCATATCAGGTTAGTTAGGAATAACTCACAGGGACCATAAAGAACTTTCTGGGGCTAGAACACAAACGTGTGTGGTAAATAGAGTAAAACGAATACAAGTTCTGAACTTTAAATGGGCAGGACATTGCTACAAAAAACGAGACAAATAGATGGTAGTTGTCAAAAAAAGTTTGAAAACACACAGCGAGAGAAATAAAACCGCTATACCCAAAACAGGTTTTCCTTCGTTCAGTGAGATACAAACTTGTAAGAATAGAGAAAAAGCGGTTGATGAAATCAATTTTGATGGTTGATGGTATGGAGTCATCCCATTGATTGTCATATGTTCTTTTAACCCTTTGTCACTGAGAACCTACAGTTCAACGTGCGTCCGTCCACATAAACCTAAATTGAGATTACATCCTATGACTAACCAAAGCCGATGTGGTTTAACCACACTTAGCAGGAAGTAGTGTTTCCACTTAGTTAAACAACCATGGCCCGAATTAGCGTGTTATGTCTACATACTCGTATTTCTATGCGTCGTCATGTGCGTTCCCAAGTGTGCTTTGCTTTCCTTGTGCTTCTCCGTGAGGGGAATCCGTGAAGGATGCGGCGTGCCGAAAGGAAGGGTGAGAAAGGGACGCCGCCGCTATTAATAGCCCCACACGAACCTGACTCCTGTTCATCTACCTGCACACACGGCTATTTTACACTTACATGCTCACATACGCATATGACAATTTCCCACGTACACATGTCTACACACACACATACATACATCTTTGAAAGACAGGTAAATGCGGATATGTACAATTGATTTGGACAAATACACACACACTCTACTACACATACAATCCACAAAGGCGCCTGTTTTCGTTTCAAAACGGAGGGAGGTCTATGAGAGTTGCGTCCCACCCACCCCGCCTCTGCATCCTGTATAGATTTTCACTTCCCCTAACATCACCACTTTCTTCACAAAATGATAATTTTAAACATTTGTAGTGGAGATGCCTTCGTTGGTTCTCGATGTATCTTTTCTAATTGATAAATCATGGTCACACAAACACAGACAGCCATTCCCCATACATATATGTATGAGCGCATATGTGTGTCTGCGTTTCACAGTCGTCTCTTCATAAATGCATTCATAGCAGTGCGCGAATTGGTGTATGTATGTATGTATGTGTCCGTGGGCCGCATTACTTAGTCTAGGAAGAGAACTTGCAACCACTAACAGGAGAAATTGCGTTTCTCGCAGCGAGAGGAGGCGGAGAACAGGTGTTATCATCAACCATTTTCGACAAAGTTTGGGGCGGCGCGCATCAAGGCGCTATAAAAGTAGCCAGTCCTATCCCCTCACTCTATACACTATCCAGCGCAAAGCTTCCCATCATTTTTTCCCTATTGCATTGGAGTTTCATAGCAATGTGGTGTAGTAACTCGTCCAGGTAGGGTTCGGGCTAGGCAGAAGGCCCCGAGCACACACCATAACAGTCCCCACCCATCACTTAAAAATATCATACATAATAAAATTCGCTTCCTCCTCAGTCGGACCATTCTCTCTCTAGCACTCACATACCGGGTTTTGCAAAAGTTCTGTTACACTCAGTTTTTTTTTATCTTTTGAGAGGTTTACGTGTGTGATAGAATGAGTTTCGTCACACAAACTTAAAGTTCTACTTTTCTAGTACATGTCATTAAAATGTATTTTCCATTGTGTGGGGGTGTGTCGAGATGGAAGCAAAGAGAACGAGATTTCTGCTCTCCTGCGCACGGGCCACAACAAGTCCGATATCGACAAGCGGTTCAACGTCAGCCGGATTACCGTCCACAGAGTTAAGGAGAGGCTAAAAATAGAGAAATACTTCAAAGATCGACCTTGTTCGGGCAGAACTCAAGTTGTCAATCGTTTGGTTGTGAAAAAGGCTTTCGAAAGTACCCAAGCTCAAAATGATAAAGCTTGCTTGCAAAGAAGAACATCTCAGTGGCCACGATGTCGACCGTATGCGGGAACAACATCGGGAGCGCTTTCGTCGCCTTCTCAACGACCTGAAGAGTCATGGAAGTCGAATTGTCACTTTTCTCTGATGAAAAAACCTTCACAGTCGACCCAGTCATTGACAAGCAGAACGACCGCGATGTAAGTTAGGGCCAGGACGTCTTCGAGGACCGCACCGAGTCCACGGCCAAGCGCCCGTCCTCCGTGATGATGCTGGGCGTCGTGGCTTTGAATGGCGAGAAGATGCCTATGCTGTGGTTCGCGGCCGGTTACAGGCTCAGCGCAACTGATTACTGGGACATCTTGACTACGAAAATCCTGCCCTGTGTGAGAAAGCTTACGAAGAAGGCGGACTACCTATTCCAGCAGGAAGGTGCCAGAGCCCACTTTGCCTGCAAGGTCCGCCACAGCAACATCGACGAGCTGAATTCCTCCGTCAACCGCGTGTGAGCCACCATCAGGAACAACTTCGTCCGCACGGCCTTCAGATCTCGCCTGGAGCGCATCACCGTAGGTGTACACGTTAATATTACAATTTAAACTCATAATTATCTGTTAAAACAACAAAATCGTGTAATTTGGCAAAAAAATCATTATGTTCTTTTTAAGAGCGTCCTAAGGAGTGTAACAAGACTTTTGCAATACCCGGTAATCACTGCACATTTTACGCGTTATTCCATCTTTCTCACACGCTGATGCTTACTCTCGTGCATTCAGGTCACAAGTCTTTTTTCCATCCATTTCCCCTATATCCTCATACCACCTCAGAGCACTTTCAGTCACAACCTCATTCACATCCTTCTTCACTGCGTAAACACCTCCTACCAACCCCATTCTCACTTTATCCACCTTTCTCACACCAAACATCCCTCTCAAGTTGTCCATTTGCACTGCTCTCAGTCGAGACCCTTTCTGCTCTTCCATACCATACTCTCGACCCCGTACACCAACAATGGCATCAACATCCTCTCATGCAGCTTCCTGGCACATTCCACACTCAAACCCTTACCATTAAATAATGGTCAAATTGCCTTCGATGACTTCCCTAACATTTAAACAAACCTTGTAGTTCCAATATGATTTATATGTACCACCTTCACTTACAATACACCATACATACTCAAAACTTTTCACTTATTCGAGGGTGACACCAGGGACTCGGATATCACATCTCACCCCAATACTATTACTACACTCTTTTCTGCATTCACGTTTAGATCTCTCGTCTCACACACCGTGAGAAATGCTACAATCAAGATTTCTAAATCTTTCTCACTCTCAGCCAAGCAACACTGGGTCATCAGCATATACCAACATAGATATAACTCACCCATCATCATTCCTCATCAATCTCACACCCATTTCCCTCATTCTCAGATGTACTTCTCTCATTAATCCATCCATATAGATAATAAGCAGCTATGGAGACATTACACAACCTTTTCTTACAGCTCCGCATGTACGCCAAACCACTCTAGCTAGCTTTCACCCTAACGCATGCCTTACTTCCGATTAAAATACTTCACCCCATCCAATAGTTTAGCACTCACTCTATACACTCTTAGCACCTGCCATAAAGAGCCTCTATTTACACAATCATCAATCTATACATTCTTAGCACCTGCCATCACGAGTCTCTATCTACACAATCATCACTCTATACACTCCTAGCACCTACTATATTGAGTCCCTATCTACACAATCATCACTCCATAAATTTTACCCGTAATCTGCCATAATGAGTCTCTATCTATACAATCATAAGGTTCCTCCAAATCCAGTGCAGATACTTGATCGACATACACCCTACTCCATCTAAACCTCCCTTGTTCATCCACTATCAATCTTTCAGTTATCCATCTTAGAGGACCGATTAGAAAATTTCTATACACTTAACCTACAGCAATCAACAGACTTATCCTCCTGTAGTTCTTGCACTCATGTTCCTTCAGTTTACCTATATACAACGGTACTATTAATGCGCTCTTCCACTTTCAAATGACTTACATAACTACCAGACCCATTCCATAAGCCCCTCCCTCTATTTCATCCACTACAGCTGCTTTCCCATTTTTTAGACCTCTCACAGCACTAACAGTCTATTGCGTGTTTATCTCTTCCACACACTGATACAACACCTGATTTATACCCACAAAGCAAAATATATTTACATTTGCATTATCTTCCATATACAAATTATACAACCTATCATAGTATTTTCGACATATTTTTTTAAAATTTCGACGACTATGCCCTGACTGGGAGTCGCCAATACAACACCTCCTCATTGTTTACAAGTAACTTGCCATTGTTTTCCATGGTACTCACACAACTATTATTTTCCTGGTTCCTAACCTTTCACACTTCCTTCAACAATTACTTCCTGTTCATATCGGGATCTTCATTCATCTTCCATCCAAATACTTCGTTTGTTGCTTTTCTACTTCGTTTAATTGCTTGTTTCCCTTTCCTTTTCATCTTATTTTGTGCATTAAACCACATCAGCTTGTTATTCTCATCTACACGCCTTTTTAGATTTCACTAAGGCTTCACATCGTCGTTCCGTCTCTCAGCCTGTCGCTTCCTCTTTCTAGTTCAGACACACCCATACACAGCCCTTGCCCAACACCTCCTACTTCCTTAAATTTGTTCCATATTGGTTCCATATCCTTACTTGCAATTATTTCCTCGTCTACTCAAACATTTATTTCAACTTTCCTCATTTCTCTTATCCATGCACTAACCAATTTAATCTTACATAACACAATGTGATGAGATAGTCCAATATTCATATCTCATACAACTTTTATATGTAATTCTCTCTCTATTCGTCCATTCATATCTACAACCATCAACCGATATCGATTCCCAACTCCATCCACCACTCATCTCTTGTCATCCCAAAACCTCTTTCGCAGCTTCACTTCTATCAATACAGGGTATATATCCTACCACCACGAAGAGTTTCACACTTGTCAATCTCAACTTCACCCAAATAATTTTTTTAGCTCATACATGTATACCCAATCATTTCATCGAGCCATTCCTCAAGCAAAAGCAGTGCCACACCCTATTTACTCCTACGACCCTAATCTATGCCTGATCGCACTTCATTCACCCCATCCCACAGAAATTCTCCTTTTCCTTTCTTGTTTATCTCACATAGCGCATCTACAATACCCCTATTTTAAAGGCAGTGGCTACAAATCAAAAGAAAATGTGACTGGACAAGATACTAAAGCACATTCGTATGAAGAGACACTGGTGATAAAACATATCAGTAGTTTATTTCTTAATAAAGCCTAAAGATGTTGGATTGAATGCGAACTTTCATAGCGTTGATGTAAAACACCACGCCCCTTTTTCTTTAAGAAAATAGTGATAGCAATGCTGAGGATGGAATTATGTAAACAGATGACACTTTAGATATTATCCACAAACTCATTTTTTTAACGTGGTTATAACGTCCGTCCCAAGTAATGTGTAGAATAAGTTTCCATTTGTTTTTCCATTCAAGGGTATTAGGAGCCCACTCGAATTTAGTTTTGCGACTGATTGCCTGTTTCTTAACGTGGTTGGACATCCATTTTTTCGCCAAAAATGGATGTCATTAGTAATAGCCGCATTCTTCTCCTGCTCATCAAAGAAGACGGGTTCGATTAAAGATTTTGAAGAAATTGCTGCCAAGGGATGATTTTTTTTTTAAAATTTAAGGTATTTATACAACTTCTTCCGGTGGTGTTAGAGACCTCTCCAAAAGGTATTTTTAAAAAACAATTTCCAAAAAGAGATGAAAATGAACTTCGATGGCATTTAAAGCAAATTAAGGAGATTTTGTTTGTTTCCATTAGTGTATAGGAATCTTTCAGCCATTAATCTTTTCTTTTGTTTGTATAAAATAGAAGTACATCTTGAGGTCATTAATAAGAGTACACCTATGGGGTTTCTCAAGTAATTCTAACTGATTGATTTATTTGACTAACTGGAAACTTTGGCTTAGATTCTACATATTCCATAATCCTTCTAATAATCTCAACCCTTCGTTTTCAGGCTCTTTTAGAGTGGCTTGGACGACCGTCCAATTCTGGTTCGAGGGTTTAAACAGTCCGATTTCTCCGAAATTTGGATACACCCGGCTTTGTGCGCAGCTTTTAGAAGTAGAGTGACTAAACAAAATAGCTCCTCGATGTCTTGAATGATACTTGCTGGATGTTTTTCTGAGCAAAACAAAAATGTTCTACTCCCGAGATGGAGTACATATATTATTTACGTCTTTGGCATAATCGGAAAAAAATATAATATAAATGAAAATAGTTTTATTTTCTGGGGAGGTGGGGGTATGTATTTTTAGTCATCCAGTATATGTATAGACGCTCATTAACCCATAAAACTAAGGAAATATGATACACAGGCGATTTCGTCTTCTCTTTTCTATAAAACCAAGCAAGGATCATACATAGCTTAAGAAAGCATATATATATATATATATATATATATATATATACACCGACGAATAGGAGAGTACTCAATAAATATCAGTGTTTTTGAGTCATTATCGCATATACCTTTAAATATACAGATCTCTTTTTCTCTTGAGGTCAGAGATGTAAGAATGCAAATCAGTCTAGATGGATTTGTTCTCTCTCACTCTCTCTTTCTCTCTTCCTCTCTCTCTCTCTTTCTCTCCTAGACGACCGGTGGCAGGCGGTGGCCGGTGGTGGGCCCCCGGCACCTACCTTCCACCCGTCCGACAGCTGCCTAGCCAGCCACTGTCCTTCCCTCTCCCCCTCTCTTTGTCTATCGATATATCTGTCTATCGATTGACCGATCTACGTAACCGTGTTTAATCCATCGAAATGAACTTCCAATTCCCTCGCTCGAGCCCCACCAAGCGGCAATATTTTGTCTGTGAGGTCGATCTCCAATGGGCTTTTGGGCCGCGCCTTCGCTATGACTTCATTCGGCAATGTGACTCGACTGATGGAATAGAAAGGACGTAGTAATAGAGGCCAAAAGGGACGTGGCAGAGGCATAAATACGGCACCGTACATGGTTAAAAGACAATCAATTTGAATGATTTTTCTTAATAGAAAATAAACCCCCTAAATTTGCGTAATCCAACCAAGATCATTTTCATTAGGGGGAAGGGGAGAAGGGGAAGAAAGAAATGGAAAGTGTGGATAAATAAGACATGACCATGGTGGTGGTATAGAAGGTAAGCGGTTTCAATGTTCTTTTCATATTTTTTTATGTCTGGATGATTTATAATACTAAACTTATGTTGTTTGTCTGTTTGTCGTTTTGGTTGTCTCGTGCGCGTGGCGCTAAAGCGGCGGTCCAGGCCGTAGGCAAACAGCTGTCGGCACGTGTAAAAGCACCCCGGTCAAGCAGGTGGAGGCACCACTACACACGCCAGTCCCATTTATGACACCTGCATTGGCCCACCTGCCTCTGTGAAGCAATCTCGAACGGCGAGTTCGGGGTGGTCGAGTGGTAAAATGGTCGACTCGGGACTCGATGCCACCATGTTCAATACCAGTTGGGTGATACTGAGGGACCGAGAAGTGACCAGTCCTCCCTTCTGCTACTCAGCCCCCTCAACAAATGGTTATCCCTCGCCAGAACATCGCCAGGGTGGTAATGACGTGTCTCCCACATACGGACCTGTCCTCTCATACATTTATGTATATTTGGAGAATCCGAACATTATACACTCTGTAATACCACTGCTAGTTAGGTTTATACTCTTAAAATAAGCATGTGTTCGTACCGAGTAGTCCCCTCTCTTAGCTAGTCGGGTAGTATCTTCCGCTCTATTATTTAATAAAACTCTTACCGAGACCCACTGTCGGTTTTCACCCTTCTTAAATAAATTATTAAACCATTTATTCCCCCTCTCCGTCCCGTCGTTTCCCCTTTTATCTATCATAACACATCTACACACACACATATATATAATTATATTTACCACTAGACATCATAGCAGCGTTGATTTGCATTTTCCACTCACCCTCAATAATACAAATCAAGCTTTGATCATTCCCAGTTACGTCTGTCTTCCTCATCTCACTCCTTAATAACAACTAAGGCCTAGAAGGTGGTAATAATCCAATGAGGCAATTCTCACTCTATTAGAGAGGGCGAAAGAACGAAGAGGAATGCACAAGGGAGGATAAATAAAACGGAAGATATAAGAAAAGTGGAGTAGATCAGAGAAATTATGGGCTACCGCTTGTGAATATAAGGATCAGCACTCAGAAGTACGAATTTGTCCCTTTTTGCCGGGTGGAGGTGATGGTCGTGTACTGGGAGAAGGTGAAGCATACGGAGAGCGAAAGCCACATGCCCAGACCCCCACGTGCCCGGGAGGGTAAGCCGCCGTACCCTGCCGCTCTCTCCCTCCCGGGCATAAAGGACCGGATGGCAGGATATGGTGCCAGGGCGCCTCGCACCAGATCTCCAGGAAACGCACACTAAGCACGGCGCGTGTTCTCACATACACATATCTGTGCACTAATGTGCAAACGATTAAATGTTAACATGAGCATAGTTTAAGGATGTCAACGATGTCTTTAACCAGTGATGGGGTCTGCTTAGGGTAGTGGTATTGAATAGAATCTCGTCGATCCTTAATGATTGAGTCCTCCATGGGCAACTTCTATGCGTCAAGGAAGAGTACATAATCCAACGGGGTCATCGTCATTTCACCATAAATGTATGGGAAAAATGTTTATATATATATATATATATATATATATATATATATATATATATATATATATATATATATATATATATATATATATATATGAATGCTCTAAAGGAACTGAAAACCCGAAAAATACTCTGGTATAGAATGCTCATTCACTCCGTGAAGCAAAATGAATGAAGATGCAGAGAGAAAGCATTAAATAAATAGAAAGGAGGGGTAGAAGCAAAAGTTTGATTACCCAAACTGGGGTCGCTAGGGGAACTCCAATGCATGATGAAGTGCAACTATTTAGCGGTTCTTAGGAATAAACCATACAGTCAACATTACGAACATGCCCTTCCATGCCTTGCGGCGACACGGCAAAGAAAATTCAAACACGAACACGAACAGAGAAAACACCGAACGGAAACTTCTCATCTCAAATATATACAGAACAAGAAGTAAAGGCATTTAGGCGTACTTTGTATTGTATGATACATAAAATGTACACACAAGCTCTTATGTAAACTGGTATCTATACTTCGTCGTACTTTTGAGTTCCCTTAGCGACACCAGTATTTATCATTGCAACACCAGTTTGGGCAATCCAACCTTTGCTTCTACCTAACCTTTCTATTCATTCACCTTCGCTCTGTCTATTCATTTTGCTCCCCTGAGTAAAGATACCCTCGTTGTTACATCAGACTCCCTTTTATTTATTATAAATTGGAATTAACATTCTATACCAGAGTATTGAAATGATAACACGAAATGGCATAGTAACACGGAGCTACAGCGCGGGTACACGTATTGAGACGCCCATTCGTTTTCAGAAGCGAAGATCGCCCTAATGACACAGTATAAGGGGGGAAGGAGGGGGCGCTGTCACCTTTAAAATGAGGATTCACTGAGGCTCGTGCTCACTCCCTAATTGTGGGAAGGAAATAGATTTGAACAGGAAAGGAGATGGGAAAAAAAATGTAGGGGAAAATATATTAAAGAGTGGAAATTAGCGCTAGCCACGAGATCATTTTCACTTAGTAAACAAGGAAAGGAAGTGGGAATAGGAGCTAAATAGGAAGAAGAAGAAGGAGATAAGTTATTAGGGATGAAAAGGACCGTAATACTGAACGGCCCCAATCTTAAATACTATGGTTGATAAATAGAAACTTATTTTACTTAAATAAAAGCAAAAGAGATCTTTCGCGTGAATTCAGGGAGACAATTTGAACTCCCCAGCCCAACAAGACCCTGCTCGTTGTAATTAGGTGAAGGGATAATTTGAATCAGTTATAACGATATTAACGGAGTTTGAAATATTTAAAAAGAGGATTTGTTTGAAATTCGGCCTCAACGGAGGTGGTGGTGGTGTGTGTGTGTGGGAGGGGAGGTAAATGAAATGAAAAAAGTAAATCGTTACTTACCGTTTGAATGCCCTCAACGTTTTGTTTTATCGTCTTTAGATGATAAAGAGCGAAGCTTACCACGAGCACCGACGACAGAAAGTTTTAAAAGAAGAGGAAAAGTAGCGACTGGGAAACGGAATTCCCTTCAAAACCCAGTCAAATTAACACTAAAACTCATCAATGGATTTAAGAGTACGAACAAAGATCCTCTCAACGTCTTATCCTGTCAATCGAATGAAGAACTTTGGTCGCATATTAATTTTCCCGCAGGTGGTTTTGGAGCAAAATGCTCCCTCCTCCGCCAATATTCGGTTTTAAATGTTGATTGTAGTAGAAATCGGCATCTAGAGGGACACATGAGATCAGATAACCAATTAATAAGGGGGGTTCACTGCTACTCCCATTTTACCAAGTTACGAGGGCATTATGGACGCGTGAGTCCCTAAGGATTGAGCCAAACCTACTTGGTGTCGGTCGACAACTCTACCACTCAGCGACCCTTTGGTCAGAGCCACGTGTCTACGTAGATACGAGCGTAGATAAGCCAGAAAGGAGGGAAAGGCGAGATGGTATCGATTCCATGTCCGCTTAATCGGAGCTGAAAGCGACCCATAGAAATCTTTGACTTGCTGTTATGGTAAATTAGATAATAACCCATTACGATGGGGGGGGGAATATACGGGGTACCATCAAAAGAGTTCAGGCCTCTTTCAGGCCTTTTGCGGTCTATTCCGGATTTTCCTTTATTCCTGATTTTTTTTCCGTGCGTTTCGATTTGGAAATATTTTAAGAAGGTTCCGAGTTACAAGATTAAATTCGTAATCAAAACGAATCCGAAAAAATGGATTTTAACTTTTATATTTCCCGCCGTGGGGGAAGGACAGGAAAGAGAGGGCTAGGGTGGGTAGAAAAAGCTGTGATGTTGTGTACGTGTGATATTGTGTGTATGCTGGAGGGTGGAGAGCAGGTGGGGGAGGGTCGTAAGCGTTAAGAAAGAGCCATCTCTAAGATCTTTTCATCGCGAGCGGTCGTGTGGCAGTTAGCATCTGTTCTGGCCGATGGTTCAGACCTTCGTCAACAGCTGCACTCCCGGCCAAATAATGCCCGGTAAGTTGCCACATACCCTCGTTCGTAAATGTAATTTTCAATGCCCTACGTCTCTTTTATCAATAACTAACCATGTAACTCAATGAGAAAAATATACTATTAATGCATTCCCGCCATCAGAATAATAAAAACACTGCCAACTTCATCTTAACTCTAATATTGTTAAAATGTCAAAAAATATCAATTGGCAACTCGGCTGCATTAAAAGCGGGTAGCCCGCTGCCTCGCACAACTGCACCTGGCAATAACGTCGTGGATGGGGCAAAGGAAAAAAGGTTTCTCCGTTCCTCTCTATTCACCTTATTACTCTTCTTCCTTCTTCTGCTTCTTCTTATCCCCCTCCCCCCGTCTGGCATTCACTTCCCGTCTTTTTTTTTTGCTATTTCCCTTCCTTTAAGATATTTGCTTCCTTTCTTCGCTTTGAATCTGAGGAATAATGCCGGCTATTGGACGCGGCTAGATTTGTAACCCCACAGCCAGACGGTAACTTCTAACATTTCCTCTTTTGAGACCAACATTTTGGGCTTTTTTCCTTTCACTGCATCATTATTATGAGTGATAGAATAGGGCTATGAGTTGTATCACCAAAAAGTAGTACTATATGAGTAAAACTAGTCGTAATAGTATTGATAGTGTTTGAGAGAACGGGATGATCGCATCTTTTCTTCTTGTTTACCTCTGAATTTGGTTTTGGGTTTCATCCCCCGATGAAGGATCCCTATGGAAGGATTGAATTAATTTGATTCCTACCAATTCTCCTCAACTACACGGGTCGTATACCAAGGTCCCTGGACCACCTGGTGTGCCCACAGAACCCCTGCTCTATAGGAGGGGAGGGGGCTATTACAAAAGGGACATGACGTTGGGCTTTTGATAAACAGTGCATGTTTGTTTTGTAATGGTTTTATTATTCGAAAATCAAAGAAATTCAGGTTGGTGTTTATTTTCCATTTTCGTTTTTTTTCTGATTTCCTGTTTTTTTCGAATTATTTTCATTCATTCATTCCTTTTGACTTCTCCCTAATAAGTCTAGTAAAAAAACTAAACAAACAGGGCCACGTGTGGTTTGTTGAGTTGTTTTGTTGCGTTGCTTCCTGTTCGTGAGAGAAGCTGAGTAAGAGAGAGATATAACCAGGAAGAATGAATGAAAAGGAAGAGTGAGAGAGATGATGTACTGGTAGAGAGAGGAAGAAATGTACGTGTCTGTGTTAAAGTATAAAAATGGAACAGTGATGACAGTGCGGAAAAATCCATTTGAGAAAATTAAGCGTTTGTTTTCTGTTTCCCCAGGGCGCAAACATGGTGTACATTAACGATCCATCCATCTTTTCTTGTTGAGACTCTCTACAAGATCACCTCGGCCCAGTTGCCATTGTCACACACCTTATCCCAATATTCTTGTAAATATGCAGATGAGCGGGTACTTCTGACGGTCTCGCTGGCCTATTGGATTTTTGACGTCTAGGCGCCGGGTTCAATCCCAGTGAAAGCGGACATAAAAGTTCAGCGAATGTAAAGGACTGCCTGCCCACTGGGAGGAAAAGCTTGACATATCACCCGCAGGGCGTAGGCAGATCCTACACATGCCATCAGCACATAGCCACTCATAACACCGCTATGATTTTCTTTTCCGTGTTCACAGCACAACATAAACACTGCGCTCACCCTTCTGTTCCGGAGGGATCTCATAGCCACCAACTCCTTCCGTGAAGCGGGTGATCCCTCCCCTTGGGGTGAAGAAATGTTCCACGATTACTAGTTCCCTAGTACCTGGACACATCTCCCTCTGCCAACCCGACGAGTGCTGGTGCCTGGTGCCCTTGGCTCACCAGTGATTCACCCACATTTTTTTAGATCATTTATAAAGGTCAATAAAGATCTGCGTAAACGGGAAACAGGGTTAGAAAATACTAACAGATATATTAATTAAGAATTCCTGGAAAACAAAGGCTATTGACCTTGATCTATCGCTCCACTACATAGGGTAACTAAGATCAACAACCTGATTCTGATTTACTTAATGCAAACAAAATCTTTCGTGAGCCCAAAGGGGGCCTTCCTAAGGGTATCTTCCGGCGTCTATGCATCCTATATGATCTCACCCCCGCCCCACTGAGCCCCTTCCTGTTCGTACTGCTCCTATCCCTGCCCATAATATCCCGAAGGCCCAATTCATCCCCCCTTACTGCTTGTTCTTCGTAATTGCCTGTGCTGCATGGGTGATCGTAATCTCTTTATATTTGTTCCGAGACTGTGGAATGACATTTCTATTATCCTTTCCTCGGTGCCTTCGAGTGTGCCTTGAACACCCACTTCTTTCCTTCCCTTTGACTTAGTCGGTAGACGAGTGCTCTGTGAAGGCTTACCTACTTAAAAAGCGCTTTACGAAAACGAATTGAATCGCAGACAGTGCTCTGTGGAGGCTTTAGCTCTTAAGGGCGTTTTAAAAAAATATCTAACCATGGCGTATATTCAAATTAAGATCAAGAAAAAGGCATTTATATTTAATGACCAAGGCGAAACCAGTGAAGGCAACTCTGATCAAAGGTTTTCAAAGAGAGGCTTGTGCAGAAGGTGGTAAAGTAGGGGGAGTGTAAAGTTGTGTTTGAGGGTGAGCTAAAAACTGAAGGAGAGTAATCTATGTTCCTTACATCAACATTTCAGTCTCCAATAATAAAATCATTTACAATTTAATTTCATCGTTAATAAATTACAGCAAAGTCCATGATTACATTTATTACAAAGTTCCAAATCATTCTAACGTGGACGACTCCCCCGTCCCCCTCCTGACGACAGGATACTGAAATTCACATAAAAATAAGAATGACTATCGCTGACAAACCCAAGTGAACCAGTGACTAGTGGTCGGTCCTCGTTAAAGGGAGAGGGGATGTGAAGATTGAAGAAAGAATGGAAGTAAAGTGTCTGGCCCCTAGTCGGAGACAAGGGAACTTTTTGTGGCTCAAGGGAGTGTGGATATAAAAATTCATTCGGTGGGTTTCAGGCCGGGAGAGTGATGTGTTGTGTCTGAAGATAGAATAAATAAAATACTTGTTGTTGTGATTAATTGGAAACGTGCCTGGACATGGGTGTCAGATTTCTCCCAAAACGCGACTAACTCCCTACGAATGTTATTTCTTCTGCTCTCGTTGAGATCGTGCCCCATACATAGGCGTGGGAATCGACGCCTAATCTCCCCGAGGAGTGGGACCTCCGCCAGAGAAGGGACTCGACATTAGCTGGCCTCTGTTGTAGTTGATTTTCATCACTTTCATGCGGGCAAGTAATTGCTAAATAATTTTTCATACAATATTGCCAATACACTCACCCATACTTACTCGGGACTAGCACAGTGTAGGAGTTCACCTCTGTGAGACAGTTTGCAAGCCCCCCTTTCCCCTCGACTGGGCCCGGATCGCGTGTCTCTTGCAGAAGGCCCTGCCCTCAATTCCATCCCCATGGGGCATCTGCCCTCTTCCCCTCCGGCTACCCATTAAGCTCGAGTTCTTTGTCTCCCTAGCGTAAGCGCCCACTTTCAAGGGCGTCAGAGGCCCTTACTATCGGATCGAATGAATGGATTTATTATATTTTCGCGTTTCACTCTGTGTGGATGTGTATTTGGGACCGTGTGAAAGAGGAAGAAGCCACGTGACCCGGTCGCACTGCCTGGGAAGAGATTGATTGTAGGGAAAACTCACAAACGCACATTGAACACGGATAAGCACAAATACACCCACCCAGGCAACATACACTCATATTCCCCCTATTAGCTCGGCGCACTTACACAGTTTGAGATGTTTGCAGAACTAGCAACTCTAACATACACGCAGTCAAGCTGTGCACGTGTGTTAGTGTCTGTTTGTGCATATTAGGATGTCTGTTTTAAGCCTTCCTCTTGTCTCCTCGAAGTCTCTAAACAGGATTCGAACCGAAACCTCCAAAACTTGCTGAGCTGTGCCTACCAGGAAAGGCACCTACGATACCCTCTGCTGGGCTTCGCCTGATCTCTTCCTCTTTGTTACCAACCAGTGCTTCCACGCATGGGTGCAAAGTATGTTTTCTTGCATTCTCGACATCATGCAGCGAGTGTAAGAAAACAGAGTTCAGACCCCCATTCATTATTTTATTTCAATCAATGTCATAATAGTACGGTTGATCTGATTTGGGGGGCTGGGCCTTCCTGTGTTACCCTTCACCCCTGGTGGGGCGGGAGGGCAGAATATCCCGGCTTGACTATTCCTGGTCCCCCGCCCTCTTCCTCCCCCAGGTCCCATCAAATTTGGAGGTCCGGAGATCGAAAGAACGGCGGGAGCCGAAGAGAGAGGAGAAGAGGAGAGGAGGAGGAGGATATGAAAGAGCGTGAAAAAGAATACATATACTAAGAGATAAGAAATTAATCTTAGTTGACCTTTTAATGGGGGATAGGAGGATAGAATGAAATTGTTCCACTGTTATTGACCTACTGATTAAGGTGGAATCCGAACCATGACCTGTTCTAACCTTTTACATTCTATTCCATTTTATAGTTGTTATTCGACTGGTATGTAGACACAACTTCTCAAATAGTTGTCGGGTGAGCCGACCAATCTCTGTATTCATTTAACCTTTCTTTCATTCATGTGTGTTATGTAGCATTCATGCCGTTGTGTCTATATCCTAGTTGAGTGAAGGGTTCTAAAGGAGTTATTTCTTGAAAACTTTTTTAATTTCATTTAACTATAGTAGCCTGCACTGATTTTGTATTTACCACTGTACTTCACTATTTCGCTATCTCATTTAATCCCACTTTCACTTTCGGTTAATGCTCACCTTAGGGTTTTTGATCACTTCAATGTCTTAGTCACTGTTGGGGTCGCTTTGTTAGGGAATAATTACAGGTGTTTTAATGATAATTGTTTAAGGTGTTCTACATTTGGTTGAGTTCCTTTGGAATTGGTCTGTTTTCGATAATGTTTGTTATTTTTTGCTAAGTGTACAATTATGTTTCCATTATTCCCTGTTGAATTATTCCACTGGGGAATCTGAGGTCGAAAGAAGTGTTTCATCTAGTATTGGTATTTTTTGCAATGACTGGAGTAATATTGTCGAATTTCCTGAAGATATTTTCCACTACTTTCCTGATGATAATGTTGAGTGGTTTGATCTTTGCTTCACTGCGTATGGCTCTCTTGGTTCTTCCCTCATTTCTTCTTTTAGTTAATGGATAGAGGGCTTTGTTTGGAACTCTTTGTAGTTCCTGCTTCTTTATTTTTTGATAGGCTGTTTAGGGGAATGTGAGGGTATATGTGCACAACCTTTTGTCGGCCAAGATAGCTTTTTCTTTCTTTTATTTGTGCTTAAACCTCTTAATGAAAATAGGAGGCTGATCATAGGAGTAGCTTTTAATTATCTTTTGGCTACGTGCCGTATGTAGCCAGCTGAGTTTATCTTTACCTAGTCCTAGTACTTTGCCATCCTGATAATATCGGTAGAGTTGCCCTTTAATTCGATATCCACTATCTTGTGTCTCGAGATTGGGGCTACAGTAAATTTCCTTTTGCTTGTTCTTATTTCTTATTTTTCAGTCCGTTTCGAAATAATAGATGTTGCCGATCTGTATAGCTCTTATCCGTGCCGGAACTTTCTCGTTCCTGTATTAGTTGACGACTAGTTGACATATGTCATCAGCAAATTGGATATCCATGCATTCCGACATTATAAGCGCTGGCATGTCCATTGCATAGATCAAATAAAGCGTGGGGCTGAGGCACACCCCGACAAGGAAGTCTAGCTTTCAATTAGAGGTCACGCGCATCCTTCAAAATTGCTGAGTATCACAAATACTCTTATATCAGTCAGTTACTCGCAGAGTACTTTGTCCAGATTATTGTTCATCTGAAGGTTTAGGATCTTGTAGTGCAAGGTTTTTGCATCTCTCTTATGACCAAATCAATGTTTCTGTTGTTTTTTTTTGGTTTTGACTTTGGTAATCATTTCAGTGATGATAACAAGTGCCTTTATGATGTTTTTCTCACTCTCTCTCATACAATCGATCACATACTCCCTCTATCTGATACACTCACACACGCACACTCCCTCATTCCTACACGCATACACTTTATCGCTCACGCTCTCTCTCTTTCTGACACACTTTCACACACACACACTCTCTCACACTCACACGCATACACTATATCTCCCACACTCTCTCACACACACTTTCACACTCGCTCTCATTCACACTGTCACACTCCATCTTTTGCTCTCTCAAACTCTCTTGCACTCTTTCTTACTCTCTTTACTCTCAAACTCTCGCTATACACACTCATACTCTTTCTCACACTTTTTATATCACACTCTTATACTCTCCTTCACACTTTTTCAAACTTTCAAAGTCTTGCCCTCACATTTCCTCTCTCACACTTTCACTCTCTCTTTCACACTCACACTATCTCTCACAGACACTTTCTCAGACAATCTCTCTCACACTGTCAAGTTCTCTTTCCCAGTCTCTCACACAGTCTCACACTCTCTTTTTTACATTATCACTCTCACATAATTTTTATACTCTCAAACTTTCAGTCCCTCCCTCTTTCTCCCGTTTCAGACTGTATATACTACCGCCGCTACGGTCTGCCTAAAATTGCGCACAATTTTTGCCACCTATTTTCTCCCGTCCTCAGCCTGTTGACTGTAAACCAATATACTCCCTTCACCTGAAAATAGGCCTAGAAGTCCTTATCACTAACTTGTATATGACCAGTTTTGATATAACCAGTCTTGCACTAATATTGCATTCTCTTAAACCATAAAAAATTTCTTTCTCTTACATTCCACTCCCTCATATGCATAATTACTGTATAATCAATCGATAAAATAAATAAACATTAAAAGGTGTCTCAGAGGACAATTACTTAATCTCTTACCGTAAAAAGTTCCACCAAATAGACAGCCTTTCTATTTGCAATACTGTTGCCACTACTTTAGCTAACCACTTTATGTCTTCGCTTGAAGAGGAAACGCTAGGCAACTGTTTATTACACTGGCGAATATCTTACAAGAGATCTGTTAATGACACTATAGTTTTTTTCGTTTTGAAAAAGACATAAAATTTCGTAAAAACATCAATCAGCTTCATCCTAATATACGAGGGGTGGTCAATAAGTTTTGCAAATCGGTAGGGCAAAACAGAGGAAGGGGGATGGCTGTTTGTGGAGGTGTTAGGACAGGTTATGACAGGTTATGACAAGGTTAAGACATGCAGCTGTAGACTCCTGCCTTGCTATTTAAGAAGCAGTAGCTGATCGCAAATCGTCAGTCACAAATATTTCAACAATGGAGAAGGTTGAGCACCGCGCAATGATCAAATTTTTGATCAAGGAATGCAAGAATGCAAAAGAGATCGATGAACGCATGGTTGCAGTGTACACCGACACCGCCCCTTCCTATGCAACCATTGCTCGTTGAAATAGGGAGTTCCGCTATGGTCGTGAGTCCCTTGAAGATGACCCCCGTCCAGGATGCCGGTCAGACGTGACCAACGAGGGCAATGTGGTCCGTGTGGAGAGGAGGATCCTTGATAATCGACGGGTGAAGGTCGAAGAAATCGAGCGAGAACTTAGAATATTACATGGAAGTGTTATCAACATCATCCACAACAATTTGGCCATGACCAAGGTCTCTGCCCATTGTGTCCCTAGAATCCTCACGCCCCATGATCGACTTGGACGTCATCAAAGTCCACAAGGCCAGAGTTGCACAAGCTGCCCTGCGTGAGTGCTGATTCAAAGAGCTCAACGATATGCCATACAGTCCAGATCTGCGTGGACGCCGGTTTGGAGACGATAAAGATGTCCAACTCGCCGTCCAGGAGTGGATGGAACAGCAGTCGGGATATTTCTGGTTGTCGGGAATTCGAAGCCTCAGGGACAAGTGGTGCAAGTGCATTCCAGCTCGAGGGTAGTTATATTGAAAAATAATAAAACACTTCTCCTCATATCTCGTTTCCTTATATCCGAATTTCAAAACTTATTTACCGCCCCTCGTAATATTTAGCCATTAAATAAAACAATAACTCCCTTAGATGTCTGATTATCAGTATAAATCACACAACTCATAATTTTCAGAAATCCATTTATCGTAACCCCTCGCATATGGGATCCGGCTTGCATTTTCCTTTTTTCAGTTCTAGCAATTACAAATTTAATGTGATTATAATCCTAACTCTCCTGCCACTCTATCTTCGCATTCTCATAAATCAACTTTCAAAAGGAAGTCGGCTTCCTTTTATTCACTTATTACAAAATAAATATCCGAAACCTATTTGAATAAACCCTTCATACCTTTCCCGATATAACTTTCTCTTATATGGCGCCTCTCGGCTCTCTGCTATGGTCCAATATTTTTGCTATTCTAAACCACTTTTTCCCCGCCACTAACTTCTGCCCAATATTTCAGAACCTTTGCAAACTACAACGTTTTTTACACGTCAAAGTGCCCAACGCTGCTCTGTTCCTCCATTATATAGAAATACACCTACTGGCGATGTAATTCCGATGCATATATTGGATTGACGTAGCGTACATTATATGTCAGCATTTCTGCACACCTTGGCATTAGCCATTAAACACTAGCTCCTCTCCAGAGTACTCCCCCATCAATCTGACTAGCCATTCAACACACATACTCTCTTTCGTTGATTTTTCTATTATACACAAACTCACCCCTTTACGATTATAATAATAAAATTAGAATCTCTTTACATTAAATTCAATATCCATTCTAGAAATTCTGATGCAAGTTTACTCCCCCTTTCATACAAATTTAACCTACTAAATCCACTCACAATCTCTTCAAACAAAAACTTACTAAATAAATAGCTGTATCTCCATTTCTGATACAGCAAAGAAACTGCAACATTGCAAGTTGGTCTATAGTCTTCGTTTAAAGAATTCTTCATTATTCACTATTTCATCATTTTTTTCCCCTTTGTGCTTTGTATTCTTGACAAAAGAAATAGCAATTAACATACAGAATTCCTCGAAAATGTCTCAGCAGGTTATAGCATGTTACGAGTTTTTCGTCCTCATTTCCCAGTGTAAAGTGCTTTATCAAGACAACTTTCGAATTTCTTATATATATTCGCATACAGATAAATTTGAATTTCACTTACTTTCGATATTAAAATGATTCAAATTTTAATATATAGCAGAAAATGATCCCTTGATTTCCTCCATTTGATCACATATTACAACCTTTTTTTTTAATATCTATAAAAGTAGTATAGATTCCCCTATATAGATAAGCATTATAAACAATATAAATTTCTTGAATTATTCTTTTAATTCTTACATCTGTATCAGTTTCGAACAAATTTCCTTATAAGTTATAGAACCTTAAAATTGTATTTATATAGATCCTATTTTTATTTTCTGTAGGTCCATGGAGATGGATTTCCAATTCGAAATATATATATATATATATATATATATATATATATATATATATATATATATATATATGGTGCGGCAGAATATAATGCCCTTTTTTATTCTTTTTTTCAAACAAAAATTGATTGCAGTAGATAAATAAATAAAAATAATGTACTAGAGTAGTTAAAGAATGAATATAATTGTTCACTACAATGATTTAATATTAAATGACATCCTCAAAATGATTCTTTTCATGTTCAATACGCTGCTGAAGTCTACCAGCAACACTTTTACAAACCTTAAGTCACATTCCTATGGTAAGTGCAGAAAAATGATCAGAAATTACTTGTGCTAATTGAGGAATTGTTGTCGGTTTGAGGGTGTAAACCTCATCTTTCAATATTCCCCTAAAAAAAACCCTCAGGTGGTGTTAGGTCTGGTAATAGTGATGGCTACACAAATACTTCCCCCTGTCCTATCCATCTACCCTTAAAATTTTGATTTAACCACCATATCCTATCAAGAAAGGTTTCATCTAAATTAACTTTAGTCATAAAAAGTTCACAAAACTCTAATCGTCTATCCTGATCTCCATCATGCAAACTTTGATTAACACGTGCGGTGTAAGGTCTCCAAACACTTCAAAAGGGCGTTTTTTTCTGCTGGTCATTTTAGCGAAGAGTGCTTAATGACACAGGTTCAAATCCAACTCTTTTATTCAATTTCTTGTAACGGTTAAAATAGTTTGCCCCTATTTTTTATGTTACTATATCTCCCATTTTCTCTCTTAAGCTTTAATGATGGTTCACGTAATAATAATTTCCTTAGCGTTTTTCCAGGTTGTGTTACCAGTTTTCATTTCTTTGGGCCTTTAAAATACAGCTCTTATATATCACGTGTCATGTGATTTTCAATTATATATATATATATATATATATATATATATATATATATATATATATATATATATATATATATATAACTGAATTCATAAAACCAAGAGATAGATAGACTGATAGATAGACAGGACGGGTCATCTGCCCAGTTGGACTAATTACTCAGGTGTTCTATCTCACCTGCCGTCGGTCTCAATACTATCTGACTCTTTTTTTTATTGTATATCTGTTTTTCTCTGCCAAAATGGATGATGTGGACGGGTAGTGAATATCTGACGCTTAAAATCGACTGAGAGAAGCACCTGTAAATATTTACTTCGCTTTACACCTGTCCTTATAAAGAACGATCTTTGTTGTACTTCTGAATTTGCGATATATATATATATATATATATATATATATATATATATATATATATATATATATATATATATATATATATATATATATATATATATATATATATATATTACACCTGTCCTTATAAAGAACGATCTTTGTTGTACTTCTGAATTTGCGATATATATATATATATATATATATATATATATATATATATATATTATTCGAACAACCACCTAATTCCCTCTAAATTATTATCATAGAGGCATAATTTTCCCTTTTCATAAGCTAAGTCACCCTAAGTGTACCATTTTACTCGTTTAATGGATTATGAATTTCAAAGTCAAACTTTAAAAAAAAGAGGTTAATTGTACTTGGTTTGTACCTTCACTTGGAAACTTATATGGGCATATAAGAAGATAGCGATGTTGTCAAAGAATATGAATGCGACAATTCTATTCCAATAACGTTTATATCCACCATAGATGACTCACACGAAGCTGGAAACATAACTTTCTAGAGTTTATATTGGGTATAAAACTTAGTTTAAAACCAGTTTTTCATAACTTTATGTTTGCATGTGGTTTAAAACTATTTCTCGGTATTTAAACCTAAGTTTCCTTAGACTTAAATAATCCTATCTTAGAAAGAGAATAGCTACGCCTATCGGATATGCTTGTTACTTCCCCTTAAGTGTACATATCAAGTCTCTGGTTCTAGATTAATATATTCTACTAATTGAGTAAACCAAATGTATCAAGTCTAATTGGTGCATTTATTCTAATAACAATCTACTCTTTTAATCCCAATTGGTCAAGATAGTAGAATAAATACCAAATACTTATTTTGTTTTCAGTATTAAGGCCCTATACTTACTATAAGAACCGCTATAATCGGAGCCAATTTTCTTTCCCATTATAATTTAACTGTTAATCTTAAAAGTGCTCAATTGATAGACGAAGATACCGAAATTGAAAGTAGTGTCAAACTAAGCAATACTTCAGCGCCGTTAATTTAACATTCGATATGGTAGGGCTCGCCCTTCAGTGCCTTAAAAGCACCATCTAGTGATTTATACAAACCAAGAAACAATATTGGTGAAGTTAGGAGATAAGCGATTCGAACATCTCTCCATCTTTCTATCACTATATAGTTAAATAAGGATCTTCAGTCACCTGTAGACCTAGAAGGCAGTCACTCAATTTTTTAAATGTAACTACAGGTATTAAACACTCCTTGTTGAATGAAAGGAAAATTCGTCTTTCCAAGTCATCCTTTGCCAGTCCCATAAATTTAATTTTAAAAAAAGACCAATCTATAGAGAAACAATAGACTATAGGTTACTAAATTCAATCACAGTCAAAAATAAATATCCCTTGCATTTTTTTAAATGATTATGTTGCAATTATTTAAATTTCGAAATATTCTAAAATATAGAATTGAAAACCGCCTTTTTAAAATTACTATGGAACCACAAAAACTTTGCAATAGCGATCCATTCTTCCGAAGATTCATCAACCAAGCTTTGATAGAGTTTAATTTCATATTTTCATTTACAAACGACCTATTAGTGACCAGTAAGAGTGCGGAGGAATATCAGCATCATTATGACCAATTTTTCGAACGATTGATGTTGCACAAGCTTAACATTAATTTGACGAAGAGAATGTTCGGAATTGACTCCGTAGACTTTTTATGTTTAAAATCAATTCAAAAAGTACATCACCTGACGATATTAAAATCATAGTGATGTAGCGTGCCGAAAAATTCAAGCGCGCGTTTTAAAAAAAAATGCATGAATGAGTCTTTTTAGGCTTTGGATGGCGTAGTGGAATCGCCACTCGCTAACAGTGGTTCGGCTACGTTTAAACCGTGCGCTTGCACTTCTTGGCACGCTACAGTGATTAGGTAATTTCCACACCCCCAGCCCTAAAACAATTACAAGAATTTTGGGGACTCATTAATTTCCACCAACGCTTTGTACAAAACGCTGGTACTCCCATTCTTCCCTTAATTAAACTGTTGAAAGAGAGGAAATAAAACGAACTCACTCACCTTTAAATTGGGATGAGTCGACGGAAGACTCCTCTTGACGAATTAAAGGAGACATGGTAGAAGGTGCTTCTTTAGGGCAACCATAAAGGACATTCCCCCTCCGACTCATGATTGTCGCCTCTAGCATCAGTGCAGCGCAATATTAGAACAACTTTCTGGCTGGGAATGGTAATTTTGTGGTTATTTCAGCTATGCTTCAAAGGGTGCTAAACTCAATATTCTAAATATAATTCGGAATTATTGAGTATTTTCCTAGAAATCAAACACTTCATATATATGTTAGAAGGTAATACATTAAAAACACTCAAGAACTGTAAAGGCATCTTAGGTTCATTCTGCTCTAAGATGACGAAACATTCGCTAAGGGCCAATTGAGGCACGTGCCATTTAATTTATTGGCCAATTTATTTACGGCATTCGACATATTTCGAGCAATGAGAACGTGATTAACGTGCTCGCGCAAGCACCAATCGTCACAGAGACGCACAACTGTCTCCCATCAATCATTCTCTTATTTTATAGAGCAAGATAATACAAGCACTTCATGTGTTAGCACCATTACTCCACCTATCTAATTCTTCGCGACGCTGGGACACAAAGCTTTTGCTAGTGCCCAATTTTCAGACTAGCCTGTTAGCAGACACGTTAACTTCCCTTGAATTACATAATATTAACTTACCTTCCTCCCACAAACTCGTTATCTTTGAACTTTCACAAGGTCTAGTAAGACCCTACATTGCATCTCTTTCGCAAACTTGAAATTTTATCAAGTACATAATTTCGATCATTTAGGAATTCAGCCGACTCTAAAATCAATATATTATCACTTCGTATGTAAAGGACTGTCTAAGTGAAGGCCAATATTAGGTCAAGAGTTGCCCTGAGACAATAGATTTCGTTCTGTATCTGTCGACATGGTTAGACAATTTCCTGTAACCAACGAGGTGTTTAAATATTTCCTCACAGTCATTTGCGGATACAGAAAATAGTTAAAAGCTTTCCCTTTCCCCTTACAGAAACGAGTTTGGAGTCTGGCATTGCAGACTTCCCCAACGGTTTCATATCATGATTCGGAGCCCCGGCAAAAATCGTGACCGACAATGCTTTACAGTTCCAATCGCGACTATTCAACCAACTACTCGAATTGAGAGTAACGGAACCTGTGTAAAGCAATCCTGAAAATCCATGTGTGAATTTCGTCTCGTTGAACGCTTAAATAGGACTTAAAACGTCGCTTTTTGTGAAAAGCAGCCCCGTCAAATGGTCAGAGAACCACCCGTCCATTCTTTTAGCCATGAGTAACCCTCTAAAAGCAGATAGCCTGTATTACCCTACACAAATGATGTACAGTTGCAACTTGAGGCTTCCTGGAGATTTATTTTTTCACCCAAAGAATGATTTCTTTAAAAAGCAATTTACTCTAAATCTTAAATCTCGTATGAATACTGTGGAACCCATTATTTCAAGGGAACTTAAACAACCAAACACTTACGTCCCCGAAAGTGACTCAAATATGCGACAGTTTCAGACCCTTTTTACAAGCGGGCACAAAATGATCGACACGTTTATTTACTAAAAGAAAAAGACAATTTAAAGTTCATGTTCGGAAACTTAAATTGGTTGCACGATTACAACAACGCCTGACATGAAAAAGGACGCACCACTTCCTACGACGAGATAAAAGTTCGTGAAATGGAATTTGCGCTCTAACAGCATAAATCTTCTTCCTCCGAGAAGTCAAAAATATGATCACATACGTGAATTATCTAATCGTTGCTTAGTTTTTCGCTCTATTTCCCCCTAAGCTCCCCATTTCCTCGCTTGGTAGCGGGTATTTGAACAACTAACTACCAATCACATTTACTGTCATGTCTTCCTGACATCAACGACAGATTATTTCTTTCACTTGACATTTTTAGGAGCTGACCCCATTATCCAGGCTTCCTAGGCTTGGTGTTTGTAGTAAACTTCTCCAAATTATTGGTTGGTAAGAAAAACGCAAATGGTCTACAGGAAATTGGCAACTTGTCCAACTAACGTATAAATGAACCACAAACGACTTACCAGAAGCTGACAATATATATATATATATATATATATATATATATATATATATATATATATATATATATATATATATATATATATATATATATATATATATATATATATATATATATATATATATATATATATATATATATTATATATGCATATATTTATATATATATATATATATATATATATATATATATATATATATATATATACACATATATATATATATATTTTCTCCTCCCCGGAAGTAAAAATGTCAATTGATAAATCATTCCCCTCTCCTCCTCTTCCTCTGAAGCGAATCATTAATCTCTAAATTCGCACCTAAATTCAATTATTTTTTCCTGCTTCATGACGTGTCTCCGTTTTGCTTAAAATACCACAAACATTCAAATGCAGACCCCAAAATTCATTAGTAAAAAGCGCTATTAGTTTCGGATTGATGGGCGGCAAACCTCTCAGGTTCTCATGCGAGACTGGTTTCGATTATAGTTTTAAGGTTGGTGTTCAGTTTAATCATTACTAGGTATATATTTTGGTTACCATATATTTTCTTGTACGTGAATTCAACCAGATGCATACAAGCATTTATAAATGTTTCCTTATGCATATTACACGTGATGTCCTGCATTTGGGGGAATCAGGTTATGGAGAATTGCGGCCTTTCCAATCTGACGTTGTTTAACTTCCCCTAACTTCACTGATCTTTGGACCGATTAAAAGATTATTATCATAATATTATTATTATTGCAAGGAGCATTTAACTTTTGAGTAGGGGGAGTCGATCGGAGGTTTCGGGTGTTGGTGTGATTCCCTGCGGCTGCGTGTCCCGTGCTGCCTGCCGGAGGTCTCCTGTATTCCAAGCCTCTTCATCGACGGCTTAAGGTGAGTTTGTACCTCCGGGGTATTATTGAGAGGGACCAGCGCGATTAGGGGCTCTGGCCCGGGATCAGCTGCCATATTCACAAAATGCGATTTGGGAATTAACTAACAGCCAGTGAATGGAAGTGGGGGAGGGCACGAGGTGTGTGCACGTGCCAATGCAGTTGTACCTGTGAGTGTATTAGACATGTAAGTAACTAGCTCTATTGATGTCTGTATACGTGACTATATATATATATATATATATATATATATATATATATATATATATATATCCG
This sequence comes from Ceratothoa steindachneri, assembly GCA_963969495.1. Taxonomy (NCBI): domain Eukaryota; kingdom Metazoa; phylum Arthropoda; class Malacostraca; order Isopoda; family Cymothoidae; genus Ceratothoa; species Ceratothoa steindachneri. Next base: position 112,508,820 of record OZ018330.1, on the reverse strand, counting down.
ACCTAAAATTATAATTTTATATTGTGTGTGTCTATTAATGTGTGTGTACTCTTCTTTGAGTGGATGAGATCGATGTCACTTTCGCCAACAAGAGTTCTCTCGGACTAACCTTAGTTTGCATGCATGTACATATTTCTGTTCGTCTAGCCCTACGTTTACCTGGATGTGTATATTTCTGTTTCTCTCTCTATACGTTCAACTACATCTGTATATTCTTCTCTGCTTATTTATACGTTCACCTACATGACCTAATGTCTGCCTGTCTGTCTATCATTGCTTTTGTCTATCGATTTACGATCGCCTGTATGTGTATATTACTGTGTCTATCACTACACTTACTTTCATAAGTGTAAATCTGCCTGTCTATCGACATGCTCACCTACACACACACACATATATATATATATATATATATATATATATATATATATATATATATATATATATATATACAGGGGTTGGACAAAATAATGGAAACATTAACTCATGCACCCATTCACACCAAAAAAGATTTTAAAACTTGTTTAAAATGCCTGAAAATGACGTTGAACACATATTGGTCTCCATAATTCACAGATCTTGCCATAATCAAGTTTTTTTGTGTAAATTGGAGCAAAAACTAGGGGATATATTCCCTCTAAAAAGCGTCTACGAAGGAGCTAGAGCAGGTTTCAGCCGAAACCAGTTAAATCCGTATAGATACAGCACAAAACTGTATGAATCGATTGGTCAGCGTATCGAATCTATTTATACTGCTAAGGAGAAGGGGACTCAAAGTCAGTAATTTAATTAATGTTTCCATTATTTTGTCCAACCCTTGTATATATATTTACTTGTATATCTATATTGTCTCTTCCTACGTTTGCTCGCATGTTTATATTTATCTGTTTATCCAGACGTACGCCTTCTAGAGTATATGTCTCGCTGCTAATTATTACCTTTATCTTACGTGGAAATTTTTGTCTTTCTATCGATACGTTCACCTACGTGTGTTTAGTTTTGTCTATCTCTCAATTATTTCGCCTACATATGTATATTTTCGTTGGTCTAGTCCCAACATTTGGTCCCCTCCTATACATATTTCTGTCTGTCTATACATAGGTTTGCCTAAATCGCTATATTGATCTCTGTCTATGTATTATACGTTTGCCGTCTTATGTAGATTTTTGTCTGTTTATCTATACTTTCGCCTACATGTGTATACTTTTTCTTTCTACCAATAAATTTGCTTCATATGTATATTCCTATCTGTCAATGCATGCGTTCGCGTAGATGTGTATATTTCTCTCTGTATATCCATAAATTTGTCTGCATTTATTCTTGAAAACTGTATAAGATTCTCCTGCTTGATTGGTTGATGATTTGGGGCAGGAAGGGAACGCGATAGTCCAGATGTAAGTTACAGGATTTGTTGCTATCATTATTATTATTATTATCTGTATTATTTATTATTATTATCCTTATTATTCTTATGATTTTTATATTATTTTTATTCTTATTGTGTAAGTTGCGATCCGAAATCATTTCTTATTTGCCTCATCTTCTTTACCAATAACGTCCGCGCAAACGAACCCACAAGATACGAAGGAAGAGCAGAATTCTCAGATAATAATAAACAATAGCAAATTCAATGCGGAAATAAAATCCGATCGTCGGCGGCAGCCCCCACAGAGCACTCCCGCGTCCGAATCTGGCTGCGGCACAATTTGGTCATGTGACCCGGTGCAACGCGAGTGTGACACGAAAGAGGATAGAATTCTTATTCTTCCTCTGTCCCGGAACCGGGTACAATATCTTATCCTCCACTCATGTCACTCGGGATAAACGGTTGTCCATTTGTCCTTGTCGCTCGGTACCAAGTGTGCCTTGAAGAGCCGCCTCCTTTCCCTCGTTCTCTTTTAGTTGATGAGTGCTATGCGAAAGCCAATGACCTTGAAGAACAACATACAAAACAGGCCTCATTATTAATATTAATGTTCTCTTAACACCGTCATGTGCACCCATGTACATCTACTCATTTATTGAAAGGGTAAAATAAAGCGAAAACCGACGAAGGCATCCCCTCCATTCAGTATAGGAAAAACGGCGCGTTAATAAATGGTGACTGAGTGGAAATGAAAATGCGTCGAACGTCAGAGGTAGTTAAAGAGGAGACTTCTTAGAGCGCTGAGGACGGGAAGGTCCCGTAAACTACCTCCCCCACCACACCCCATTTCGCATTAAAGACAGTTTCTACCGTAGAGACCCCTCTACCCATATGTGTCATTTCTGTGAACATACCCCTCTACAAGCCCTCTACAAGTACACATGTGCAACTCAACCGATGCACATGTAGATCTTGGGCACGTGTTGGAGGCAGTGCATTTCCGTTGCGTTTGAAAGATTGTTTGGCGTCGATATTTGGCCGAGTGATTAAGCGAGGAAGCCGCGGACTCAGCTGACCCACTTCCTCGCCGAGGGGACAGGTGAGATCTAATTCGGCTTCACACCTGTCGGGTCTGCAAGGTACAGCACGTGTTGTGGGGGGGGGGAGGCAGGGCCGGACCCATTTTCCTTAGTGGTCCGTCACTTTCCTATGCAACAACTTTCGCACGCAAATGCGTACACACACTCGCATGTGCATATACTTTCATGCGCACATAAAGAGTTTCTAAATGTGCATTTCGAGGCTTGAACTCTCCTTTGCATATGTGCACCTAAAAGTACAGAGGGAAGAGAGGTCGCATTTACTCTATATCATGCATGATAGTAATAATAATATATATATATATATATATATATATATATATATATATATATATATATATATATATATATATATATATATATATATATATATATATATATTAATATATATATATATATATATATATATATATATATATATATATATATATATATATATATATATATATATATATACATATATATATATATATATATATGTATATATATATATATATATATATATATATATATATATATATATATATATATATATATATATATATATATATATATATATATATATATATATATATATATATATATATATATATATATATATATATATATATATATATATATATACATATATATATATATATATATATATATATATATATATATATATATATATATATATATATATATGTGTGTGTGTGTCTGTGTCTCACCTGTCTAAATTAACCGATATTCAAGATCACCTGTCCCCCTGTTACGTTTCCTGTCACTAATCAATACACATTCATAAGAAATGGCTGTTTATACACATGACGTCATGTGAGCCGTGTAACGTGAATGCTAAAACGAACGTTCTCCAAATACGCTGAGAACCAACCCTTTTGAACGACCCCAGCCAGGTCGCAGCTCGTGCGGTCTATGTGAAGAGAATTCGTATTTAAGAGTTTACATGCTCCTGTTTACGAACACATTTACACGTTTTGAGGTGGTGTCCATTTATACTCGTATTGTGTTGTTGGAGAGATGGTTGTGAAGATGTCCTTCTCATTCTAGGGTACTTTCAGCACCTCCCTCCCTCCTTGTTATTCTCTCATTTCGCTATTTGTATTTTGTATCTTTTTCTATCCACAAATTACCCCCAGTTTTAATAATTTCGCGTAAAACTTTGCCCTACCAGAACAAAGTGACCATTCTTTATTACCATATAATATTTTTGTCACTCAAACCCTTACATCCAGATGACGCTTGCATTCATTTGACTTTTTTATTTATTTCTCTAATTATTCAACCTTATTTATACTGAAATAGAACACTTGTTTATAATATTTATTCCAACATAATTTAGATCACAAATATTTGAAAGAAAATATACATTTAAGACTCCTATACTGATGAATATGTAAGGATAAATAAACACGTATGTTTTATTAAGGTAATTCTTCAGTATCCTAAGACTGTGCGATGGTATTTTAAAGGCATTTAGGCAATTGGGAATATTTCTAAAAATACCTTGGGATATTTTAAAGGTATTTTATGGGTATTTAGGAATATTCAAAGGGCACACAATACTTTATCAAAGGTATTTCACGCGATGGCAAAGTACATCACGGTATTAGAAAGGAATAACAAAAAGATCTGTGAGCTTGGTGAAGCCTTTTGAAATATCCAGGTAGGGAGAGGAAGAGGGGGAGGGGATTTCTTGAAGAAGTCAAAGAGGGCGCTCAAAGGGAGTTGGGCGTGACAAGGACCAACCGTTAAGCCCAATCTCCATACACATACAAACACAAACTTGCAGATAAGGGAGAACAGTGTTTCGGATTTCTTTGAGGGATATTCTAGGGAGAAAATAAAGAAAAGTTGAGCGATCAACGAACGAATTTTCGATCAAACGAGAAGGCGAGAATGAATGAAAAAGCTTGAGGGGGTGAAAAGTATCAAGGTGACAAAGAATACGAATGCCCCCCTCTATTCCAAGAAGCAAGTTCAAGGGAAGATTTAGAAACTCGAAAGGGGGGGGTTTCAAAGGCCCCTCAAGAGGAAGTGATGATAATGACTTCGGCTTAAACCAAGGAGTGGATGTTACTCCGTTGCGATAAGATGGAAAGATGAAGAGAGACAAATGAGAATAAAGAGAAAGAAGGGTGAAAGATGAGAAGGAGAAGAATAGCAAATCCCAAGCCCGTCAATGCGGGGGCAAAGGGGGCATTCAAAGACCCCATGATTTATATCTCTACCCCGAACAGAGACACTCAAAGTATGAACGTAAATACTCGTAACTGTGTACACAGTACTTGTCTCACATAAACTTACGTACATGAAGATAATTAGTCTCTTCATCTGCGTCTTTTGTGTACATGGATACATAAAGAACCTTTCTAGTATGGAGTATATGCATACATACATTATATTTACCCATATGTACATATGAGTGCATCTATTCCAGCAATGACTCTAGATGAACTCGTAGTACGCGTACATATGCATGCGGGGAACGAATGAACGAGACAGTGCCGTGTGGCCAACGCTGTTCAGTTTTCCATTCTGGTACTTCTGGACACCTCGGTACTATTTGGCACTTTTGGCAGCAGTGACAGTATTGGTGGCACTGACATTATTCACTACTGCGACAATGTTTACGGCCCTGGTACTATTGATCCAATTGGCACTGCTGACCGCACCTGTATATTGACCCCACTGGCACTTTTAACAACACTGACACTTTGACCACACTGGTACTATTGTCTGCAATGGCACTATTTATTGACCGCGCTGTTACTATTGACCGCACTATCACTATTGACCGCAGGGTACTATTAATTGCACTGGTACTATTGACTACATTAGCACTATTGACCGCCCTGGGAGTATTAACCGCACTGATACTATTGACCGCTTTGGCACGTTTGAGCGTACTGGAACTATTGGCTGTATTGGCACTATTCACCGCATTGACACTATTGACCACACTGGTACTATTTATTGATCTCACTGGCACTATCGACCGCACTGCTACTATTGACTACATTGGTAATATTGATTGAACTGACACTATTGACCGCCCTGGAAGTATTGACCGCACTGGTAATATTGACCACAGTAGTAGTATTGACCGAACTGTCTTATTCACGGGCTCCGTGAATTCCCGGGTGCCTCTGAAATGCTCTCGACAGATTCCGATCCTATCTTTCTTCTCATTTTGAGGCCAGAGGGGAATTTTCTTTGGGTTCTTTTTTGTTTTGTGTAGCTTGTTTTCTTATGTGGCTCGTGGTTTTGCCTTGCTGTTATTTGTTGCCATGTCCTTTTTCTTTAACATAGAGTGAATAATAGGCTGAACACTTCTTTCGACAAATATGCCTTCGGTGGTGGTCGCCAGACTGATGCTCTTAAAAATAAAACAAAATCACTCGATTGATTCATATTGGAAATGCTGTTGTAGCTTGGCCGGTGGAGTAGTAAGATTGTGAGGTGGTGAGATGGTAGGGTGGTGAGGTGGCCCCCTTCTACTTCTAGCCTTAGTCACCTAGTGACCGACCCCCCCGCCCCTTTTCCTCTTGTAGACTTAGACTCTGAGTGACCGCTTCCCCCATCCCTCTCTCCCCTTCAAAAAATGTAATAAATGCATAGATTCGCGATACACTAGTGATTAATACCTTAATCATTTCATAATTATTGACGCAGGTGGGCGATCCTTTTATACACTCACTAGGTATGATTACCACAAATTAAATAGCACATGTATGAAGATGGGGCAATGCAGAGGTAGAGCGTGCCGAGAAATTACATTACAAGATGAATCATGGCATTTTCGTCATCCTTGTGGTAAGATTACATGTGGAAAATGCCATGAAATGTTTGTAGCTGATCGCATAGGAGGAATATTTTCTGAACGAGACTAAAATGACCTTTCGAGGAGAAATTCCTTCTTAAGTTACTTTGAATGTAGCATTATGAGTAATGATACTATATTAAAATTTGATGGATTTCACGCTGAGATTCAGATATATGAGATTCATATGGAATGCAAATAATACTGTCTTCAGGATGTGTCAATGTTACGTACAATAGATGTTTTGAAGGTTTTCGTGCATTGTTAATTTCTAGATTCAACATCGATCATGAGCGGTCGTGTGTTACTATTGCATCTCTTTGTTGTAAAGATTTTTCGGCCGCCAAAGCAAATTCTATGATCGATAGAAATAGATTAAGAAAATATTTTTACAAGGCTTTTCGTCGGTTCAAATATGAAGAACATCAACTAGAAACTAGAGTATAAAATTCCTTATGCAAGGAATGGAGGCGAATAGGTTGTGGAAGTGAATACACACATCTAACACCTGACAGTTTTACCAGTCTATGTGAGTTGTAGTTTTCAATTTTCATGTCTCTCATTGGTAAGGATGTGAGAAGCCAAAATGTCCAACTTAGAAACGATATTGAATTAAAAAATAAAGCACCAGCAGACAATCATTGTGAATGAAGCTTAGAACAAGGTATGAGACTGTGAAGATATGTGAATGTAAGTATAAATAATTACTTAAAACACAACCAAACACTCTAAAATGTACCATCCACCTCGAAGGAAGTATAAACAATGTTATAATAAAATGCCGTTGAGCTCGTTATGGAGGAAGGTGTAACCCATTCGTCCTATTCTACTTACCGATACAGACTATTTATTTTCGATACTTGGATTTCTGTAATTTATATCCGCATGTTATGGTGTCTAACCAGTTCCCTGTAGGAACTCCTCAGAGAAAATTGTAGTAGCTATTGAGCCTCTTGAGCTACCGTCAATCGAATAATTTAAAAGAGAGGTGAACGACGATTGGTTTGGCTTGGTAAGAAGAGATAATCTTACTCCGCAGGATCTTTATATACCTATTCTACCGTATTATATTGAAGACAAGCTGGCATTTTCCATCTATGTCAAGGGTGGGCAACCTCCGTCCCGCGAAGGCCTAGCGTTTGGCCCGCCACCTTGCTCGGCATTAATATTGCAATCCGGCCCGCGAAACCCCAGCCCCCCAAAATAAATGAATAAATTCTGCCAAACAGCATCTTTCTCAGTAGACTCGTAGAGGGAGAGGGGAATGAGTCTTACGTTTGGCAGTGAAAATGACTAAAAAATGGGGCAAACATGAATTTTGCTCACAGATACGAAATATTTCATAGAGACCAAAGTTGTAGAGGAGGCAAGTCTCACCTTCGCTCCCAACTCTCGGACCGCCACCTCAATGACATTCTTCTGTTGTCTACCTCATCCATCGAGCCGGACATTGAAACACTTCTTCATGGCAAGCACCACCACCCGTCTCACTGATTTGTATGTATTTCAATAAAATTCTTGTATAATGTATTCTAGAATATATAAATATGGTCACTCCAGCCCGCGGCCTGCTCCTAAGTGTCTCCTCTGGCCCTCACTCAGGTTGCCCGCTCCTGCTCTAAGTCATGCGTGCGATGGAAAATAATCGAGATTGTAGTCAAAATGATCGACAACGGATAATAAAAAGGGCTTATACAACGCCAGAAGTGAAACGCTCTATTGAAAAAGGGTATAATAAAACTAAGATTTGTTGATGTGAAAGAAAAAACCTCTTTACATAATATATTAAAACTGTTGTTGTAAAAAAAAATTGAAAAATCATAAACAATTGTTATAAAATATTAGTAATCCATGAAAAAGCATGATTAATTTATAGGGTGAGAAAAAAGGAATCCACGAGCAAGCATGATTAAATATTATTATTTGGGAAATATTTTTAATCGATAAACAAGCATGATTAAATGTTATTACTTTTTTATTATTAAAATATTGTTAATCCATGAAAAGCAAACATTAATATTTATTTATCTAGAGAGTGGGGTTCACTCGGGTTCTAGCACTCGGCGTTTTGCCTACGTCAGTGCGTAGGTGCTCCGCAACGGTCGGTTCTCTGTCCGCCTCTGTCACATATACATCCATCTTATTACCCTTAGTATTCATATGTTTTGTATTAGTCTATCATTACACTTATTATCTTATGACACGCAAATATATCTTCTTTTCCACAGCCTCGCTTGCTGAAATTTAAAAATCTACTCTCCGCTTATAACATCATCATTGAATAGCTCTCGGACAACTTTCTGTAACTTAACCATGACTAAACAAGTATGACCGGTGTGAACACAAGGGCATTTGACTAGCTGCATAACGATTTCACCCCAAATTAACCTTTATGCCCACTTTTTTGATACAGTAAAAAACCTGTTCGTCTCATTTTATAGTCATTTATCTCTCCAACCTCATGTCACTAAGGCCTGTAAATCCTCTCTTTCTCTCTCTCTCTCTCTCTCTCTCTCTCTTTATATATATATATATATTATATATATATATATATATATATATATATATATATATATATATATATATATATATATATATATATATATATATATATATATATGCCGTCTCCGTAATCTCTGCTGAATTCATTCCTATTTTGACCACAAAAGCTTTTAGATTACCAATGATGACTTCTTGACCTAATATTTAGTGCCTTACCTTTTGCCATCACCTTCACATTTTGATCTCCCCAGCCGATTCGAAACTTTGCAGTCCGTGTGGTTCTTCACCACCGGGGACGTTTGTCTCGTGCAACTTTTCTGCTTCGCGAACTGCACTGGATCTCCATTCGATACAGAATCACCTTTAAGATCCTTCCGTTTACATCCAAGACCTTAAATCAGCTCTTTTTTTCCTGTCTTCCTCAATGACCCTATTCCAACCCCGGATAGCCCTACATTCTGGCTCTGCTTCCCCTACTGATTGTTCCTCACAGACATCTGGGGTGTATGGGGTGATCGTGTTTTCTCTATATTTACCCCTGTGATACGCTCATCCTTTGACCTTGGTGGCTTCAAGTGGGCCTAAAGACCCACCTCTTCTATCAATTTCACTCATTTCGTTAGTTGATAAAGAGGCTCTTTGCGAATGCTCATGGCCTTGAGGAAGTCCATCTTCCCAATAAACTATTATTATTATCGACTTGCGATACTAGAAATTAGAGATTAATTGAATTTCAGAACTTTACTTTTTTTACATAGAAGTTCATTTAGCAACATTTAACAAAGAATCAAAAGCGGATTTGTTCATTAGTATATTTATTTCATACTCTATTAATGTTCCATTCCGAGCTATTTACCAAGTAACTGTCCTTGATAGAGATTTCCAAGTTCTGAATTTTACCATAGAGAGTTTTTGATTATGCTTGAGGTGATTTCTAAACACTTGTCGAGCATTGAGAACACCTGTTCGATGGGGTTAGTGTGACGAGCTGTACAATGCTATGGAATTTGTTTTGAACCCGTTTGTTCTATTTAATTCTTTTTATAGCCGCGCTCAACTAATTCTTTTTGTCCACTTTTTTTAAACCCACATCCTAAGAGATAAGCTTCCGTGTTTGTTTTGTGATTGCAGTCGATTTATATTAAACTATTAACCCGGCTAGTTACCACATCAATACTCGTTAACTACCTGAAAGGTGAACAAATATTGACAGGTCACAAAATAGCTTTGTCATAAGCTCCAGAACTTGTTGTTTATCCCTTTAGCCTATTTGTTTGCCGAAGGGAATATTTTATTGGTATTTGCGAGCTACGCAGTTTAGAGTGATTTTGCCAATCATGAAGTACTTACACGAGGATAGATTTTAGCAGAATTTTAAAATCATAAAGGCGTCTCTCTGAAGGCTCAGTTAGATCATGCCTTGATTTAAATAATGATTTGCTCTTCCTTTAAATTGGGTTATTATTCATTGGAAGAAGGTCGACAGTTGACGTTCTTTACCTTTTCTATGGTTGCTAGTTTCCAACCTAAGGGTAGGAACACGAAGTGTAGACTGCTTTAACAAATAATTACATACCATTAATTAATTACTTTCTTTCAGGTTATTTCATTATTTATTGAATTTTGTCATCAAACTGTAAATTCATACGAAAACCTTATTCAATTACAAATATGACTAGAACATGTGAAGCAATCATGCATCTATATAGAAGCGGGAAGACAGCAGTCAATATTTTCAAAATATGGAACTCCCTTGTGAGCAGATTTGGGAGTTTGAAAGATGATAAACAGCTTGAAGAGACAGACAGCTGTCTTCCAAGAGTGTGAACCACCCTTACCCGATTAGTGAGAACCCTAACCTTCTTTACGAACACGATGAACAAGAACAGGCGATATCCAAGGAGAAGTGCCAGACAACTTGCTTTGGATCCCAAAGTAAGCCATGCAAAAATTGCTGAAAAATGACCTGAAATTTTGCCGATTCAAGATAGTTACAAGACTGCTTTTCAGCCACACAGTCTCCAGTTATGTAGACGAATGAGATGTTCACTTTCCAGGCTACTCACAACACACAGAATGGTCGTATTTAAGCACAAAATCAAAATAAGATTCCAGTTGAACAGCGGACATCTTTTAAGAGATAAGTCATCTTCGGTGATGGTGTGGGTGAGCGTAACATCAATAAACCCCCCCAAAAACCCTCAAATCTTTATTGAAGAGGGGGTAAAGATCAATCATGATGTTTATTTGGACATTTTGAATGAAAGTGAGATTCCCTATGTAGATGCTACAATATGAATACCGGTGTAATACTTCAATGTTATGGAGCAACCTCTCACACAGCAAAGAAAAGTTCAAGACTGGTCGCAGAAAATTTGAAAGGGTTTTGGTCAAACGAACTTTGGTCTACCAGTTTGCCAGATTTGAACCCCTTGGAATTTCGAGTGTGGTCGATGGTTGATCAGAAGACCTGTACCAAATCCCATCAAAGTGTTGAAGTTCTAAAGTGAAAACTTGAAAAATGCAGGAAGAAAATATCACTTGCGCTCAGGTCATACTTAGACTTCCTCTTGACATCGACGCGAAATGAGATCCAATTAAATATTAGTTACATCATTTTCCTGTATATAATTTATTTATTTCGTTATAGTCTAAGTATTATCTAATATTACATTTTCGAATGAGTCATTTCCAATTCAAAACCTTCTACGCAACTTCGTTAAATTTTAATTTAATTTAAAATATATATTAATTTAAAATTTCATCTTATTTAAACAGTTGGTTCGTTGTTTGTTAAATTTGATTTTGTTATGAGTATTCAAACAATATATAATACAAAAAATAAATAGGCATGAAATATCTAGTCCGAGAAATTTCATGGGTTTTGGGGGTCTCGAAATGGAAAAATAATAACACAAGTAAACTTTTAGAATGCTAGTTAGAAACAGATATTCTGTCCCTTGTGATAGGCATTAATGCATTCACTTATCCCTTTCGGAGTCGATTTAATTCACTATAAAACTTCAATTCATCGTCACTAATTGTTTCTGATGTTCCTACGCGAGGTGTATCTTCAGATGAGTTATTTCCAATTCAAAACCTTCCACCCAACTTTTGAGTATTGTGAGTTGAACGGATTATTTGTGGTGGCTTTGTTCCTGATTAACTTCATATATAGAGAGACAATCTAGCAACAGATTTTTGTGCGCCTGTCCTGTCTCTACTTGTTGCTCCTCTTAATGCCCTCCTGTGGCAGCTCTATGGTTGAGAAAGTGATGCCAATAATTGCTACCAGATGGATTTAATGGTATTTAAAAATGATAATTTAAAGAATATACTACTGTAAATAAGTCAGAACTTTGTCTCTCACCTTATATTAATATTTGAGGGAGCATAAGACGCCCAAAAAATGTTGACAGGCTAAAATAAATAAAAGGAAGCGAATATATAAGTACTGTGAAAAATTCGGTTCTACACAAATTTCATATATATAATGGCGTCTTTAGTAGAGACGCGGCTACGCTGTCAATGCATTTACGGATCCCATGGGAAATGCATTCACATTTCCATATGCCCTCACATGTACGTAAGTGCCTATACATTAAGCTGTCCTTACATACATACATATGTGTAAGGGTGAATATTTGTATTGAAAGGGATTCCAAGGCGATTCCTTGAAGGGAACTGCCAGATGCTCGTATGAGAGGAGGGGGGTGGGGGGTGGAGAAGGAGGGAAAGGATGAATCAGGCCGACGCCATCACCTTCTTCGGACAGGTGAGGCCCTCTTTCCGAAAAGGCCCGAAGGGACCAGGTCTCAAAAGACCCGAAGGCCCTCCGTCATACTCGGCCTTTTGCCTTTTCCGCCATACTCGATCCATTGCCTTTCCCGATTTCTCCAGATAAATAGAGACGGAGACGAGAACTTTATTTCTTATGAGAAATGACGAATTCCAAGATCGGCGGATAGACACGACCACATTTTGTATGCGATTTCTCGACTTTGATAGATTTTCCACTCGCTTATCTATTTAACCACACTTTATCTATCGATGTATCTATCTATCGATTTGTTACTCTATCTTTCCATAAATCAATGTATGGTTGTCAAAAGTTAGGAAGAAATAAGGATGTGCAATTTAGGAACAATGAAGGGAGCTGTCATACCGGCCACAACATCAACAGTGGGCTATGACTTAATAGAGGAAGAGAAACAGGATCGGGAGAGTTGCGTCCTATCCCGATCCAAATTGCCACAAGTAGTCTCCTCTTTAGACCACTTGGGGTGTATTCGTTTCCTATATTCTTACTTTCCCTAATCTTATTAATTTAGTAAAAATAATTCTCCTACGAACCACTCTGGTAGAGATGATCACGTTAGTTTGTTCTTCCTTGTTTTAAATAAAGAGTTTAGAAGAGATCGAATAATAGACTTCGTAAAATGCTTAATTTTTTTAGGAAAATTGTCATTTTTATTTATTTCGTTTATGGACTAAAATTTAAGGGGAAAATGCTCAAATATTGCGAATATGAGGAAAATAGAAATTGAAAATGTGTAGAAGATTCGTAAGGAGAGAAAACGAAGAGATTATTCTTCGGTCAGTAGAATGGCACTCTCAGAGCCTGACTTGGCCATGCATTCAGGACAGGCCTTTTTGATTTATGCAGATCTGCATTTATTATCAGATCATGCAAAACTCTTGCATCAAGCAGTCATGTGGATTACATACACATCTCTTGCACCACATAGACATGTGGAATAAATGCACATCTCTTGTCTCAAACAGACATGTGAAATACGTGCATATCTCCTGCATCAAACAGACATGTGGAATACGTGCATATCTCTTGCATCAAACAGACATACACGAGAAAAATATTAAACACACACACCGGTTTAAAAAATATTTCGTATTTACTCATTCCTAACAAATACTAGAAGCTCATGATCTTTTCGGTTTTACTCAGACCAAGAAGTTTTAGATTTAATTTACACGTTTTAGTTTCTATGTATATAACTTCTTAGCCATTAATTTATACGTTTAAGATTCTATTATAAGTTCATACCCTTTGGTTTACACGTTTTAGATTTTATATAAGTTAATATCCATTAATTTCTAAGTTTTAGATTGTATATAAGGTCATAGCCTTTATTTAGGTGGGCTACCTTTGTCTGATCCAACAGCATCAATTCATTTTGTAATAATTTCTGCAATTTTGTAATAGAATCGTGTTGATTTTTTTACAAGGACTCTTGAAGAATTTTTCCTGACCTTTCTTTGGATTTTTTGCTCTTTCTTAGTTTAGCTGTGTGTTTTTTTTAATCATTTATAGCAAAACTAATGATAGTAGCTCCAAAAGAAAGTTTGTAAATATAGGAAGCGAAAATCTTCAAAGAAGATATATAGTGGTCATACTTCTATGGGTAATGGGGCCGGAAGGGAACGCAGCAATTCGGGTTCCAGCTGCAGAAGGTTGGCTCATGTTAGTCTATCTTCGTTTTAAGTTCAGTAATGTTCGGTTTTGAACTCGGAAAATACTATTTTAATAGCGAAGTCACTCAACCTTTTCCTAAATGCGTACTTACTGTTATAGTAGTAAATATATTTGATGGAATTGGTCATCAATCATTATTCTGTCAAATTTAATTGACTGGCAAACAACCACAGGCCTTCAGAAATCCTCCCCGAGTAACTTTTACAGAAATTCCATTCCACTCTTCTCTCAAATTCACCTTACATACTGTCGTCTCTCTTTGTACTGAAAATCTCAGATTTTGACTCTAGTCCACAGTGTATTTTCCCATTGTTCCTTTTCTTATGAGCTCAGGCGAATGTAAGTCTCTGTTTTGGCATATTCCTCCTTCGGATCAATGCTTCTTTTTGCTTACATCGCTAGCAATACCTTTTATTAGTATCTCCCTGATGTTACGTACACGGGTGAACTAGTATTGCAGTGTTTGAGTCAGATTTGATCATAGCTGAGGGTTAAATTTGCAATTCATCTCTCAATGATGTAGGTTTAGATAGAATAGATTTGGATAGGTTATTAAGTTCTTTAAGTTCATTTTTATCTTCAACGTTTTAAGTTTCAATCAGTTTTCATGATTTTGTTAATTAATGGCACATTAGATTAAAAAAAAAACATTTATTTAATTTTCTTTAACTTTTTAAGGTTTTTTACCCATAAATCCTTATGCTGCTAGCATAATGTGTGTGTTAGATTAGTTTATTATATGCAGCCAGTCACTTGGCGTGGAAGAAAGAACGTCGCTCAGGTATGCCCGATGTTGATTCAAGAAGGTTACACCATAAATATAGTTACCCTCGAAACTCACCTTATTTTTATCTTTTTAATGACGATTTATTTATATTTTTGTTATTGCATACCTATTTGTTCATGTTCAACTGCCTCTTCTGTCCTTTCTAATTTATTGAAACGGTTTCTATTTCCCTATCCATATCCTTGCCTCCTTTACCAGCCATTAGCTCTACTAATTCTATACATATTTTTCCCTCCTATCTCTCCTGCATTACTGATCCCATTGTAAGGGATGGCCAACTATGTAATTACTAGTTTACCAGGCAAATAATGTTTATAAATAGAGTGGGAAGTATCCGGTTGCACCATTGCAGAGAAGGACTCAGTCAGTCGGCTTGAAATGTACTGCGTACGTAGAGCTTACATCTGGTATAAGAGATTAAACCGGCAAGCGGTAAAGGACAAGAGATACAAAAGAAAGAAGAAATATATGCGGCCAGTAAACTGATTAAAGATTCCTTCTGTTTTCAGTGGACGGGGTATATACTCTAAAGGATGAACACCCCCTTAATTTCGTTTCCTTCCACGCTATAACTTCCACTAATTTCATCGACTAGAAGCGAGATAGCACGCCCCTAAACGCAGGGTATAGAGAACCGCGGAAGGAAACCCCAAAAGTTGAGGCGAATAAGGAGGGTCCTTATGATCACGAACCTGAAATTATGTGGAGGCACTTAATAACTTAGGTCCATATAAGCAGGGTGGTCATGGAGTGCTTACATAAGAATTTAAATAAGGAACCATTTTTTGTTAGGCAATTAGGGAACCGTTGCATTGTCTCTCATTCCAGTTTTTTATTACGAAGAAACAGTAGTTCCCCAAGAACCTTCCTTCTTCAGAAATCCTAAAGCTCAGCGTAGCAAGCACAAAGACTACCCAGGACGGCACAAATGAAAGTGGAGAAACACGAACCATTCAAGAAACCTCCGAAGAAACAAAAGGAGAAGGAAAGAGAAGCGACAAAATTATAGAAGTAACTGACATCAACTTTAAAGTGTACGTCACGAGAGAAAATGCAAGAAGACATCAAGTCCCTGAAGGAAGGCAACTGCAAGTGACCGCTAACGATAACTAATAACTTCAAATTAAATAAACAATGAAAGCTATTAGGAGAAGAAAGAAATAAATACACAAGGCTGGGTCGAAAAAAAACGACAACACTCGGAAACATATACAGAGAGACCAATCCACATATTATACTAAAATCTAAATACAGAGTGAACACAGAAAAAATACCAATTAAATTGTTTAATAACACCATCATTAATGCTAACCCTCTAGGTGAACACCATGACGGAGGCCGCCATAGCAACCAGAAGAGGCCTTAAATACACAGAAATCAACAACCGGAATGAGGCATTCCTGGCCGTTAAAAATGAAACAGAAAGATGTCAATATTAGTTCCCAGGGATACTAAGCGCTTAGGAAAAAACAACCTCCCCCTGCACAACCTAATTAATGACAGTCTTTAGCACAGATCATTGGACCTAATGAAGTTAGAGATAGAGAGAGAAAAGGTAGAAAATATAGGAAAATAGATGGAGTTAAAAGATCCCTGGTGATAGAGTATCGCAGAATTTTTTTTTGTTTTAGTTCTGTGTTCTTTTCAGTGGCTTTTCTTTTCAAGATCCCTGGTGAAAGGGTATCTCAGGAGTTGTTTTTTTCATAGATAAGTGTTTTTCTTGGTGGTCTTCTTTCAAGCATTGTGTACTCTGTATCTGTTGTTCTAGTTTTGTGGTAGTGGTATATGTTTTGTATTTGTTTGTTTTTTTTTATGTGTGGTTTTGTGGCAGTTGTTTGAGGCATTCCAGCTTTTGTAGGTGTTTTTTTATGCATTTCTCTCGTAGTCTGTATGTTTATAGTTTCCGTGTTCCTTTTCTTGTTGTATTTTTGTGCAGTGGTTTTCTTTTTTGTTGTCTTATAGTCGTGGTCTTAAGTGTAGATGGGTACTTCTCGTCTTTCGGTCTGTTCTTTAGTACTAGTGAAGTTTCTCGTCCTTCTGTATCTGTCCTCCAATGGTATGTCAATGTGACTTTGTCTTATTGCGTCTTTCATTTGTCCCGTGACTTTTTCCAAGATTTTTTAGGCCCTTGCTTGAAGTTTGATGTTAATTGGATACATCTGAATCTGCTAGTGTAGGTCCCTCTGCCTCCTTCTTTCTCTTCTTCTAACGTTTGTAATTAGAAGTACCGCGTTATTTTGTATCCTTTAGAAATCTCTTATTTGTGCTTTGGAGCTTGTGTTAATAGGTACAGCTGGGCATAGCAACTTGGATTGAATGAGTGCATTATAGATATTTTTCTTGTCAGCTTTGCTCAGGTTTTTGAACCTGTAGAGTTTTTTAATCTCGCCCTTCGCTCGTGCTGTTGTTTGAGCAACGTGACAACCGTACCCACTCTTACCTATCTTTAGCCCAAGCACAGTCCTCTCTGTGCTGCAGGGAAAGCGCGCGTCATCTGTTTTGTTATCTGTTTGAGTTGATAAAAATTGAGCTGCCATGGAGGTCTGGAAGGCATTTAAACAGTGAAAAAGAGTTACCTGTATCATAATGATTCGCGCCGGGAATCAAAATGCCCACATCATGACTGGTGCTCTGTAAACAGTGTAAAAGATCTAAGTCGTTAGATGGACAGCTTCAACGGAAACTACGAAGCCGTGGCCAGCAGAAAGAGACACAACAGGCGCTCCCGAGGAAGAGAATCCGGGTTTTGGCGGAAGAGATGGGTGTTTAGTCGCCACCACGAAGCTGACACTGAATGAGGACCTTCGCTACCACTCGAGTAAGGGGCGCAAGAGACAAATTCCGACAGCCTAGGCCAAGGAGAACCGCCTGAAAAAGGAAAAAGAAAGCTCCTAAACAAGTTGAAGCATCCTGTTGAGCCCGGGTGTATCTGGTTCTTTTCAGATGGAAAGAACTTCTGCCAGGACGAGATGCACAACACCCAGAACGCCGGGTGGCTTGACCTTAAACCATGCGAGCTTTCAATTATCATGAAGATCAAGTCTTTGGGTGTCTCCAGTGAGAGTGACATCATGCCACCCCACATCTTTAAGCAAGGTCTTAGACTCAATTCAAAAAGCTATGTGGAGCTGCTGGAGTGTGGTGAAACCCTGGCTGGAGACGGTTGGAAAGCCATATCTCCGGAAAGAGTCAGAAGTGGTTGTCGGAGAATTTCTACGATTACATCAGACCCACTTCCTGTCCTTCTAATTTTCCCGATTGTAATCCCATGCATTACTAAGTGTAGAAACGGTTGAGAAAGACACCAACCACTCTTCCCGCAACCCTAAGGACGACTCAGTGGCCAAAATCAAGGAAGTGTCCGAAGATCTTGCCAGAACAACAGTTACGAACACGTTCGCCAGGTTCTGGAGGCGTCTGAGGGCGGCTACTTTGAGTAAAATGTTATTTCACTGCCAAAATCAGGTTGATATTGTTATAATTTTTTAAATACATTTATTTTTGACAAAGATATTGCGTTTTTTATGCAAATTGTGGGGATATACCCTGTATATCCTCACAAATAATAAAATAATCAATAAAGATAACCAACTAGGATACCAGAAAGATAGCCGAATAAGTCAATCCGAAATGAACAAACCTACTCAACTTGAACAACCAATAAGTGAGAACAGAGATAAATGGAACGATACGAATCTAAACCACAAAAAGACAGGTGAATTGGAAAGTAAAAAACAAAAGTGAAGTGATATGACCAAAGATAAGCGAAATTTAGTGTAAGTAAATAAAAAGTGAAGTACCAAAATACTTTAAGTGAAGCGGAAAGTGTAAAACAAAACAAAAGTGAAGTGGTGAAGCCAAAGCTAAGTGAAGAAAAGGACAAATGAATTAAAGTGAAATACTAAAATACAAAAAATTAAAGTATAGTGGAAATTGAAAAACAAAACAAAGACAAAAGAAATGGATATAATGAAAGTAAAGTGAAGTTAAATGTAGGATAAAAAAGTGAAAAAACTGATCTTAAAATGAAATATCTTAAATGAAAAGTAAAAATTATATCATAGATAAATAATAACAATTAAAACACCGCAACATATGCAACCTAAACATAAACAAAATGGATAAGTTGATACAGCTTAAAAACACAACGCAAGAATGCTACAAGAAACATGAATGAAAGAGAAACTGCAAAAGTTAACAGAGATTAGGCGGTTCTCCCGCTCCTTCTACGAAGTTATCAATGTAAAAATGGAATTGAAGAGCACAAAGTGATGGAAGAAACTAAGCAATAGAGAGATGCCTGGTTCGGAATCCACGATAAAATCAGTAGGTCCTCAAAATGTTTTTTTTTTTTCATTCTATCAATCTATCCGCAATAAGAAGGCCAAAATATATCAACTTTGACTTTTTTACTCTTTTTCTCACTTCCAATTTTTTTACTCCCCCCATCCTAATCTTCTCTACGTTCATCGGCTTCCGCCGACCCTTCCCCATCTGGGTCCATTGGACCTTTAGGGCAGGAGAGGGAGTTAGATGAAAGGTCGACCGGGAGCCTTTCTCCACCCTGTCTCCTACTATATGGAGATGAATCTTTGTTTCCTACTAAATAAAAAAAGAGTTGAACAATTCGCGTCTATGACACCAGACTTTTAACATCTCTCAGCAAAGACTTTTGCTTATCTGCCAAAGGTTAGAAAATAAATATTTCGAGCTTGCGGGTATTTGAGCCTCAGGGGCTTAGGTAAATCGATAAAATGTACACGGAAAAAGAAAACAAGTTGTGTACCACACGAAGCAATACATTTTCGTTAGAATTTACATACAAATATAACAATATATATAGTTGCGATATTATTCGAAGTGGCCAACATTTGACTTTATGACCTTTTCTGCGCGGGACCTGAACTGGTTGCATGTCCTGGTTAGGTAGTCCTCACCAATAGATTATATTACCTCCACAATGGTGGCCCAAAGAGATCATTAAGTGTTGCGAACAGCCTTGGTGACATCCTTCTCAACAACGCCCCGGAAGAAATTCAACATAATATAAGTGCATACATTCAGAATGAAAATAAAATACCATTAAGTTTATGATTTAGTGGTTTAATGGATAAAGATTCGAGAATTTTTAATTCTAGAGAAGAAGCATCAGAAGGTTATAGATTGAAAGTATCAGAATGAACCTGGTGGTTATGTTTTATGATAATGCTCTCTAATTGAAGATAATTCAAGGTTAGAAATATGAATGTTAGTTTTATGGAATCGATATCAAATGTTTGCAATCCTTCATTTTGGTCGTAGACTTATGGAATTAAGCTTGTCAGTTATTGAGATTAACTGGCATTGAGGGGAGTAGTTATTAAGAGCAGAGTAAACTCTTATTGAATTTAGGTGTATATTGTTCATGATATGGTAACTTAATGAAAATTGTTTAGGGATTGTTGTTAACTGCGTTTGGAGAGAAAACTGCTTTGATAAGAATTTGGAGGCCAGTTTGTCAAATAAATAATCATGGAAAAAATGTAAATGAACAAAGATCCTCAGATATTCTATTTTAGAATTCAATGAAAACCTATCAGAGAAAATTTTGTATGCTCTTTGAAAACGGCTTTTGATGCAGAGTGAATTGATTAGTGAGTGGTCAATGACAGGAACTCAAAACTTAACTAAATTAAAAGTAGGTGTATTGACGGCAGAAAAAAATTGGACGGAGGGTATTAGAGTATTCCTACTTTATGGATTTTTGGTAAGACAAATAATTCCAAGGAAAAATTCCTGGGACAAAAATTTGATTGTAAACGTTACAAATAATACATATTACGTTTATTTATAGAACGCAAAAAGTTGTTAATCTTATCTTAAATTTTTAGAATATATTTGAAATGATCGGTATCGAGTTTATAAAATCTAGAGGCATCATAAAGGATAATTTGCATTTTAGGGATTCAATCAAACTGATTTAAAATGACCATACCTTTACCTTTAGCAGGTTTGAAAATAAAGATTGAACGATATTTCCGAAAGTTGAACAAGAGCTAAAAATCTCTGAAACCAAATAGATGTTAGAAAACTTTAAATCTATTATATTTGTAATAGAATCTGCTGTAGTCCAATCCAGTCGCTAGGTGATTGAATAAGAAAAAAATCAGGGAAAGCTGCAATTTTTTTATCTTTTTATTAAAGTATTTAATGGCATATTAATTTTGGACCCTTTTTTTCGCCCGAGTTAGGCCGTCATCTCAAAAAATAGCGTCCAAAAATAGTTTTTCGTAAATAGCTCGTTTAGGGCTCATCTTTTATGAAGATATATTGAAAGACAAAATATTCTAAATAAAGTTATCTACAGAAGGTCTTTTATACAGTTTTTTAGTGCGTACCACAATTTTGACGCTATAGGTGATATAATCCCGGCATCCTATATTTTCAAGGTCCACAATACCAAATATAACATTGCAAATCGCCTTGTAAGGGTGTCTTTTCTCCTATATTCTGACTTAGGATAGAAAGCGAATGCTCACTGGTGGAGTTACAACCCTTGTACCCGACCAACCATCCACCCAAAGTGCATACTAGTTTCCATCAGTCTTCTTTTATTTAACATATCTTGCTCACCACAGGAATGCAATGAAATTCAGTAGTGTTGATTTGTATAATAATTTGGTAAAAGTTTATTACGGTCCATGTGTTGCTTCTGCTTCTGGCACTGAGAAGTTTCCTAAAATTGTACGAATGGGATCATCGCAGTCCTCTTCACCAATATTTATGCCGGAGTTTGAACATGATAACCCCTTGCCTCAAAGACATATCCCCGAGCATTTTAATCCTTCCATTCTGCAGCTGCAGTTGGCTGTCGGGCAACCTTTGAGCCATTTGCAAGATATAATGTTGAGAAACTCTGAAGGAGCCATCTTTTTATCTGCAGTGATTTGGGCCGCTGTTTTTGCGGTCGCATTCCAGCCTTATTGTGTAGATGACATGTCATTTCCCAACCACTTCTGTACTTGGTGTTATGTACGTAATGAATCAAACCAAGCAGCAGGGTCTGTAGGAGGTAAGGAAGCTAAAGTAAATTTAATTTTACTCAGTGACTTGCAAGGTTGTTGCCTTCAATGTTTGAAACTGATAAGCTCCAACACCATAATCATTATAAGTAATAGTTTCTACATCTCTTGTTAATTCCGTACTGACTGAAATAATGCCATCAAATTCTGGAATTGGTGGATAAGATGAAATCCATTCTACAAACTGCTAAAATCTTCGGTTGTCTCTTGATATACGACCTTTTCTGTCATCTCCATGCTGCTCTCCTGAACTGTAAGAGATATTCAAATATTCCTTATTTTTTTTCGATCCCCAAAGTGATAGGCATTTCAAGGACCCATTTAGTCAGCATTGAGTCAGTCATTTCTCTACCATTCGTTATTCCATCAGAACTCTCCATGGATTGCATCAGAGTCTGCTCAATGGGCATGGCAGATCAGATCCCTCACCAAAGCTTTTCTGACTGCTTGAGTTTAAAATAGTATTTTTGAACATAATTTTCATATTCCTTTGGAGTAATGCATTCATTGAGACCAACCATGTATTGTTAATACAAATGAGCTGATTTTGCTTACAGAAAGTGACCAACTCCATGGAAATAGGGTAGCATCCTTTGAATTGTTTCGAGGTGTAAGTGTCAGTTGCCTGAGCGTTCTGCTTGAACAAACTGCTTGAGGTAACCATTTCAAGGTATTCCACCCTATGTTTTGTAGCCACCCTTAATCTTCATCATGTTTATAGTACCATTGAATTGACAGAAGACATTTTGTAGTATTTCATTGAAAATCAGTGTAAAGTTGGTCCAATTGTTGAGCCTTCATGAACAGAAAGATCTGTTTTATTCAGAATTATTGCAGCCAGTGCAACATGCATTTGTGCCCTGAGTGCTCTTGCATAAGCATTATCACTCAACATTTTGTTCATTAATTACACCCATAAATTACATCAGTAGGTGAAAACTACCAAAATGTACAGCAACATTACTTAGTGGTGATTTGTGGCCACATTTTACAACAAGGACACAAGATTTGATATATAAAGGTTGGTTAAATGATACACAGAAAATTTGTTGTTTCAGCTCTTTGTATTTTTCCACAGCTTGGTTAAGTACTTTGTATATTGTCATAACCCTCCCTAAGAAGCTACATACGATAACTATGTACCTAAATTAATTCGCTTAAAGGTCTATAGAAATCCTTCATAATGCGCAAGAACTCTATTGGTCATGGACCACGAAACTCCTTTCGCTAGAAATCAGTTCCAAGAGAAGCATTTTTTCACGCTTACAAAATAACAGCTAATACTCGTACGTCCATTTCTCTTCGCTCTTCAGTTTCTCGGTTGGACTTTAGCATTTTAAGTAACGTTGTTCAAAGAAGTATCTCTAAATATAACAAATCTACAATACCACGTCAAAACCAGAAACTTCAACAGTTAGGTGTTAATTTTACTGTTAATAATAGGAGAGATGAAGTTATTCTTAGTTTTTCAAGTAAATTTATTACAAACGATGAAATTAGGTTACTCTCTCTTGGTCCCGATTTCAAACTCGATTTTTGTCGTTAGTTTTTGTATTTTGGAAAAACTTTGTCATCTTATCGGTCAGTTATAACATTTTAATCAACCTTTATCGTCCTTTGTAGATCTTAAACATCTTACTCAAAATTTTATTATAGATTTAATGGATTGAAAGTTCGTTGCCCAGTTTTTGATTACAAAGACCTACATATTCTCACTCATCGCCGTAAAATAAAAGATTTAATCATTTGTAAACTCGACAAAGGAAAAGAAGTCATTTTCTTAGATATAACTGATTATATTGAAAAAATGAACAATTTACTCTGAGATCACACCAAGTTCACTAAATTATACATTGATTCTTTCAATCTTATTCTTAAGCTTGGGAAGAAAATTAACAATTTTCTACGATCTCTTTCAACAGGCAGCATTTAAAAGACATTATCATTCACTTTTTGCTTCTGGCACTTGTAATCGTATATGGAATTCCAAAAGTACATAGGCCATCAGTACCTCTTCGTATTATTCTTTCAGCAATAAACACACCCAATTATAATTTGACCAATTTCCTTGTTTCAGTGATTGATTCCCTTACTAAGAATGAATTCACTTTACGTGGCTCCTTTGAATTTGTAGATTGTATTTCTCCACTTCAATTAAGTAATTGTTTCATGGCTACCTTTGATGTTGACTCTTTGTTCACGAACGTACCCATTGCTGAGACTTCCAATATCAGCATTACTTCACTTTTCGATCTACTTCGTCAGTTCTTGGTTTGAGCAAAACAATGTTTGCTAAACCTTTGAACTTGGCTGTCAAAGAAACAGTATTTTTAATCGCGTGCACTTAGTCGCGAGCGACTCTATATCTCACTATGTCAGTCGCTCCCCATTTTGCTTTTTTTGGTTTTGGTAATAACGTTTTAACTATTGGGCTGATTTTAACGAAATTTGAAACCCTTATGTTGTTTTACATTCTCTTTCAAATAATATAATTTCCAAAGTCTTCCCAAGGTTAGCCCGGGAACTATTTTGTTTTGGCAATAACATCAAAACTATTCAGCTTATTCTAACGAAATTTGATACCCTTATGTTGTTTTACATTCTCTTTCAAGATATATAATTGTCAAAGTCCTCCCAAGGTTAGCCCTGGAATTATTGAAAGTTTTGAAAGTCGTAAGGTCATAAATAAAAATGAGTGAGAGCACGCGCCTTTTGGTCAGCAGACCTTGTTCTTTAAAGGAGAACTCTATCTTCAACATGATGGTATGCAATGGGCTTCCCTTGAGGACCTTCATTTTCCAATTTTTTTATGCTTCCCCGAAAAGTCCTGGATTGATGACTGTCCCTCTGAGTTCAAACCTCTATTTTTTAAAAGATTGAGAGATGATTGCCTTGTGATTTTAAATACAAAGCTCAAGCTCCCTTAGTTATGAAATACTTAAATGAACAACACAACAATATCAACTTCTCAATGGATATTGAACATAATCACAAATTTTAATTTTGAGAAATATTAGTGACCATGAACGAGTCTGGGTTTTCCACTTCAGATATTAGAAAACCCACCACCAGTCTTCTCGGTACTCATTTTTTTCAGCAGTATTCCTTGAAGTTTAAACTCTCTGCTATTAAATCCAGAATCCATCGGGCCTTCCGTATCTGCTCGGTATGGTACTCTTTCGACTAAAAAAAATCGTTTACTTGAAAGACTTTTTGCATTACGATTACTATCCCAAAATTATTTTCAATAAACTAGTGTCAAATCTTCTGAATAAAATTTTCATTCCGAAACCAACTATTCAAACTTGTTCTAAACAGAAAGTGTACATAAAATTACGTTTTGGTACTACCTGACCTTTAAACTCAACAAAGATATCAGATCGCTTCTCTTTAGACATTTTTCCCGATCTAATCTTATCATTCGTAATTACAATCCCTCCAGTTTATCATCCTTTTTCAATTACAAGGATTCCATCTCCAAATTTATGAGGTCCTCAAATTGTAGTCAATGTTAATAATTTTATTCCATTTGATGTGTGTACTCATTTTAGTATTTTTTACATATTATCTATATTTGTTAAATTTAATACTTCATCATTTTAAGTTAAATTTGTTTGTGTCCTTTGGTTTAGTCCTATTATTTTACTTTGAGTTATTTGCTCTCTCAATTTGAGCTTTTTTTTCCGGCTCATAGGTTGTTAAATGTTGTCTGATACACTTGTTATAACATTTTATTTTTTGTCTGTTAACAATGGTTTCACAAAATCAACCAATGATAAATTAACATTGAATGGTTACCATGGGAACAGAAGATGAATTGGGCAGTTTAAAAGTGGTATGAGTTATTTGTTATAAAGGTCTTTTCTGCCATTTCCTAAACAGGCATTGGTTAAATGACTGAGATAGCCATAATATTTGTTTGCATGTAAAATTATGAAGCAGGTAGTCTATTAAACATCTGGGTTTCCTCAGAAACCGTAGAACATGAGTCACTAATTCTTTTTAAGGATACAAAGCTAAATTCGTCCGCATACTGACTTTTCGTTAATTAGCTGCGATGTATGTGTGCTTTGATGGGAAGACAAAATATTCGGCTCTCAATAAAGAACGTGTGGAAGGGCATTTTCGAATTACCAGTCCAGCCTGATAATCA
Source organism: Ceratothoa steindachneri (assembly GCA_963969495.1). NCBI lineage: Eukaryota > Metazoa > Arthropoda > Malacostraca > Isopoda > Cymothoidae > Ceratothoa > Ceratothoa steindachneri. Next base: position 112,482,534 of record OZ018330.1, on the reverse strand, counting down.
AAATAATAGAAATTAGATTCTTTCTACCACATACACTCAACCTTGAGGAATGTTTGTCGTCGCAGCTTACATAATACATAAATTGAAAGGATACATTAATTCGATTGCTCCAGTCGTATATAATCAAAGAGAATGGTTGATATAATAATAACAAAGAAAGAGAAATACAACAATAATAGTTGGCATCCCAGTCATTCCTCGACCATTCCTAACGAAGAGAAATATTGAACTGAGAATGATTGGAGAGATTAGCCACGATCTTGACAATCCTACGACATCTTAGTCCTGAATTCTAGGTGAATTGTAATAATTTGAGTTGGATTGCATTTTCCATCTTACGATATTTTCCCTTCTTTTTCTCTCTATTCTCCCCTTTTCTTGTTGCTATATTATAAATACATACGCACAAACACGCATCCACCCACCAAGCACCCATCGCCCCAGTCTCACCCACCCCCACCACCCCTACCACCCCTGCAATTTTACTCTCTAAATAAACACTAACTGACATGTGTACGAACTTTCATTAACAATTACATATACGTGGACACGTCGTTGGATTTCTGACGTCGAGGTGCCGGTTTCAATTCCAGCTTCTGCCTGTGTGGGTACAATCCCAACTGAAACTATCCCCACGTTTGTAGTAATCTCTTACACACGTCATCAACACATAGCCAATCTCAACGCCGCTATCATTTTCGTTCTCGTCTTCACAGCATAAAATATTCAATCTCTCCTCTGTTCGGAGCCCTACCGAAGAGTACTCTACTACTCATATCCAAATGCCCCTGACGATGAACGCCCCCTCCACCCTGAGGTTAAGAAATTTTCAATTAAAACTGGTTAGTGTAAAAAAAATACAATACTACATTGGACCTTTGAGCTGACCAGCGATTGTCATTCTTATCTTTATGTGCATTTCATTATCCGGCCGAAGGAATCTTATCCAAGAGATTTGAGATGAGTGGTTAACCAACCTATCTACGAACTACCTCCTTTTTCCTGTAGTTTTCCTATTCCTGAATCAGTATCGACTGACTTTAAGCTCTGTCATATTCTACGATGCCACAAAGAGAGACGCTTAATTTCCTTTGTTTTTCCCTTTGTTTATTGTAATAATTTTGAGAAGCCGATGGTCATATGCGCTTCTCAAAGCTAACGCTTCTCGGGAGTTTGCCGTCAAGCGTTTTGGGTCATCGTTAGTTATTGTTTTTGTAAACTTGAGTGGCCTATATTTCTTTAAATCTCTTCTGCCACCATCTTTTATGAAAAGAATTATAACCCTTGGTATTTTATTTTCCTCTGAGCATTTGGTAAATAATATAGCAAGTAGGCGAAATGTTCTCACTGGCTGTTTTAAGACGATTGTTAGACCACCTCATCCATTTTAATTCCCATAAATAAGTGCTCTTTTTTTTTAGTCGCGTGTGACTCCATATCTCACTATGTTGGTCGGTCGGTCGGTCGGTCGGTCCGTCGGTCTCCGTTTTGCTTCTTTTTTTTTGGTAATAACAATGTACCTATTCAGCCGATTCTAACGAAATTTGAAACCCTTATGTTGTTTAACATTCTCTTTCGAAAGCTATAATTGCCAAGGTCCTTCCAAGGTGGCCCGGGAATTAGTTTTTGGTAACAATAACATCATAAATATAGGGACGATTCTAACGAAATTTCAAACCCTTATGTTGTTTTACATTCTCTTTGGATGATAAAATTGCCAAAGTCCTCCAAAGGTTAGTCCGGGAATTATTGAAAATTTTGAAGGTTGTAATGTCATAAATAAGAATAAGTGAGAGCACGCGACTTTGGTTAGTAGACCTTGTTTGTATCTGGCTTCATCTTAGGCTAAGAAGAAATTAGGATCTAGGGCTTGAGTTCCATTGTAATCCTGTATTAACTGCTATAATTTTTTGAATTGTTCAATTATTATTCCTTTGTTTGTGATTATTGTACTTCTTCTCTGGTATTTTTTTTGCTGTCTGTCTGCCTCTATTCAGGTGTTTTTGTAAGTTTATTAATAATTTGTATTTTTTTGTGATATTTTTCGCTTGATATGATCGGTATAATCTTCTTTGCGGTAGTCTTTTAATAAACTTGTTGAATTCAGCATTTTTGTATCTATTTAATTCTTTTATTTATTTTTTTCTTTTCTTATCTTAAAGTCCCTTCCTAACCTGTTTTTTTCATTACATAACCAAGTCTCTAGATATATTTTGTCAAGTTGCGTTGTGTAGAATACTTTATATTATGTTTTTGTTGTAATTTTTTAATAATTATTCATTTACTTTATTTATCATTTAGTTCTTTAACCTTTTTTAAAGAGTAATTTGGAATAGGTCTATGTATTTTAAAGGTAAATTCTCTGTAGGTTTGTTTCCTGCCATGACTTCAACTCTTTCTTATTCTACATCTAATTTAATTTTGTTCATTAGTACTCTTTATCTGCTACCTGTGTAGAAAGAACTATCGCGATATATGATTGACAGAATTGCAATTACGTACACTGTCTAGAAGAATAGCTATCTATTGAAGGGCAATAAAAATGTAAATTAATAATAAACTCGAGTGGGAGTTAAAAAATCCAAAGTTAAGTGCAATCAATTTGAGAGAGTGCTTGCCATAAGGAGTTGGAAACCAAAAGTTCCTGTCGTTCTGATGCCGCTCAGCTTCGATGGTGCGTGGATTTCTGCAGACGGACGTTCCCTAATTTTCTTCGAGTTGCGAAGCAATAAGTTCGCGTATGCGTCATATTGTATGGGAGATTGCATGCTTTGCTTTATCTTCCAGTAAACAATATCTGTTTCCTTGTAATCATCTTAAATAATAATTTAATAAAAACTTCAATAGCTTAGTTTGAAACTAATATCCGCGTTGTATGATTTTAATTAGATTATATGAGTCGAGATGACCTACTTGAAATATTTCCCATTATTATCACTCCTACCAATAATTAAAGTTGAACTAATTGAATGGAAATTACTAGGAAAATTTTTTTTGTCTTGAAAATCGGCATTGCGTTATTCCTTCTAAATTCTCCTGAGACCTCGATGTCCCGAATGGACCGGCTAAAGCTCGTCCATAACAGTTTAACTAATTCGTTCTTTGATTCTTTCAGGCGAGTTAGAAAATACATTTAGGTAGGTTAAGTTAGGATAGTTTCATTATATTTATCAATGTTATCATTTCTCAATGTTTATGCATATATCGGAAGGAGTTAGTCGTTCCGCTTGAATAATTTCTTCAGTTAGTGGGGCGAGCTGTGAAAAGTAATCAACAGCTCGGCCCCGCGCCACCGCACCCGCTTTACGAAATGGTGGTTTGAAACTTGTAATATGAGTTCGGGTATTTCTTTGGAAATTCCTTCTCTATTAATCGGTCCTATTGATTATCTTATGTGCTTTCTTATGTTAATGTAACTAAAGAAGGATAAAAAAACAACATACTAACATCTTAAACTTGCCCCCCTCCCACCGTAAGAAGATTGCAGATGGCATACGGCATTTCCCTACCTACAAAAGGTCATTCATTGGACCCAGTGATACGAACTCCAATTTCATCCAACGAAGGCCCCATTTTGACAGCCGAGATTAATCGACGAAACAGAAATTTCCCAATAAATTCCTCGGATCGAAAAAAAAAATCGATATATTATCTATGGCTCCATTCAGCTTCCAGTGGACCTGTCAGCCTTTGTTGTTCGTCGCTTCTTATAATCTTGGAAAATATGTAAAATATTTGGGTGGCCTTTTTATTGTTGTGTTGGCTCGTTGACGCGGTCTAGTTCCTTCGCTCCGTCTCTTTCGCTTCTTCAGGTTTCGCCGCTACGCGACCGACACCTGAGCGCGTTCCCACCAATCAACCTTTCTCGCTTCTTTGTTCCTCCTTAACCTTTCTCCTTCCTTCTTTCTCAAATATTCAATGTCTTACTTTTTTTTTTCATTTTATATTTCGTTACTATTTTATCTCTTTATTTTTTCCTTATATTTTTAGCTCTTTGTTAGTTTCCCCTTTACTTCTTTTACCCTTTTTTTTACATTACTATTATCTTTCTCTTTTTATCCATCTCTCATTAACATCTCAAATTTCTTTCCTTTTATAATTTTGCCTTACCTCTCGACCCCTATTTTCTTTTCTTTACTGTCTTTTCTATGGGGTGGCATAAAGGAGGCTGCGTTTTTGTCCCAATAAGGGAAGGACGAGGCATCTAAGGGTCGTGTATTTAAATGGATGTGTGGGTGGAGGGGGTGACAGGGATTGAATGAACTTAAAAGAGTGTGGGTGAGGGCAGGTACTGTAGCTTGGGGTCATTTGAATTACTTTCAGACAGAAAAGTCGCCAGGCAAATTCGGTAGCGGATTACCGCGCGCTAGATTCTGTTACTAAAGTTAGGTTAGATCGAAGTTATGTGGGTTCGACTCCTTTGGTTTTATCTAGTTAAAGCCATACCCTAGTATGGCCCTATCTTTATCGTCACCCGACCCGATCTGGCGTTGCAAATTTGCGGTTTGGCCGCAGAAACGAAGAGCCAAGAGCTCTTCGCCGACCCAATACAAGCTTCTCAGGGTCAACCATAAACATAGAAATCAATAATTTTTTTTCATTTTAATTGAAAAAAAGAAACTTTGTTTAAACAAGGAAGGTATCTTCAGTAGTATAGATTGAGGTAAAGAAAAAATGCATGGACGAAAGGAGTAGAGATGGAATGGAAAGGAGTGGTAATAAAAGTTAAGAATTACGTTGATTGAGATTTGCGAAAAAGATTCCCTCAGCCTGATTACTGGGGACCATAACTAGTATGTATCCCACTAGGAACACATATATACAAAGCATACATGTAATAAAAAGTAAAATCTTGAATCCTCAATAGAAATTATGTGAAAGCGTCATAGTAAATGTAAGGGAATGTTGGATGAAGTGGAGGGAAATGCGTCAGAGTGAGGGAAATGAGGGGAGTAAGTTGTTTAGAGAGGTTATGTACACCTGCGGGAGATTGCTCATTGATAATCGATTGTAATCCTCCAAATTCCACCAAATTTATTATGTCCAATCAGGTTTCAGTGTGCGTTATTAATATTATTTATTTATTTGGCAAGAGGGGAAGCATCTTACTAGGATTTTTTAAGAGATTAGTAAGAAGGTGAAGTTAGGGTAAATAAAACATGTGCTATGAGTACATAGTTCAAGTAGGAAAATAAAGGTGTTTACTTATGCGCAGCTCTCCCGAACTTACCCGTGTCTGGCAAGGACGGAGGGTCAGTTCCTTTGTGGGAAAAGATAATCCGTGACGCGTCTTCCTATTTCCTTGTTAGGTCCGTTCTTATGGACGACGGGATGGGGGTGTAGGGGGCTGCGTGCATCATAGAAAGTGGGCGCTATTTGCTGAGATCAGTCGATGACGCATTAATGGCGCATCGCCAATTGGGATTCGAGTCACCGATGTCCGGCATGAGAAGCGTTAGCGTTTACCTCTATGCCATGATGGTAATCCCCCACTTTTCACGCGAAGGTTTTCTGGTTCGAATCCCGATCTACCTCTGTGAAATGTATAGAAACCGCAGGGGTTTCGACATTTAGCTTTGTTTTTCCAAACTTTTGAAGAGAGAATGTGAGGCAGAAATGACGCCGTGGCAGGCTATCGACCCATCTCGTATGGAAGAGTATCTTTCAAACAAGGCCCAATTCTTCATCTCTTCCACCATTAGTTAGGTTAGGGTAGGTTAGATTGTTAGATTGTGGAAAATAGGCCCCAAACTCCCTACAAATTATTTTTTTTCTATTAAACAATTGCCATGTATAGAAGAGTAAGTGTTTGTCCATCACAACACAGTTTTTAGAAAGTTGAAATTATGGATTTCATATTTAATGGGTGCAATCTTCACTCATTCGCTGTCAGACGACATTCCTACCCATCGCACCCTGTATCTGCACCTATGTAAGGGGCTCAGGCAGGGCACGGGGTACCATGCTTTAATTGTTGATATTGGCGAGGTTCTGAAGACTCGCTCGTTTCCTAATTCCACCAGCCCTAAGTAGTCTCTTCTGTAGACAACTCGGAATAGGTTCTTTATTACACATTTTCATTCCTCCCATCTCCACCGCTTTCTCTACGAATTTCTCTTCGGAGTTTTCCTCGTTGGATTTCGCTTTTCTTAACTTTAAGTAAGCTAATATAATAATATTTAAGTTCCAAGTGCGCTGAAAGGTGAATACGAAAGTCCTTGTAAGTGGTTTTGGGCATTATCAGGCGACATGTGAATTTAGTCTGGAAAAGAGTGTCTGGTGGCGAGTTGGTTCATTCCTTCACTGTAAAGGCAAGACGAGGAACTAAGTTCTCTCGGCCCAAAGCAGAAATAAAGAGGTCAAACAGGAAGGTGCTCAGGTATCTGCCCGGGTAAAATAATACAAGGAAACCTTTTTATTTCTATTTTGGGCCCAGCGAACCTAGTTCCTCATCTTGCCTTTACACTCACTCTAAAATGCGTCCTCTCAGGTTCAGCCCCGGCCAGAGCAATTGTTCTAAATGTGATTCCTGCGTTTCTTATGAATGGACCGCCTTTGTTGCAATGTCTAACCTTTGCCTTTCCTCGCTTTACTGTTGCACAACTCGAAACATATTCCATCGGTAACAGCAGTAAAGTGTGGCACACTTACAACCTAACATTTCAATTATTACAACCAGAATAACAGTTAATGGACTACATATTTCATTATTAAATCACGAGGTGTAGGTCTCAATGAATGTCCACGCTAGATCTTCTTTTATTAGCAATAAAGGCACAGATATGTGTATCACAGCAGGGAGTAATTATCCTCATTAAACACGATAATTAAACTGTAGATCCTTAATATAAACTGTCATGCCTTGCACTCGTCTCCACTAATAGTAGGCAGAGGGAGGATGACAGGATATTTTCAGGAAGACCTGCGAAATTGGAAGGAGTGGAAGATGTCCGAAATCATTTTGGGGGCGACCGCCATCGCGGACCGGGGGCGTTAATTAAAACAGATAACCGAGTGAATGGCGAAGCAAACATTACTAGCCTCGAAGATGAGCTTATTTCACCCATGAGAACAATTGTACTACCCTCCACGAAAAATTAAGGTAGTGAATAATTATAATGATAATCATAGGCATGTTTTGCATGGGGCTTTTCATGACGATGGACCTTCACAGAGCGCCTCTCTATACATTAAGAAACGGCTTGAGAAAATGGCGTGACAGATTGCAATGTCACCCGGAAAAAATCAAGAATTCTAACGCAGAATCGCTCTGTGTTGGAAGCCCTTTGGAAAGGCAAGCATCATCTTCAAAAGCCAAATGCACGTGAGCATGAAGAGAAAAGTATACAACCAATGCATAATCCCAACTGTGACCCATGGAGCAGGAACTTGGAACCTAACAAATTATTTTTTAAATTCAAACTAAGAACAACACAAAGAGCACATGAACGCATTATGACGGGGATAACTTGGCGTAGCAAATCAAACTTGAGGATATATTGGAAGGTACTCGTATAAGAAACTTGAAATGGAACTGGACAGCACTTGTAGCAAGATTCCAAGACGATAGATGGACTAGAAAAATTACCCACTGGACTCCGCTTGATAAAAAAAAACCCGACCGATAAGAAGACCAAGAACAAGATGGAGAGATGAATCTTCAAAATATATGCCCAAAATCTGAAACAGAATGACAATACCGACAAAACTTCAGAAAGATGAGTTAGGGCTTCTATCATCAGTCGGGGGTAAATGCTTGAAGTAATGATGATGATGAAAGCACCAATACACAATCGAAATGACGATGGGATAGATAGATCTTTTATTATTATCTTGAATAACAGCAAATGAATGACATTTTAAAATTATTTTTCTTGCTAGCCAAGTGAATATGGCGTTGGTCCACTAACGTCGCGGTACCAGGTTCGATCTCGGCAAGAGCGGACACAAAAACTTCAGCGCACGTATCTGGTTACCATAAGGGGTGGGTAGATCTTACACTTCACATCACACACAGAGCCAATTAAAACACTGCTTTCATTCCTCTCTCATATTCGCAGCACAACACTCTGTTCCAGCAGACACCCTGTTCCAAGGAATCCTGCCGATGGGTATCTATATCCACATACCTCTGACGCGGAACAGGTCCCTCTGCCCCGGGGCGACGAAGGGTTCACCTGAACGCTCTTTGGTATCAAAACATAATACTTCCTGACATCTCTCCCCAAAGAGGACTCGCCACTAGTGCCATCAGGCTTACCAGAGATTGTAATACTAATCTTTAGGTCTATTTCATTATCCGGTTGGGGATTCTCCTGGATAAAGGGAGGTTGGCAACCCATTACTACAAGCTTCATAGTCATTAAATTCTGAGTCAGTCAGAGAAAACCCATCCACCGAGAGTTTCAGTCACGTGACTTGCATTGAGTAAGAGCGGGCCACTGTAGTATGAGAGCCCCTAGTACTTACATTCCGTCACGCCATTTCATTTCAACCTCGTTTACGAATCTGGTTAATAAATCAGTTTGATAAATGATGAACGAAGACCAACAGCATTAAAACAGTAGAGAAGCTAAACAGATGACCTACATGAAGGAGAATGCACACGTCTAAACGGCTCACATGCATTCCGTGCAGGTTCGTACACGCTTATTTGCATAGTAATACACGAAAGGGGAGGAGCTTTAGAACGCTCCCCGAAAAGTAGGTGTGGCCTAGAATACGGGGGCGGATTCCCCCAAAAGGGGGCGGAGCCCGGTAGCTTATCATTAGTAGAAAAGAAAATGACGGCTTCGATTTTAACATTGGGCCGTTCGTAGGTCGGGATGTGGCACCGAAATTCTCGTCGACTGAAGAGTTCTTACATCTGAGTCCCTTTGTTCGTGTAGATGCACCGGGGGATGACCAGCTTTGATATGGAAATTATTTAACCCATGATCTTTCAATTTCTTATCTCTTTCTCTGTTTCTCTCCTCCCCCTTTCCAGTTCCTTTTCACATTCCAGGCATTGTCTTTCGCGTATCCACCTAAGCCTCCGCCGTCAAATAATACAGGGTGTCACCCTTCCCACCCTAGCTCCCCCTATGTATAACATCTGTGTAAGTACTTATCTTGTCGGTTCAGAGAGGGAGTTTTGTGGACCCGGGAAATGAACTCAGAGGGTCCTATAGCAATCTCACGTGAAGGCCACCGTGGACCAAGGGAGGATACGGACGCACCGCCTCAAGGCGTTTGAGGGGCATTTTCGGGCATAGGGTGAGGAGAGGTCTTTCTCACCCTACCCCCTCAGAATCCCAGGAAGTCCACTAGAGTTATTTTCCCTCCGCATATTTTCACTACCCTAATGCCACCAATTTATTCGCGGAAACTCCTGTCAAACACTTTTTAAGGTCGAGATGCCCCCTTTGATCATCGCTAATATTAATAATAAATTAATAAAACCTACTACATTACAGTAGAGTAGTGTTTGATTACTATCCCTTTAGTGTGGTGTTATTCGTACAAGTGTGATCGCTTCTCTACACACTCACGTATGGGTGAACGTGTACGTGTGTTTGGGTTTGTATTCGTGATTGTGACCAGGTTCGATATCCCACCGAGTATTTTTCTCTTTTTTCTCTCTCTCTCCCTCTCTCCCTCTCTCTCTCTCTCTCTCTCTCTCTCTCTCTCTCTCTCTCTCTCTCTCTCTCTCTCTTCTCTCTGGAGCCTCCTCGTAATGGCCTATCTGAATCTGGGAGGTCCTGCGACCTTCTCTATTATTTTCTATCTGTCTCTGTATCTGTTTCTCTTCTTAGAGATTTCGGTTTTTTGGTCTTTCAGTTCTAAGGTTCTCTGGCCGACCTATTCTCCTTCTTGAGGTCTTAGAAATTCGGTCATTATATTCCTTTAAGGATGATGCATGTAAAGATCTATGCCTTTAAATATGATGCCTGTAAGGTCTATCCCTTTAAAGATGATGCCTGTAAGGTCTATGCCTTTAAACACGATGCCTGTAAGGATCCATGCCTTTAAGGATGATGCCATTTGTTCTTTCTTTCTGTTGAAACTCTGGAGTGACTCGATGTATGATTTAATATTTTCTAACCCATTTATAAGGGCGAATCACTCAACGAATAATAGTTAGCTTACATTTATTAGAATACTACTATTTACTTATAAAAGGGTAGAAGGGGGGAGTCAAGAAGGTCTCTATAGATGTAGTATAGGACCAGTACTTGCATAAAGGGTAGAAGAAAATAGTTGAAAAGGATTAAGAGCTGGGATGTAAAGGGAAAATTTATACATGGTATGTAGGAGTGGCACAATATGTGTACAAGCAATGTGCAAGAGAAACAAAGTCAGCTTAAGAAGTATAAGATAGGTGTAGGAAGCATAATGCGGTCGTTACCTAGGAAATTCCGAGGGGATTTTTGGAAGTATTATCCGAGAATAGTTGTGATTTAGGGTCTAAATATAGTCATATTATGGTTGTAGTATCTGAGAAATGTGCGCCTTTTTAGGCTAAAAATCTCGTCTGTGTCCATGAAAGTCACGCCTACTTTGGAAGAAAATCTCGACTTTACTAGAACCCAATGTAATCCCTTTTTTTGTATAATACAGCCATAATATCCCCCAAATATAACCTGACCAACTTTCTGAGGGAGATATTTTCGTTGGATTTAGCTTTAAATAAAAAAAAGGGCAATGAAATTAAATATACGAGGGGTGGTCAATAAGTTTTGCGAATCGGGAGGGCAAAACAGAGGAAGGGGGATGGCTGTTTGTGGGGGTGTTAGGACAAGTTATGACAAGTCAGGACCTGCAGCCGCACGCTCCTGCCTCGTCTATTTAAGAAGCAGTAGCTTATCGCAGATCGTCAGTCACAAATTTTTCAACAATGGAGAAGGTTGAGCACCGCGCAGTGATCAAAGTTTTGACCAAGGAAGGCAAAAATGCAAAAGAGATCCATGAACGCATGGTTGCAGTGTACACCGACACCGCCCCTTCCTATTCAACCATTGCTCGCTGGAATAGGGAGTTCCGCTATGGTCGTGTGTCCCTTGGAGATGACCCCCGTCCAGGACGCACGTCACACGTGACCAACGAGGACAATGTGGTCCGTGTGGAGAGGATGATCCTCGAAAATCAACGGTTGAAGGTCGAAGAAATCAAGCGACAACTTGAAATATCACATGGAAGTGTTATCAACATCATCCACGACAATTTGGCCATGACCAACGTCCTGCCCGTTGGGTCCCTAAAAACCTCACGCCCTATGATTGACTTCAACGTCGTCAAAGTTCGGAGACCAGAGTTGCACAAGCTGCACTGCGCGAGTGCGGATTCGAGGAGCTTAACTTCACCCCCCCCCCCCTACAGTCCAGATCTGGCCCCTAGCGACTACTTTTTATTCCGCCAGCTCAAGGCTGCACTGCGTGGACGCCGGTTTGGGGACGATGAAGATGTCCAGCTCACCGTCCAGGAGTGGATTAAACAGCAGTCGGGAGATTTCTGGTTGTCGGGAATTCGAAGCCTCAGGGACAAGTGGCGCAAGTGCATTGAAGTCGAGGGTAGTTATATTGAAAAATAATAAAACACTTTTCCTCATATCTCGTTTCCTTATATCCGAATTGCAAAACTTATTGACCGCCCCTCGTATTTTAACTTTATTCACGTCCGTTAAAATCAGTTATTTGCTCTTCATAAGACTATTAAAAAATCGGAACATGGCATAGTTTATATATTAAAAATAATATGACTTAGAGATTGATATAATGGACGGAATAAGTTTAAACTAATACAGGGTGAACAGTAAAAATGGGTCTGCTTTTGAGGCCGTTCTATCATTAACTCATGCTTTTTACCTGCGGCGAAGCAGGTCTATTAGGCTCATGTAAATCTCTTGTTGTGTTCATCTTCTGTCCGCAACGAGTCGCTGGCTCAAGGTAGCCATCTAAAGCCCATGCTACCAAAGGTAATTGAGGTCAATGAGTTCAAATATTATATAATCGGCTATTTTTGTCGCAGGTCCACTAGATAAAGTCTCTCTAGTTTCGTATTTGATGCGCCCATTGATGATGATCTAAAAAAAAACAGTTTTCCTACTAATAACAATCCATGCAAATAACATGTGCAGAAAGGTTTTTTTAAGCGTTTATTTGGCGACTCCCTACAAGAGTATAAGGCTAAATACAAACAAACGAACAATCAAACGAAAAAAACAAAAGTAAAGCCAAAGGGAAAAAAAACAGCAAACAAAAACAAAACAAGAAGCACAAAAAGGCGAGGAAGAAGGAAGCACACTACTGCATCGGGAGGTGGGGGTGTCGGAGGCAGTGTGTGCAGAAAGAAAATGAGATTTTTGCTTATTCTCTATGAATTATTTTCCTAGCATACCTCTAACAGCAAAACCAACATCTAACGTCAAAACTAACTTAGCGCCATACATTATGGTAGATATGCTCGTATTACTAACTGACCGACGGGATTACTTACCATAAATGGAGATGGTATTCCTTTATTTAACGATTCCAGCAAATGTCATACATACTCTGTTATTGCGCAGCTGGTAAGGATATCAAAGATTATATGTGCATGGTCGCGTTATATGAAGGAACAGCAGTACTCTCTGGAATCTTACCACTAGACCAACATTTTACAAATCTTACTTGCAATGCGGTTACTACTTTTAGAAAGTCAACATGTTGAAGATGGCAGGAGGATGCTTATCAATATTGCCAATAGTGCTAAGAAATTTATGTCGAAGACTAGGTCATGTAATGTACACAGTTGAATCCAAGGACCTTGGCATATGCAATTGCAGTGGTGAAATAATATCATCTATTCACTCCTGTCTACTACACTCTATAAGTGATCACTTCATTGCAATTGAGTACGTGCACGACTTTCACTCATGGACCAATTATACTGACTTAATGCTCTTCAAAACTGCTTTAATATCTGCCCGTAGGGATGCATCACATAAAAGAGCAGGGGTTATCTCGAAGGATAAAATAAAAATGATCTTCCATACCCCGATAAAACACCCAATTAACACCAACAACGCCTATAGTCGAATTATACAATTAAAGTATTCTCTCCATCTTTGTTTGACCTCCTTATGGCTCATCTTGCCATTCTTGTCATGGATGTTCTTCACATCGCTTTTCCTCTCATGGTTCCTCACCCTTCTCAGTTCCTCAGAGAATAGCTTCCTGTTCCCATCGCCATCCCCATTCACCTTTCCTTCAAATGGTTCGTTTGTTGCTTTCTTAATCTTTTCAATGACTCGTTTTACCTTTCTTTTCATTATGAGGATTGGGATAGGAACAGGAAGCTATTCTGGAACCTAGAAGGGTGATGAACTAGGAGAACAGGAGCGATGTGAGCTTCAATGAAAAGTCTGACACGGTACTTTCGAGCGATGATGATGAAAATGCTTTAATTGTATAATGTGGGTATTGAAGATAATGAAAATTTAAATATGATTTACATTATTGCTGTAATTTGGGTGTTTTATGCATTCAACTGCATCTCTCCGACATCTTCATCTGCACCGTTAAGAGGTTGCAAGTACAACTCCTTGATTTCACTGCACGTTTCACATTGACATTCCGTCATTCGGTAATTTCGCTTCCTCTTTTTAGTTCTGACACACATACAACCCTTGCACTGCCTAGTATCAGATCCTTAAATTTGTTCCACATTTTCTCTTGTAGATACATGGTTGCAATTATTTTCTCCCCTATTCTCAAGCATTCTCGCTTATCTCACCTCTCTTACTTTTTTCGATAACCTTACACATTTGTGTCTCCTTTCCTCTTCACCCTCCCCACGTTCTATATCATCCATGTACCAAAAAACTTAACCTTACACAGCATAATCATGTTACCAGTGCCCCATACGTTTACCTCTATTAGCTTCTACATCTAATAGGTTCCACATCTAATAGCTTTCACATCAAATAGCTTCCACAGCATATTCTTTCTTACGAGACAGCTTAATCATATGTTCAAGCACCCCCTCCCCGCCTCTCGCCTTAGCCAAAACTATGTGTATTTCTGCACATTAGTATGTTGAATTAATGTGTTTATTCCACATAAGTTTCTTTCAGCACAGAACTCTTTAATTATCACTCCATTTTCATTCTCTCTAGCTATCCCATCTCTCATTATGTATGCTATTCGTCCCTTCATATCTCTTAATCCTAACCACAGATCCCTATTCTCAATCTCACACAACACCTCCCAAGTCATCCCATAACCTCTCTTTCTCAGCCTCAATTCCTTCATAACAGAGTTCATGCAAAACTCACACGGACATTTGCACCCATGCACTAAACCTCACCTACATAATTCTCGCGCTCATACCTAACTATTGCATCATTACACTCCTCACTCAAAAGAACTGCCACATTCTAAACTCTTACCACTCTACTTTACATCTGATTCCATTCCACCCCCACAGACTCTCAATTCCCTTTTATATTTGTTCCATTCTTCTTACATACCCATACCACCTCAGCACACTAACTCACATCTTTCTTTACAGTGTAAACTCCTCCTACCTAGCCCTTCTTCACTCTAGGCACCTTTCGCAGACCAAACACCCCTCTAAAGTTGTCCATTTGCACTGGTATAACTCAAGATCTTTATTGCTCCATCAATACCAGAGTCCCATTCCCATAGACAAACAATGGCACAAGCATACTCTCATGTAAGTTCCTGGTACATTCCACATCCGAACCCTTACAATTCACTAACGCTCTATTTGACCCATATTTCCCTATCATTTAAAGCTTTTTGGTCTAAATTTTCTTCATCCCTATATTCATTCACCTCCTTATGCATACCCTGAAAAATGCTTCAAACAACACTTCCAAGTCCTTATCATCCACAAACACCAGGTTATCTGCACATACCAACATAAGTAGATCTCATCCTTCACCTTTCCTTAACAATTTCATATCTCTTTCCCTTATTTCCATTCGCAGCATTCCAACTACTCTTAACTACCATGCTATTCTTATCCTTAATTTCCACAATTATTCATTTTTTCTTCTCTTTATTCTTAAATATCTTTAGGTTTTCATCCGGATCCTCATTCATATTCCCTTCAAATGCTCGATTTGCTGTTTTCTTCCTCTGGTTAATTGCTCGTTTCGCTTTACGACTCTGCAAAGGGGTGGTGTGTGTAGGCAGTTACATCTGGTACTTGTAAGACCGGTATAGACTCCCAGTATAGACTCAGCAGTCTTAAACTAGACTGATACGATCTGGGTTTCATTCCTTCAAGAAAGTTTTATTTCACCTCTTTTAGAGCACTTTATCTGCAAGTCTCTTCTTTTCATTTCAGTGGTTACAGTTTTTACACCCACATTTCGCCATAAATGGCCATTCAAGTGTCAAAAAAACACTTGCTACAGCCAAGCTATTATGAAAGAATAAAAAATCCCCAACAAAAAATCAAAGAAACAATTGGATTTACTCATGGCAGGAGTTCAAACAGCAGGTCTATACATTGTCCAAAAACTCAAGACATCCTCTCTTTCTCCCATACAAGTTAAAGAAACATATCAGCCACGCTGAATCATTCCAAAGGTTTGTAGGATAGATCTGTAAAGAACGTCGTTCAGTGTCTCATTATGTAGAAGAATTGAGAGACAGCATATAATAAGGGTAGATACCTTACAAGGAGTTACAAGGAAAGGAGGTACCCTAAGAGACCTTACGGTCCATTCAAAGAGGGTACCTTTGGACTAGCAATCGAGCGGGCACATGGCTGCTCAATTGTTTTGCGTCCCTAAACGGCCACTTTTCAAGACTTTGTCTAGTCTTGACTTGAACTGGTCAACAGATTCACTGTTGACAACTTCCACTGGAAGTGCGTTCCACTTACCACAGATACTGTAAGTGAAAAAATTTCCACACAGATTGCGGTTGTAACGCTTCAGTTTAAGTTTGAAGCCGTGATTGCGCCTTCTGTTCTCACTCAGTGTGAAAATATCCCGGTAGTCAACATTGTCGAACCCTTGAAGCATTTTGAAAACTTCGATGAGCTGACCACGCAGTCTACGGGTTTCCAGCGAGAACAGATCTAATTCCCTTAGTCTATCCTCATAACTTTTATGTCGGATAGAGGGAATCAGTTTTGTTGCCCTAGCTTGTACGCGTTCCAACCTTGCGATGTCCTTTCGAAACGAAGGACTCCAAAATTGTACGGCATACTCCAGGTGCGGCCGAACGAGGGAGTTGTACAGACAAAGTACTATCTCCTTGTTACGGTATCCAAACTGGCGCTTTATGTAGCCTAACATCCTTTGGGCTTTATTCTCTGCCTCAAATCACTGTTTCCAGAACTTGAGGTCGCTAGTGATAGTAACACCCAAGTCCATCTCAGTGTCACTCGATTTAAGAGCAGTGCCCTCAAGGATATAATGAGATTGGCGGTTTCTGTGGCCGATATGCATTACTTTGCATTTTCCTTAGATAAGAAGTGTTTACACTCTATTTGAGTGTTAAGCCTCGATTAGAGTGATGTATCAAATACACTTTTCACTGTCAATTGTTAAATTTAGAATCAATGCAACTAAAATATCTAGGCCGATTTAAACAAAAAAACGTGGGAGTTATGAGAGCGTACTGGTGTCAAAGTTGGCGTATGGGAGTGAGTGTATGATCTGGACGGAGAAAAAAAATCATCTCAAGTGAAAGCAGTGCAAATGGACGATTTGAGACAGATATTAGGTGTCTGACCGTTAAAGTAAGAAAATGACTAATTAGAAAGAAGTTTATTGTGTGGAGCGATGTGATTGAGAGTATTCTGAAATGCTATGATCGTGTAAGAAAGGGATGGAAATAGAATTATGCAGAAAAGATATGAAAGAGAATTTTAGGGTGTACAAAAGGGTGTATAGCTGGATTAATTACACACAGCAAACAAAACAAAACCGTTTCTGGGCAAAAACCTTAATTTTCTAATTCATTGTGCTTCAAATCAGTGGAAATAAGTTTTCGGCGATTTTAAACTTCGGCTTTGTTGCCACTACGTCGATTTTGTTGAAATAAGAACATTATTAATATCTAACCTTATATGTACATCTGCGAAACATCTGTAAATGCATAAAAATTTACTATATATTTAATGCAACAAATATATTTTAATTCATATTACGATGCGCTTCGCTATCCCCTGTACCTGGAGTAAGCCCTCAGACAATCCCACGGACGCTAAATATTTCAGTAAGGTAGGTATCACCGAAAAGAAGAAAGAGGAAGAATGCACATCTCAATGAATACCCTGACATTCCATCATCTATTGCACCTGGTCTCCATAACGCGACGGACCTACTTGTGCCACATCTTCCCTTGAGAGATAAATTTTTGTCTCACAGAAGAAGCAAACTATGATGATTCTAAGGAGAAGAAAGATGCAATCTGTTACGCGCCGTCGTCGCCGGGTGGCCGGTGAAAGGTGCCCCTACTGTCCCAACCAATATGACATCAAGGACCTCATCAGAGAAATAGCCTTATTAAAGTCCAATGCGGAGCTACTCATTTCCAGACTGAAGCTGTGGGACTAACTGAACGACAGTGTTCGAATTACTTCTCAGAGGAAGCGGCATCGTGGCATTTCAGTGTTTTTTCACTTTTAGAGATAGGTTGTGCTACTGCTATGACATCATAGGACTCCTTGACGTTCTGGGTATTCTCTGCAAAACTTCTGACTAGCAGTTCTTCATCAACAATGTATCTACAAGCTTCAAGTCTGTTTTACTGCAGAGCACAAATCAGTGTCTCTCAATTCCTCTGGATCATTCAGTACACAAGAAAGAAGAGTATCATAACGCAAAGATCCTGCTGAATGTATCGAAGTACAACTAATTCAGCTGGAAGTTCATTGACGATTTCAAGATATAGACCTTCTTTTTAGGGCTTCACTCAGGCTTAACCAAGTTCCTTTGCTATATGTGCCTCTGAGTTAGCCGAAATAAAGCTCTTTACTACGAGAAAATTAACTGCATATCATGACTGGCTATGAGGTTGAGGCGAATAACATGAGGTAGGATCCAATGATGGAGACAAAGAAATAGCTGATTCCACATCTGCACATCAAATGTAGCATCATTAAGCAGTTTGTTAACATCTGGATCTAGAGGGGGAAGCCTTGAAGCGCATCTGGGAGCTGTTCCCGAAGTTGTCCCTGGCTAAGTTTAAAGCAGAGGCTGAGAAGCTGTCTAGGGTTGAGCGGGCAACTTGGACAAGCTTCGTTCCTCTGGTCAAAGGTTTCCTCAGAAATCACAAAACAGATTATTACAAGGAAATCGTTGACGAACTTGTGGACACGTAGCGGGACATTGGCTGCGGATGTCGCTGAAACTGCTCGTACTACATGTCCACCTTGATGAGTTTAAAGAAAACATGGGAGACTACAAAGAAGAACAAGGTGAAAGAGTTTATCAGGATATCAGGCTCTTTCGAGGAACGCTACAAGCGAAAGTACAATGAAAGTATGCTGGGGACTGACTATAGCTGGAACCTTTGCGTGCAAGTGAATTGAAATAACATCTCAAATCTCGTAGATAAATTTTTGTATCAATTCTGTATAAATTTTCCGTAGTAATACTCTTTATTAACATTCTCCTTACTGCACTGTACCACTGTCTGTATGTTAACATACATATTATAATACATAATTCTACCCTGATCATTTCCTTCCTTTTATTTTCATTTTTTAAAGAAGGAGCGGGAGAACTTCCTTTTTCATCATAATAATCGCCTTAACATCAATTAAAATTATTTTTAACAGTATTCATTTGATTTAAAAGCAGAGAGTGTGAAAACCCTTAAATAAATAAGCAAATAGGGTTAAAAATAAAAAGATTGGTCATATGAACTCAGAATCGAAGTCGAAACTTGGTGACTGATCATTTTTTTACTTATTTTGGGCCTAAAAATCAGATACAGTAAGATAGTTGTCCATGAAGGAGTCTTGTGAGAGCATGATTGTGGCCTTTTGCCTAGGGATGAAGCTTCAGTGGAGGAGATGTTGCAGCACATAGCACCTCAACGCTAGGAACAGTCTTTCGGAATGGATACAAAGGAGATGGAGAGGGTGGGTCCTTTTAATGACGCTTATCAACCATTGGCTTGTTGCAGTGGCGCATCCAAGATAAAAAGTGGGATGGGAGGGGATTAACCTCAATTCTTTCCTCTGAGTAGTCTGAGAAAAGGTCATTGATGATTAATAATGGTTTTCTTAAACAGCATTGATAATAAATAACAGCATCTCATAAAAGAGTGAGCACTAACTCTCTCAGATCCGATTATCTTCCACTCACCAGAAAAATTATGAAATGTAGTTTATTGCAGTTTTTGGACGTCAGCTATGGTAGAATAGTGAAATTAATAATTATTTTTTTGAGAATTACGCGTATTTTAGACATGTATCATATAAGCTACATTCTATCGCAACGGTTTAAAAAAAATGTTTTATATATATTCTATATTATACATAACTCTTTCTAAATAGCAGAATAGATATATGGCTTAAAAAGGAAATATAAAAAACCGGGTCTGAAATTTGGGGTCGGGGGGCATTAGCCCCTAGCTCTCCCGGATCTCTGCCTGGCTTGTTAATGGACCAGGCCCGAATACACTATGATAGCTGTTGTCTAACATACGAATTTCTCGCTTGATAATAACTTCCTTACCTCTATAGCTAACATTTCTATTGATAAACCCTCCTAATAATGGCTTCATTTTATAACGTAAGGCTCAACTGTTTCCCCTTATAATATGTGAGATGCCGCTGTCATTCAATTGAAATGAAGTTTGTACTCTTTTTACCTTTACCAAGTTCACCTTTTTTAGATTAGATCAAATATATACTGAAAATGGTTCATTACCTGTTCAATAACACACCAAGAGGGCTCGTTTTCTAGATGGCAGCCTTCTAAATAGCAATTCTAGGACGATTTTTCTCGTGGTACACGCTCTCTCTATGTTATTATTCATATTTCTTTTCATTTTGTATCACACTTTTTCAAAGGCTATTTTATTTAATTTATAGTTGGTTCTGTATTTTTATTTTCAAAAAGAACTTTCACGATTGTCTCTTCTTAGCTTATTTCTAAACATGAGTCTTCTTTTTATTCTTATAAATGTTTTCGGGTTTGCCTTTGTACGTAATAAAATTATCTTTTAATATTTATATTGCATTTTTCTAACGTTTAAAAGTATCTCAAAAGTTAAATTACTTCACTATTATAATAAACATTTAGGATAATTATTAACAAGTCTAAGAGAGAAATATTTAGGCAAATTACTGATCATTTCGTTTTAGTATTTACAGAGAACCTTAACAGTTTAATTTGTGATACTTCTAGGTCAAGGAAAGGTGCGTTTAATACTTTTATAATGTAGATATAGAAAGCACTAAAAAGACTTGTAATTGTTATAGATGTCATAGTCAAAGATTTTCCTTGGTGTAGGCGAGAAAGAACATAAGAATGTTGGGTTCACTAAAACTAGAACAAAAACATAAATAGAGATCAACAGATAGAAATATTATTTACATTTATGCAGCTTCAATAATTGACGATATACAATTTTTTATCTATGAAAATATTCTCATATGCCATTTTTTGCTCTTAAAGTTGGCACGAGACAACATAATGATTACATCTGAAAATTCCTGTGTCCAAATATTTATGATAGTCCTTTATGGCTAAGGGTCTATCTATTTTTACCACTTCCTTAAGCTTTCTATCCAAATGAGTGTATTTATCAAACGGTTCTGTTTCAGCGTAATTTGAGAGTAGATTTACTACCACTTTGTGGTATGTTCAATACATTAATTAGGTCTTCTACATCTTCCCGCTTCAGATGTTGTCACCTTCAAGAGATTCTTTTAGTCTCTCTAGGATAACTGCTCAGAGGCACAAAATACCCGGTTCCTTCAGTGTTCTAACAAAATAAAGCAGACCAGTCAAATAATGCAACATCAATAATAATCAATAATTATTAAACACTATACTATGGGGTTTTCTTTCCTTTCTTTACCTCATGATTGTTCAAAATTATTCTCAAACTTTCAAGAAGAACTAACAAAATTCATATATCTTCTAACATAACTGACTTACATAAATTCTTTCTCCATCGATGTATTCTATACCCGGACTGACGTATTTCGTCTCAGGAAGCCCATAATTGTAAACACGAAAAAGGCAATTTTTTGCTAGTGAGAACATCGAAAATGGACGAAATTTTCATACAGAATGGATAACATATCCTTAGAGAAAACCATTTACAATGGTAGTTCTATCAACATTGTAATTAATGGTAAAGCTTATTGTGAATGTGTGTTGGATCATTAAATTAAAACTAAACATGAATAAGACCACGAGGCACACTCATAGCACAGGGAATAACCCTCTACTAAGATTAATAATATAAACACAGGAACATATCACAACGGTGTTTTACAACCTCAAAAAACTACCCCAAAATCCACAGACGGCCGCCTCAACTAAAACAAGACCCTATACAATCAATTCTGCCATAAACAGGATAGCCAAACTATTTAGCAATTTAACCCTGTATTTGTGTTCCAAAAGTTAATTCCCAACTTAAATGTTGCACCCGAATTGAAGATATTGATAAGTGCAGGCCTAATAGGATCGATCCTAGACAACCGTCCCGAGTCTATGTTAGGAGTCATTATCTAGGATTGAACTTTTTGTGGGGTCATTACTTAAGATTGATATTTTTTAAATAAGTAATGATAATTCATAATAATATTAATATAAAAAGATAAATTAAAAATACCATGTAGGATTGAATTTTGTTAAGATAACATTGGTTAGGTTAGGTTAGGTTGGGTTAAGTTCAAATAACCTAACCTAACCTAACCTATGTGGCAGGA